>OW240914.1:252435913-252456174 GCA_933207985.1 Pelobates cultripes
CTCCCTACTTGGATTGTCTCTAAAACAAGTTGTTGAGGAGCCAACTCGTAAAGAGGCCATACTAGATTTAGTGTTAACAAATGGAGATTTGGTATCAGATATTACTGTAGGTGAAAGTTTAAGATCCAGTGATCATCAGTCAGTGTGGTTTAATATAAGAACAGTGACTTAGTCACTCCACACAAAAACAAAAGTTTTAGACTTTAGAAAAACAGACTTTTCTAAAATTAGAATATGGGTAGAGGAGTCATTATCAGACTGGAGCAATTTAAATGGAGTCCAAGAAAAATGGGATTATTTAAAAGTTGCACTAATGAAGGCAACAGAAAATTGCATTAGGCTTGTCAGTAAAAGCAAAAAATTCAAGAAACCACAGTGGTACTCCGCAGATGTGGCCAAAATAGTTAAAAACAAAAAGTTAGCATTTAGGAATTATAAAAAAAACCAGAGTGAGGAAGACAAAATGATCTATAAGATTAAGCAGAAAGAGGCTAAGCAAGTTATAAGAACTTCCAAATCACACACAGAAGAGAAAATAGCACAGTCAGTAAAAAAGGGGGATAAAACATTTTTTAGATACATAAATGAGAAAAGAAAAATAAAACAAGGATTAGTTAGATTAAAAACAAAAGAAGGAAGGTATGTAGAAGAGGATAAAGGTCAGGCTGACTGCCTCAATGAATATTTTTGTTCTGTATTTACAGAAGAAAATGAAGGAAAGGGACCTCAGTTGAGAAAAAGGATAAATGAGTCATTTATTACACGTGAGTTTACAGAGGAAGAGGTTCTATTTCAGCTGTCAAAAGTAAAGACAAATAAGTCAATGGGACCTGATGGAATACACCCAAAGCTATTAAAAGAGCTTAGTGGTGTACTAGCAAAACCATTAACAGATTTATTTAACCAATCATTGTTAACAGGAGTAGTCCCAGAAGATTGGAAGTTAGCGAATGTTGTGCCCATTCACAAGAAAGGTAATAGGGAGGAGTCGGGCAACTATAGGCCAGTAAGCCTTACTTCAGTAGTGGGGAAAGTGATGGAAACCATGTTAAAGGATAGGATTGTTGAACATCTAAAAACACATGGATTTCAAGATCAGAGACAACATGGGTTTACTTCAGGGAGATCATGCCAAACTAATCTTATTGATTTTTTGATTGGGTAACTAAAATTATAGATCAGGGTGGTGCAGTAGACATTGCTTACCTAGATTTCAGTAAGGCTTTTGACACTGTTGCACATAGAAGGCTTATCAATAAACTGCAATCTTTAAGTTTGGATTCCAATATTGTTGAATGGGTAAGGCAGTGGCTTGAGTGACAGGCAACAGAGGGTTGTAGTTAATGGAATATATTCGAAGCTTGGACTTGTCACCAGTGGGGTACCTCAGGGATCTGTACTTGGACCCATTCTCTTTAATATTTTTATTAGTGATATTGCAAAAGGTCTTGATGGTAAGGTATGTCTTTTTGCTGATGATACTAAGATATGTAACAGGGTTGATGTTCCAGGAGGGATAAGCCAAATGACAAATGATTTAGGTAAACTAGAAAAATGGTCAGAATTGTGGCAACTGACATTTAATGTGGATAAGTGCAAGATAATGCATCTTGGACGTAAAAACCCAAGGGCAGAATATTTGATTCAACATATGAGGAAAGGGATTTAGGGGTGATTATTTCTGATGACTTAAAGATAGGCAGACAATGTAATAGAGCAGCAGGAAAAGCTAGCAGAATGCTTGGTTGTATAGGGAGAGGTATTAGCAGTAGAAAGAGGGAAGTGCTCATGCCATTGTACAGAACACTGGTGAGACCTCACTTGGAGTATTGTACACAGTACTGTAAACTGTATCTTCAGAAGGATATTGATACCTTAGAGAGGGTTCAGAGAAGGGCTACTAAACTGGTTCATGGATTGCGGGATAAAACTTACCAGGAAAGGTTAAAGGATCTTAACATGTATAGTTTGGAGGAAAGACGAGACAGGGGGGATATGATAGAAACATTTAAATATATAAAGGGAATCAACACAGTAAAGGAGGAGACTATATTTAAAAGAAGAAAAACTACCATAACAAGAGGACATAGTCTTAAATTAGAGGGACAAAGGTTTAAAAATAATATCAGGAAGTATTACTTTACTGAGAGGGTAGTGGATGCATGGAATAGCCTTCCAGCTGAAGTGGTAGATGTTAACACAGTAAAGGAGTTTAAGCATGCGTGGGATAGGCATAAGGCTATCCTAACCATAAGATAAGACTAGGGAGTAATGAAAGTATTTAGAAAATTGGGCAGACTAGATGGGCCGAATGGTTCTTATCTGCCGTCATATTCTATGTTTCTATGTTTCTCTGGCCCTCTGTTCTTGTGGGGCATCATTAATGCCTACTGCCACTAGGAAGGTGGTGGCTTCCGCCACGTAGGTCGCCTTCATCTCTTTGCCATCTTTGCAAACCTTAAGGGACCTGGGCAAGCCCCGCCCCTCCAATTTCTTTATATCTTCTTTGACATGCATTTTTCTGGATTTTTTTGTTTTGTTATTCTGTCTTTCACTGTTAAAATACACCTACCATTAAAAATATAGACTGATCATTTCTTTGTTGTTGATGCAGAATAAAATCTGATTTCCATTATGGAGTTACTAAGGAATTTGTTTTCCCTTTTAGTGGAATAATTGGAAATGGCTACAATTTGGGTTCTTTTGCCTTCTTTTGGATCAACAGCATAAAAGGATGAGCTTCACGGTTAAACTAGACAGACTTTAGTCTTTTTTTTAACCCAGGCAACTATGCAACTATGTAATTTGGAAAGCTTAGCCAAAAATATTAATATCTCTGTATGTGCCTACAGAGGGATTTGGATCACATTCTTTAGATAGTGTTAAAAAAAAATCTGCAGCCATGAATATGCTGAGAGCCCCTATGAGCTGTACACTAACTTGTACATTAATGCTGTACATTTTGATTAATCAGTTTTAAAAATGCCCAGGGAAGGTCTCGCAACTTTTGGCCTTGGAGTGCAAGAAAAAAATAATTGGTATTTTTATTAGCATGAAACTCACATATCTCAGTGAAGCATTATATATAAAGAGATTTTACCATTGGATGTTGCTGCATGTCCAAGCTGTATCTTATATATCCCTGAAATATCCCTGAAAATTCCATCAGTATAACCTGCACAGTATGAAATAATAGTCACAGAGATCTGTGAGTGTCTATAAGATGCAGACCCTGTTTACAACACCTCCAGGGATATCTCATTGTAATTTGGCAGTGTGGTTGGCTTCAGATACCAGAGTCCACTAGGGTGTATCCCAGTTAGCCAGTCCATACATAGAAACATAGAATGTGACGGCAGACAAGAACCATTTAGCCCATATAGTCTGCCCAATTTTCTAAATACTTTCATTGGTCCCTGGACTTATCTTATAGTTAGGATAGCCTTATGCCTATCAAACGCATGCTTAAACTCCTTTACTGTGTGTGACAAAGTCTATGGGAGGGTAATAGAAGGAAGGTATTTAGGACCCAGACTCCTCCATAGCCTGTACTCATTCACCTTCCCAATTAGCAACTGCTGAGGCTTTAATTAGCAGGTCTCCGAGCAAAAAGGGGGAGATACAATCTGACCTGCAGAGAGAGCAGGTCTGTGCTGAGCAGCACCAAACAAAGTGCTAAAGGTTGGTGAAACCAATGTTTATTTTGTTGAATTGTGTAGTTTATTACCCTGGTTTAGAAAGGGACAGTACTTTATGTTTAGTTAGTGCTCGAATTTGAGCTAGGATTTTGTTTGTAGACTTTCCTTTCTGTTTTGAACAAACGGATTGCTGCATGGATTTTTGTGCACGATGTAATTAAACCACACCATTTTTGCATAAGAGACTGTTGTTCTGTACCTGTTACCCTAGAGGACTGTTTTGCTTTGCCCTTAAAGATCACAAAATGGTGGAGAATGCAGGCATTTAAAGCACATTCATACAGTCTGTGGGTATAGAGGCCTAAGGTACTGTGACTCTGCAAACTGAGACTGGTTCTTTGAAACAGAGGCCTGCAGGTGTGGCGTGTGGTATTTACCAGGTGGCTGAAGGAAAAAAAAAAGAAGGCAAGATGGAAGAGTTAGTAAAAGCCTTGGTACAGGCTACTAGTATGCAGCAAGACACAAACCGTGTAACAGTGGCTCAGATCAGTAGCCTCATGGAGTCACAGCGACAGGCTGTTGCGGCCCAACAGGAGACAAACCGCTTATTGGCCATACAAATAGACCGCATTATGGAAACACAGCGGGAAGGCAGAGTAAAGCTAACAAGTGCTTTGCAACAAACCATACTGTCAAGTGTGACTACCCCTACTATGGATAGAGGGCGCTGGATTAGAGTTACTGACTTTTTATATAAAGTGAGTGAGGTTGATGACATGGAGGCTTACCTGACAACCTTAGAAAGGATTGCTACCCGAGAAGGATGGCCTCCAGGTCAGTGGGCAGGATTATTAGCCCCTTGCCTCAGTGGAGAATGCCAAAAAGCAAATGATGATTTGCCTCTCAGCCAAGCCTATGACAAGACTATGACAGATTGAAAGCAGAAATCCTAACACAGCTTGGAGTTACACCTGCAGTCTGAGCCCAAAGATATAATGCATGGGTTTATGACACAGAGAAATCTACTAGGTCGCAAATGTATGACCTCTTGAGACTTGCCCAGAAGTGGCTACAGCCAGAATTCAACTCTGCTGCAGTAATCATTGAAAAGGTGGTTATGGATCGCTTTCTAAAGAGTCTGCCGATAGCGCTACGGAAATGGGTCAGTCAAACGGATCCAAAGGACCCAGAAGAAATTATGAACTTGACAGAGAGATACCGGTTTGCTCACAAAACTCAGAGTAAAGAGCCTTACCTCAACGCCAAATTGCAAAGTAACAGGAAACCTGCAAAGAATTCTGGAGGATTTAAAGAAACAAATGAAAAAAAAGATTCTGTACAGACCCATAGACAGACTGACTACATAGAAAATTGGGTCCCCAAGTTCCCAACCCGGCCACAAGGCCAGACTGAGAGACAGATAAAGTGTTATAGGTGTCAGGAGATTGGACATATTGCACGTAACTGTCCACAGACTGATGAACCTATGGAATGTAATTTGGGAAGGGGGGAGAAACATGGTGCATTGTTGGTATACACACAAATGTCTGCTTTAACAAGTGCTGGTGGTATTAACCATGTCAAATCTGTAAATATGGAGGGAGGAGTGTGCAAGCACTCTTAGATTCTGGGAGTGAGGTTTCATTGGTAAAGCGATCTTTACTTCAGAGTGAGCAAGTAGATAAAATTCATGTGTTGGATATAATATGCATACATGGTGACACCCACACGTACCCCATGGCCGAGATGGAATTTGCTACCGCGGTAGGGGTGATAAAACATAGAGTTGAGGTGGTACCATCATTGCCTTATGATGCTGTATTGGGGCGTGATTTTCCCCTCTTTCGTAAAATTTAGGAAGATACTGCAATAAAACAGGATAAGTGTACAGAGGTAGAGGCAGAAATAATGGGTTTAGAGACTGTTTTCCCTTTTTCTACGATTGATTTTGGAGCAGTATAGTGAAACCCACTGTAGTATGTTTGGGTGAGGAAGGGGAACACAATGAAAGTGATTCCTCCCAAGTAGAAAATCTAAGGGAAGAGGTGGAGTTTCATCATCTAGGTATTAGTTCAGGAAATTTTCGGGCTCCACAATGGGAGGATCAAACCTTGGTAGCTGCCCGTAACAATGTTCAGGTAGTGGAAGGTACTCCTGTTAACCCGGAAACCCAATTGTCCCTATTTTGCAGAAAGAAATAATTTACTTTACCGAGTAGAGAGGAGGGGTTGAGCAATTACTGGTACCTCAATCCCACAGGAACTTAGTCTTAAAACTAGCTCACAGCCATGTATTAGGGGGGCATCTTGGGATTGAAAAAACCAGGGAGAGAGTACTAAAAGGATTTTACTGGCCAGGAATCTACTCTGCTATAGAGTGATTTTGCAAGTCATGCCCAGAATGTGTTAATCTCTACCACTTCAACTGGAAGGCTATTCCATGCATCCACTACCCTCTCAGTAAAGTAATACTACTTGATATTATTTTTAAACCTTTGCCCCTCTAATTTAAGACTGTACTTTTGTTGTGGTAGTTTTTCTTCTTTTAAATATAGTCACCTCCTTTACGGTGTTGATTCCCTTTATGTATTTAAATGTTTCTATCATATCCCAGCTGTCTTGTCTTTCCTCCAAGCTATACATGATAAGTTTCTTTAACATTTCCTTGTAAGTTTTTTATCCTGCAATCCATGAACCAGTTTAGTAGCCCTTCTCTGAACTCTCTCTAAAGTATCAACATCCTTCTGGAGATACGGTCTCCAGTACTGCGTACAATACTCCAAGTGAGGTCTCACCAGTGTTCTGTACAATGGCATGAGCACTTCCCTCTTTCTACTGCTAATACTTCATACATGCAACTGTAACCCCAGTTCTAAAGAAGCCAAACTTGACCCTAACTCCCCATCCAACTACAGTCCTATCCTTGAAAGAGTTGTGTATGCGAGATTGACAGACTTCCTCGAGTCCAACTCTCTGCTAGGCCTGCTTCAGTCTTGTTTCCGCGCTAAGCTCTCTGTGGAAACGGCACTGACCAAAGTATCCAATGATCTACTCGCTGCAAAATCTTGTGATCACTACTCTATCCTAATTCTCCTTGACCTGTCTGCGGCTTTTGACACTGTTGATCATCAACAACTTCTTCTCGTCCTCCGCAATATTGGTCTACAAGATATTGCTCTCTCTGGTGCTCCTCCTACCTCTCCCAGTGCTCTTTCAGCTCCACACCTCTTATGATAGAATCTGACAACAACAACTGCTTTCTAATCGGCCTTACCATAGTCTGCAAGCCTGTTTCCATAATACCACTACACTCAGAACCTGAGAATGTCTCCACAGCATCAATACACTTGGTGCCTGAGCCTGTCTCCACAACTGTGGTGGAGACAGGCTCAGGCACCAAGTGTAGTGATGCTGTGGAGACATTCTCAGGTTCTGAGTGTAGTGGTATTATGGAAACAGGCTTACATAACACATCATTTGCTTTTTGCATGTTGTGGAGACAGGCTCAGGCACCAAGTGTAGTGATGCTGTGGAGACATTCTCAGGTTCTGAGTGTAGTGGTATTATGGAAACAGGCTTGCATAACACATCATTTGCTTTTTGGGATTCTCCACAGTGCCTGAGCCTGTCTCCACAACACCACTGATGGGCCTAATTATTGACCTAAAACACTGCCAAGCATCATGTATCTGATGGAGATGGTGCTGGAGAGAAAGAAAACAGCAGCCATAAGAAAACACATACCCTATGCTAATCTCTCTCTAATTTATGTTTTCATCTTTCAAGTAAATCCACAACCCCTAACAGCAGTGTCCAGTGAAACAGGAAGTCAATAGGGGCGGTAAAAGGGTGTGCCACTGATGCAAATCACGTAACCTGCCAAAAGGGGCGAACATGCAGAAAAAGGGGGCATGTCTGCCAAAAGAATTGGAAGGCCAGCCTGGCATGAATGCATGTTAGGCTGCCTGCCAATCATGCAGGCTGGCCAACTAAGGCATACTGTGCAGACAGCAATACTTAAGCTTCGCATAAATGCGTCTAATGATGTGCTCGCTCAACGCTTTCTAAGGACGGTTCCCTAGCACTCGCTGGTCCACTTGTCTCCTTACCTTCTTACTAGCAGGCAGAAGCTCCTGATATATAGTCTGGGACAGTGAAACGCAGTATACAGTGAGTGTAGAAGAAAGGGACCATGCCACAGTGTTAGAGAGACCAAAGTTAGCAGTACCTTAACTAATCTCATTGTCAGCCAGACCACTCGTTTTGCTCCCATATATCCCTCTTAAGTTTCCATATTTAAGCAAGAGTATGTGAAAAATAGTTAGGGTTGCCACCGTTCTTGGAAACACATGTATGGGTGACATCTCACGATGTAAATCACAGAGTGACATAAGAGAGAATGCTGTAAAATCACCCAAAAACTATCTGATTTGATTCTGCTGTATAGATGGATTGATCCCAGTGTCTCAAGTCTCCCAGTTTCTCAGTGTCCCCTTGTCTCCCAGTGCACCAATGTCTCCCAGTGCCCTCATGACTCAGTGTCTCCATGTGTTGATTATCCAAGGTCTCAGTGCCCCATGTCTCCCAGTGTCCCCTAGTCTCCCAGTGACCCTATGTATCACAGTGTCTCAATACCCCATAGGGACATGGGGAGACCTGGGGACACTGAGACACTGGGAGACTAGGGGACACTGGGAAAATTGGAGACATGAGGACACTGAGACACATACACTAGAGACCAGGGAGGACATGGGGACATTGAGCCATGGGGGCACTGGGAGACATGGGGAAACTTAGACACCAGGGACACAGACACTAGGGACACTGACTGGGAGACATGGGGACACTGTGTCCCCATGTGTCTCTGTGTCCCCAAGTGTCTGTGTCATAATGTCTCCCAATGTCCCTTAGTGTCCCCATATCTCCATGTGTCTGTGTCATAATGTCTCCCAATATGCCCATGTCTCCTTTCAGCCTTCCCTGAGCTGTAGGCTGTTTCTGCAGGGTGGGAGTTGCTGTCTGGACTTTTTGTAGCTGCTCCCCTACGGATCAGTGAGTAGAGATAGGCAGGGAGGGATATGCTGGAACTTCCTATCCCTGCCTCTCTCTACACACTACTGGCCAGTGCTGGTATTGCATCGTCATCTCTGTTTATGCTGAGAAAAATACCAGCATTTGTATTACCAATATGACTGCAATATCAACACTGGCAAGGAAGCCTCAAATACTGGCTGTGCGAGTAAAATACCAGCCAGGTAGAAACCCTAAGAGTAGTGTGTAAAAAATAAATAAAATAAAAAATCTTTTTTTTAAATCAATGGGCCTATTTCATGGGTGTAGGCCTGGAGCTGCAGCTCCATCAGCCCTATGTTAATCCAGTCCTGACCCTCAGTGCCTGAGCCTGTCTCCACAACACCACTACACTCAGTGCCTGAGCCTGTCTCCACAACACCACTACACTCAGTGCCTGAGCCAGTCTCCACAACACCACTACCCTCAGTGCCTGAGCCTGTCTCCATAACACCACTACACTCAGTTTCTGAGCCTGTCTCCATAACACCACTACACTCAGTGCCTGAACCTGTCTCCACAACACCACTACAATTGGTGCCTGAGCCTGTCTCCATAACACCATTACACTCTGAAAGTGCTGAAAATGAATTATATAGAGCAACAGACTGTGCAATATGCCTTTTATCCACAACTCTAAGTCTACCAGATCCTACAGTAATCCATTTGCCATTCCTAGTACGCCTCTGCGGCAGTGGCTTTGCAACAGTTTGTTTACCAGATCATTTACAAATCTTAGACTTCAAAAATACAATCTCCTGCCGCAATATAGAGAACTGTCTACAGATTAGACAGTATCCAAATCTCCAAAAAGTGGAACGTGAAACAAATGCATAACAACTATTATGATGGGCATTGACAGCACAGATACCAGACACCAGACACACAAATTAACACTGTGCTGAACTAGCAAAGGCCCTGGCCAGTTCCTGCCTGCTGCCTGACTCATGTAGACCAATATGTATTGGGGTTCCTCCTATGCAAATTGACATATCAACACACATCCTGCTAGTTTCAGAATAGTGTTATGCTGCAGCAAAAAATCTCTCTGCAAGCCATTCTATGCTAGTGGCCAGGGAAAATAGCGTACCTGCTCCTACCAGGCCTCCCATGCACGAAAATTATACTTAGGCTTATTCACGGAGCTTGTCAGGATAAGTTAGGGCATGCACAATATAAACAATATACAACTGGTAACATGCCAACAACATACATCTATTTGAACAGAAAAAGGTTGTTAGTATAGCTTACTCTTCTGAAGTCTGGCACTAAAGGATTATGACTACGGTGATTTTTAAAAACTGTTGCAGTTATAAGCAATTATGCACAAATAGATAGAGACTGGGGCCGCCTTCCACCATAAGCTATAGAAAGTTGTTTTTCTATTTATTTGTCTATTAAGAAAGTACTATGGCTTGAAAAAATTAATTCCTGCATTTATTTGGACCAATGATCATTAAATAGCTATTCAGCATAAATCGTGTGAAGACAAAGTGAGTTGCTGTGCAAATTTAGTAATTCTTGCTAATTAGCCAGGTTGCAAAATATCTCTTGCAAAGTATCAACTATCAATGACAGTGAATTTATAACTGAGTCACTAACAGGTCTTCTTTGGACAATGAAGGGTGGAGATATAAGGGTGATAAACCTGTCAAACCTTAAATCAAGTATTTCTTAAAAGAGAAGTGGGAGGACAGTGCAACAATTAATGTCTGTTATTGTATGTTCTAGTTACTTGGTATATCCTTACACAAATTAAAAAGGAAGCCGTGAACTTTTCTGCATGACAACAGTTTTGAGCAACACAGGCCATCAATTCAGATCATGTCTGAATAGTTATATTTTAACTTACACTGATCAGTCACAACATTAAATCTACTAAGCTGCTGTTGATTTTGCATCCTACTTCACTGATAAAATTGACAACATCCAAAAAGAAATTGCATCTCTCGTTTCTCCCCTCAACTATCTGACCCTCTACCCAGCCTCCTCCTCTATGCTTACATTTCAGGCCGGTGCAAGGATTTTTGGGTACACAGGTGAAGATGCTTTTGGGGAGTGGGGGGGTGCCTCTTAACCCGCCTTTTGTTTCTTATCCCCTTTTTAAATGTCTTACCCCCTTTAGTGTATCTTATGCCCTATTTTTCCCCATTGTGTGTCTTACACACCCTTGTATATCTCTTACAACCCTCCTTTGTGTGTCTTACTCTTCAGCCCCTTTTGTGTGTCTCCTTCTCTCCCAGCCCCTTTGTGTCTTTTACTCTTTCCAACTCCTTTGTGTGTTTCTCTTTCAACACCATCTCGTCTATCTTCCCCCAGCCCCTCTGTATCTCTTTTTCTCTTCTCCAGCCGCCCTATCTCTTTCACCCCAGCCCCTTTGTATTTCCATCCCAAGGCCCTTCTGTGTGTCACTTCATCTCCAGCCCCTCTGTACATCTTTCTCACCCCCAAGGCCCATCTGTGTGTCTTTCTCCCCCCTCATGTCCCTCTGTGTGTCTTTTTCCCCACTGAAGCCCCCTTGTGTGCCACTCCCCCCTTCATGTCCCTTAGTGTTCCTCCATGTCCATTAGTGATCCTCTCCCCTCCCCTTTCTGTCCATTAGTGCTCTTCTTCCCTGTCTCTTAGTGTCCCTCTCTCCTCCCTTCCTGTCCCTTAGTGTTACTCTCCCCACCCTTCCCTGTCCCTTATTGTTCCTCTGCCCCCCTTACCTGTCTCTCAGTGCCCCCCGCATTCCCCCTAATCTTCCTCCCTCCCCCCAAGTGTTCATCTCCCTTCTCTTTTAGTGGTCCCTCCCCTGCCAGTGTTCCTTTTCTCTTCCCTCCTCTGTACCTAGTGTCCCCCTCCCCTGTCCCATAGTGTTCTTTCCCCCCTTCCTTGTCGCATAATGTTCTTTATCCCCCTCTCCCCATCCCATAGTGTTCTTTTCTACCCCCTATGCCATATTTGTACCCCGTCCCACCATTCCATAGTGACTGGCACTACACACGCTGTGCGCCCACCTCCTGATGGTCACATCAATCTAGTGCCTCCCCGGGCCGGTGCACTCTAAGGTGGCCACTTGTGCCACCTTATGGACATGCTGTACCTGCCACAACATTAAAACCACTGACAGGTGAAGTCAAAGGTGGGATACATTAAGCAGCAAATGAAGTTAGTTCATCTTTAATTTCATGTGTTGGAAATCGGAAAAATGGTCAAGCAAAAAGATCTGAGTGACTTTGACAAAGGCCAAACAGTGATAGCTAGATGAGTGGACCAGAGTCTCTCCAAAATGGCAATTCTTGTGAGGTGTCCCTGGTATGCAGTAGTTAGTAGCTACCAAAAGTTGTGCAATAAAGGACAACTGGTGAACCAGCTTGGTGATCATGGGCTCCCCAGGCTCAATGATGCACTCGTGGAGTGAAGGCTAGACCGTCTGATCCGATGACCCAGAAGAGCTCCTGTAGTTCACATTGATGAAAATCAATCAATGCTGGCCATGATAGAAAGGTGTCAGAACACACGAGGCACCATAATTTGCTGCGTGTGGCCCCCATGGTGACCCTGTCCACTGTATAAAGCTGAGAACGTGAGCATCAGATCTGGACCATGGAGCAACGGAAGAAGGTTGCCTGGTCTGATAAATCATGTTTTCTTTTAGATCAGGTGGATGGACAGGTCTGTGTGTGTTGCTTACCTGGGATAAGATGGCAGCAGGATGCACTATGGGAAGAAGACAAGCCAGTATTAGGCTCTTGGCACTGTTCTACTGGGAAAACTTGGGTCCTGGCATTCAAGTTAATGTTACATAGGCACGTACAATCTCCCTAGAGATTGTTGCAGACCACGTACACCTCTTCATGGCAACGATGGTCCATGGTGACAGTGACCTCTTTCAGCAGGATAATATACCCTGTAACACTGCAAAAAAATGTTCAGGAATGGTTTGAGGAACATGATAAAGAGTTCAAGGTGTTGCCTTGGCCTCCAAATTACCCAGATCTCAATCCAATTGATCATCTATCTGAGCCATGGAGGTCCCACCTCGCAACTTGCAGGCCTTAATGGATCTGCTACTAATGTCTTGGTACAAGATACCAAATAACACATTCAGATGACTTGTGGAGTCCATGCCTCAATGAATTAGAGCTGTTTTGGCACATGAGGTGGACCTACATGGTATTAGTCAAGTGGTTTGAGGTTTAGTAAAAAGCTAAAAGTAGAGCTTGTGCACAGTGAAGAACGATATCAGAGATAACTCATAGTTTGTTACAGGATGTTATAATGGACTCACAGCAGATCTAGAACAATGGTTCCCAATCCAGTTCTCAAACCACACCAGAACAAAACAGGGAAAGGTCTAACTACTGGACTGTTGGAGTGCCTTAACAAGTATGTCAGGGTGATTTCTTAAATCTGCACTGTCAGACTACTTTGTCTCCGTATTTTTTCTCTGCATGACAAAGCTTGACACGATGTCAAGCCTTGCCACTTCCCTAAGCTGTCACCATTAACAGGTGTATGGAAATCAGTTATTTCTATGGATGATCCTACAGGCTAGTGAGATCATGTATAGACCTCAAAGCTGTTCTCATACATGTGCGAGAGTAAATCTCACCCTTGCCTGCCATCCCCCCAAACCCCCGGCTACCAGATCCCAGTGGCAATATTGCAAACATTGCTGGAACAAGCGTACACCATAAGGGTGCTGCTGGAACCAATTAATGAAAGATACAGAATCCTGCGTATTTACTCACTCATTAAACGCCAACTTTAAAGCTCACAAATTGTAATAGTTTTTTTTTTATATATATATATACCTAACGGACATTTAGTTGAAGTATTAGATCATACATTGCATAAGCCCGCCACAACGCCAATTACTTACAATTATTTATGTAGCACCAACATATTCCACAGTGTCGTACAATAGGTAAACAAGACATTGAGATACTGCAACATAAGTAAAGAAGGCTCTGCCCATATTGGCTTACAATCTAAAAGAATGAGGGAGTAATACACAAAAGGAATTAAATGGTCTGTATATACCCGAAGGTGTTTAGGAGGAGGGAGCATAGTAGATGGAAGATAGCAGAGAAGTAAAAAGGGATGATGAGTTAAGGGGAGAACTAATGGGCTTCTCTAATGAAGTGTGTTTTTAGGAATTTTTTTGAAGGGCTGGGCTGCAGGTGCGATAAAGGGACAGTACCAGGTCATCGGTAGAGCACAGGGGTTGGGCTGGAGAACATCTGCTAATGAATGAGGAGATATAAGTAGGTACACAGTTATGGATAATTTTATAAGTAAGCATGAGAACTTAGAACCACATCTCAAATAAAACAGGAAGCCAGTATAGAGACTGACGGGTGAGGTGTGAGAGTTGCTGGACGTAAAGTAGATGAGTCTGGAAGAGGCATTTAGGTAATCAAGCAGAGAGTTACAATAATCAAGGTGAGAAAGAACGAGATATGGACAAATGTCTTAGTTGTGTCCTCAGTGAGAGGGGTGAAATGTTTTTTTTTTATCAATTGCAATTTAATTAAAGTTTCAAAGATGACGTACAATGTTAATACTTTCAAAAGGTAGTCACCTAACATTTAAATATATAAAAATCTACATTGTTCAAGGGATAAATAAAGCAGAGACATTAATATAGTTTGGTTTTTAATACAACTGACCTTCCACAATGTGTCTTAGTATTATTGAGGTAATATAGTTGTGAGTTCTAGAATGACAACTGGAAACATATATAGTACGAACAGTAACATACCATATATATGAACAAGAAAACAAAACATTCAGTCTGCTGTCTGACAATTTCTGTGAATTTGTTCCCCCTGCCTACCCTTTGGCCCTCCTGCATTCCCTACATCCCCAGAGTGTTGCAGCTTTAATGGACCGCATTTAGACAGAGGTTCTTTCAGTGTGACCTAAACTCGCAGGCCCTATTTTCTAACAATGTTCTTGACACCTGAGAGAAAGTTGGGATTGCGGTTGTGTTCCATTGAGTGACTATGGCTTTTTTGTAGCTAGGAAAACATGGCATAGCAATGCCTGATACAATTTTTATTATTATTATTATTTTGTGCAGTAATTCTAAATATGCGGTGAGTAGAGTTGAGCGAACCCGAACTGTAAAGTTCGGGTTCGTACCGAACATTAAGATTTCTTGACCCTGAACCAGAACCCGGACATTTCAATAACCGTTCGGGTTCGAGTTCTGTGTTTGGCGATTTAATGGCGCGTTTTGAAAAGCTGCAGGGCAGCCAATCAACAAGCGTTTGACTCGTGTGCCCTTAGAAGCCATCACAGCCATGCCTAATAATGCTGTGACATTGCAGTTTGACTAATTCACATTTGTTTGGTGCTAAAAAGTACATTTGGGGGGTGCACTTCATATCTGAGAGTCAAATAGAGCCGTCAAATAGTGTGGTTACATCGCACTTTGAAAAATTCACATTTTTTTTGGTGCTAAATAGTTCATTTGCGGCCTGCGGTGCATTTCTTGCAGTCCAATAAAACCCTTAAATACTACTGTTACATTGTTGGTTTAAAAAATCAGTTTTTTTTGTGCTAAATAGTACATTTGCGGCCTGCGGTGCATTTCTTGCAGTCCAACAAAACCGTTAAATACTACTGTTACATTGTCGTTTGACAAATTAAAATTTTTTGAGACAGTGAAGTAACTGTATTAGTTACGCCTGTTGTTAGTTACCACTGTTGTGTGACCTCTAGAAATTTTTTCTCTTTAGGACACCGGCACTGCCTTACTGTTAGTGAACTTAATTGTTGACTATTAGCGGTTATATTGTAGCCTGACATAAACCATCTATTAGTTAGGTGGGTGAACGCAAAGAATGAGGAGAGCGTCAAATAAGAGATGTGGCCCTGGTCGTGGTGCTACTGGTGTTGGTGGAGCTCCTGTTGCAGGGAGAGGACGTGGTCGATCTGAGGCCAGAACATGTACAGGCGATAGTAGATTGGGTGGCTGACAGTGCCTTCAGTTCCTTCACATTGTCTCCCACCCAGTCCCCTGCTGAAAGCTCAGAGTTGGCACCTGCAGCCCATGGCCATCTGTCTTTCACCTCACCCTATTGCAAATCAACCAAGCAGTCTGAGCCACAAGTCATGCAGCAGTCTCTTATGCTTTTTGATGACTGTGCTGGCCGGGTTTCCGTGGGCCATCCACCTATCCCTGCCCCAGAAGTGGAAGAGATTGAGTGTACTGATGCACAACCACTTATGTTTCAGGATGTGGACATGCGAGGACCACCCACAGGTGCCAACTGCTGTGGATTTCTGCATTGTGCAGACCGGCAAGGAGGGCAGGGTTGAGGAGTGGGTGGAAGATGATGTGGAGGATGATGAGGTCCTATACCCAACATGGAATCAAGGTCATGTGAGTGATGTATGCAGTTTGGAGGAAGAGGCGGTGGTTGCACAGAGGCACCAGCACAGCATAAGAGGGAGTGCAAAAGCGGAGTGGCCGTCCCCTAGACAGTACGTCTGCTACTGCCCACCGCACCCAGGGACCAAGTACACCAAAGCCAGCTCCAAGGAGTTCCCTGGCGTGGCAGTTCTTCAGACATTGTCCTGACGACAAGACACGAGTGGTTTCCACGCTGTGCAATCAGAGCCTGAAGTGAGGCATAAACGTTCTAAACCTGAGCACAACCTGCATGACCAGGCATCTACATGCAAAGCACCTCAAAAACCAAGAAAGGCTTCTCCTGCTTCCTCTTCCGTTGCTGTCTCGGTCTCTTCCTCCACCTCTGGAGTGACAGTGGCACCTGCCACCCTGCAAACAGAGGATGTGGCAGCAGCGCCACCACGTCCTCAAGCATCTCCACACTGTCCCATTGAAGCGTTCAGCTGTCCATCTCCCAAACACTGGAGAGAAAGAGGAAGTACCCCCCTACCCACCCACGATCCCTGGCCCTGAATGCCAGCATTTCAAAATTCCTGGCCTTTGAATTGCTGTCATTCCGTCTGGTGGAGACAGACAGTTTTAAAAACCTTGCTGGCGGTGGCTGTCCCACAGTATGTGGATCCCGGCTGCCACTACTTTTCCAGACGAGCCATTCCTTTCCAGCACAACCAATCAGCGTAACACCTTCACCACCAACATCAGCACAGCCAGGGGGAAATGACAGCAGGCTGTTTTAAAACTGATATGTTTGGGGGAAAAACCCCACACCGCGCAGGAGCTGTGGACGGGCATGGAACAACAGACCGATGAGTGGTTGTTGCCACTGAGCCTCAAGCCCGGCCTGGTGGTGTGCGATAATGGGCGAAATCTCGTAGCAGCTCTGGGCCTAGCCGGTTTGACGCACATCCCTTGCCTGGCGCATGTGCTGAATTTGGTGGTGCAGAAATTCCTGAAAAACTACCCAGATATATCAGAGCTGCTGCAGAAAGTGCGGGCCGTCTGTGCGCGCTTTTGCGTTCTCACCCTGCTGCTGCTCGCCTGTCTGCGCTGCAGCGTAACTTCGGCCTTCCCGCTCACAGCCTCATATGCGACGTGCCCACAAGGTGGAACTCCACCTTGCACATGCTGGAGAGACTGTGCGAGCAGCAGCAGGCGATAGTGGAGTTTCAGCTGCAGCACGCACGGGTCAGTCGCTCTGCGGAACAGCACCACTTCACCACCAATGAGTGGGCCTCCATGCGAGACCTGTGTGCCATGTTGCGCTGTTTCGAGTACTCCACCAACATGGCCAGTGCTGATGACGCCGTTCTCAGCCTTACTATCCCGCTTCTACGTCTCCTTGAAAAAATGCATCGGGCAATGATGGAAGAGGATGTGGCACAGGAGTAAGAGGAGGAGGAAGAGGGGTCATATCCATGGTTATCAGGCTAGTCATTCACAAGTGGCTTGGAGGGTGGGTTTCTGCACCAGCATAGGCCAGGTACACAATTGTCCAGCCAGGGCACAGTTCTGGAGGAGGAGGAGGAGGAGGAGGAGGAGGAGGAGGAACTGTGTTCACAGCAGGGTGGAATCAAACGCAGCTTTTGGGCATCACTGGAGTGTGGTTGGGGGGATACGGAGGACACAGATGATACACCTCCCACAGAGGACAGCTTGTCCTTGCCTCTGGGCAGCCTGGCACAGATGAGCGACTACATGCTGCAGTGCCCGCGCAATGACTGCCGAGTTGCCCACATTCTAACCAGGGCCGGACTGGGGATACGAAGCAGCCCTGGAAAAAAATCTATGCCAGCCCCATAAGTCATTGTGCTATGTAGGGTATATATTGTGATAAAGTGGTCACAATATATACCATATATATATATATATATATATATGCAATTGAAATAGTTGGCTGCACTCTCGGATTTCCTGAAAATGTAACTTTTATTGAAATATTTAAGAGAAGATCAACGTTTCAGTCCCTCTTGTGGACTTTCGTCAGGATCATGACGAAAGTCCACAAGAGGGACTGAAACGTTGATCGTCTCTTAAATATTTCAATAAAAGTTACATTTTCAGGAAATCCGAGAGTGCAGCCAACTATTTCAATTGCCTATATATATATATATATATATATATATATATATATAGGCAATTGAAATAGTTGGCTGCACACTCATGCTTACTACAGACAAGCTCACTGTACACACATCCTCACCACAGACAGGCTCCGACACACCCATGCTCCTTACAGACAAGCTCACTAACACACACACACATATGATCCCTACAGACAAGTTCACTGACACACATACAAGCTCACTCACTAGCAGGCACACACACACAAACTCACTAGCAGGCACACACACACACACACACAGGCTCCCTCACTAGCAGATGCGCGCACACACACACAGAAGCAGACAGTCACTGACATCCAGGCAGACAGCCACACATACACACAGGCAGACAGTCATTGACACCGAGGTAAGCACCCACACATACAAAGACAGGCAGACAGCCACACACTCACACACAGGCAGACAGTCACACACACACGCAGACAGTCACACACAGGCAGACAGTCACACACAGACAGTCACACACTCACAGACAGTCACACACTCACAGTCACACACTCAGTCAGACACTCACAGGCAGTCACACACAGACAGTCACACACACACACTCACACTCACACAGACAGTCACACAGACAGTCACACATTCACACAGGCAGTCACACAGACAGTCACACACAGTCACACACTCACACAGACAGTCACACACTCACAGGCAGTCTCACACAGGCAGTCACACAGAGACACTCACACAGAGACAGTCACACACTCACACAGAGACAGTCACACACTCACACACAGTCACACACAGACAGTCACATACTCACACAGACAGTCACACACTCACAGGCAGTCACACACAGACAGTCACATACTCACACAGACAGTCACACACTCACAGGCAGTCACACACTCACACACAGTCACACACTCAGGCAGTCACACAGAGACAGTCACACACTCACAGGCAGTCACACACAGACAGTTACACACTCACACAGAGACAGTCACACACTCACAGGCAGTCACACAGAGACAGTCACACACTCACACAGAGACAGTCACACACTCACAGGCAGTCACACAGAGACAGTCACACACTCACAGGCAGTCACACACAGACAGTCACACACTCACACAGGCAGTCACACACTCACACAGAGACAGTCGCACACTCACAGGCAGTCACACACAGACAGTCACACATTCACACAGGCAGTCACACACTCACACAGAGCAGGCGATAGTGGAGTTTCAGCTGCAGCACGCACGGGTCTGTCGCTCTGCGGAACAGCACCACTTCACCACCAATGAGTGGGCCTCCATGCGAGACCTGTGTGCCATGTTGCGCTGTTTCGAGTACTCCACCAACATGGCCAGTGCTGATGACGCCGTTCTCAGCCTTACTATCCAGCCGTTGAACAGTTTGGCAGAGAAAAGCAAGGCAGAGAAGTAGTGGCAAAACTAAGTCAAAATAAGTAGCTGCTTCTGATCTAAGCCAAGAGAGAGCGACAGTTACAGAACCAAGCTGTGGTGATAAGATAGGCACGTCTGCACCTAAGCCCGACCAAGGCGAAAGTTACAAAGTAGGTGACATTGGCGTAGCAGAATTAAATATTTCAAAGACATCTGGTATTGCTACAAAGACTTTGAATGATTGTCCGGGAGCCGTAGAACTAGATCTGCTGGCAAAGACTACTGCTACAAGGCCTGGGCGCACTGACTACCGGGAACAGCTGCCAGATTCTGGGAACACAGTCATGGAATTAAAGGCGGGACTCGGAATGCCTGACCGGCTGTTTGATACCAGGGCTGTAATGACCCAGCGAGAGGCCATGACTGCGTCTCTGGACAACCCCATAGGGAGCAAGGCAGGTTCCCAGGGATTCGCAGAACAGATGGAGGATGTTGTGGAGCCCTTCGCTGAGGGACTTGTTCCAGTGAAGGATGAGCTGGTGACAGAACCAGGTCTTGAAGAGGTTGAGCACCTGGAAAATTCAGCTCATGAAGGAATTGGACGTATAGCTACACGCCAAGCCTTTGCAAAGTTTGCTTTTGAAAGTTACTCTAACATTGAGAGATTA
>OW240914.1:252457361-252523129 GCA_933207985.1 Pelobates cultripes
GGGTCACTGGGAGACTAGGGGACACTGGGAGACATGGGGCACTGAGACCTTGGATAATCAACACATGGAGACACTGAGTCATGAGGGCACTGGGAGACATTGGTGCACTGGGAAACAAGGGGACACTGAGAAACTGGGAGACTTGAGACACTGGGATCAATCCATCTATACAGCAGAATCAAATCAGATAGTTTTTGGGTGATTTTACAGCATTCTCTCTTATGTCACTCTGTGATTTACATCGTGAGATGTCACCCATACATGTGTTTCCAAGAACGGTGGCAACCCTAACTATTTTTCACATACTCTTGCTTAAATATGGAAACTTAAGAGGGATATATGGGAGCAAAACGAGTGGTCTGGCTGACAATGAGATTAGTTAAGGTAATGCTAACTTTGGTCTCTCTAACACTGTGGCATGTTCCCTTTCTTCTACACTCACTGTATACTGCGTTTCACTGTCCCAGACTATATATCAGGAGCTTCTGCCTGCTAGTAAGAAGGTAAGGAGACAAGTGGACCAGCGAGTGCTAGGGAACCGTCCTTAGAAAGCGTTGAGCGAGCACATCATTAGACGCATTTATGCGAAGCTTAAGTATTGCTGTCTGCACAGTATGCCTTAGTTGGCCAGCCTGCATGATTGGCAGGCAGCCTAACATGCATTCATGCCAGGCTGGCCTTCCAATTCTTTTGGCAGACATGCCCCCTTTTTCTGCATGTTCGCCCCTTTTGGCAGGTTACGTGATTTGCATCAGTGGCACACCCTTTTACCGCCCCTATTGACTTCCTGTTTCACTGGACACTGCTGTTAGGGGTTATGGATTTACTTGAAAGATGAAAACATAAATTAGAGAGAGATTAGCATAGGGTATGTGTTTTCTTATGGCTGCTGTTTTCTTTCTCTCCAGCACCATCTCCATCAGATACATGATGCTTGGCAGTGTTTTAGGTCAATAATTAGGCCCATCAGTGGTGTTGTGGAGACAGGCTCAGGCACTGTGGAGAATCCCAAAAAGCAAATGATGTGTTATGCAAGCCTGTTTCCATAATACCACTACACTCAGAACCTGAGAATGTCTCCACAGCATCACTACACTTGGTGCCTGAGCCTGTCTCCACAACATGCAAAAAGCAAATGATGTGTTATGTAAGCCTGTTTCCATAATACCACTACACTCAGAACCTGAGAATGTCTCCACAGCATCACTACACTTGGTGCCTGAGCCTGTCTCCACCACAGTTGTGGAGACAGGCTCAGGCACCAAGTGTATTGATGCTGTGGAGACATGCTCAGGTTCTGAGTGTAGTGGTATTATGGAAACAGGCTTGCAGACTATGGTAAGGCTCTTCTTCCCTGTCTCTTAGTGTCCCTCTCTCCTCCCTTCCTGTCCCTTAGTGTTACTCTCCCCACCCTTCCCTGTCCCTTATTGTTCCTCTGCCCCCCTTACCTGTCTCTCAGTGCCCCCCGCATTCCCCCTAATCTTCCTCCCTCCCCCCAAGTGTTCATCTCCCTTCTCTTTTAGTGGTCCCTCCCCTGCCAGTGTTCCTTTTCTCTTCCCTCCTCTGTAGAAAGCAGTTGTTGTTGTCAGATTCTATCATAAGAGGTGTGGAGCTGAAAGAGCACTGGGAGAGGTAGGAGGAGCACCAGAGAGAGCAATATCTTGTAGACCAATATTGCGGAGGACGAGAAGAAGTTGTTGATGATCAACAGTGTCAAAAGCCGCAGACAGGTCAAGGAGAATTAGGATAGAGTAGTGATCACAAGATTTTGCAGCGAGTAGATCATTGGATACTTTGGTCAGTGCCGTTTCCACAGAGAGCTTAGCTCGGAAACAAGACTGAAGCAGGCCTAGCAGAGAGTTGGACTTGAGGAAGTCTGTCAATCTCGCATACACAACTCTTTCAAGGATAGGACTGTAGTTGGATGGGGAGTTAGGGTCAAGTTTGGCTTCTTTAGAACTGGGGTTACAGTTGCATGTATGAAGTATTAGCAGTAGAAAGAGGGAAGTGCTCATGCCATTGTACAGAACACTGGTGAGACCTCACTTGGAGTATTGTACGCAGTACTGGAGACCGTATCTCCAGAAGGATGTTGATACTTTAGAGAGAGTTCAGAGAAGGGCTACTAAACTGGTTCATGGATTGCAGGATAAAAAACTTACAAGGAAATGTTAAAGAAACTTATCATGTATAGCTTGGAGGAAAGACAAGACAGCTGGGATATGATAGAAACATTTAAATACATAAAGGGAATCAACACCGTAAAGGAGGTGACTATATTTAAAAGAAGAAAAACTACCACGACAAAAGTACAGTCTTAAATTAGAGGGGCAAAGGTTTAAAAATAATATCAAGTAGTATTACTTTACTGAGAGGGTAGTGGATGCATGGAATAGCCTTCCAGTTGAAGTGGTAGAGATTAACACATTCTGGGCATGACTTGCAAAATCACTCTATAGCAGAGTAGATTCCTGGCCAGTAAAATCCTCTTAGTACTCTCTCCCTGGTTTTTTCAATCCCAAGATGCCCCCCTAATACATGGCTGTGAGCTAGTTTTAAGACTAAGTTCCTGTGGGATTGAGGTACCAGTAATTGCTCAACCTCTTCAACCCCCCTCCTCTCTACTCGGTAAAGTAAATTATTTCTTTCTGCAAAATAGGGACAATTGGGTTTCCGGGTTAACAGGAGTACCTTCCACTACCTGAACATTGTTACGGGCAGCTACCAAGGTTTGATCCTCCCATTGTGGAGCCCGAAAATTTCCTGAACTAATACCTAGATGATGAAACTCCACCTCTTCCCTTAGATTTTCTACTTGGGAGGAATCACTTTCATTGTGTTCCCCTTCCTCACCCAAACATACTACAGTGGGTTTCACTATACTGCTCCAAAATCAATCGTAGAAAAAGGGAAAACAGTCTCTAAACCCATTATTTCTGCCTCTACCTCTGTACACTTATCCTGTTTTATTGCAGTATCTTCCTAAATTTTACGAAAGAGGGGAAAATCACGCCCCAATACAGCATCATAAGGCAATGATGGTACCACCTCAACTCTGTTTTATCACCCCTACCGCGGTAGCAAATTCCATCTCGGCCATGGGGTACGTGTGGGTGTCACCATGTATGCATATTATATCCAACACATGAATTTTATCTACTTGCTCACTCTGAAGTAAAGATCGCTTTACCAATGAAACCTCACTCCCAGAATCTAAGAGTGCTTGCACACTCCTCCCTCCATATTTACAGATTTGACATGGTTAATACCACCAGCACTTGTTAAAGCAGACATTTGTGTGTATACCAACAATGCACCATGTTTCTCCCCCCTTCCCAAATTACATTCCATAGGTTCATCGGTCTGTGGACAGTTACGTGCAATATGTCCAATCTCCTGACACCTATAACACTTTATCTGTCTCTCAGTCTGGCCTTGTGGCCGGGTTGGGAACTTGGGCACCCAATTTTCTATGTAGTCAGTCTGTCTATGGGTCTGTACAGAATCTTTTTTTTCATTTGTTTCTTTAAATCCTCCAGAATTCTTTGCAGGTTTCCTGTTACTTTGCAATTTGGCGTTGAGGTAAGGCTCTTTACTCTGAGTTTTGTTAGCAAACCGGTATCTCTCTGTCAAGTTCATAATTTCTTCTGGGTCCTTTGGATCCGCTTGACTGACCCATTTCCGTAGCGCTATCGGCAGACTCTTTAGAAAGCGATCCATAACCACCCTTTCAATGATTACTGCAGCAGAGTTGAATTCTGGTTGTAGCCACTTCTGGGCAAGTCTCAAGAGGTCATACATTTGCGACCTAGTAGATTTCTCTGTGTCATAAACCCATGCATTATATCTTTGGGCTCAGACTGCAGGCGTAACTCCAAGCTGTTAGGATTTCTGCTTTCAATCTGTCATAGTCTTGTCATAGGCTTGGCTGAGAGGCAAATCATCATTTGCTTTTTGGGATTCTCCACTGAGGCAAGGGGCTAATAATCCTGCCCACTGACCTGGAGGCCATCCTTCTCGGGTAGCAATCCTTTCTAAGGTTGTCAGGTAAGCCTCCATGTCATCAACCTCACTCACTTTATATAAAAAGTCAGTAACTCTAATCCAGCGCCCTCTATCCATAGTAGGGGTAGTCACACTTGACAGTATGGTTTGTTGCAAAGCACTTGTTAGCTTTACTCTGCCTTCCCGCTGTGTTTCCATAATGCGGTCTATTTGTATGGCCAATAAGCGGTTTGTCTCCTGTTGGGCCGCAACAGCCTGTCGCTGTGACTCCATGAGGCTACTGATCTGAGCCGCTGTTACACGGTTTGTGTCTTGCTGCATACTAGTAGCCTGTACCAAGGCTTTACTAACTCTTCCATCTTGCCTTCTTTTTTTTTTCCTTCAGCCACCTGGTAAATACCACACGCCACACCTGCAGGCCTCTGTTTCAAAGAACCAGTCTCAGTTTGCAGAGTCACAGTACCTTAGGCCTCTATACCCACAGACTGTATGAATGTGCTTTAAATGCCTGCATTCTCCACCATTTTGTGATCTTTAAGGGCAAAGCAAAACAGTCCTCTAGGGTAACAGGTACAGAACAACAGTCTCTTATGCAAAAATGGTGTGGTTTAATTACATCGTGCACAAAAATCCATGCAGCAATCCGTTTGTTCAAAACAGAAAGGAAAGTCTACAAACAAAATCCTAGCTCAAATTCGAGCACTAATTAAACATAAAGTAATGTCCCTTTCTAAACCAGGGTAATAAACTACACAATTCAACAAAATAAACATTGGTTTCACCAACCTTTAGCACTTTGTTTGGTGCTGCTCAGCACAGACCTGCTCTCTCTGCAGGTCAGATTGTATCTCCCCCTTTTTGCTCGGAGACCTGCTAATTAAAGCCTCAGCAGTTGCTAATTGGGAAGGTGAATGAGTACAGGCTATGGAGGAGTCTGGGTCCTAAATACCTTCCTTCTATTACCCTCCCATAGACTTTGTCACACACAGTAAAGGAGTTTAAGCATGCGTTTGATAGGCATAAGGCTATCCTAACTATAAGATAAGTCCAGGGACCAATGAAAGTATTTAGAAAATTGGGCAGACTATATGGGCTAAATGGTTCTTATCTGCCGTCACATTCTATGTTTCTATGTATGGACTGGCTAACTGGGATACACCCTAGTGGACTCTGGTATCTGAAGCCAACCACACTGCCAAATTACAATGAGATATCCCTGGAGGTGTTATAAACAGGGTCTGCATCTTATAGACACTCACAGATCTCTGTGACTATTATTTCATACTGTGCAGGTTATACTGATGGAATTTTCAGGGATATTTCAGGGATATATAAGATACAGCTTGGACATGCAGCAACATCCAATGGTAAAATCTCTTTATATATAATGCTTCACTGAGATATGTGAGTTTCATGCTAATAAAAATACCAATTATTTTTTTCTTGCACTCCAAGGCCAAAAGTTGCGAGACCTTCCCTGGGCATTTTTAAAACTGATTAATCAAAATGTACAGCACTAATGTACAAGTTAGTGTACAGCTCATAGGGGCTCTCAGCATATTCATGGCTGCAGATTTTTTTTTAACACTATCTAAAGAGTGTGATCCAAATCCCTCTGTAGGCACATACAGAGATATTAATATTTTTGGCTAAGCTTTCCAAATTACATAGTTGCATAGTTGCCTGGGTTAAAAAAAAGACTAAAGTCTGTCTAGTTTAACCGTGAAGCTCATCCTTTTATGCTGTTGATCCAAAAGAAGTCAAAAGAACCCAAATTGTAGCCATTTCCAATTATTCCACTAAAAGGGAAAACAAATTCCTTAGTAACTCCATAATGGAAATCAGATTTTATCCTTGCATCAACAACAAAGAAATGATCAGTCTATATTTTTAATGGTAGGTGTATTTTAACAGTGAAAGACAGAATAACAAAACAAAAAAATCCAGAAAAATGCATGTCAAAGAAGATATAAAGAAATTGGAGGGGCGGGGCTTGCCCAGGTCCCTTAAGGTTTGCAAAGATGGCAAAGAGATGAAGGCGACCTACGTGGCGGAAGCCACCACCTTCCTAGTGGCAGTAGGCATTAATGATGCCCCACAAGAACAGAGGGCCAGAGAAACATAGAAACATAGAATATGACGGCAGATAAGAACCATTCGGCCCATCTAGTCTGCCCAATTTTCTAAATACTTTCATTACTCCCTAGTCTTATCTTATGGTTAGGATAGCCTTATGCCTATCCCACGCATGCGTAAACTCCTTTACTGTGTTAACATCTACCACTTCAGCTGGAAGGCTATTCCATGCATCCACTACCCTCTCAGTAAAGTAATACTTCCTGATATTATTTTTAAACCTTTGTCCCTCTAATTTAAGACTATGTCCTCTTGTTCTGGTAGTTTTTCTTCTTTTAAATATAGTCTCCTCCCTTACTGTGTTGATTCTCTTTATATATTTAAATGTTTCTATCATATACCCCCTGTCTCGTCTTTCCTCCAAACTATACATGTTAAGATCCTTTAACCTTTCCTGGTAAGTTTTATCCCGCAATCCATGAACCAGTTTAGTAGCCCTTCTCTGAACCCTCTCTAAGGTATCAAAATCCTTCTGAAGATACAGTTTACAGTACTGTGTACAATACTCCAAGTGAGGTCTCACCAGTGTTCTGTACAATGGCATGAGCACTTCCCTCTTTCTACTGCTAATACCTCTCCCTATACAACCAAGCATTCTGCTAGCTTTTCCTGCTGCTCTATTACATTGTCTGCCTATCTTTAAGTCATCAGAAATAATCACCCCTAAATCCCTTTCCTCATATGTTGAATCAAATATTCTGCTCTTGGGTTTTTACGTCCAAGATGCATTATCTTGCACTTATCCACATTAAATGTCAGTTGCCACATTTCTGACCATTTTTCTAGTTTACCTAAATCATTTGTCGTTTGGCTTATCCCTCCTGGAACATCAACCCTGTTACATATCTTAGTATCATCAGCAAAAATACATACCTTACCATCAAGACCTTTTGCAATATCACTAATAAAAATATTAAAGAGAATGGGTCCAAGTACAGATCCCTGAGGTACCCCACTGGTGACAAGTCCAAGCTTTGAATATATTCCATTAACTACAACCCTCTGTTGCCTGTCACTCAGCCACTGCCTTACCAATTCAACAATATTTTAATCCAAACTTAAAGATTGCAGTTTATTGATAAGCCTTCTATGTGCAACAGTGTCAAAGCCTTACTGAAATCTAGGTAAGCAATGTCTACTGCACCACCCTGATCTATAATTTTAGTTACCCAATCAAAAAATCAATAAGATTAGTTTGGCATGATCTCCCTGAAGTAAACCCATGTTGTCTCTGATCTTGAAATCCATGTGTTTTTAGATGTTCATCAATCCTATCCTTTAACATGGTTTCCATCACTTTCCCACTACTGAAGTAAGGCTTACTGGCCTATAGTTGCCCGACTCCTCCCTATTACCTTTCTTGTAAATGGGCACAACATTCGCTAACTTCCAATCTTCTGGGACTACTCCTGTTAATGATTGGTTAAATAAATCTGTTAATGGTTTTGCTAGTACACCACTAAGCTCTTTTAATAGCTTTGGGTGTATTCCATCAGGTCCATTGACTTATTTGTCTTTACTTTTGACAGCTGAAATAGAACCTCTTCCTCTGTAAACTCACGTGTAATAAATTACTCATTAATCCTTTTTCTCAACTGAGGTCCCTTTCCTTCATTTTCATCTGTAAATACAGAACAAAAATATTAATTGAGGCAGTCAGCTAGACCTTTATCCTCTTCTACATACCTTCCTTCTTTTGTTTTTAATCTAACTAATCCTTGTTTTACTTTTCTTTTCTCATTTATGTATCTAAAAAATGTTTTATCCCCCTTTTTTACTGACTGTGCTATTTTCTCTTCTGTGTGTGATTTGGAAGCTCTTATAACTTGCTTAGCCTCTTTCTGCCTAATCTTATAGATCATTTTGTCTTCCTCACTCTGGGTTTTTTATAATTCCTAAATGCTAACTTTTTGTTTTTAACTATTTTGGCCACATCTGCGGAGTACCACAGTGGTTTCTTGAATTTTTTGCTTTTACTGACAAGCCTAATGCAATTTTCTGTTGCCTTCAATAGTGCAACTTTTAAATAATCCCATTTCTCTTGGACTCATTTAAATTGCTCCAGTCTGATAATGACTCCTCTACCCATATTCTAATTTTAGAAAAGTCTGTTTTTCTAAAGTCTAAAACTTTTGTTTTTGTGTGGTGTGACTCAGTCACTGTTCTTATATTAAACCACACTGACTGATGATCACTGGATCTTAAACTTTCACCTACAGTAATATCTGATACCAAATCTCCATTTGTTAACACTAAATCTAGTATGGCCTCTTTACGAGTTGGCTCCTCAACAACTTGTTTTAGAGACAATCCAAGTAGGGAGTTTAGAATATGTGTGCTCCTTGCAGAGGTAGCTAATTTTGTTTTCCAATTTACATCAGGAAGATTAAAGTCACCCATGATGATAACTTCCCCCTTCATTGTCATTTTAGCTATTTCCTCAACTAGTAGATTATCTAACTCTTCAATTTGTCCTGGGGGCCTATAAATCACACCTACACGAGTTACTGTGTGATTACCAAATTCTAACGTAGCCCAAACGGACTCTATGTTTGCCTCACTAACTTTTATTAGGCTAGATTTTATGCTATCCTTCACATACAAGGCCACCCCTCCCCCTTTCTTGCCTTCCCTATCTTTCCTATATAAAGAGTACCCTGGTATTGCTATGTCCCAGTCATTTTTCTCATTGTACCATGTCTCAGTAACAGCGACTAAATCTACACTATCAGTTGCCATTATTGCCACAAGTTCATGGATCTTATTCCCTAAACTGCGAGCATTTGTAGACACGACTCTAAGCTTATCATTTTTTAACACACTTGCTACAGGCACCTTCTGTTCTTGTTTTGGGGGACAATTGGTTTTATCACCCTTTTGCCCCGACCTCCTAGTTTAAATACATCCTAGCAAAACCTCTGAACTGCTCACTGAGAACATTTGTTCCCTATTGAGAAAGATGCAAACCATCTTTTTGTACAGCTTATCTCCATTCCAAACAGAGCTACCATGAGAAATAAAGCCAAATCCTTGCTCCCGACACCATTCACCAAGCCACAAATTAAAGTCCCTAATACGCATCTGCTTGTCGTTCTGAGTGTTATGCACAAGCATTTGCCGTATATCATTAGCAAAAACACTAAAAACTTCCTTAACCTCTGAAACCTCATTGCAAGCTAACGGGACATGGGACGTGGATAACATAACCCCGTTCACCCCACGGAATGGACAGGGTGCAGTGACATAATGTGCCACCTCCACTTAAGCTGCAGCACTATGGTTTTATTTTTTCATATTTTGTCTTATACTTACAACGCTGTTTATAACTGGTAACCGAAACTTTAATATGTTGACCTGACTGGAGCCCCAGAGACATCTGTGCACCTAGACAGTGGTTCTCCTAGAGACGACCCCAATAGCGACTACTCACCATCGGCTAGGCCAAACTCACTCCCACCCCCCACATGTCCCCTATGGTTACGGACCAAGCACAACCTACCCACGAAAAATACACGCTAATACCACTAATAGACACTTTATAATTACCTCTCATAGCAACATTATAGGTGTAGGTTCTTCATTTACGAGACTAGAACACGCCACGCTCAAACATAGACAACCGATAGCACGACAAGCCAAACAAAAGGGTCACCTAGGCCCTAGTGTAACCAGACGGGCACCTAACAATTGACCATGAACCCCATACGAGGGCTCACACATAGACGAAATATGGACTGAAAAGCCCGATACTCGAGACTCAACTAAAAGTTTGTTATATATAGACTAAAATATAAAATTCAGATGTTAGCTATCTGTATACAAAGAGCAATACTGGATATTCACGTGCAACAATTGTAACAACTGTATCCTGTGTCTTATAAAGTTTTATAATGCATCACCTGCAAAAATGAAGAATTAAAATAAAAAAAAAAAAGATATAAATTGATTTGCATGTCAATGAGTGAAGAATTTGATCACCTATCAATCAGCAAGATTTCTGGCTCCCAGGTGTCTTTTATACAGGTAACGAGATGAAATTAGGAGCACTCTCTTAAATAGAGTGCTCCTAATCTCAGCTCGTCATCTGTATAAAAGATATCTGTCCACAGAAGCAATCAATCAATCAATCAGATTCCAAACTCTCCACCATGGCCAAGACCAAAGAGCTGTCCAAAGATGTCAGGGACAAGATTGTATACCTACACAAGGCTAGAATGGGCTACAAGACCATTGCCAAGCAGCTTGGTGAGAAGGTGACAACAGTTGGTGTGATTATTCGCAAACGGAAGAAACACAAAATGCAAGATCTCATCTCGTGGAGTTTCAGTGATCATGAGAACGGTGAGGAATTAGCCCAGAACTTCACGGGAGGATCTTGTTAATAATCTCAAAGCAGCTGAGAGCATAGTCCCCAAGAAAAGAATTGGTAACACACTACGCCGTGAAGGACAAATCCTGCAGCGCCCGCAAGATCCCCCTGCTCAAGAAAGCACATGTACAGGCCCGTCTGAAGTTTGCCAATGAACATCTGAATGATTCAGAGGAGAACTGGGTGAAAGTGTTGTGGTCAGATAAGACCAAAATCAAGCTCTTTGGCATCCACTCAACTTGCCGTGTTTGGAGGATGAGGAATGCTGTCTATGACCCCAAGAACACCTTCCCCACTGTCAAACATGGAGGTGGTAACATTATGCATTGGGAGTCATTTTCTGCTAACAGGACAGGACAACTGCACCGCATCAAAGGGACGATGTACCGTCAAATCTTGGGTGAGAACCTCCTTCCCTCAGCCAGGGCACTGGAAATGGGTCATGGATGGGTATTCCAGCAGGACAATGACCCAAAACACACAGCCAAGGCAACAAAGCAGTGGCTCAAGAAGAAGCACATTAAGGTCCTGGATTGGCGTAGCCAGTCTCCAGACCTTAATCCCATAGAAAATCTGTGGAGGGAGCCGAAGGTTCCAGTTGCCAAATGCCTCGAAACCTTACTGTATATACTACAATATACTACAATTGAACAGGTTAGCATATAGTGCTTTGTACTGACCCTGTATATATTTGTATAGTGCTATCATATCCAAAACCAATCCATCTGGGGAGCATTTTTTTGAAAGGAAACAAATCCAGTTATTCTAGCATTTTATCATAAATAATGTTTTCCATCACCCTTATTAATTATATAGGTTACTTCTGTACTTTTTTAGATTTGCAATATCTTTCTATAAAACTAGTGCCCAAATTTGCACTGCATATTCAATTGATTTGGAAAGAGGCAAAATTATATTTTGATCATGTGAATCAACACCCCTTTTATATACCTTGCCTCGTTTGTCCTTTTCATTTATTTTGTCCCTAACTCAACCCCATTTAATTTATAAGTTACTTGTGCGTTACCCTATTCTAAAATGCATGACTTTACATTTATTTGTATTGAATCTCATCTGATTCACTTGCCTACTCTGTACCCCCATGTATCCAAATTCCTCTGTAGTAAAGTAAGCTAATTTCTTACCTATTTTTGTGTCATCTGCAAACTCTGACAAGGGACTTTCAATGCCTATTTCAAGATAATTTATAAACAGATTAAAGAGAAGTGGACCCAGGACAAAACTGAGGCACTCCACATACCACCTTTGTCCAATTTTTTATTTTTTTTCATTTACAACTACTCTGATTTTAAGGCAGTGTTGTGTTAAAAAAAATTTTTTTATGTCTAAACCAACTAGTTTAATTTTTACTAGTAACCTTTTGTGTGTAACTATATTAAATGATCTATATTTTTACTAACTTCTTCAAAGAATGCAATTAAGTTAGTTTGGCATGACCTGTCTTTCATAAAACCATGTTGATTCTTACTAATGATAATTTTGTTCAATTTTTTTGTTGTTTTGTTTTGTCAATCTTTATTTTTGTTGTGCATGTGACTACAAGGCAAGTGTGCAGTGCCACAACAGCAACTGCATGCCGTTTGGAAACAATCATAACATAACAATACATGTTGCAGCATAGCATCAGTGGTACATTGTATAATATGAATGGTGTAGGCATATTCGGCCAGACCAAAATGTCAAGGTCCGGCTGTCTACATAGCTAACTGGAGCTATAACTTGCACTGAAGCTAGGTACATACTATATCTGGAGACTGCCAGTTGATTACTAAATATAAGGTATAGGCATATAATTTATCAAGCTGCATAATATAATTTGTTGTCAGTTAATATCATGATCATGAAATACCTTGTAATTGGAATTAAGTCGGTGTGGTGTGCCGAAACCGACGTAGGGGGTAGGCCTGTAAAAGAGGGCCCCCGAGAGATTGTATAAGTAAGAGGGTGAGGTGGGTGGGGTGAACAGCACAAGCCTCGTCAAGGTAAGAAGGGGGAGCTAACTCCTCCCACAAATACAGGCCTTCGGTCTTAAACTTGTGGTCGGTTAATATCGTGATCGTGAAATACCTTGTAATTGGAATTAAGTCGGTGTGGTGTGCCGAAACCGACGTAGGGGGTAGGCCTGTAAAAGAGGGCAGAAAGAAATGCGGGAAAAAACACTTATAGCAACATGATAATAATATAAGATTCCTTACCTCTTCTCTCATTGTGGAATGTAACTGTATACCTAGCTGATACCAATTAACCTAATTTATTATGTACTGGAGTCCTTGCCCTCGAACCCTTCCTCCAAGCGATCAGACAGAACCCAAACATACAGGGGATGAGAATAGGCAAAACGGTCCACACCGTGGCGGCCTATGCGGACGACCTCTTATTTTTCGTGACAAACCCGGACCGCTCACTTAGACATATAATGACAGAATTTGACACCTATGGATCACTTTCAAATTTCAAAATAAACTACTCAAAATCTACAGTACTTAACATGTCCTTCCCAAAAGAACAGGTCATACATACTCAATGCCTCTTTGCCTTCAAATGGACAGACTCAGCCTTGAAATACCTAGGGATCTGGGTTACAAGGGAATGGAGCCAGCTATACCGGGCCAACTTCCAACCTCTTTTAACATGGCTAGGGGAGGATCTGGAGAAATGGTCACTGCCACACCTCTCTTGGTTCAGCAGAGTGGGCATAGGGCATAGTCAAAATGAACCTCCTACCGTGGGTGCTATACCTGTTTCAAACCATACCGATCACGATCCCCAAAAATGTCTTCACCACATTGTGCACGCTGATCCTGAGGTTCATCTGGCGCAATACCAAAGCACTTATACAGCATAACATCCTCACACTGCCGAAGTCAGAGGGAGGCCTGGCTCTCCCAGACTTTAAACTGTACTACACACCTGCAAAGGATAGTGGAATGGTCCAAACATGGTGTAACTAAACTGTGGAAAGAAATAGAAGCCACACAAGTAGGCAAGCCCATGACGGCCATGCCCTGGCTGGAACCAACAAACAGTACATAACTTGTAGCCCGACACCCACTCATTAAGGCCACCATCACGATATGGCACACTCAGGCCCCAAAACTGGCCCATATCATCATTCCCGGCACCCTTGTACCTGCTGGTCCACAACCCAGCCTTTCCTCCAGGCCTAGAACCAAAGTCATTCCAGAGGGTGATAGGCGCAGACATCCCCCAAGCACGACACCTGTTCACGGAGGGACAGATCAAACCCCTGACCAAGATAACTAACACGAACACCCCAAATTTCATGCTCTGCTTTAGATATAAACAGCTGACAAACTTCCTCACCACTCTCCCACAGAAACCCTTCCTGACAAGAGACCTAACTCCACTAGAGGTGATCTGCACGGACAAAGATCCAATGGAACATGGCATATTAACCTTATACATTATGCTTTTTTACATCACTCTAAAACCCACACATCCACATACAAAAACTCACTGACAATACGAATTCTGAATGTTGCTAAAGGGCTGGTGCCTCTATTCTGGAAGAAAAACATAGCCCCAACGATGGAACTGTGGTTCCAACGAATGGAAGAACTCCGTGCTATGGAAGACCTAATATTCCGCAGCAGTGAGAAACCCCAAACCTACCTGAATATCTGGACTCAGTGGATTCTATCCACAGACTCAGCTGATTTCAAATCACTTTTACAGTAAGACACTTCTGACACCACCAGTAGAGACAGAGAAGAACCTTAATATAAGCACAACACCAATCACTGAGAGCAAAACTTGCCTTCTACTTACCTTAATACCCTCCTTCTCCCCCCCCTCCTCAGAAACTCACCGACTCCCTATGCCCCCTTGCAAGGAGCCCCTCATTAGGACGAACCGATAGATAGTGAACACTGATGACTGGGACAACATACCATCCACAGGGTGGGAGAGACACATACCGACATCACGAAGATAAATGCAATGGGGCACCAACCTCACACAGACACTGTTACTGAATCATTGGCTTTGTTTGATGTTAAACAGTAACTGCAACTGACCACTGACTAGTAACCATCTGACAACTAATAACCCAACAGCAATGGAGACCTGCCTGTCTCACAAGTTACCTAAATGTTTAAGGAACCTGCGAGTTCCATGATTTTACGCTTCATTGACACAGACCTGTGAGTCGTGTATTCCAGCATCTATGTCATGCTTGTTTAAAAAAAAAATAACGGTATGAGGGGAAAGCCCCATGCCAAAATAAACAGATATTTACTAAAAATAACTGCAACATAACGTTGTACATGTAAAATATGTGTTATTCACTTGTAGCTCAAGAATGCTCAGCTCAGAAAATCACATCCTTGCAACATTCTAGGATTTGATTACAATGGTGGATAGCCAATTTCTGGAAAATTTGCCTCTTCCACATTATCCTGTTTCATTATTTATAGTTTTCTCAGTGTTCCCCACTTGCACCTACCAACATTGTCAGTCTGTTTAACTGTATTGCTTATATAACTCTTGGTTTTGCTCTCTGAAAAAAAGACAATAAAAATCCACTATAAAAATACTTATATAGATTGTAGAGAGAGGGATATGAAATTCTTATGTGCAATGTGGTCAACATTTTATTAGGACAGATAAAATAAGATGTAATGAATCTATTCATGAAAACCCCAGGAGTTAATAAGTTGCCATTTTCGATGCTAAAAAAAATCAAAATGCATCGACTTTAATAAAAAGACTAGAACTTGAACACAAAAATGCATGTACTTATACAAGCCATGACTAAATATTTCCCTTTCCCTCTATCTTTTAAGTTTTAAAATTTCCCTGGTACATTGTAGAGAAGAGAGGAAAGGTAGTTACACTTACAGGAAACTGCCTCTTTTTGATCCACCATCCTTATTATGGGTCTTGTCTCATAGCTTCTCTTCAGCCAAAAGTTATAATACTGGTATACTCTCACACATGTAAGAATACAAAAAAGGTTGTCGATGCATTACGTCAGTATCTTTCATAAAAGAATACGTGCATGCAAATAAATAAATTGAAGCTAGCTGAAATTACGTTATAGCTGTCCCAATAATATACTGAGGTTATAGCAGGCTCTGAGCCTGTGTTGCAGCTTTCCAAATAATCAGGGAGAAAGTAATGTCTTAACTGTGCATAATATATTTTAAAAACAAAATAACTTTATTTCTTAATTTAAAATGCTTGGCTGGGGCTATGTAGCAGGGGGAAGATACCACCACAATTACGCTTAAGCATTTTGTGCCTTATACCACTTCATCAAAAACATGCAATGAGATGCCATGGGCATACATCTATTGTATTGAGAAGATATCTTTATGTGCTGTCAATACATGTCAGAGGAAGCTATTTCTAGATTTCCTCTGGCCATGTTTAGCCACAATTTTCATAAAGCAAAGAAGTTCACATATATTTTCTGATGGCATTGGAATTTCAATATTAAAGGAGCACTATAGGGTCAGGAACACAAACATGTATTCCTGACACTATAGGGTTAAAACCACCATCTAGCCACACTGGTTCCCTTTATGCCTCCCTAATATTGTAAAATCTCACCTGTAGTCAGGTCTGGAGCTGCTTGCTCTGTCATTGTTTCATTTAGACCTGACAAAGAGGCAGATCAGGGGCAGAGCCAGCACAATACATACAAAGCCCTGGCCAATCAGCATCTCTTCATAGAGATGAATTGAATCAATGCATCTCTATGAGGAGAGTTCAGTGTCTGCATGCAGAGGGAGGAGATACTGAATGTTTAGATGCATTTTTGGCAGCCATGACCCAGGAAGGAGCTCTAACAGCCATCTGAGGAGTGGCCAGTTATCACTAGGCTGTAATGTAAACACTGCATTTTCTCTGAAAAGACAGTGTTTACAGCAAAAAAACCTGAAGGTAATGATTCTACTCACCAGAACAAATTCAATAAGCTGTAGTTGTTCTGGTGACTATAGTGTCCCTTTAAAGTCACTATAACTGGTGTTCTATATCTAATGTTCAGCTAGCTTTATATGAATGTGGGTTTAAAGCATAGGTTACATTATTACTGTACCCCACAGACACATGACACATGACATTATAAAGAGAGATGTAATATTGCAGCAATCTTATGAACAGCATAACTATTAGGATGCTCAATATTTTTAACTTGCCATTTTAATGGGAATATTTTTTTAAATAAATAGTTACATTTTTAATGTTTCGATAGCATATTATCCTAAATAATCTGCTTTTATCCTTACATTTCATTGCATGTTTTCCATAGTATAAATAAAAGCCCACTGTATTTTATTTTTTAATAGATACATTTCTGAAATGGTGAAATGAACATTATTTGCTTTGAATGTTATCCAGAAAGTCCAATATATAATGTTGTGTTAGAATAAAACTGAATCAGTTTGAATGTGCAGACGCCAGCTCACACTAATCCCTCCCAGCTGCTTTTCCTTTGCTTTTTTTCCAAAGCGCAACCTCCTAAAAAAAAGTCTTCTTCCTAATCCTACAAACTGAAATTCAATCTTCTAGTTTTGGGGGGAAAAAAATCAAGTTTCATGCCTGGGGCAGCAGAGCTCATAGAAGTCTCTTTTTCTCAGTTCAGTAAACAAAGCCTTGAACTGAAGCATAGCATTTAGAAGACAATTAACTTTCCTTGAGCCAAACACACAAATGTGATGTCTTCTATGTGCTTTAGCAGACATTAGATAGCCTTCAAATTCTCACCAAATTACTGTCTGAGTGTTTTTTGTTGATTGTGAGGCTGCTGTAGACTTTATTTTTTTAAGTCGGCTTCTATCAGTGGAATTGTCTTGATCACTCAGCCTATCAACACAAACTATCTTTACTAGAACACACTAAAGCTAATTTTTAAATGTAATCTTTGCTATCTTGATAGTGTTTTTTTTTTATATTTGTACAATTCTGGTATTCACATAAATTGCTTTGGTTGGTTGTGTGTAATGTGTGAAACATTGTGTAAGGATGGAGATGGTCTGGTAGTCATTATTATTTCATATTTGTATGTTAATATGCGTGTAATTTAAATATATATTGATATATGCACACATATTTTTACGTGTGTGTGTGTGTTTGTCTATGTGTTTGATTTGTTTGCACATTTTCTGAAATTCTAAATTTAGTCAAAACATTTATGTTTGCATTTAATTTAACAAAAAACACATCTCCACATGGTAACATATATCTGCTTCAGGCAGAATTCCCAGTACAGAAGTTCTGACACACAACTTGGATACTCATTCAGACACGTTCAGGTTGCATTTTGTTTTAAATGTTTTTTATTTTGTTTGTAGTATGATAGCAGATTCATAACAAGGAGAAAATTAAATGTGGCGTTGCCTGCGCAGAGGCTCATTTTGAAATATATGAATTAGGGTACATGGGCCTACACAGAGGCCTGTTGTAGCTTTACAGTATAACATCAGTTATTAAGACTTCATGAGCATTCTAATGCAGTGCTGATTACGTACGTTGCGTATTGCGTAATGAGGCAATCAACCCTATATATGCGATTTTCTCTGCAGAGTAAATGCAGACTTTAGATGACTGACCCCGTAGGGTGCATAATAACCTGTGCAGAATCATAAACATCAAATAATATAAGCATAACTGAATCTAGTTCAATTGCCAAACAGTCACTCAATTTATCATCATATGTAACGCATTACTTCTGTATATGCAGTGGCTAAGTAGCATTATATCCGCTGCATACCAATATGCCTGTAGTGTACCTTATAGAGCATATTCAGTTTTAGGCCAAGATACACACATGTGAGTATTTAACATTTAATGCCGCTATCAGGCGTGTACGGTTGCTAGATTAGTAATGAGTGTAAAGGATTACTTTAAAAAATAACAATACAACTATAAATGCTGTATAGAAGCTCAAACCGTTGTTTAAACGTATGGTAGGGTTAACGTATTTGGCAGAAGTATTATATTAATCATGTATCTTGAAGCATAGCTTCTTCTGGTTAATTACAGAATTAATGTAGAAACATTAAAAAAATAAATAAAAAAACAAACCTTCAGTAACAAGGTGTATCCTAATCTGGGTCTATGAATGCTTGTTGCCATTCTGGGGAAGGTTATGCATGCAATGATTTGCACCTCTATACTGTATATCGTATAGGTACTGCAGCATAACCAGCGTTTCCACGCCTATTACAATATATTAAGTAAGCATCATAAGGCTGTGATAGGTCATAGCCTTTTGTCTCTGAACTGTGTCTAATGAATTATGGTATAAGCCTGTAACAACACTGGACGCAAAAGAAATGAAAACCAATTGTAAGAACTATAACATTATGAGAGGCTAGTAGTGATATGCAATGTAAGTGAAGGAATGCATAAACAGGCGATTGCAATTTCAATGGAGATGTTCATCACATAACGTGCAATCTGATGTAGACAGTGGTTAGTTATGCAGTGCAGGTAATTGAAGGCAAACACGGTTTTTATAACCTAAACCTAGGTTGTAGATGTGTCATAGTGCATTTGCTGTCAACAGTGATGGGAAAAAGTGAGTCACTTCGTGGGGAGTAGGAACATGCTGCGCTGTGTCGTTGCACAGAATAGGTTGAGGAGAGCAGTGTCGATTGCTCTGTAAGTGAGCTACCTCTGTGGTTGCCCCCATAGGCCTCCAAGCATGCCTGTCCTCCATCAGTCCTTCCTGGGTCTGACCCATCCCTCCGGTTTAGCGTTCTGTGGTGCTGTGGGCACTCGAAGTCCAAATCTGTCCCCTGGACCCCCCCACACCAAGAGTCCAGGTTCTGACCGTCTCCTGCACCTCCCCAGCACCACTTCAGCCTCTGTAAAGCAGTTGGGCCCTCATGTCTCACCTGGCGCCGGCCACATACTTAAGACAGGGCCACCTCCCCCACGGCCACCGGTACACCGGAAAGGTCTGTGCGTTCCAGTCCCACAGGACTCACTGCAGCAGGGACAATCCCCCTTGGGCCACCCCCGAAACCCAAAGGTAGGGACTGGTATTTCTCCAGGGGGCAGGCCGCCCAGGGTATCCCTCTGCAGGACAGCAGGTGTTGGAGCCATCGAAGCAAAGCGGGTAAGCCACTCTATGAGGGTGAGTCTCCCTTTACATTTTTGTAGCTGTTCCATTTACAAGGTGGGAGGCCGCCGGCACTCCCGACCCCTTCTGATCCCCTTGTGTGTCGTCGGAGCAGGGATTCATGGGCGTGGACAACCCCCACCGCCCCTCCAGGTTGCATTTTGGTGAAACGTATATTTGCTGTTCTTTTTAATTGCTCAGCATGATATTTCACATGTAAGACTGGAGATGGAATTATGGAAATATTATTTCCTCCTTTATATAGCCCAATAGGCTTCAATTTAAATTAGCTAGTGCAGCACCTGCGGAACAGTAAAATATATAAAATAAAATTCGAGGATGCACTATCAAAAACATAATTGTGATTTTTACTAATGATAAACAGTATTCCATATGGTATTTTTAAATCGAAAAACTTTAAGCCTTTCCTGTGATGCTGTTCCCCTGTCTTTATATGCCTCTTACTATAGAATGGCCTATCTCCCAAAGGCCTTTAATTTGAAGGGGCAATCCCACTTTTGGGCTGCTTTACCGCTCTCCTGGATTGGTTCCCTGTGTCCTGTTTCTATGGATCCTAGAGACAAGTCTTCAGAAAGGGAAAATGCATGATTAAATGAGGTCCTAGCCAGCAAGCCTTCTATCCCAAATACATAATTTCCAATGTTTGGAACTTGAAACTGAAAGATTAGATTCCGTGCTGAAGCAATCCATAATAGTTATTTGATTGTGCCAATGTATTAGATATAGATAGATCCAATATGACAACCAAAGTCCACTAGGTGCAAAGAACTTCTGAAGTTCTCTAATATGGACAGAAGTGCCATAGAATAACCTAAGACAAATAGGGTCATGTTTAAATATATACTTGCCTTATACTTTATGGGAATCTTTCTGTGGTTACTAAAGAAGCGTGGCATAAAAAAATATGGCATTAAAGTTTGAGTATCCCACCAGATTTGGGGCGCTTGACAGGTATGTTTTAAATGTTAAAACAGTGCTTTCAAAGGTCTGTCCAGCAGAGCTATGGAAAGTGTGCCTGTATGACAGGCTGATATATGGCTACTTGAAATGGATCTGCCAAGTTTTTCAACAGTGACGAATACAGCATCAGTGGCACACCTCCTATTGACCCACCGCAACCATGTGCCACAAGCCATGAGCTTGATTCAATAATTAATTCTATCGAAAAAGATAGCATTGCTATCATAACAAAATAACTAATAGAGTCTTTCAGATTATCAAGTTAGTTGAGTACATACAGCACAAGAGTCTCAGGACAGGAAGATGTTTAAAGTTTAAATGTATGTGCCCTCTCAAACATAGCCAAATGGAAATTCCAAGGATTTAACACTTCTACATCATTCATACAAATGTAAATGTTCTAATACAGCTCACAAATCTCAGTTTACTGCGTATTGCATCACAATAACCTTAATACTTCAAGACTGTGTCTTAACATCTATGTTTTAATTCATGCAACCCTGAAATATATTTTTTTATTTATGTTCCTAAATCAAAATGTTATCTAGCAACTCTAACTGTAGTTGACTGCAGCTTTTTAACAAAAACATTTCTAAGACATTTGATTCTATTTAATTTATCTTCATTTTTTTTTCTAGTTTTAATCTAGTTTTCTAGTTTACATTTTTTCTAGGTTTTTTTGTAAATATCTGTTTATTTTTTTAACCATCATACCGTTATTTTTTTTTTTAATCAAGCATAACATAGAACGGTGGAATACACGACTCGCAGGTCTGTGTCAGTGAAGCGTAAAACCATGGAACTCGCAGGTTCCTTAAACATTTAGGTAACTTGTGAGACACGCAGGTCTCCATTGTTGTTGGGTTATTAGTTGTCAGATGGTTACTAGTCAGTGGTCAGTTACAGTAACTGTTGCAGTTACTGTTTAACATCAAACAAAGTTAATGATTCAATAACAGTGTCTGTGTGAGGTTGTTACCCCATTGCATTTATCTTCGTGATGTCGGTATGTGTCTCTCCCACCCTGTGGATGGTATGTTGTCCCAGTCACCAGTGGTCACTATCTATCGGTTCGTCCTAATAAGGGGCTCCCTGCATGGGGGTCTAGGGAGTTGTTGAGTTTCTGAGGAGGGGTGGGGGAAAAGGAGGGTATTAAGGTAAGTAGAAGGCAAGTTTTGCTCTCAGGGATTGCTGTTGTGCTTATATTAACGTGCTTCTCGGTCTCAACTGGTGGTGTCAGAAGTGTCTTATTGTAAAAGTGATTTCAAGTCAGCCAAGTCTGTGGATAGAATCCACTCAGTCCAGATATTCAGGTAGGTTTGGGGTTTCTCGCTGCTGCAGAATATTAGGTCTTCCATAGCACAGATAGTGATGTCGCGAACCCGAAATTTCCGAACGCGATCTTCCGCAAATGTTCGCGAACCGCCGTAGACTTCAATGGGCAGGTGAATTTTAAGACACACAGGGACTCTTTCTGGCCACAATAGTGATGGAAAAGTTGTTTCAAGGGGACTAACACCTGGACTGTGGCATGCCGGAGGGGGATCCATGGCAAAACTCCCATGGAAAATTACACAGTTGATGCAGAGTCTGGTCTTAATCCATAAAGGGCAGAAATCACCTAACATTCCTAAATCACAATGGATATTGATTGACACCTGACATATGACATATTGACACTTTGACATATGGATTGACACCTGTCCTCAGAGACCCTGATACACACTGACACAGAGCAGAATAGAGACTGTTCCTCCTACATAGGGTCACTTGGCAGATATGGATTGACACCTGTCCTCAGAGACCATGATACACACTGACACAGAGCAGAATAGAGACTGTTCCCCCTACATAGGGTCACTTGGCAGATATGGATTGACACCTGTCCTCAGAGACCATGATACACACTGACACAGAGCAGAATAGAAACTGTTCCTCCTACATAGGGTCACTTGGCAGATATGGATTGACACCTGTCCTCAGAGACCATGATACACACTGACACAGAGCAGAATAGAGACTGTTCCCCCTACATAGGGTCACTTGGCAGATATGGATTGACACCTGTCCTCAGAGCCCCTGATACACACTGACACAGAGCAGAATAGGGAATATTCACTAAATTCCAAATATTGTTATACAGGGGAATATTAAGTAAATAAGGATAAGGGGGGACCTACTGTCCTCCCCCCCCGCCCCCACCCGTGAGTGGTGGGTGGGGGCCATAAAAATAATGAGGGGGGGACCTACTGTATGATGTTGTATCGATCAGGTAGTGTAAGGGTTACGCCCGCTTCACAGTGACAGACCAAACTCCCCGTTTAACGCACCGCAAACAACCGCAAACAGTCCATTTGCACAACCGCAAACTCCCCATTTGCACAAGGTTGGATACCAAGCTAGCTATGTCCCGTTCCTTATCCTCACTGATGTCATTGAAGGTCTCTTCCTCCACCCAGCCACGTACAACACCAAGGGTCCCCCGAAAGGTGACAACAAGCCCCCTGTGACGCCTGCTGTGTTTGGTCTTCCACCTCCTCAAAGCCACCTTCCTCCTCTGACTCCTCTTCTTCAGACTCCTCTCTCTGCGTTGCCTCTCTCTGCTTTATTATAGGGTGTGTTAAGTAGTATTATTCTTATCAGTTTAATCCCTGTTATGTGCCTTTTTTTTGGTTTGGTTTTTGAAACCACAGTGCAGCACCAGAGGCCCGAAAAATTAGTCATGTACACATGCCTGAAAAATTAGGTATTGTTGCAGCCGCTGCTGTAATTGATGTTTGTTTCCCAGGCAGAAAGTGCCCTAAAACAGTGTTCCCCAACCACCGGGCCGCGGACCGGTACGTGGATCAAATGTTTACCGGTCCGCAGCGATAAAAAGGTTGGGGATCACTGCCCTAAAACATTGCGGCTTGAACCCTAGTTGGTGGCGGATAAGTCACGCAAGTCAACCGGCATTCAGAGCTAAAATACAGCAGCGTGTGAACCATTTTTAGCCCAAGGCAGCTCATCTCATCAGGCCTTTTTTAGTCGGATGTATCGCCCACTGTCAGTCCCGTCGGGATCCATCCCTCATTCATCTTAATAAAGGCAAGGTAAGCTAGAATTTTTTGACCTAGGCGACTTCTCTTCTCAGTGACAATACCTCCTGCTGCACTAAAGGTCCTTTCTGACGGGACACTTGAAGTGGGGCAGGCCAGAAGTTCTATCGCAATTGTGTCGATATCGGCAGTTAAGGCGAGGTAGTCTGCTACCTGTCGGTCGAGTCGTTCTCTGAGGGTGGATCCCGAAGGGCTGTGGCGATTCGTAGGACTTAAAAAGCTCCGCATTTCCTCCATCAACAACACGTCTGTAAAGCGTCCTGTCCTTGCCGGCGTGGTCGTGGGAGGAGGAGGATTACTTTCACCTCTTCCCCTGTTAGATTCCCGTTGTGCTGTGACATCACCCTTATACGCTGTGTAAAGCATACTTTTAATTTATTTTGCAAATGCTGCATCCTTTCCGACTTGTTGTAATTTGGTAACATTTCAGCCACTTTCTGCTTATACCGGGGGTCTAGTAGCGTGGACACCCAGTACAGGTCGTTCTCCTTCAGCCTTTTTATACGAGGGTCCCTCAACAGGCACGACAGCATGAAAGACCCCATTTGCACAAGGTTGGATGCCGAGCTACTCATTTCCCGTTCCTCCTCCTCACTGATGTCAATGAAGGTATGTTCTTCCCCCCAGCCACGTACAACACCACGGGTACCAGATAGGTGACAACGAGCAGCCTGGGATGCCTGTTGTGGTTGGTCTTCCTCCTCCTCCTCAAAGCCACATTCCTCCTCTGACTCCTCTTCCTCACAATCCTCTTCCAGCGTTGCCGCAGGTCCAGCAAGCAATGCTGATAAGGCTGGTTCTGGTGGTGATGGTGACCACAACTCTTCCTCTTCACGCTCATCTACGGCCTGATCCAGCACTCTTCGCAGGGCACGCTCCAGGAAGAAAACAAATGGTATGATGTGGCTGATGGTGCCTTCGGTCCGACTGACTAGGTTTGTCACCTCCTCAAAAGGACGCATGAGCCTACAGGCATTGCGCATGAGCGTCCAGTAACGTGGCAAAAAAATTCCCAGCTCCCCAGAGGCTGTCCTAGCACCCCGGTCATACAAATATTCATTAACGGCTTTTTCTTGTTGGAGCAGGCGGTCGAACATTAGGAGTGTTGAATTCCAACGTGTCGGGCTGTCGCAAATCAAGGTTCTCACTGGCATGTTGTTTCGCCGCTGGATATCGGCAAAGTGCTCCATGGCTGTGTAGGAACGCCTGAAATGGCCACACACCTTCCTGGCCTGCTTCAGGACGTCCTGTAAGCCTGTGTACTTATGCACAAAGCGCTGTACGATCAGATTTCACACATGTGCCATGCACGGCACGTGTCAACTTGCCCAACTTCAATGCCGCCAACAAATTTGTTCTGTTGTCACAAACCACTTTGCCGATCTCCAGTTGCTGCGCAGTCAGCCACTTTTCCACCTGTGCGTTCAGGGCGGACAGGAGTGCTTGTGAGGTGTGACTCTCTGCTTTCAAGCAAGTCAAACCCAAGACGGCGTGACACTGCCGTATCCGGGATGTGGAATAGTACCTGGGGAGCTGTTCATGTGGAGCAAGATGCAGCAGCAGAAGAAGACTCAGCCAAGGAGGTTATGGAAGAGGATGGAGTAGGAGGAGTAGAGGAGGTGGCAGCAGGCCTGCCTGCAAGTCGTGGCGGTGTCACCAACTCCTCTGCAGAGCCACGCATTCCATGCTTGGCAGCCATCAGCAGGTTTACCCAATGCGCAATGTAGGTGATATACCTGCCCTGACCATGCTTTGCAGACCAGGTATCAGTGGTCAGATGGACCCTTGCCCCAACACGGTGTGCCAGACATGCCATTACTTCCTTTTGCACAATCGAGTACAGGTTGGGAATTGCCTTTTGTGAAAATAAATTTCGTCCGGGTACCTTCCACTGCGGTGTTCCAATAGCTACAAATGTTTGGAACGCCTCAGACTCCACCAGCTTGTATGGTAAAAGCTGGCAGGCTAATAGTACAGACAAGCCAGCTGTCAGACGCCGGGCAATGGGGTGACTTTCTGACATTGGCTTCTTACTCTCAAACATGTCCTTGACAGACACCTGACTGTGGGCAGATGAGCAGGAACTGCTCAAGGCGAGAGACGGAGTGGCGGATGGTTGAGAGGGGGCAAGGAGGACAGCAGTGGTTGATGGCTGAAGATGCTGGACCAGGAGGAGGATGGCGGCTTTGAGTTTGTGTGCTGCTTGTACTCATGTGTTGATCCCATAGGCGTTTGTGATGTGCAATCATGTGCCTACGCAAAGCAGTTGTACCTAGGTGGGTGTTGGACTTCCCACGACTCAGTTTCTTTTGGCACAGGTTGCAAATGGCATCGCTGTTGTCAGAGGCAGACACACAAAAAAAATTCCACACTGCTGAGCTCTGCAATGACGGCATTCTGGTGGTGGACACAGCATGCGTTGATTGGCGTGCTGTCGGGCTGACCCCGGGTGCCGATGCATGCTGTCTGACTGTGCCACTAGCTCCTTGCGATGACCTCCCCCTGCTTCCAACTTGTCTCCTCCTCCTCTCTGTCTCCCCATCTGAACTTTCCCCCTGTTCTTCTTCTCTTCTAGCGGGCACCCACGTGACATCCACGGACGCATCGTCATCATCAACTGCTTCACTTGTATCTGACAACTCAGCAAAGGAAGCAGCAGCGGGTACAACATCATCATCATCACACCGTACATGTGTAATGCTGCATGATTGAGACATATCCCTGTTATCTACATCCTCTGTCAGTAATGGTTGCGCATCACTAATTTCTTCAAACGGATGTGTAAATAACTCCTCTGACATACCAAGTGAAGCGGCTGTGTTGCTAGTGTTGGTGGTGGCGGCAGGCGGGTGAGTGGTATCTTGAGAGGTGCCCGAAGCTAAGCTGGAGGAGAATGTTGCGTCAAGGTTCCAAGCGGAAGCTGTAGAAGATTGGGTGTCCTGTGTTAGCCAGTCAACTATGTCCTCAGAACTTTTCAAGTTCAGGGTACGTGGCCTCTGAAAACTGGGCATTATTCAAGGGCCAAAGGGAATCACAGCACCACGACCACGATGGCCCCTGCGGGGTGGCCTGCCTCTGCCTGTCATTTTTGTTGGGATTAGTAGTACTATGCGTGCAAGCTACTGTGAGACCAGATATGAGTGGCAATGTGCACTGGCACAGTTGTGCAGAGCACAGGCTGTAGGCCTGACACCCGCTTGAAGATAACTAACTGCTATTCAATCTATAACAGTGAAAAAAGTATTTTGTTTTTAAATGCAAGCTATTGTGACACCAGTGAGTGAGTGGTGGCACTGGGCACAGTATCCACTGTGAGCCTGACACACCCGCTTTGAGACAACTAACTGCTATTCAATCTATAACAGTGAAAAAAGTTTTTTGTTTTTAAATGCAAGCTATTGTGACACCAGTGAGTGAGTGGTGGCACTGGGCACAATATCCACTGTGAGCCTCACACACCCGCTTTAAGGACACTGACTGCTATTCAATCTATAACAGTGAAAAAAGTTTTTTGTTTTTAAATGCAAGCTATTGTGACACCAGTGAGTGAGTGGTGGCACTGGGCACAGTATCCACTGTGAGCCTGACACACAGATGTTTGCAGACAACTAACTGCTATTCAATCTATAACAGTGAAAAAACTTTTTTTGTTTTTAAATGCAAGCTATTGTGACACCAGTGAGTGAGTGGTGGCACTGGGCACAGTATCCACTGTGAGCCTGACACACCCGCTTTGAGACAACTAACTGCTATTCAATCTATAGCAGTGAAAAAAGTTTTTTGTTTTTAAATGCAAGCTATTGTGACACCAGTGAGTGAGTGGTGGCACTGGGCACAGTATCCACTGTGAGCCTGGCACACCCGCTTTGAGACAACTAACTGCTATTCAATCTATAACAGTGAAAAAAGTTTTTTGTTTTTAAATGCAAGCTATTGTGACACCAGTGAGTGAGTGGTGGCACTGGGCACAGTATCCACTGTGGGCCTGACACACCCGCTTTAAGGACACTGACTGCTATTCAATCTATAACAGTGAAAAAAGTTTTTTGTTTTTAAATGCAAGCTATTGTGACACCAGATATGAGTGGTGGCACTGACTGGGCAATTGGGCACAGTATCCACTGTGAGCCTGACACAGAAGCTGGCAGCAGTGGCAGACAACTAACTTCTATTCAATCTATAACAGTGAAAAAAGTTTTTTGTTTTTAAATGCAAGCTATTATGACACCAGATATGAGTGGCACTGTGAACTGGCACAATATCCACTGTGAGCCTGACACACCCGCTTTGAGACAACTAACTGCTATTCAATCTATAATAGTGAAAAAAGTTTTTTGGTTTTAAATGCAAGCTATTGTGACACCAGTGAGTGAGTGGTGGCACTGGGCACAGTATCCACTGTGAGCCTGACACACCCGCTTTGAGACAACTAACTGCTATTCAGTCTATAACAGTGAAAAAAGTTTTTGGGTTTCAAATGCAAGCTATTGTGACACCAGTGAGTGAGTGGTGGCACTGGGCACAGTATCCACTGTGAGCCTGACACACCCGCTTTGAGACAACTAACTGCTATTCAATCTATAACAGTGAAAAAAGTTTTTTTGGTTTTAAATGCAAGCTATTGTGACACCAGTGAGTGAGCGGTGCCACTGGGCACAGTAGCCACTGTGAGCCTGACACAGACGCTGGCAGACAACTAACTGCTATTCAATCTATAACAGTGAAAAAAGTTTTTGGTTTTTTTTAATGCAAGCTATTGTGACACCAGTGAGTGAGTGGTGGCACTGGGCACAGTATCCACTGTGAGCCTGATACACCCGCTGGCAGACAACTAACTGCTATTCAATCTATAACAGTGAAAAAAGTTTTGGGCTTTTAAATGCAAGCTATTGTGACACCAGTGAGTGAGTGGTGGCACTAGGCACAGTATCCACTGTGAGCCTGACACACCCGCTTTGAGACAACTAACAGCTATTCAATCCATAACAGTGAAAAAGTTTTTTGGTTTTTAAATGCACGCTATTGTGATACCAGTGAGTGAGTGGTGGCACTGGGCACAGTATCCACTGTGAGCCTGACACACCCGCTGGCAGACAACAAACTGCTATTCAATCTATAACAGTGAAAAAAGTGTTTTGGTTTTTAAATGCACACTATTGTGACACCAGTGAGTGAGTGGTGGCACTGGGCACAGTATCCACTGTGAGCCTGACACATCGCTTTGAGAACTTAACTGCTATTCAATCTATAAGAGTGAAAAAAGTTTTTTGGTTTTTAAATGCACGCTATTGTGACACCAGTGAGTGAGTGGTGGCACTGGGCAAATGGGCACAGTATACGCTGCGAGCCTGACACACAGACGCTTGCAAACAACTAACTGCTATTCAATCTATAACAGTGAAAAAAGTTTTTTGGTTTTAAATGCAAGCTATTGTGACACCAGTGAGTGAGTGGTGGCACTGGGCACAGTATCACTGTGAGCCTGACACACCCGCTTTGAGACAACTAACTGCTATTCAATCTATAACAGTGAAAAAAGTTTTTTGGTTTTTAAATGCACGCTATTGTGACACCAGTGAGTGAGTGGTGGCACTGGGCACGAAGTATCACTGTAGCTGATACAGAGCAGCTTACAGACAACTGCTATTCAATCTATAACAGTGAAAAATTTTTTTTAAATGCAAGCTATTGGGACACCAGTGAGTGAGTGGTGGCACTGGGCACAATATCCGCTGTGGACCCGACACACCCGCTTTGAGACAACTAACTGCTATTCAATCTATAACAGTGAAAAAAGTTTTTTGGTTTTTAAATGCACGCTATTGTGACACCAGTGAGTGAGTGGTGGCACTGGGCACAGTATCCACTGTGAGCCTGACACAGATGCTGGCAGACAACAAACTGCTATTCAATCTATAACAGTGAAAAAAGTTTTTTGGTTTTAAATGCAAGCTATTGTGACACCAGTGAGTGAGTGGTGGCACTGGGCACAGTATCCACTGTGAGCCTGACACATCCGCTTTGAGACAACTAACTGCTATTCAATCTATAACAGTGAAAAAACTTTTTTGGTTTTAAATGCAAGCTATTGTGACACCAGTGAGTGAGTGGTGGCACTGGGCACAGTATCCACTGTGAGTCTGACACAGAAGCTGTTAGACAACTAACTGCTATTCAATCTATTACAGTGAAAAAACCTTTTTTTTTTAAATGCAAGCTATTGTGACACCAGTGAGTGAGTGGTGGCACTGGGCACAGTATCCACTGTGAGCCTGACACACCCGCTTTGAGACAACTAACTGCTATTCAATCTATAACAGTGAAAAACGTTTTTTGTTTTTAAATGCACGCTATTGTGACACCAGTGAGTGAGTGGTGGCACTGGGCACAGTATCCACTGTGAGCCTGACACACCAGCTTTGAGACAACTAACTGCTATTCAATCTATAACAGTGAAAAAAGTTTTTTGGTTTTAAATGCAAGCTATTGTGACACCAGTGAGTGAGTGGTGGCACTGGGAACAATATCCACTGTGAGCCTGACACACCTGCTTTGAGACAACTAACTGCTATTCAATCTATAACAGTGAAAAAAGTTTTTTGTTTTTAAATGCAAGCTACTGTGACACCAGATATGAGTGGCACTGTGAACTGGCAGAGGTTGGCAGAGTACACGCTGTAGGGCTGACACACCCGCTTTGAGACAACTAGCTGCTATTCAATCTATAACAGTGAAAAAAGTTTTTTGTTTTTAAATGCAAGCTATTGTGACACCAGTGAGTGAGTGGTGGCACTGGGCACAGTATCCACTGTGAGCCTGACACAGACGCTGGCAGACAACTAACTGCTATTCAATCTATAACAGTGAAAAAAGTTTTTTAGTTTTAAATGCAAGCTATTGTGACACCAGTGAGTGAGTGGTGGCACTGGGCACAGTATCCACTGTGAGCCTGACACAGAAGCTGGCAGACAACTAACTGCTATTCAATCTATTATAGTGACATTTTTTTATTTTTTTTTAAATGCAAGCTATTGTGACACCAGTGAGTGAGTAGTGGCACTGGGCACAGTATCCACTGTGAGCCTGACACAGAAGCTGGCAGACAACTAACTGCTATTCAATCTATTATAGTGAAAAAAAAAAAAAAAAATTTTAAAGGCAAGCTATTGTGACACCAGTGAGTGAGTAGTGGCACTGGGCACAGTATCCACTGTGAGCCTGACACAGAAGCTGGCAGGCAGGCAACTGCAATTACATTACACAGAAAAGCAGACTGATGTTCTAGCCCTAAATAGGGCTTTTTGGGATGCTGTCCTTACAGCAGAGATCAGATGAGTCATTCAGGACTATAGTGGACACTGTATACCCTAACCTAGCTATGCATTTCCCTATCTAATCAACAGCAGCTACACTTTCCCTACTCTCACTAAGCATGCAGCTTGAGAATGAATGTAAAATGGATGCCTTCCAGTAGGTGGGAGGGTCTGCTAGGGAGGGTGTGCTGCTAATTGGCTGGAATGTGTCTGCTGACTGTGAGGTACAGGGTCAAAGTTTACTCAATGATGACGAATAGGGGGCGGATCGAACCGCGCATATGTTCGCCCGCTGTGGCGAACGCGAACATGCTATGTTTGCCAGGAACTATTCACCGGCGAACCGTTCGGTGCATCACTAAGCACAGAGTTCTTCTATTCGTTGGAACCACAGTTCCATCGGTGGGGCTATGTCTTTCTTCCAGAATAGAGGAACCAGCCCTTTAGCAACATTCAGAATTCGTATTGTCAGTGAGTTTTTGTATGAGGATGTGCGGGTTTTAGTGTGATGTAAGAGAATTGGTGCCGAGTTGAAGGGGGGGTGGGATATCTGAAAATCTTTGAATGATACTGTAGACCTTTTCCCAAAATGGTTTTATTTCGGGGCACTCCCACCATAGGTGAAGTAGGGTGCCCACCTCTCCTCCGCACCTCCAACAGCTGTTATCTCTGGTTGGTATCATTGCGTGTAGTGACTGCGGAGTCCTATACCAGTATGTTAGCAATTTATACGCAGTTTCTTGTGTCTTACTGGACACTGCGCAATGTAGTGTGAGGTCACAGATTTTGTACCATTGTTTGGGAGTTAGTGTTTCCCCTAGGGCTTCTTCCCATTTCCCCATAAAGTGAGGTGTTGGTGTATTCTGCTGTGTGAGGAGCATTTGGACCATTCCATTATCCTTTGCAGGTGTGTGGCTTGATAGTACAGCTTAAAGTCTGGGAGAGCCAGGACTCCTTCTGACTTCGGCAGTGTGAGGATGTTGTGTCGTAAATGGGCTTTGGTATTGCGCCAGATGGACCTCAGGATCCGCTTGCGCAATGTGGCAAAAGACATTTTTGGGGATTGTGATTGGTATAGTTTAAAACCGGTATAGTACCCACAGTAGAAGGTACATTTTAACAATGCCCACTCTGCCGAACCAAGAGAGGTGTGGCAGTCACCATTTCTCCAGATCCTCCCCTAGCCGCATTAAGAGAGGTTGGAAGTTGGCCCGGTATAGCTGGCTGCATTCCCTTGTAACCCAGATCTCTAGGTATTTCAAGACTGAGTATGTCCATTTGAAAGCAAAGAGGCGTTGAGTATGTATGACCTGTTCTTTCAGGAAGGACACGTTAAGTATTGTAGATTTTGAATAATTTATTTTGAAATTTGAAAGTGATCCATATGAGTCAAATTCTGTCATTATATGTCTAAGTGAACGGTCCGGGTTTGTCGCGAAAAATAAGAGGTTGTCCGCATAGGCATGGACCGTTTTGCCTATTCTCATCCCCTGTATGTTTGGGTTCTGTCTGATCACTTGGAGGAAGGGTTCCAGGGAAAGGACGAAGAGCAAGGGAGATAGCGAGTGCTCCGTTAACACAAAGTCTGGCTGTGGGGCAGGAGTACATGGACTTGATCCAGTTCATGATATACTGGCCCATCCGTGTCTTTTGCAGGACAGCAAACAAGTATTACACTGTCGAAGACCTTCTCTGCATCCGGAGGCCCTCTGAGGTCAAGGTAGAGTGGAGTAGGATTGTTAGGGCTCGTATAGTATTGTCCCTTGCCTCCCTTCTTGGAACAAATCCTGCTTGGTCTCCATGTATTAGACCCGGTAATGTTGTTGTTGGAGTCTCATGAACAGTATTTTGGTAAATAATTTCAGATTGCAGTTTAGTAATGAGATGAGCCTGTAGTTAGCGCACCGTTCTGCGTCCTTGCCATCTTTTGGGATCAGTGAAATGTTGGCTGCTAGTGTCTGTTGCGTCATGGTGCTTCCTTCCCTAAGAGAGTTGTATGCTTTCAAAAATTGTGGTGTGAGTATGTCTGTGTTTTTTATAGTAACCCACAGACAGGCCATCTGGCCCTGGGCATTTCCCCGTCTTTGCGAGTTTCCAGGCTAAGGCTAGTTCTTCTGTCATGAGGGGCTTGGATCGCCACTGGAGGGAGGCGTTTATCTAAGTGACGGTCTAGGTATTCCTTAATATCTGTCTCGTGTCTACTTATGGGTGGGGTTGCAGGTTGTGTGGATAATGAGTATAAGTCAGAGTAGTATCCATGAAGGACTGCAGCTATATATGTGGGCAAGTGTTTCAGTCTGTTATGTTTGTCTCTGATTTTGGGTATGTATGCGTTCGCTCACCTTTTGGCTGTCATTCGGGCCAGTAAGGACCTGCATTTGTCTGCATCAACAAAGAAGAATGTTTTCGTTTGTGTGACCATTTTCTGGTAGGAGTGATGGAGCAATGTCGAGATGTCTCTACGTAGGGTCGTCAGTTTGCGCCAGTCGTCAGGTCGCCCCGTCTGTTTGTGGGTCCCCTCAACTTGGATGGTGGATTTCCTGTAAAAGGTGTGTTAGACGTGCCTTTCGTTCTTTTTTAATTGCGGAGCCTTTTGCTATTAGTGCCCCTCTTATGACACATTTGTGGGCCTCCCAGAGGTACATCGGTGTAGTTTCTTCTCTATCGTTTTCTTCAAAGTATGTTGTGAGGGAGGTACGAATCTCTTGGAGAGTCAGCGATCTGTCAGGAGGTATTCATCATTGTGGGCCTATACAGTGGGGATGACAGGGTCTTTATTAGTGGGGCATGGTCGGACCATGTTGTGGTGCCTATGTGAATGGTCTGTCAGTCTGTTCGATAATAGTGGGGGAGGAAGAAATAATCTAGGTGGGAGTATGATTGGTTAGGGGTTGAGAAGAAAGTAAAGTCCTTGTCTTTGGGGTGTGTGACCCTCCAGCAGTCCACTAGTCTGTAGTCTCGTAGGGAATTGTTTATGGTTTGTAAGATGTGTGCGGGTACTGCGGAGGTTCCTGTGGATGTGTCTAGTCTTGGGTGTAGAGCAACATTAAGATCCCCCCCAACGGTGAGGCACCCTTCAGTGAATCCCTCAATCGCTTCTAGGGTTGATTGGTGTTAGTTACATATAAGTTGAGCAGTGTGTAAGGCTTGGTTAGCACAGTTCCCTTAACACATACATATCTCCCTCCTTTATCTACCAGAGTTTCTTTGTGTTGGAATTGGAAAGATTTATTTAACAAGATGGCAGTGCCCTTGGATTTCCCGTCTGGGTTGTTACTCGGCAGAAGTGTTTCTCTTGGATGAACACTATGTATGATTTAAGGCTATGGAAGTAGTTTAGGGCTTGGGATCGTTTTTCGGATATATTAAGGCCTTTAGCGTTTATGGATAGGAGGTTGATGGGTGCCATTCTGTAGGTCTGGGTAGTCGCCATTTCGCCGCTATAACTAGTAGCGTTGGCTGTGCGTGAAGCGAGGGCAGATAGACTTTAGTGTCGTTGCGGGGGAGAGCGTCTTATGGGGATAGGAGAGAGGGAAAGAGTGAGAGGGGGTGTTAAAAGTGTGTATTGGAGCCTAAATGTGGGCGTGGAAATTGAGTTGGGTAAATCTGTCAGGTCCCCGTGCAGTCTCCACTGAGTGGAGTGCGAGCAGCATTAACCAATGTTTGGTAAGGTAACGGGTATCTGAGGGGGTCCGGTCCTGTGTCCGCACCAGTCGAGAACCAGGGGCTGCCCCCTCGCTATAATGACACCTCAACCAATGGGGTACCACGGCCAAGTGCCGTTTACATGTAAGGTATAAAACAAAAGTGTATAATTGGACAACAACAACAATTACGTTTAGATAAACAGAAAAAAATCAATAAACATCAAACAATCCCCTTTCCCCGTTTTGCTTATATTATCCTAAGCCAGTTTACAATGTGCGAATAGTGCAATCTGTGTAACCATTGGTAAAGAAGAAGATACAGAGGGCGTATGACTTTCGGTATGTGAGCAGTAAAGGGTAGTGGACAGGTCTCCCATGTCTAGATCCCTCCCCTACCGAACTCCCGTTGTCTCTGTATGTATAAGTCGTCCAGTCTCGTATTATTCAGGGTTGTCCCCATCATCTATGTGTTCCTGTGGGTCGGATCCAGCTTAGAATGCGGATGTAGAGGGTTTATCTCTCTTGTCCCCTCCTATATGTGTTGTCTGGTTATTATTTCACGTTATCTTTTTAGTGGGTCCCAGTTTGTCCTAAGGTGTGTCATAGAAAGAGTACCGGTTGTGTGCATGTGTGTCGGGACAAAATACAGTGATAGAGTATGCCTTGTGTAACGGACCGTTTTGCACAAAAGGGAAAAAAACCGCTTAGACGATAATCCCCTTTCAGAGACAGGCACAGCTACTGTAGAATCACCAAAACTCACGAACTGAATACAAGTGAATGCTCCAAACTCCCGAACGGCATACAAGGGAATGCTCCAAACACTCGAACTGCATACAAGGGAATGGTCCAAACACTCGAACTGCATACAAGTGAATGCTCCAAACTCTCGAACTGCATACAAGTGAATGCTCCAAACTCTCGAACTGCATACAAGTGAATGCTCCAAACTCCCGAACGGCATACAAGGGAATAAGATAGCACTCCAAATACACGAACAGGAACCATACGAATTGCTGCTACCAGACGAACAGGAAAAGCTCCCAAGCGGCTTACACTCCTGGCAATCAGTCCTTAGCAGCATACAGTAAATCCCCCCAAAGACGAGACAAGGCTCTGTGTTGAGGATCAAGCAGTGGTCTGTTTAATGAGGGCTACCTGCCCAGCATTATGCAGGTCTCCCACCTGGTGGACACTCCCCTAGGGGACCAAATGGGAGACTGTGACAAGGGACAGACAATTAGACAAATAGGACACACAGTCACAGTATTTCCCACAATGCATCCTGTCTTCCTCCCCTCTGCCTTGGGAGATAATTGGGAAGTAACTCAATTATCTCCCAAGACAAAGGCAAAACTCCATACACACATGGGAACACAAAACCAGCATTATACTTTAAAATACATAAAGTAACATTTACCACATAAAACACAGACATGTAACATATCCCCAGATAGCTCAGGTCTGAGTGCACATTATTAGGTGAATGGCACTCAGACCACACGAATACAGTTTAATCGCCATGGAGCCAAAGTCTTACGAATGGGCTCCATGGGATTCCTATCTGGGGTATAAGACATTCAAACAAAAATACCGAACACCGGGCCATTCGTGCACTTTCACCGAACAAGAAGGGAAGTCGGCGGCTTCAGCGGTGTTCGCGCAAAACTGTGTCCGATTTTAGTTCCATGAAAATAGAGGCGAACACCGCTGTTCATTCGTATGGTTTAAAATGGCCGCGACCTCGTGTTCGGGATACGAATGGCGGCCACCCAGTATTCATCAATTAAGCTGCGGTAAACCGCAGCTTCAGGGAGGTTAATTGCCGGCACACTCCAGCTCCCAGGTGGTCCAGTCATTCGTACGGTTGTTCGGTAGATTGAAACTACCGAACAACCGGCAGAAAAGCACGAATACAGCTTTTCTGCAGGCAAAATAAAGTCTTTTAAAAGGGGGCCATAGTCCAAAGGCAGCAGGCGAGCAACCAGGCTTCTCCAATGCAATGTGGCGAGATTGGTCTCGTCACACCTTGTACATCATACTTGTAAAGTTTCTCCCCATCCCACCATAGGTCAAGTTATATTACCACCCAAAGAATCAGGACGAGGACCCTCGTTAGAGTTCACTGTCCTTTTGGGGGTCTGTAGTCTCGTTGTCTGCACGGTCAGCATGAGGTGCCTGCTCGTCTTGTGGATTCCTGTCTGGATCTGTTCTTTCGCTGTGCATGCGCAGGGACAATCTGGGGTGGTGGAGGTTGTTTAGAGAAGTCCAAAGGATATTGCCAGTGCATGTTGATTGGTGGGAGTTGCAGAAGGTTACAGATCTCAATGTAGTCTCGATGTCCCCATATCGGTCTAGGGCCTTCAGGTGTGAAGAGAAGTATGCCAGACGGGAAGATCCACCTGTATCGTATTTTCTGCAAGATCAGGACACGTTTCAGCGGTTTCAGCGCTCTCCTGTATCCTAGTGTGGCGGGACTGAGATCGGGGTACAGTTGCAGAGTATGTTGGTGAAATTTGATGTCTCCATTCTCGCGTCCTCTTTCAGGGTATAGCTGAAGAGGCAGCAGATAACATCTCTGGGGGGCTGTCAGGTGGTTCCTTCGGCCGGAGAGCCCTGTGTACACATATGAATTCAATGACTGATCCCTCCTCTCTCTTCAAGATGCCATTAAATATCGTGGCTAGTACCTCACGGAGGTGTTCTGGGGAGTCTTCTTGCTCTGGCAAGCCACGCAGGCGGAGGTTTTGGCGACGTCCCCTGTTGTCCAAATCTTCTAGGTGTAGAGCCATTTGTTGTAGCTGTGTGGTCTGGCAGTGGCTGTTGTGGCTGCTTGAGCTGTCACCAGGTTGTCATGGTCAGCTTCCACTCTTGTCATGCTGTCAGTGATGCCTTGTATATCTGCCCTTATGAGCTGTAGGTCTGCTCTAATGGAGGTTTGCAGTGCTGTGTTTGCAGTCAGCAGATCTTCTTTTGTGGGCAGTGCTCTTATTAGGGCTCCACAATCATGTGGAGGAGATGGAGGGATTTCCCCTCTGCTGGAGACCGGTGAGGTCGGCATTGAGGGGTCCGACATGTTGCAGGCCTCTGAGGCCTTGTGGGAGGTTAGTGCTGTCGGTGTTGCCAGGTACTGCTGCATGGAGGCAGTTATTTGGGCCTGAAATGACCCTGATTGCCTGGGGGTGCTTGCCGCTCTGGAGTTCTTCCCCATGGTTAGCTTTGGCTGCTTTCAGAGGCGCTGGGGATAGTGAGGGACTGAGGAGCTCCGGTTTAAGCCTGCATTGCTGTCGGCAGCTCGGCCACGCCCCCTTTTCCTAGTTTTAATGAGTTTGTTCTGGCATGATATATTGATTTGTAGTTAGTGAGAAGAAAAAATTTATATTTTAGGAAGTTAGCTTATATATATTTTTTATATATTTTACTGCCAAAAAAAAGTAATTTTCTGTAGAGGATAAGAACTTGGCATCTCCCTCTGAGAGTGTGTTGGCCAGCTGATTGACACAGATACTGTCGCTGTTCTTTACTGTAGTGAAGAAAGGAAATAAAATAAGATAAAAAATACTTGTATGGGGTCCTTGAGACCGAAGCATGTAAGAGGAAATGTTATCAGCTTAAAGAGAATATAAAAAGCGTTAGTGAATGAGTCATGAATCTAGAAACTACAGGGCCCCAGTGCGAAAATTACCCTGGGTCCCCCAATAATATCACAGTCAGTGAAAAAAAGGGGACAAAAAATTTTTTAGATACATAAATGAGAAAAGAAAAGTAAAACAAGGATTAGTTTGATTAAAAACAAAATAAGGAAGGTACCGTATATACTCGACTATAAGTCGAGTTTTTCAGCAAATTTTTTGTGCTGAAAAACCCCAACTCGACTTATACTCGAGTCAATGTCTGTATTATGGCAACTTACACTGCCATAATTCAGACCAGGACCGCCGGGCTCATTACAAGCCCGGCTGTCCTGTTGGGGGCTGGCAGAGAGCTGTTACTTACCTCCTGTCAGCTCCCTTCTCTCTCCTCGGTCAGCTCCCGTCTCCTCCAGGGTAAGTCTGGCGAGAGCCGCAGGGTCGGAGCGTTGCCACGGGTAAGTAACAGCTCTCTGCCAGCCCCCTCCTACACAGCCCCTGCCACTTGACCACCAGGGAATGAGAGCCCCCCTTCCTGGCCAGCTAACAAGCAGGTAAGGAAGACGAAAAAATAAATAAAAAATTAAATAATAAAAAAATAAAATATTAATAATATTAAAAAAATATATATTAATAATATAACAGAAAAAATAATATTAAAATAATAATTTTTAAAAAATAATAAAAATGCCACCCCCCCAACCAAGGCTCTGCATGATACACACACTGCCCTCATACACACACACACTGCATTCATACACACACACACTGCACTCAGCCACACACACTGCATTCACATACACACACACACTGCACAAATGCATACCACACTGCACTCCTTTTTCTGCTCATACACACACACACTGCACTCATATACACACACACACTGCACTCCTTACACACACTGCATTCATACACACACACACAGTGCATTCAACACACACACTGCATTCCGCACACACTGCTCCTGCTTACACACACACTGCTTTTCATCGCCCTGCACTCCATACACACACCATTCCACGCACTGCACTCATATACACACTGCATTCCATACACACACACTGCACTCCATACATACACTGCATTCCCTTACACACACACTGCACTCATACACACACTGCATTCATACACACACAAACACACACCGCATTCATACATACACACACACACACACACACACTGCATTCAGTATATATACACACACACACTGCATTCATTATATACACACACTGTAAATAAATATTCAATTAATATAATATATATATAGGGGGATATAATTTTATTTAGAAATTTACCAGTAGCTGCTGCATTTCCCATCCTAGTCTTATACTCAAGTCAATAGGTTTTCCCAGTTTTTTGGGGTAAAATTAGGGGTCTCGACTTATATTCGGGTTGACTTATACTCAAGTATATACGGTACATTGATTTTGCCAGCCCCCCTCCTACATAGCCCATCCACTCGACCACCAAGGAATGAGAGCCCCCCTCCCTGCCCAGCTAACAATCAGGGAGGGGGGACGAATAAAAATAAATAAAAATGTAAATAATAAAAAATATATATATTAATAATATTAAAAAATAATAATAAAATAAAAAAATATTAAGAATATAACAAAAAAAATAATATTAAAATGATAATTATTAAAAAAAAAAAAGAAAAAAGGCCCACCCCCCACCAAGGCTCTGCATCACATACACAAACACACTCTGCATCACACACACACTGAACTCATACACACACACTTCATTATATACACACACTGTAAATAAATATTCAATTAATATAATTTTTGGGGGATATAATTTTATTTAGAAATTTACCAGTAGCTTCTGCATTTCCCATCCTAGTCTTATACTCAAGTCAATAAGTTTTCCCAGTTTTTTGGGGTAAAATTAGGGGTCTCGACTTATATTCGGGTCGTTTTATACTCGAGTATATACGGTATGTAGAAGAGGATAAAGGTCTAGCTGACTGCCTTGATGAATTCTTTTGTTCAGAATTTACAGATAAAAATGAAGGAAAGGGGCCTCAGTTAGGAAGAAGGACAAATGAGTAATTTGTTACATGTGAGTTTACCGAGGAAGAGGTTCTATTTAAACTGTCAAAAGTAAAGACAAATAAGTCAATGGGGCCTGATGGAATACACCCAATGTTATTAAAAGAGCTTAGTGGTGTACTTGCAAAACCATTAATAGATTTATTTAACGAATCACTGTTAACAGGAGTAGTCCTAGAAGATTAGAAGTTAGTTGTGCCCATTCACATGAAAGGTAGTAGGTAGGAGTCGGGCAACTATAGGACAGCAAGCCTTACTTCAGTAGTGGGGAAAGTAATGGAAACCATGTTAAAGGATAGTATTGTTGAAAATCGAAAATCACATAGATTTCAACTTAGATCAGAGAACATGGTTTACTTCAGGGAGATCATGCCAAACTAATCTTATTGATTTTTTTGATTGGGTAACTAAAATAATATATCAGGGTGGTGCAGTAGACATTGCTTACATAGATTTCAGTAAGGCTTTTGACACTGTTGCACATAGAAGGCTTATCAATAAACTGCAATCTTTAAGTTTGGATTCCAATATTATTGAATGGGTGACAGGCAACAGAGGGTTGTAGTCAATGGAGTATATTCGAAGCATGGGCTTGTTACCAGTGGGGTACCTCAAGGATCTGTACTTGGACCCATTCTCATTAATATTTTTATTAGTGATATTGCAGAACGTCTTGATGGTAAGGTATGTGTTTTTGCTGATGATACTAAGAAATGTAACATGGTTGATGTTTCAGGAGGAATAAGCCAAATTGCAAATGATTTAGGTAAAATAGAAAAATGAGTTGTGGCAACTGACATTTAATGTGGATAAGTGCAAGATAATGCATCTTCCATGTAAAAACCAGGGCCAGATTAAGAGCCCAGTGGGCCTGGTGCCGACAATTATGACGGGCCTAATTACAGAATCATATCGACCAAAAACAGTAAAACACTCCCAAGCGTCATGTATCTGATGGAGATGGTGCTGGAGAGAAAGAAAACAGCAGCTATAAGAAAACACATACCCTAGGCTAATCTCTCACTAATTTATGTTTTCATCTTTCAAATAAATCCTTAACTTCTAACAGCAGTGTCCAGTCAAGCAGGAAGTCAATGGGCACGGTAAAAGGGTGTACCACTGACACAAATCACGTAACCTGCCAAAAGGGGCGGAGATGGTGCTGGAGAGAAAGAAAACAGCAGCTATAAGAAAACACATACCCTAGGCTAATCTCTCACTAATTTATGTTTTCATCTTTCAAGTAAATCCATAACCCCTAACAGCAGTGTCCAGTCAAGCAAGAAGTCAATGGGCACGGTAAAAAGGTGTGCCACTGACACAAATCACGTAACCTGCCAAAAGGGGCGAACATGCCCAAAAAGAGGATATGTCTGCCCAAAGAATTAGAAGGTCAGCGTGGTATGAATGCATGTCAAGCTGTCTGCCAATCATGCAGCTGGCCAACTAAGGGCATACTATGCAGACAGCACCCTGAGCTTGGCATAAATGCATCTAATGATGCGCTCGCTCAACACTTTCTAAGGACTGTCCCCTAGCACTCGCTGGTCCACTTGTCTCCTTACCTTCTTACTAGCAGGCAGAAGCTCCTGGTATATAGTCTGGGACAGAGAAAAGCTGTATGTAGTGAGTGTAGAAGAAAGGGAACATGCCACAGTGTTAGAGACCAAAGTCAGCATTACCTTAAAGTCAGCATTACCTTAAAGGATCACTATAGGGTCAGGAACACAAACATGAATTCATGACCCTATAGTGTTAACACCACCATCTAGCCCCCCTGGGCCCCTCATGCCTCCATAAATATAGAAAAATCTTACTGTATTCAAGCCTGAAGCTGTAACTCTGCATGCTGTTAGACTCAGAAAAACAAGCAGTCTGCTGACATCATTAGAAGTGGTGGCCTAATCCAATCACAGTGCTTCCCCATAGGATTGGCAGAGACTGACAAAGAGGCAGATCAGGGGCAGAGCCAGCATGATTCAAACACAGCCTGGGCCAATCAGCATGTCCTCATAGAGATGAATTGAATCAATGAATCTCTATGAGGAAAGTTCAGTGTCTGCATGCAGAGGGAGGAGACACTGAATGTTTGGATGCATTTTAGGCAGCCATGACCCAGGAAGGATCTCTAACGGCCATCTAAGGAGTGGCCAGTGGGCTATCACTAGGCTGTAATGTAAAGACTGCATTTTCTCTGAAAAGACAGTGTTTACAGCAAAAAAGCCTGACGGTATTGATTCTACTCACCAGAATAAATCCAATAAGCTGTAGTTGTTCTGGTGACTCTAGTGTCCCTTTAACTATATTCATTGTCAGCCAGTCCACACAAGTTTTGTTCCCATACATCCCTCTTAAGTTTCCATACTTAAGTAAGAGTATGTGAAAAGTAGTTAGGGTTGCCACCTTTCTTGGAAAAACATACCGGCCTTGCTAATTTGCATAATTAAATATGTCTGGGTGACATCACATGATGTAATTCACAAGGAGTGACATAAGAGAAAATGCTGTAAAATCACCAAAAAACTACTTAGTTTGATTCTGCTGTATAGATGGATTCCTCCCAGTGGCCCCATGTGTCGATTACTCCAGGTCTCAGTGTTCCTATGTATCAGTGTCTCAGTGCCCCATGTCTCCCAGTGTCCCCTAGTGTCGTGTCCCAAGGTCTCCCAGTGATCCTATGTAGCACAGATTCTCAATGCCCCATGTCTCCGTGTGTCCCCATGTATCCCAGGGTCCCCATGTCACTAGGAAGACGGGAAGACCTGGGGACACAGGGAGACCTAGGGACACAGAGACACCAGTGACACTGGGAGACTAGGAGACTCTGGCTGGGACGCATGGGGACACTGGGAAAATAGGGGACACTTGAAGACATGGGGACACAGACACCAGGGACACAGACACTTGAGACACTGGCTGGGGGACATGGGGACATTGAGACATGGGGGCACTGGGAGACATGGGGACAAGGAGACACCAGGGCCACAGAAACGAGGGACATGGGGACCTTGAGGCACTGGGAGACATGGAGGCACTAGGAGACATAGGGACAGTGAAACACTGGCAGACTGCGGGGCACTGGGAGATTAGGGGGCACTGAGACACCAGGGACACTGACTGGGAGACATGGGGACACTGGGAGACATGGGGACTCAGTGTCCCCATGTCTCCTTGCAGCCTTCTTTCCCCCATCCCTTACTTCCCTGAGCTGTAGGCTGTCTCTGCAGGGTGGGAGTTGCTGTCTGGACTCTCTGTAGCTGCACCCCTGCCGATCAGTGAGCATAGATAGGCAGGGAGGGATATGCTGGAACGTCCTATCCCTGCCTGTCTCCACACACAGTGACCCCTACTGGCCAGTGCAGGTATTGCACAGTAATCTCTTGTTTATACTGAGAAAAATACCAGCATTTGTATTGCCAGTATCACTGTAATATTTGCACCAGCCAGGCAGCCTCAAATACTGGCTGTGCCAATAAAAGCCAGGTTGAATCCCTAAGAGTAGTGTGTGAAAAAAAAATGTAAACAAATAAAAAAATGTTTACATTTTTTTTTTTTTTTATGAATGGGCCTATTCTATGGGCCTTGGCCTGGGCCTGCAGCTGCAGCTCCATCAGCCCCTATGTTAATCCGGCCCTGGTAAAAACCCAAAGGCAGAGTAAAGACTATTTGATAGAGTCCTAACCTCAACATCTGAGGAAACGGATTTAGGGGTGATTTTTTTCTGATGACTTGAAGGTAGGCAGACAATGTAATAGAGCAGCAGGAAATGCTAGCAGAATGCTCGGTTGTACAGGGAGAGGTATTAGCAGTAGAAAGAGGGAAGTGCTCATGCCATCGTACAGAACACTAGTGAGACCTCACTTGGAGTATTGTACGCAGTACTGGAAACCATATCTCCAGAAGGATATTGATACTTTAGAGAGAGTTCAGAGAAGGGCTACTAAACTGGTTCATGGATTGCAGGATAAAACTTACCAGGAAAGGTTAAAGGATCTTAACCTGTATATCTTGGAGGAAAGACGAGATGGGGGGATATGATAGAAACATTTAAATACATAAAGGGAATCAACACAATAAAGGAGGAGACTATATTTAACCTCTTAAGACCGGAGGGCGTACTATTACGCCGTATTTTAGCCGGCTCTAAACGCCGCCGGGCGTAATAGTACGCCCTCCGGTCTTTCCTTACTTACCCAGTCGCCGGCGGTCCCACGCCGGCGATCGCGGTTCGGGGGACTCCCAGGGAGCCCCCCCGGGGCAGATCTTCCTCCTCCGGTCCCCCCGACCATGTGAGAGTGAGGTCCTTGCGAGGACCTCACAATCACATGGCCGGGATAGCTGGCTTCTGTATTGCCAGCAGGGGGACTGCTTGCTGAAAATAAAATAAATGTTAAAAGTGTAAAAAAATAATAATATGTACTTAGATCATATATATATATTATATATATTTGATCTAAGTATATATATATATATATATACACATATACATACACACACGTACACTGTATAGGTGTATTTTACTATTAATATATATAGAATTATATATATATATATATATATATATATATATATATATATATTAATATCAAATTAGACGTAGACTGATACTGATTAAATATATATATAATTGTTATATATATATTTATATATAATATAAAAGAATTAAATATGTAAATACGTTAAAAATAAAAAAAACAATAAAATAAAAAATATAAAATGTGTGTATTTCGTTCTAACTGTATTATGATATTATTTATATATATTTATATCAAAAATGCACGTAGAACGAAATAATATTATATCTATATACATAAATATATACGTGTATATCACTATATATATATATATATACCTATATATAAATAAAAATATTTTTTAAAAATTATATATATATATATACACATATATATTCACATACGTATATATATATACATATATTAATTCTACATATATATTTATGTAATATTTTTACATAATTAGGTATCTTAATTAATTACAATTAGCGGGACCTGCCTGACAACCCATGCCGAAAGTAAAGGGAATTTAATTTGCTAGCACTATATTTAACCCTATAACTTTCCAAGACACCATAAAACCTGTACATGGGGGGTACTGTTCTACTCGGGAGACTTCGCTGAACACAAATATTAGTGTTTCAAAACAGTAAAATGTATTACAACGATGATATCGCCAGTAAAAGTGACGTTTTTTGCATTTTTCACGCACAAACAGCACTTACACGGACGATATTATTGCTGCGATACTTTTTACTGTTTTGAAACACAAATATTTGTGTTCAGCGAAGTCTCCCGAGTACAACAGTACCCCTCATGTACAGGTTTTATGGTGTTTCCAAAAGTTACAGCATTAAATATAAGGCTTGTGTTTCATTTTTTTCACATTCAAATTTGCCAGATTGGATACATTGCCTTTGAGACCCTATGGTAGCCCAAGAATGAAAATTACCCCTATGACGGCATACCATTTGCAATAGTAGACAACCCAAGGTATTGCAAATGGGGTATGTCCAGTCTTTTTTAGCAGCCACTTAGTCACAAACACTGGCCAAAATTAGCGTTTTTTGCATTTTTCACACACAAACAAATACTAACGCTAACTTTGGCCATTGTTTGTGACCAAATGGCTACTAAAAAAGACTGGACATACCCCATTTGCAATACCTTGGGTTGTCTACTATTGCAAATGGTATGCCATTATGGGTGTAAATTTCATTCCTGGGCTACTATAAAGTCCCAAAGGCAACGTAACCAATCTGGCGAATTTCAATTTCAAATGTAACGTGCTATATTTGACCCTGTAACTTCCCAAAATGCCATAAAACCTGTACATAGGGGGTACTTTTTTACACGTGAGACTTTGCTGAATACAAATATGTGTATTGTATTGCAGTAAAAACAAACAGTATTATGACATTGACAGTTAAAATGTCATGTAGAACTAAAAAAATCAAAAAAAATCTTATTTTCTCCCATTGTTTTCATATTAAATTATGTTTCATAGCTAAATATTTGATATTAAATGAAAGCCCTGTTTACCCTGCATAAAATGATATATAATAAGAGGGGGTGCATTTAATATGAAAGAGGTGAATTACGGTTGGACAGACATGTAGCGCAAATGCCAGGTTTTGTTTACATTTTGTTTCGTTCACAACGTGTACATTTGGCTCCGTCCTTAAGGGGTTAAAAGATGAAAAACTACCACAACAAGAGGACATAGTCTTAAATTAGAGAGGCAAAGGTTTAAAAATATCAGGAAGTATTACTCTACTGAGAGGGTAGTGGATGCATGGAAGTGGTAGAGGTTAACACAGTAAAGGACTTTAAGCATGTGTAGGATAGGCATGAGCCTATCCTAACTATAAGATAAGGCCAGGGAATAATGAAAGTATTTAGAAAATTGGGCAGACTAAATGGGCCGAATGGTTCTTATCTGCCATCACATTCTATGTTTCTTACAAGGACTTTCACTGTTTAATCCTCCACATTGGAACAGTGATTAGTGATTAGCCCTTTCCCCTCCCAGTAATCAGACGACACATAGTTCTGGGAGTACAAGCTGGAATGTTTAATGGCAGCCACAACTGGCATTATATGCATGTCACCATGCAAGGGGCACTCCCCCCTGAACCTGAGAAAAAAAACCACAGTAAAAACAAATATACAATTACATTGGCTCTCAGGTCCAGGACACTCCCATACAAAATCAGATATTCCCTCCTCTGTGCCTGGGAGATAATTAGATCTGGAACTGTACAAATCTAATCCAATTATCTCCAAGCACAGAAAAAACAAACTTTTCCAAAACACCCTAAAAATACAGTGATAATACAATACAAAAATAAAGTTACATCCCCTGATAGTCCTGATCTGGGTGACCAACATATCCAAAAATCACCCAGATCAGTTCTGGGGTTCAGGAATTCCCTGGAAGTAATTTATTTGACCGACTGCAGGCATGGTCCCAAAACAGGTGCAGAGAATCATGGCTTGCAGTCGGTCTACTTCGGTAGTTTGAAAACGAACAAACTTCCAAACAAAGTCAATAGTCTTACCCTGGAGCTTGTTCCCCTCATCCAGACGAATGATTTCACCGAACAGTGCCCTTCTAAGTTGTAAAGAACTGAATGCAGGCAATGATGGAAGTCCAGCGGTGTTCTGCAGTTTCTGTGTCCGATTTTAATTCCATGAGATTCATGCCCAAACACCACTGTTCATGCGAACAAGATGGCCACCACCTCGTGGTTGTCCATAGGAATTGCGTCCACCCAGACAAACAATTAGAACACTGCGGTGAGAAACGTTCCAAGTTTTTAATATGTGTTAACAAGCTCCAGGGTGGTCACTGGTTCGTGCAGTTGTTGGGTAACCGAACCATATAATTCCAATTGCACGAGCGGAGACTTTTATATCACATTTATTAAGGTCCATAGTCTGTGGGCAGTAGGCTGGAAAGCAGGCTCCTACAGGAACTCGTGGCAAACTTGGACAAGAAAGTTTGTCACACATACAAATACACATACACACACTGACACACATGTGGATACACAGACACACATACAGGCAGATACACATATAGACACACATGCAGATACACATACAGACACATGTGCAGATAAACAGATATACATACAGACAAACATATAAACATACATACAGACACACATGTGGATACACAGACACACATACAGACAGATACACATATAGACACACATGCAGCACATATAGACACACATGCAGATACACAGAATGACACTCATACAGATACACAGAATGACACTCATACAGATACAAACAGTGACACACATACAGATACATAGGGACACACTGACACACATGCTGATACACATGCAAACAGATGCACATACAAACAAACATGCAGACAGATACAGACACACAGATATACAGATACAGACATTCAGACCACACACACATGCAAACTGTAAACAAAAATAGTCACCCTCCTGTTTCCTACCATTTAGGTGCAGAAGGGTGATTTCCCTGAGGTTCAGTGGCTGCCTCAGGCTGATGGGAGTCAGAGCTCCCACTCTGACTCCCTCCTTTCCTTCTCTGGCGCTCTCCTCCTGCGTGGCTCTGTTAGCTGGGAGGAAGTAACGGGCCCCAGGAAATACACTGCCATCAGGTGGCCCAAAGAGCATGGGACACCCAATGTGCCCCTTCAATGCACCCCCAGCGGTAGCTCCACACGGCCAGGGCCGCACCACAATGCCAGGAGGCACCCCGATAACAAGGTCGTCCGGGCACCCTGGAGTGACGGCCCAGTCGCAGCCGTGGCCCTTTTGACCACGGTAGTTTTACCACTGCCTACTCCTATCTCCCTACTAATAATGCATGCTATCCCTTTGCCCTAATACATATTACTTGTTCAAATAAAGTTCAAGAAACAAATGGTAACTTTAAATACCTGCTTGCTAATTCAAGAAGCTTGTGTAGGAAAACAGGGGAGCTTGAGATATTGGCATATGAGTATGCAATAATTAGGATTACTAAGACTTGGTTGGTCGAAACACTTGATTGGGCTATTGATTTAAACAGATATACATTATTTAGAAAAGATAGAAAAAAACACAAACACACACACAAACACACAAAGAAATAGTTTTAAATTTGACATGGCTACTTAAAATCATCTATTTTAGCAAACACATATGGGGATTATGTGGACTCAGTTCCACTATATGGCCATTTTGTGTTAAGCCCACCACTAAATCACAGTACCCCAATATCAGTGGGTCCTACATTAATTTTACCATGGCAGATTAAAATGCTAATTGCAATACTTACTGCTTAAACTGCTTCCATAAACTCCTCAATGTATGCTTTCCTGTAGTCACAATCAAAGGGGCACTTATAGTGGAAGGATGGGGTTCTCACCCCAATAGACGTCTTGTCTGGATTCCAAACCTATACAGAAAACAGGGGAATTGGCTGCACAATCTGAACATGCTTTTCTAAATAGTGGTGCTGCCATTAAGACAAAATATACATACAAAATACAAATTAGGAAACAGCTCATATACATACAAAAAACACAGTTTAAAATTTTACAAGGCTACTAAATATCACCTTAAAAATTGTGGTGAGAGCACACTCGATAAGTATATGTATGAAAAAACATATAATAATTACCATAAATAAGATAAAAATTGCTGTGAAAACACACTCAATAAGTATATGTTCTGAAAGCACACACACGCAATTTTTACCATAAACTTGATAAAAAACTTAAAACATAAAATGATAGCAGACCATAGTGAAATCCGTATACAATAATGTAAAAACAAACAAACAAACAAACACAAAATGGTCCCACTCACATATTGCTGAGCCACTTAATAGTAGGCTCAGACTTTTCAGCGCCTTTGCACTTCCGGCAATCCAGGTTACTCAGCTGAGTCCAGTCAACTGACCTTGTTACGGTCTCGATGTACATCCTTCAAATTATAAATCAGTTCGATCAGACATCAGTCCTGAATGTCTTTATGCATATATTGACTCATAAAAAAGTATTTTTACACATCCTGGCGCCATTTTGATGGAGCCTATTACTGAGTCTCAATAGCCCCATAACATACAGCATAAAAGGGGGAAAAGGGTTTTCTTCATTAAACACCAAATAGCACAAATAAATAATACAATTAATTTAAAATAATTATTTATTTGTGCTATTTGGTGTTTAATAAAGAAAAACCTTTTTGTATATTTTTGTGTATTATTACACAGCACTTATATTATGGCGGCCACAACCTCTGACCAGGAAATGATGTACACAGAACATAATGATGATCCTGGCACCCAGAGTGCATGGATGGGGTGCTCAGCCCAATTTTTGTTTCTTATTGTTCTTCCTGTAAAAACTGTGTTACACTAAATCTTGTTTATTCCAGTCTAAATGTGGGACCTTGTGTCCTACGTGTAGTCTGGTTTATGAATACTTCCTTATATTACGTCAAATGGGGCAGAGGGAAGATTAAAAGAAAGCCAGTACTGCTGAAATTACATTAGCAAACAGGACAAATTAAAATCAGTCATATTTTAACCAAAGTTGCTCATTCATGAAGATATCCATGTTTGGCGTAAATGTATGCATGAAACATAGACGTATAAATTTATAATATATGTATAAAACTGATATCCAGTTAATAGTAAGAAAGTCCTTTGAAGTGAAAGTGAAGGGAAAATCAGCTTACATTAAAGGGTTACTCTAGGCACCATAACCACTACAGCCCACTGGCTGTACCCATACCTTGATCCCCGATAATCGGCCACAAAGTTTAGCAATGGATTGTCCCCTACCTGGGCTTTGATACTCTCTGGTGGTTCAGTAATACAGCTTCAGCAGAAGCTTAAAGCCATGTTGGTCAACACTTCTTGGCTGAGAGCATTAGCTGACCACTCTCAGCCAATGACTGGCATTCTGTGCAATGAAAGTTGCACAGAATTGGCATTAGCTAGCACTGAACTCTAGTTCCAGGCCGGCTGGTGACACCCCTATAATGCTGCTGAAGGTAGAATTACACCTCTGACAGCTAAGGGTTAATCTCTGTAAGTGTGAGCGTTTCAAAGCGAAATGCTGCACATACAGACTCCAAGCATCATGACCACTTCAAATCACTCTCATGGTGCTTCGAATAACCCTTTAAATCACCGCCAAATGCATTGAGTACATCATATATCACAAAAATACACCTCTGTTCCAGTGCTACCATCTTCTGTACTTTATGGTTGTTGCTCTTAGTGTAACACCCACCTCCGGTCTGTCCTCAGCTACTCCTGCTGCCTTCTGTGACTTGCTCTGATTGGGGAATTTTACCCAAGCAGGGCAAACCTCCTCAGTTCATTCATTGCAAGCATGCTGGTGTCTGAACAGATGTGATATAGTTACTCCGTTCCTATTATCTCTAGTCAGTGCTAGTAGCCTCAGCTAGAGAGTTCCCATAGCAACCACAGCATATTTGATGCGGTTGCTATGCTTGAGAGAGCAGAAGGAGCGTCTGTGGGTGGTCTCTTCTGCTCTCCCTTGTCAGTCAAACTGTTGGCAGTCTACGCCAAAGATTTGACTGAGAAGTGGGAAAAAGACCTAGTGTTAATTGCTTTTTCTCCCGATCTATACATTTGCAGCAAAACTGCTAGTGTGAATGGTTCCCTTTAAAGGGCAATATATGTATGTGTATGCTTTTGTGTCTGTATGCTTGTGTTACAGTTATCTAATAACCCCTTAAGGACGGTGGGCGTGCTATGCCATCCTTGGGGACCTGGCTCTAAACGGCGGGGGGCGGCATAGCACGTCCCCGCCGTCCTTTCTACTTGATATCAAAATAAATGTAGAACGAAATAATATATATATATCTATATACATAAGTAAATACGTATCTATCACTATATATATATATATATATATATATATATATATACCCATTTATAAATAAATAATTTAAAAAATGTATATATAACATAAACACTGGCCAAAATTGGCGTTCAAATTAGTTTTTTGCATTTTTCACACACAAACAAATATTAACACTAACTTTGGCCAGTGTTTGTGACCAAGTGGCTACTAAAAAAGACTGGACATATACCCCATTTGCAATACCTTGGGTTGTCTACTTTTGCAAATGGTATGCCATCATGGGGGTAATTCTCATTTCTGGGCTACCATACGGTCTCAAAGGATACGTAACCAATCTGGCGAATTTCAATGTGAAAAAACTGAAAAATGTAACATGCTATATTTGACCCTGTAACTTCCCAAAACATAATGAAACATGTACATATGGGGTACTGTTTTACACGTGAGACATTGCTGAATACAAATATGTGTATTTTATTGCAGCAAAAGCAAAAAGTATTATGAAGTTCACAGTTAAAATGTTACGTAGAATTAAAAAAAAAATTTACAATTCTTATTTTCTCCCATTATTTTATATTTTATTCATATTAAATTGTATAACATGACAGGAGGCTTCCTATTTTGCATTAACTCTCTTTACTAAACTCCACAGCAGTAAAGAAAACGTAAAGAGTTCTATTTTTATTGTTTATTAGCTATAATTTCCCCTTATAACTGGGCTGTGGGATTAAGGACTCTCTGTGGGTGTCTTCCCCTCCTAGCTGCCCCTCTACTGGCCCTGTGACCCCCCTGAGCTCCCTTTGGGTTCCCCCAGGTTCCCCCACCGCCCTTCTAGTTTGGACTCCTGGTCTCCCTCCTTGCGGGCGAAATCGATCGCGGCAGTTTTCGCGCTGGCCCGCTTCCGCCCGCGGCCGGCCTCAAAATTTAGTCCCCGGCTTGCGGCCTACACTTGCGGCCGCCATTTTGGATCGCGGACATCGCGAGATTCTCGCGGCCATCTTGTTTTACCTCGTGTATCTCATTGGGGACTCAGTGGTTGCAGTGTTAGCTAGCTGCCACCTCTATCTTGCTGGATTTACTCCCTATAGTGACTGTCACCCCTGTGACTGCCTAGGATTACCTGCTCAGCATTCCATCTGCTTTACAGACCTCCTATTCAGCTCATCTACTTCTACCAAGCTCCTATATACTGTGGCTGGGTCAGTCAGGTCAGTGCTGCTGCCTGTTTATCATTGTGACCTGCACTTAAGGGTTGCAGCCCTGTGCAACCGGGGTGAGCCCCCTCTATAAATACGCTGCTTATTGGGAGACTAGCTGTCGCAGTTCTCTCTAACTGGGTGAGCCCCAGTTTATAAGGTCACTACTGCTAGGGGTTTATAACTGGGCATTGTTCCCACCACAACTATCACCAACTGACCCTACGCCTATACTCAAGACCTGGGTGCCCGTTTATTACTGTGCCTTTCAGTGACATGTATCAGCCAACCTTTAACATGGAAGACTCCCAGAACGTCCCTGTGGACTTCCAGGCCTCTGTGGAGAAGGCACTCTCCAAGGCCCGAGCTTCGGCTCCAGATGTACCAAAACCTCGCAGACGTCCACGCCACGAGTCGGATTCTGATATGTCCGACTATCAGACCAGGGATGACTCCCGCCCTAAGAAAGGCCATGAGAAAGGTGAAGATTATGCACCCAAACCACCCAAGAGTAATGCCAAGCGCAAATCTGCCAACGTAAGCACCCCGGCCCCGCATCAGGAGTACTCTGCAGACGAAGAGCAGGGCCCTGCCCATTCCATGTCAGTGCTAGATGAGTAGCAAGCTGACGCTTCTGATTCGGACTACGATGCATGGGGTTCGGACGAGAAGTCTGTCTCTGCTTTCATGCGAGAGACCCTCCTGGGTGCGGCCCAGACAGGGGGTATCGAGGACACTGCGGACGCAGAGCCTCCTCTTGACTCGGACACCATTTTAGACCCCTCGGGTCAAGCGATGTTCGACCCCCGCAACATACGGCACCCCAGATCGGGTGACTGGTCTCCTCCAGAACATCTTTCCAGGTTCATGCACCTGTGGCTCCGCAAGCCTCTGGACAAAGTGCTCCTCAGCCGACTTAGGTCTGAATGCCCATGCCCTTCCCTGCCGGATAAGGTGGCTCAGACCCCCGAGTTTGACAAGGTTATGACAACCTTCATGATGCGCAGTGGAAGAGACCCTCGCCGAGGGGTAGAGAAAGGCCTATGGGGCGCTCAGGATAACCTGCTGGATTCCGTAGGCCCCCTGGCTCGTATTATGTACCTGGCGGATGACACCTACGCCAAAGCCGACTCCTTCTCTGCTGAGGACATCAGGGAATGGGCACATGATGTTCGTGAGTGGGCACAACGGTGCTTTTGTTTCATTGGAAACACTAATGTTACACTCTCTTCGGAGAGACGAAAAGCAGCGTTATACCGTATTGGCAGACCTTGGCACAAAGGAAATTGGGCCCCAGGCACAAGGGAAACTATTTGGTGAACCGTTCCTCAAGGAACTTAACAAACAGGTGAAAGTGTTCACCTCACTTAATAAAGCACAGTCCTCAATGTGCAGAGTTTTCAGAAGCAACCCTACCAGAGGGGTTTTTGGAAGGGCTGGCCGGCAACGGGGCCGTGCCGCCAGCAGATTTTGGCCTTCAGGTCCCCGTACTCAACCAACACCGTTTTACCCTATAAGAGACTACCGGCAGCAACCCTTTCCCAGAGGTTCGGACAGAGGCCGTGCACCCCGCGGACGCGGACGTTCCCGCTTTGCTACAGGTAAGCACCCGTATTCCTCCGTTGTTACCATGCACCCGCACTGCGGGCCGTATTTCCCTTTCTTTCCAGAATTGGGCCACCCTGTGTTCAGATACATGGATCCTACAAACGGTTCAGGGATATATCATAGACCTAGTGGGGACCCCATTTCAGGCTCAGCCCCCTCGCCCAATCCACATGTCGTCTTCCGACCATCATCTCGTCAACGCGGAACTACGTGAGCTTCGAGACAAAGGGGCTATCCAGCCGGCCCACGACGGGGGAGGCTACTTCAGCAATATCTTCCTGGTTCGGAAAAAGACGGGAGAATACCGCCCTGTCATCAAACTACATGCCCTCAACACGTACGTGGTGTACCGCCACTTCAAGATGGAGGGCATCCACCTCCTACGAGACCTTCTTCGGAGCAACGATTAGTTCACCAGGCTCGATCTAAAAGATGCATACCTGTCAGCCCCGGTGCACCCGGACTGTCGAGCACTCCTACGTTTCCTCTGGCACGGACACCCTTGGCAATTCACCTGCCTCCCTTTTGGGCTCAGCTCAGCCCCATGGTGTTTCACCAAGCTCCTAAAACCAGTGGTGGCCCACCTGAGATCCAGGGGCATCCGGTGCATCATTTACTTGGACGACCTCCTCCTCTTCTGCTCCGATGAACGCAGACTGCGTCAACACACTCATCTTGCAGTAACCCTATTGGAATCTCTGGGCTTTGTGGTGAACCAACAGAAATCGGAGCTGACCCCTGCCCAGACGATACAATTCCTGGGCTTCGAGATCGACTCGACAACATGCACTCTGAGACTACCAGCCTCAAAGATCTCAGCCATTCGCAAGGAGATTCGCAGAGTTCTCCGTCTCGATTCCATCCCACTACGCAACCTGGCCAGGATTGTAGGACTCCTCTCCGCTTCCATTCAAGCCATATTTCCTGGTCCCCTCCACTACAGAGCCATGCAACGTCTCAAGGCGAAATACCTACGCCACAGACCTACGTACGACCAACCCGTCCCGGTGACGACGGAGGTTCGTGAAGAGCTATCATGGTGGCTGGACAGCATGCAAGCCTGGAACGGCAGGGCAATATTCGGAGATACCCCAGACTTCATACTGGAGTCAGACGCCAGCTTGTGGGGATGGAGTGCCACCAACGGTACCATCTCCACGGGGGGAATATGGACGGCACAGGAGCTCTCCATGCACATCAATTGCCTCGAACTCCTGGCGGGATCATTTGCGATCCGCAGCGTGGCCCGGGAAAAATCCAACTGCTGCATCCTCCTACGCATGGACAATGTCTCCGCAGTCCGGTATATCAACCGCCTAGGAGGCGCACGCTCACTCCTGCTGTCGGATATCACGAGGGACATCTTCGACTATTGCCTCCCTCGCAACATCGCACTTCAGGCAAAATACCTACCCGGAGAAATCAACCTCACAGCCGACTGGTTCTCTCAACACTGGAGAGACGTCAGCGACTGGAAGCTAAACACGACAAGTCAGCGGACTATCGCAGGCTGCTAGGGACCTCTTATGGGATTCCTGGGCCCCGGGAACTAGACGCTGTTACCTTTCAGCTTGGGCCTCCTGGTTTACTTGGTGCGTGGAACGGGACTCCGATCCATTTACAGCACCTATTCCCACGATTCTTAATTTTCTTTCCTCTTTGTTTTCGTCGGGCCGCTCCTACCGTTCTGTCAACGCCGTTCGCTCCGCGATTTCGGCAGCCCATACCCCCGTCGGGGATCTCCCGGTCAGCAAAGACCCTCTGGTCTGCCGCCTACTCCGTGGTATGCGGCTCCGCCGGCCCCCAGGTACCCTCATCTATGGGATGTTGGACTGGTTCTCCGTTTTTTCAGGGATTGGCTTCCGAATGACCGCCTCTCCCTACGCCAATTATCCGCTAAGTGCGCCTTTCTTCTCTGTCTAGTGTCCTTTCGACGGGTTTCGGACGTTCGTGCCTTCGACATTGACACCTTCGAGGTGGCCCCTGAAGGGGTCACATTCCACATTTCCCGTCGCACTAAGTTGGGTTCGACTTTGGTCTTTTAGCCCTTCTTTCCTGACGACCCGCAGCTCTGTGTCGTGTCCACCCTTCGCAGGTATGTTTCGGTTACCTCCTCACTCCGTACCTCTACGTCGGGTCAACTCCTAGTCTCCTACATGCGCCCTCACGCTCCAGTCTTGGTCTCCACACTGGCCCGATGGATTCGCTGGATCCTCTCTCTCGCCGGTATAGACCCCGCTTTCGGCGCCCACTCCGTTCACGGAGCGGTGGCTTCATCAGCCTTTCTAGCAGGGGCGTCCCTGTCGGACATTCTCCGAGCGGCGGACTGGTCTAAGGAATCTACTTTCCGTACCTTTTATTTTCCCACTCCCCCTTCTGCAGGGACATCTCTACTTCAGCGTTAAAATTGCAAAATAGGAAGCCTCTTGTCATGTTATAAAATTGAAGATTATGCTAGCTTTAGTGTACTAATAATCTTAATTTTAATAAGGACAGGAGGCGAGTATTTTCCCTCCCTTCTGTTTCCCTGCCCTGACTCCTCGGGGGAGTGGATCTCAAGGTGACGGATGTTTTGTTAGAATTTAGTAGTCTCTACTGTTATTGGTGTATATTCGCCTCTCATCCATCTCTCACCCTAGTATCGCTGCCTAGGTGGCCAGAATTTAAGTTTTACCACATACTTATACCTAACACGTACTTAAACCTCTTGTCTTTAGCACTCTGTATGTATTTATTTAGCTTAAAACACTCTGATAAGGCTCACCTGCGCGAACCATTACGGTTCAGTACCTAACCTATTTTATACTCTCCTTTCAGTGTAATCCTCTTCAGGACCTCCACTGGATGCTGGTTCGGTTAACCTCACGACTCCGCTGGATGGGATAAAGGCTTCGTTTTGTCTTGCCTCCAGCCTCATTTACCAAGAGTCTCCTCAAGTTCTGCTCGCCAGAGACTGCTGTTGCAGTTTTCGTTGGTTTTCTGGATGTTTTGAGCTCAGTCTGGACTTGGATGTCGCTTCAAGAAAGAGGAAGTGTACAGGCAGCATGACCCTTATATATACTATGCTGCTCAGTGATTTACCTGTTACTCTTTACGTTTTCTTTACTGCTGTGGAGTTTAGTAAAGAGAGTTAATGCAAAATACTCGCCTCCTGTCCTTATTAAAATTAAGATTATTAGTACACTAAAGCTAGCATAATCTTCAATTATGTTTCATACCTAAATATTTGATGTTAAATGAAAGCCCTGTGTCCCCTGAATAAAATGATATACAAGTGTGGGTGCACGTAATATGAAAGAGGTGAATTATACCTGAACAGACATATAGCGCAAATTCAAGTTTTTGTTTACATTTTGTTTTGACCACAACTTGTACATTTGACTCAGTCCTTAAAGGGTTAATAGATTTTACTCAGCTTACCTAAATAGCAAACCAAGCTGCAAAATGTCAAAAAATAATCAATAAAATGTTTTTTAACACAGCTGTAACTGTTTTGTTGAACCTCCCTTCTTGCCACTACTAGAAAGATGACAGATGTTCTTTCCTGCTACACTGTCAGGGGCAATCATACATCCCCTTTTGTATCCCATTCATCATTGTACCAAATAAGGGAACATAATTGTGAATTGGGCAGTGAAGTGTAGAAGGTCAGAACAATTTATAAACAAACTGTCAGAGTAATGAGCTTCCTTATTACCAACTAGCCTTAAAGTAACACATTATCATAGGCATTTCACAAGTTTAAAGTCAATTTAAAAACATAGTCATGTTATTTTTTGCTACGCATGTTTAGGTTCTTCTATTCAGCCCCTAGAGACTTCGGGTTTTTGTATAGTGCCATATTATATTTATATATTTTTTATATATTATGTTATCCTATTAAACATCTGCAAGCCTATATTTTAATGGTTTACAAGACAATATAATTACTATATTTCTAAAAGTTCAAAATTTAAAAAAAATGTTTTTTAGCTTTTATCTTTAGAAATACTTATTTTTACATCTCTTCTGATTTTTAATTCTTCTATGAAAATACATTAAAAAAAATAAATTTGCAGACGTGCTTTCTGGGAGGCATTTGACGCCTTTTGTGCCACATTCCAGAATATAATTACACATCGACAGCGAATGCTCACCACATCTGCTCACCGACTGTTAATTTCAAGGGGAGCCTTGGCTGGGGCGCATCTCTAACTTGAACAAGGGGGAAGAGTCAGCGCTAAATAACAGGATAATAAGCAGCAACCCAAAAAAGGGAATCCCTCAAGACCCTTAATAAAACAAGCTAGAAGATGTGAAGGGGGTAAGGGCTGTGCTCAGGGCTAGCAGCAGTAGTCTATAACAATAGAAACCAGACCAAATGGTCTAAATGGATAAACAACAAGTAGGCCTATGTAGATAAAAAAGGGAAGAGAATAAAAGTCTCACTTAAGACGACAGAATAAAAATTAGGGTAGATCCGTCCAGATAATAAAATATATAATGTGGAACTTAATAAAAAGTCATATAAAAGTCTCACGTAAAATACATTAAAAAATACATTAAAAAAATAGCAGACAAGCTTTCTGGGAGCATTTGACGCCTTTTGTGCATTTGCCACATTCCAGAATATAATTACACATCGAAAGTGAATGCTCACCACAAATGGGTCGCAAGAGAATACTGAGAACGGGCAGCAGCTGAAATAGCCTGCCCTTCGGTCGGTCCCCGCTCAGTTCTCAAGCTGATTTTTGCTCATCTTGTGCCATTACAGAGAGAACATATCTGAAGCATATCAGACTGGTCCCACCCATACGGACAGTCCAGATCCGAAATGCCAGCAAGTTCTCTCTGCACGAGAGATACAGCAACCCCAGACGATCGTTTCAGCCTTGTTAGGCATCATCAGTGAGGCATAGCTGATATCTCCCTAGGCACCGTGAGCAAGGGGTCCACGTCTGGATTATCCCTTTAAAATTGTGGAGAGTCAAAAATGGGTCGCAAGAGAATACTGAGAACGGGCAGCAGCTGAAATAGCCTGCCCTTCGGTCGGTCCCCGCTCAGTTCTCAAGCTGATTTTTGCTCATCTTGTGCCATTACAGAGAGAACATATCTGAAGCATATCAGACTGGTCCCACCCATACGGGCAGTCCAGATCCGAAATGCCAGCAAGTTCTCTCTGCACGAGAGATACAGCAACCCCAGACGATCGTTTCAGCCTTGTTAGGCATCATCAGTGAGGCATAGCTGATATCTCCCTAGGCACCGTGAGCAAGGGGTCCACGTCTGGATTATCCCTTTAAACTTGTGGAGAGTCAAAAATGGGTCGCAAGAGAATACTGAGAACGGGCAGCAGCTGAAATAGCCTGCCCTTCGGTCGGTCCCCGCTCAGTTCTCAAGCTGATTTTTGCTCATCTTGTGCCATTACAGAGAGAACATATCTGAAGCATATCAGACTGGTCCCACCCATACGGGCAGTCCAGATCCGAAATGCCAGCAAGTTCTCTCTGCACGAGAGATACAGCAACCCCAGACGATCGTTTCAGCCTTGTTAGGCATCATCAGTGAGGCATAGCTGATATCTCCCTAGGCACCGTGAGCAAGGGGTCCACGTCTGGATTATCCCTTTAAAATTGTGGAGAGTCAAAAATGGGTCGCAAGAGAATACTGAGAACGGGCAGCAGCTGAAATAGCCTGCCCTTCGGTCGGTCCCCGCTCAGTTCTCAAGCTGATTTTTGCTCATCTTGTGCCATTACAGAGAGAACATATCTGAAGCATATCAGACTGGTCCCACCCATACGGACAGTCCAGATGCTCACCACATCTGCTCACCGACTGTTAATTTCAAGGGGAGCCTTGGCTGGGGCGAATCTCTAACTTGTCTGGGAGCCACAGCGATTTCTACACAAGAGCACTGTCCACACAGTGAGGAGGCCCACCACTCACACCTTACAATTGGAGGTGATTTTCAGGGACTGATCAGGAGTCCGACTTGGCCATTGCTGGTTGGGTCAGTGGACACTGGGTGCCAGCTTTGTTTGTGGCCTGGGGCTGGAGAGATGGAATAAATGGGGTCAACCTTCACCTCTCAGGGAGCTATCCGGAATGTTGCCCAAGTCAGGGAATTGGCTTAAATTGTGTGGTGGCTTATTTGCCTTCTTCTGCCACTTGTAACACTTAATACAGCTGCAGGGGTCCAGTGTACCCTTTTCTTTTACCTGTAAATATGCTTGTTTTGCTTTTTTTATTTAGAATCTATCATACCTCTTGTGCACAGAGGAAGTATCTTACCCTCTTGCAATATGTTATGCAGGGGGATGAAAGTAGCAACATACTAAAGATACAATACAAAAGAACAATATATAGTGCTGGTAATGATATATTCCAATAAAAGCCAAAGTAGGTGGGTATGCTCACATGGAGTAGAGTATATTAAGCTCACTTTATGTGCAGTTGTGCCTTTCAAGGTAGCACCCCACCTCTCTTCAATCTTGATATTCCACTCTCAGAGAGAAAACAGGAACATGTGTTAGTGTAGTATGTCTATAAAGCATCCAGTAGTAGGCGGGGGAAAAAGAACGCTACCAATGTTTATATTTCTTTTTACTTTAAAATGAGGCCTTTGAGTTTTGTTGTGTGACATGCTGTGTTCCCTCACCTAGCTACGTACACCAGTTTTATTCTGTACCTTTCATCGACATGGAATTTCATGTTCATGTTATTTACTCTTTATCTGGATATGTATTTTTGTCACCAGTGTATTGCGTTGTTTTCATGCTTTATGCCCCAATAAAAAATATCCATGTATAGGTAATGGAAATTCACACTATCCCTTGTCCTGGAATCCTGGGTGCAATAGGCTGGATAAGCCCCAGTACCAAAGAGACCAAATATCAAATATAAATGTAGAAAAGAATCCAGGCACTCCAAGGTATTCCAACAGATAGGCAATTTTATTGGACCCAAGCACCAAAAAACAACATTTCGACCCCGTAGGACCTTTGTCAAGCTACTGAAATTCATAACTTGTATACAATATATAGGTATATACAACAATTAACAAGTGAAAAAACATGTGAAATGTTAAATTAGTTAATTACATAATCACTCAATAATCATGAAAAAAGTGTCAGAAGATAATCATCTCTCCAATAATAGTCTCACATATTAGGGGAGTCACACCATGCAATGAAACTCCACCAATCAAATAAAAAAGTTCATGAATTATTTAACTAGATGCTAATTAAAAATATTTATTTCAATAAAATTAAACAATTTAAATCAATTGGAAACGCCAAAACACTTACATTACCAACTACCAATAAAAAATATGACTGGAAAAAAATGTAGCAGACTATAATGTAAGCAATATATCTTCCTATCTCTTTGGTGATATCATGTATATATGAGTACCCATAAGTATCCTTTGGCAGCGATGTACAAACACTCCATCAGCAAAACTTGAATTCAAGGGCAATTTGATAGTGGGTACATGTTAGAGGCTGGTCCATAGAAACAAGTTCATCTATGACCCACCTCTCAGTTTTTATTGTAGTAAAACAAAAATGTAGTGTCTTAGAAAAAAACAAGCAGTCCCTGCCCACATATTAATAGGTGGATATGCTCCTGACAGGAAGAGCAGATAACAATGTCAAGTTTGGGGAATTTATTTTTTTAAATACCCATCGTATGGAATAACATAATTTATTGCATACCATTTGGGCCATCTTTGATCATAATAGACAGGAATACGTATATTCATGGCATGACTGTCTTGTGATAACAGTACAGGGGGTGGAGTCAGGTCTCTTTAAATTATTGTGTATGTATATATATATAGATATATATATACATATATATATTTAAACATGTGTCTGTGTGTGTGTATATACATATATATATATAAATATATAGAAATTTTAAAAAATTACCGGCACTCTTCGGTTTTGTTTGTTCAGTTTATTGTTGGTACATCCAAAATAGTCAATGTTTCAGCTCCCGATCGGAGCTTTCATCAGGACATAAGACCTTATGTGTCCTGATGAAAGCTCCGATCGGGAGCTAAAACATTAACTATTTTGGATGTACCAACAATAAACTGAAGAAACAAAACCGAAGAGTGTCGGTAATTTTTTGAAATTTCTATACTATTGTGACTTGGCACCAGGTATCTTATATTTATAGTAGGAGTGCAAGAGGTCCAATTTTTTCTATATAAATATATATATATTTTCATATATTGTAAATATAATGTAAACCAAATGTATGTTTTTTTTATATATATTTTTTTAAATGGGACCTCTTTTTGAGCAGGGAATTAAATAAGCAGAGAACAACAAGTCGTGAGGTAGAGTCAAGTTCTAACTCACCATTTAGCATCCAGGGCCAGACTGGCCCAATGTGAAACTGGAAAATTTGGGCAGTTGTAGCCCAGTGCCAGCTGACTGCTGTTACAAGCAATGTAGCCATTGAGGGCTGTCAGTGGTAAATGTAGGTGACGGTGACAAGTCACTCGTCACTATACACAGAGCTTAAATTTGATAAATTTGGATACATTTGTTAGATAGTATATAACGGAGGTGAAATTCATCTGAAGACCAGGAGGGTGGAGATGCATGGATAGTAAGATTAGCAGACAGAGTAAGAAGCTATTAAATACATGTTTTTCAAATTAAAAACAAAACAAATGGGAACTTTAAATATCTGATTGCCAATCCAAGAAGCTTACATAATAAAATAAGGGAGCTCTAGATATTAGCATACAAGGAACAGTATGACATAATTGAGATTATTGAGACTTGGTGGGATGAAAAACTTAAATGGATATTATAGTCACCGAAACAATTTAAGCTTAAATAAGCAGTTTTTGTGTAGAGATCACCAGTTGCAATGGCGGTACTTCTGCCGCTGCATGCAGACATACACTCCAACTTAGTGAATGACCACACACGTATACACTCAGTGATCTAAATACACACTGCTCAATGCAGACACTAACACATACATTTAACTGTATATACAGACACACACATTGACCCACACAAACACAAAATGAGCTATCTTTATGTGTCAGTGTGTGTGTATACAATGTGTGAATCAGTGTGTGTAACAGTATGTGCATCAGAGTATGCCTTTATGTGCATACATCTCAGCAGTCAAACGCCAACCCTACACTTAAATACACATCTGCATTCAAACTTCAACACTACATACAAACACACCTCTAAATTAAAACACCAATATTATAAATAAACACAACCCTGCATTCAGAAATCCACTCTACATATTAATTCATAACATTATAGAAAGAGAGAAACATAGAATGTGACAGCAGATAAGAACTAGTGATGCACCGAACGGTTCGCTGGCGAACAGTTCCTGGCGAACATAGTGTGTTCGCGTCCGCCGCGGACGGCGAACGCATGCGCTGTTTGATCTGTCCCCTATTCATCATCATTGAGTAAACTTTGACCCTGTACCTCACAGTCAGCAAACACATTCCAGCCAATTAGCAGCACACCCTCCCTAGCAGACCCTCCCACCTACTGGACAGCATCCATTTTAGATTCATTCTCAAGCTGCATGCTTAGTGAGAGGAGGGAAAGTGTAGCTTCTGTTGATTAGATAGGGAAATGCATAGCTAGGTTAGGGTATACAGTGTCCACTACAGTTGTGAAGGACTCATCTGATCTCTGCTGTAAGGACAGCACCCCAAAAAGCCCTTTTTAGGGCTAGAACATCAGTCTGCTTTTTTTTGTGTGTGTAATGTAATTGCAGTTAGTTGTCTGCCACTGCTGCCAGCTTCCGTGTCAGGCTCACAGTGGATACTGTGCCCAGTGCCACCACTCACTCACTGATGTCACAATAGCTTGCATTTAAAAACAAAAAACTTTTTTCACTGTTATAGATTGAATAGCAGTTAGTTGTCTGCCAGCGTCTGTGTCAGGCTCACAGTGGATACTGTGCCCAGTGCCACCACTCACTCACTGGTGTCACAATAGCCTGCATTTAAAAAACAAAAAACTTTTTTCACCGTTATAGATTGAATAGCAGTTAGTTGTCTTAAAGCGGGTGTGTCAGCCCTACAGCGTGTACTCTGCCAGTTTACAGTGCCACTCATATCTGGTGTCACAATAGCTTGCATTTAAAAACAAAAAACTTTTTTCACTGTTATAGATTGAATAGCAGTCAGTGTCCTTAAAGCCGGTGTGTCAGGCTCACAGTGGATACAGTGCCCATTTGCCCAGTCAGTGCCACCACTCATATCTGGTGTCACAATAGCTTGCATTTAAAAACAAAAAACTTTTTTCACTGTTATAGATTGAATAGCAGTTAGTTTTCTCAAAGCGGGTGTGTCAGGCTCACAGTGGATACTGTGCCCTGTGCTACCACTCACTCACTGGTGTCACAATAGCTTGCATTTAAAAACAAAAAACTTTTTTCACTGTTATAGATTGAATAGCAGTTTGTTGTCTGCCACTGCTACCAGCTTCTGTGTCAGGCTCACAGTGGATACTGTGCCCATTTGCTCAGTCAGTGCCACCACTCATATCTGGTGTCACAATAGCTTGCATTTAAAAACAAAAAAACTTTTTTCACTGTTATAGATTGAATAGCAGTCAGTGTCCTTAAAGCGGGTGTGTCAGGCTCACAGTGGATACTCCAGTGCCACAACTCATTCACTGGTGTCACAATAGCTTGCATTTAAAAACAAAAAACTTTTTTCACTGTTATAGATTGAATAGCAGTTAGTTTTCTCAAAGCGGGTGTGTCAGGCTCACAGTGTACTGTGCCCCATTGTACCACTCACTCACTGGTGTCACAATAGCTTGCATTTAAAAACAAAAACTTTTTCACTGTTATAGATTGAATAGCAGTTAGTTGTCTGCCAGCGTCTGTGTCAGGCTCACAGTGGATACTGTGCCCATTTTGCCAGTCGGTGCCACCACTCATATCTGGTGTCACAATAGCTTGCATTTAAAAACAAAAAACTTTTTTCACTGTTATAGATTGAATAACAGTCAGTGTCCTTAAGCGGGTGTGTCAGGCTCACAGTGGATACTGTGCCCAGTGCCACCACTCACTCACTGGTGTCACAATAGCTTGCATTTAAAAACAAAAAACTTTTTTCACTGTTATAGATTGCATAGCAGTCAGTGTCCTTAAAGCGGGTGTGTTAAGCTCACAGTGGATACGGTGCCCAGTGCCACCACTCACTGGTGTCACAATAGCTTGCATTTA
>OW240914.1:252523229-252586351 GCA_933207985.1 Pelobates cultripes
CAGTGCCACCACTCACTAATATCTGGTGTCACAATAGCTTGCATTTAAAAACAAAAAACTTTTTTCACTGTTATAGATTGAATAGCAGTCAGTGTCCTTAAAGCGGGTGTGTCAGGCTCACAGTGATACTGTGCCCAGTGCCACCACTCACTCACTGGTGTCACAATAGCTTGCATTTAAAAACAAAAAACTTTTTTCACTGTTATAGATTGAATAGCAGCTAGTTGTCTGCCACTGCTGCCAGCTTCTGTGTCAGGCTCACAGTGGATACTGTGCCCATTTGCCCAGTCAGTGCCACCACTCAAAACTGGTGTCACAATAGCTTGCATTTAAAAACAAAAACCTTTTTTCACTGTTATAGATTGAATAGCAGTCAGTGTCCTTAAAGCGGGTGTGTCAGGTCTACAGTGGATATTGGTGCTCCAGTGCCACCACTCACTCACTGGTGTCACAATAGCTTGCATTTAAAAACAAAAAACTTTTTTCACTGTTATAGATTGAATAGCAGTTAGCTGTCTGCCACTGCTGCCAGCTTCTGTGTCAGGCTCACAGTGGATACTGTGCCCATTTGCCCAGTCAGTGCCACCACTCACTCACTGGTGTCACAATAGCTTGTATTTAAAAACAAAAAACTTTTTTCACTGTAATAGATTAAATAGCAGTCAGTGTCCTTAAAGCTGGTGTGTCAGGCTCACAGTGGATACTGTGCCCAGTGCCACAACTCACTCACTGGTGTCACAATAGCTTGCATTTAAAAACAAAAAACTTTTTTCACTGTTATAGATTGAATAGCAGTCAGTGTCCTTAAAGCGGGTGTGTCAGGCTCACAGTGGATACTGTGCCCAGTGCCACCACTCACTCACTGGTGTCACAATAGCTTGTATTTAAAAACAAAAAACTTTTTTCACTGTTATAGATTGAATAGCAGTTAGTTGTCTGCCACTGCTGCCAGCTTCTGTGTCAGGCTCACAGTGGATACTGTGCCCATTTGCCCTGTCAGTGCCTCCACTCATATCTGGTGTCACAATAGCTTGCATTTAAAAACAAAAAACCTTTTTCACTGTTATAGATTGAATAGCAGTCAGTGTCCTTAAAGCGGGTGTGTCAGGCTCACAGTGGATACTGTGCCCAGTGCCACCACTCACTCACTGGTGTCACAATAGCTTGCATTTAAAAACAAAAAACTTTTTTCACTGTTATAGATTGAATAGCAGTCAGTGTCCTTAAAGCTGGTGTGTCAGGCTCACAGTGGATACTGTGCCCAGTGCCACCACTCACTCACTGGTGTCACAATAGCTTGCATTTAAAAACAAAAAACTTTTTTCACTGTTATAGATTGAATAGCAGTTAGTTTTCTCAAAGCGGGTGTGTCAGGCTCACAGTGGATACTGTGCCCATTGCCACCACTCACTCACTGGTGTCACAATAGCTTGCATTTAAAAACAAAAAACTTTTTTCACTGTTATAGATTGAATAGCAGTTAGTTGTCTGCCACTGCTGCCAGCTTCTGTGTTAGGCTCACAGTGGATATTGTGCCCATTTGCCCAGTCAGTGCCACCACTCATATCTGGTGTCACAATAGCTTGCATTTAAAAACAAAAAACTTTTTTCACTGTTATAGATTGAATAGCAGTTAGTTGTCTCAAAGCTGGTGTGTCAGCCCTACAGCGTGTACTCTGCCAGTTTACAGTGCCACTCATATCTGGTGTCACAATATCTTGCATTTAAAAACAAAAAACTTTTTTCACTGTTATAGATTGAATAGCAGTTAGTTGTCTCAAAGCGGGTGTGTCAGCCCTACAGCGTGTACTCTGCTAGTTTACAGTGCCACTCATATCTGGTGTCACAATAGCGTGCATTTAAAAACCAAAAATCTTTTTTCACTGTTATAGATTGAATAGCAGTTAGTTGTCTCAAAGCGGGTGTGTCAGCAGCCTCTGCCAGTTACACAGTGTAGCCACAGTGCTGGTGTCATATAATAGCTGTGCATAATTAGAAAAAGCATTTAAAAACAAAAAACTTTTTTCACTGTTATAGATTGAATAGCAGTTAGTTGTCTGCCAGCGGGTGTGTCGGGCTCACAGTGGATACTGTGCCCAGTGCCACCACTCACTCACTGGTACCCGGACGAAATTTATATTCACAAAAGGCAATCCCCAACCTGTACTCGATTGTGCAAAAGGAAATAATGGCATGTCTGGCACACAGTGTTGGGGCAAAGGTCCATCTGACCACTGATACCTGGTCTGTAAAGCATGGTCAGGGCAGGTATATCACCTACACTGCGCATTGGGCAAACCTGCTGATGGCTGCCAAGCATGGAATGCGTGGCTCTGCAGAGGAGTTGGTGAAACCGCCATGACTTGCAGGCAGGCCTGCTGCCACCTCCTCTACTCCTCCTACTCCATCCTCTTCCATAACCTCCTCAGCTGAGTCCTCTTCTGCTGCTGCGTCTTGCTCGACATCAACGGATAGGGGACGTAACAGGGATTAAACTGATAAGAATAGTACTACTTAACACACCACTCCTATCTGATGGCACATTAGATTGCACGCGCAGTGCCCCAAATTTGTTGTGATCTGTGAGTAAGGTAAACGGTTGTCCATACAAGTAAGGTTGCAGCTTTTTGAGGGCCCACACCACCGCGAGGCACTCCTTTTCAATAGCAGTGTATCTACTTCCCTGGGCAAAAGTTTCCGGCTTAGATAAGCCCCGGGTTGCTCGGGACTTGTGGACAGGTGTCAATCCATATCTGCCAAGTGACCCTATGTAGGAGGAACAGTCCCTATTCTGCTCTGTGTCAGTGTGTATCAGGGATCCTTAGTACAGGTGTCAATCCATATCTTCCAAGTGACCCTATGTAGAGGGAACAGTCTATATTCTGCTCTGTGTCAGTGTGTATCATGGTCTCTGAGGACAGGTGTCAATCCATATCTGCCAAGTGACCCTATGTAGGAGGAACAGTCTCTATTCTGCTCTGTGTCAGTGTGTATCAGGGATCTCTTAGGACAGGTGTCAATCCATATCTGCCAAGTGACCCTATGTAGGGAGAACAGTCTCTATTCTGCTCTGTGTCAGTGTGTATCATGGTCTCTGAGGACAGGTGTCAATCCATATCTGCCAAGTGACCCTATGTAGGGGGAACAGCCTCTATTCTGCTCTGTGTCAGTGTGTATCAGGGGTTTTGAGGACAGGTGTCAATCCATATCTGCCAAGTGACCCTATGTAGGAGGAACAGTCTCTATTCTGCTCTGTGTCAGTGTGTATCAGGGGCTCTGAGGACAGGTGTCAATCCATATCTGCCAAGTGACCCTATGTAGGGGAACAGTCTCTATTCTGCTCTTTGTCAGTGTGTATCAGGGATCCTTAGGATAGGTGTCAATCCATATCTGCCAAGTGACCCTATGTAGGGGGAACAGTCTCTATTCTGCTCTGTGTCCGTGTGCATCAGGGGCTCTGAGGACAGGTGTCAATCCATATGTCAAGGTGTCAATATGGCATATGTCAGGTGTCAATCCATATTCATTGTGATTTAGGAATGTTAGGTGATTTCTGCCCTTCATGGATTAAAACCAGACTCTGCATCAACTGTGTAATTTTCCATGGGAGTTTTGCCATGGATCCCCCTCCGGCATGCCACAGTCCAGGTGTTAGTCACCTTGAAACAACTTTTCCATCACTATTGTGGCCAGAAAGAGTCCCTGTGTGTTTTAAAATTCGCCTGCCCATTGAAGTCTATGGCGGTTCGCCCGTTCGCAACATTTGCGGAAGTTCGCGTTCGCCGTTCGCAAACCGAAAATTTCGTGTTCGCGACATCACTAATAAGAGCCATTCGGCCAATCTAGTCTGCCCAATTTTCTAAATACTTTGGCCTTATCTTATAGCTAGGATAGCCTTATGCCTATCCCACGCATGCTTAAACTCCTCCACTATATTAACCTCTACCACTTCAGCTGGAAAGCTATTCCATGCATCCATTACCCTCTCAGTAAAGTAATACTTACTGATTGTGACAAAGTGCCCTTCACCACTTGTACCTGGAGAGGACTAATTGCCAGCCTCTTGGGAGAGTTTGCCCTTTAAAAATGTTATTTGGGCATATTGGATTTTATTGCACTGTTTCTGGCCTTTTAAATGCTCTGGGTAAAGAACTTTTGCTATGGCACTTCGGATGCAGCCATTTTAATGTAGCCAAACGCGGTCAGCAGTGTTTTGCCATTGAGTTTATGGAACTGAAATTGGCTATTCGACGAACACCACTGACGTTTTACCTTCCCGGGAACTATCACATTCGAATGGAGTCGAACGGTGTTCGACCATTCGAATGACAACGTAATATTACTATTTGCACGAACGCAATCCGTTCGTGCATTCGAATGGCATTTGAACTGTAATGAATAGACCGGCTGCACAGCTCAAATCTCTGGAACTGTTTTGGGCATATAAATGTGGGTGTGGTTGGTCAAAATGGGACGGATTTGAATGAAATGTATCTTAAGTCCACCTTGCCATCAGCCAGCCATCCCTGCCGTCAGCCATTTTCTATCACTCGTGGTAGCGAAGTGATAGAGAGTGAAGCTGATAGTTAAAGCTCTGTTATTGTCATGGAAAGCTCTGTTAGGTAGGGACATAGAAAGCTCTGTTAGGTAGGGACATTAAAATTCTCTGTTAGGGACATTAAAATTATCTGTTAGGGACATTGAAAGGCTCTGTCAGGGGCATTGAAAGACTCTGTCAGGGGTATTGAAAGACTCTGTCAGGGGCATTGAAATTCTCTCTCAAGGGCATTGAAAGACTCTTTGAAGGGCAGTGAAAGACTCTGTCATGGGCATTTAAAGACTCTGTCAGGGGAGTTGAAAGACTCAGTCAGGGGCATTAAAATTCTCTGCTAGGGACATTAAAAGGCTCTGTAAGGGACATTAAAAGGCTCTGTCCGGGAAATTGAAAGACTGTCAGGGGCATTGAAAGACTCTTTGAGGGGCATTGAAAGACTCTGTCAGGGGCATTGAAATGATCTGTCAGGGGCATTGAAAGACTCTTTGAGGGGCATTGAAAGACTCTGTCAGGGGCTTTAAAAGACTCTGGGGAGACTAACCAGACCCCAGACCTCCAATCGGTTTGGGTCTGTGTTAGTCTGTGTTAGTCTGGTGTCTTTTCCCAGACTGTGCAGTGCCCCACTTGGTTGCTGGAGTTGAAGGGCGCAATTCTCCCCTCTCAGGGATAAACAGAGCTGTCGGGGAGAAAGACGGAAGGTATCTTCTGGACACTCGCTCTGCGGAAGGGGCAAAATCACGGTTGCTTGGGATCCCCTACTAGGGGATTGGGCGTCCGGGACGGCTGCCCTGCACCCCTGTACTCCAGAGGTGGAGACCACTGTCCCATCCACCCTTCCTGTGCCAAAAGTCTTCGGGACTTGTGGACAGAGATCCACAGTATTCTGCCCCGATGCCAGCTCTTCTGCTGGGTCGGCACTCGGCTGCTGGGGAGAGAGACCAGGAATTCCTGCTGTGGCTGGGGATCTGCAAGGGACGCCCAGAATCCATGTAGGGTTGGTGCAGAGATCTGCACCATCTGCTCCAGTTGTCCTGTCTCCTGATAACAGGTACTGCCGCTTGGGAGAGGAACCGGTTGTCTCCTCTCCCTGTAAACCATACTGCCCCTTGGGGAGTCGGACCGACTGTCTCGACCTACAATCTCCTCCCCCGGTAATGCTGGCTGCTGCTGAGGAGAGAGAATGGTTGTCTATTCTCCCCTTAAATCCTGCTGCTACTAGGGAGTCGGACCGACTGTCTTGACTACCGGTAACGCTACCTGGTGCTGGGTAGTGGGACCGACTATCTCCACTCCCGGTGATGCTTGCTGCTGCTGGGATGAGGAACCTGCAATCTCCTGTTCCAGTAACGGTTCCTGGTGCTGGGTAGTGGGACCAACCATCTCCACTCCCAACTTAAGTCTGTACCTTCTCTTGCTTGTAAATCTCTGTTACTTGGATCTCGAGTCTCCTGACAATCTCTACTGGAACATCAGGGCCAAAAAACGCCAGTCGCATTTGCATCTCCCAAAGGAACTCCTCCTCATATGTGAGCGCTGCCTGAGGACTAGCTCGCTCCATTTTTGGCCAAGGACACTTAGTGGCGTCACTAGAGGGGGGCCAGTGGGGGCCATGGCCCCCCTTCATCATGCAGTACCCCCCCTTGTGCCCCCTCAATTGAAACTGAAGTCAGTAGCACTGTGTCTCCCTTCACAAGCTGTAGCAGCACTGTTACTGGTGGACTTTTCCCATGTGAAGCCAGAGGGGACATGTGCTGGGAGGACTCCCTCCTGGGTGATAGAGAGCAGCACAGGGGAGAAACAGGGAGAGGAAGCTGAGCTCTGCACAGGAGCATCCAGGCAGCTGCTGGTAAGTGTTAATCAGTCTGTGTGGTTTTTTTTGGGGGGAGGCTCAGTCTGTGTGTGGATCAGTCTGTGTGTGGGTGGGGATCAGTCTGTGTGTGTATTGGTGTGGGGGGGATCAGTCTGTGTGTGTGCATTGGTGTGTGGGGGGATCAGTTTGTGTGTGTATATGTATGGGTCTGTCTGTGTGTGTATGGGTCAGCTTGTGGGTTTGTATGGGTCAGTCTGGGTTTGTATGAGTCAGTCTCTGTAAGTGCTTGAGCTCCAAAAGACAGAACTCTCATCTCGTGACCTCCCCTCCCTGCAAGGTAAGATGAGGGAAACGTGAATATTCTTTTTTTTTTTTTTTAAACAATTATTAAAGTAAAAATTGTAAAGCTCTTCACTGTCCCACTCTCTACACCCCCTGACCACAGTACACCCTCACAGACAGTGAATGCAACGCCCCGGCCGTATTCCAAGACTTTATAAATGATGTACTCAGGGAATTCATTTACTCATTTGTCTTGGTTTATTTGGACGATATTTTGGTGTATTCCCCTGATCTTCAAACTCACCACTCCCATGTGAAACAGGTTCTGCAGACGTTGTTGAAAAATAAACTTTATTGTAAATTAGAAAAGTGCATATTTGACCAGCCTGAAGTCCATTTTTTGGGTTACAACATCTCTGCATCGGGATTTCAAATGGATCCTAAAAAACTAGAGGCTGTACTACACTGGCCATTACCCTCTGGTTTAAAAGCCATTCCAAGGTTTATTGGTTTTGCCAACTATTACAGAAGATTCATCAAGGGATTTTCTTCTGTAATAGCCCCAATCATAAATATGACTCGCAAATGGGTTAGTAGCACGGTATGGTCCAAAGAGGCTATGAATACTTTTGAGACTCTTAAATAAAGATTTGCCTCTGTGGACATACTAAAACATCCCGACACTAGTAAACCTTTTATATTGGAGGTTGATGCATCCGAGACATGGGTAGGGGCTGTTCTCTCTCAGAGAGAAAGCCAGGGAACACCATTGCATCCTTGTGGCTACTTCTCCAGAAAGATGTCTCCTGCTGAGCGCAACTACGATATTGGCAATAGAGAACTGTTGGCCATTATTCTTTAGAAGTTTATTTGCGTTGTTTTATTAATAGCACACAAGACAATTGGTCTGAACTACTCCCGTGGGCCGAGTTCGCTAGAAACAGTGCTGTTCATGACTCCTCTGGGCACAGTCCATTTTTTTGTCAATAATGGTAGGCATCCTACGGTTCTCCCTGCGGTATTTTCTGATACTGCCATTCCTGCTCTGGATGAGCGTCTGGCCTCCATTCGGGATACCTGGGTTAAGGTTCAAACTGCTCTAGGTGCTGCTGCTAAATGCTTCAAACATTTTGCTGATAAGTGTAGGAGTGCCAACCCGGTGTACCAAGTGGGGGTTTGGTTGTGTCAGGGTATTTATATCGGCAGACATCTTGTGCTATGATAGAAATTAAAAGTGTATATGCTGAGTCACTTTTGAACAGAGCAGACTCCATTTTGTTATTTTCAAGCTAACAAAAGACACAAGATTTCTATCTGTAAAACTAACCACTTTCCCAGAGCTAAAGGAATGCATAGTATATACAAACCAAGTGATAAGGAGAACGGGGGTTGGATAGACTGTCTAAATAATAATGGAATAGATGCATATCTAAACACAGACATTTGTGACAGAGGAGATTAAATAATAAAATTTTACTTTCTATATGTACAAGATGCCATTGTAAGTTACGGGTCAAAACTTAGTTATAACTGTCATATTAGAAATTATAGCAGAATTTGCCAAACACATAGTCTGGACAAAACTTAAAGAAACTGTTTGATCTGACAGAAAACTTAAATTATGGCAACCATATAGATAAGCCAAAATGACGTCAAAATAGCCACCAAGAAAAGTTAACTCTTTCCTGGATAGGTATTTTTAGTGGGACAAGACTGCCCTCTATAGACCAAATACTAAATTGCGATCCTTAGATTGGACACACCTCCAGTGTTCCTATTGGGTTATCAACTAATGACGTACAGAGAGTCTGGCCCTTTAAAAGTTAAGACAAAGAGAGGAAAGAGGTGGGCGAGGAATGCAAGGGTATGCAAAGGAAGCAAAGAAGTGAGCAGTCGGGAGAAATGCAGAGAGGCCTATGACAGATATACACTCTAGGACACTCAGAAATTCCTACACACCTCCATGCAGAGAGACATCCAAATAAGTTCCTGAGACTACCAATTTGATGAAAATATCTAACCAACTGGTAATTATACTGGTTGATCATTTAATTAATTAAATTAATTAAAATTTACTAATAGCATGATATATGACTGGATAAATCACGGTCAGATTTCCATATTTAGAAATCTTAGTTAACTAAAGAATATATAGTTATAAACATTCCATTCTGCAGGTGGAATTAAGAATAATTATATATTAAGGTGATAGTATCACGTGTTAGCATACCGCTGTTTTTATCCAGGTTTATTGATTTGCTCTAAAATAAGATAAGATATCTTTTTAGACAAATTAAATTCGGCTTTTGTAAAAAAAACATGGTAGATTCTCTTATTGGATGGTTCCAGGAAATGACTAATGAACTGGTTTAAATGTTATTTTATTTAAAATTACATAAGAATAGATCTTAATTACCTAGGAGGATCTAACAGCATTGAAGGGGTTATTCAGTTAATTTAACTGTTAGCCAGGGTTTTATGGCCCTTCGCTGTGAAAAGATTCACTTTTTGTCTGTAAGGATACCCTCATAAATCGTATAAGTCTTGACAGAAATTGCTGTTTAGCCGTTAAAACGTGTTAGCCATTCCATTGTATTGCATACCATTTTATACTGGATATTCATTGATTATTGTCACGCATGTTACATATTATTATTATTATTAATTATTGGTCATAATAAATAAATCTATTTTTATAACATTGTGATTTTATTTATATGAAATACTTTTCACTTAACACGATAACGATTTTTGGGATCTGAGAATTGAATTAGTGGGCAATTCTCACTGTTTACTATTATTATCCCATAAATATCCCCACAGTTGTCATCTCGCAACATCAAGCTTAAGATCCCTAGCATGAAGTTTGCCCCCAGATTCCTTGGTCCCTATAGAGTGCTTCGTAGGATCAATCCAGTGTTCTTACTCTCTGGCTCTTCCTGCATCTTTAGGGATTCCCAACACTTTTCATGTGTCCTTACTCAAACCTCTTGTCTGCAATAGATATACTGTTCCTTGTGTTCCTCCCCCTCCGGTGGTGGTGGGTGGTCAGGAAGAGTATGAGGTATCTTCTATTGTGGATTCTAGGTTTTCTCGGGGCACTTTACAGTACTTGGTTGTTTGGAAAGGTTACGGTCCTGCTGATCGTTCTTGGGTTTCGGCTCCTGACCTGCATGCGGGCTGTAAGATCCGCGCTTTTCATGCTAAATTTCCTCTGAAGCCTGGTCCTGTCCGCCCGGTGGGCGTTCTTCAGGTGGGGGGTAATGTCACATATTCATCCGCTTATAGAAATGTGGTTAATGACATTTACTGCCCACACAGGAAAAGTTGTGCCGAGCAGCAACCTAATCCACAGAAGGTTTAATGCTGAGCAGTAATTGTGCAAATGAAACCTGGTCTCATGTATTCATCCGCTTATAGAAAAGTGGTTAATGACATTTACTGTCCACACAGGAAAAGTTGTGCCGAGCAGCAACCTAATCCACAGAAGGGTTAATGCTGAGCAGCAATTATGCAAATGAAACCTGGTAACTGACTTTGGGGTCAAAGGCCGGTTACAGCCTATCAGAACTAAAGGAGGGGTATTTAGGCCCAGTTCTCAGCCTGCTCAGTGCCCTGTCGTGGTTTCCCTTGTGGTTGTCTGAGAGCGCGTTCCTGTTTATAGTTTTCTACCTGGTTTTGACTTTGGCTTTGTTTATTGACTTCTCTATATTCTGGTATCCTGACTCCTGGTTTTCCTCATCGCTGTGTCCCTTTCTGTGTTCCCTGACCTCGGCTAGTATTTTTGACTATTCTTTGTACGTTAAATCCAGCCATTCTAAGGACCGGTAATACGTTACTTATTTGTCATCCGTGCTGTACAGTTCTACGTGCTGGATCAAACAGTAATCTTGACAGGCTCTCACCTGCGTGCAGGCCAATCTTACGAGATGAGAGTGAGGCTGGACGAAGAGTCCAGAGAAGAGCTGACCTGGTGGTTGGCCCACATGGACGCCTGGAACGGGAGAGCTATATTTGGATCCATCCCAGACGTAGTGATAGAATCGGATGCCAGCTTGCACAGCTGGGGTGCGCGTTGTGGTACCGCGTCTACCGGAGGCAGATGGTCAGACCAAGAGCAAACGCTCCATATCAACTACCTGGAACTACTGATAGGGGCATTCGCTGTTCGCAGCCTTACACCAGAACGTGCGAATTGTTGCGTGATATTCAGGATGGACAACGTGTCGGCGGTGCGTTACATCAACCACCTAGGAGGCACGAAATCGCGCATGTTAGCTCTCATGGCGAAGGACTTCTGGCGGTTCTGCCTTCGCAACAACATTTCTGTGCAGGCAGAACATATACCGGGCCTGGACAATTTGACAGCCGATTGGAATTCACGCTACTTAAGAGACTCTGGAGATTGGCACTTACACGCTGCGGCATTCCAGGGATTGAATCAAATATGGGGCCCATTCGAAGTGGACCTCTTCGCATCCCGTCTCAACACACAAGTGCCCAAGACCCGGCAGCAGTGGCGACGGTTGTATTCCTTCAGGAGTGACGGAATGCTCAAATTTATGCTTTCCCCCCATTCAATCTGACTCGACGCGGCTGCTCGATGGTGTTGATCGCACCCCTGTGGCGGTCACGGCCTTGGTTCCCTCGGTTACTGGAGTTGACCGCAGATTACCCATGGCTGATACCAACCTTCCCGAATCTCCTGAGGGATCCGGATGGCAACTCGCACGAGTTAGTGGATCGCGGCCTTCTACATCTAATGGTGTGGCCCCTTTCAGGGGACCCGGGACTATCATGGGAGTTCCGCAATCCACTCTCGACCTCCTCGACAATGCATGGGCACCGGGTACTCGAGTGGCATACCGATCCGCCTGGCGAATCTGGTCTAGTTGGTACATGGGATGGACAGTGGATCCTGTATCTGCCCCTTTGAATATGATCATTGAATTCCTTACCGAGATGTTTGAATCTGGGAAGGTTTACCGCACCATTAATTTATGTCGATCTGCTATCTCAGCTGGGTATCAAGGTTTGGATGGTTCGCCTGTGGGGCGTCACCCCTTCGTATGCCGACTACTCAAAGGGATTCGTCTCACTAGACCACCCTGTGCGAGATTCACTGCCTTTTGGGACGTGAATGTAGTCCTACGATTTTTATCATCTTGTTACCCGAAACAAGATCTGACACTGAAACAGCTGTCGGCTAAGATGGTCATGCTGTTATGTTTGACTTCTTGTTTCGGATGTTCGGGCACTTGACTGGAATGCCATTACGTTTACCCCGGAAGGCATCTCCTTTAACATATCCAGAAAGACGAAGTTGGCTTCAAAGGTGTTCGTATACTCTAGATTCCAGGCTAATCCTACGCTATGTCCAGTAGAGTGCCTGAAAGCCTATCTGGAGGCTACTCGAACGTTGCACTCTCCAGATTTATTGTTCATTTCGTTTCGCGCCCCACACCTGCCGGTATCTACCCCTACGTTGGCAAGGTGGGTACAGGAGTTGTTGATGTTGGCCGGGATCGACACGTCCAGATTCACCCCTCATTCAGTCCGTGGAGCTATGGCCTACAAGGCCTCGGCAATGGGCTGCCGCTTGGAAGATATTCTACGTGCGGCAGATTGGCTTTAAACTTGCATAATAGGAGCCTCTGTGTCTTTAATAAAATTCCCAGATTTTACTATTAACATGACGTAAAGTCATGATTTTATTAAAGACACAGAGGCGAGTATTATTCCCACCCACCCGGTTGTGGTTGGAAATTAGCTGGTATGGTTGATATATCTGGTAAATTCTATATTTGAAGTTTTTGGTTCAAATGTTTCATTATCTGACATTTTATGTGTTGGTGAATTGCGTTTATGCTACCGCTTGATATATTAAAATGTTTTAAGTGGTGAGGAGTTGGGCTTGACTTACCGTATATACTCGTGTATAAGTCGATCTCATGTATAAGTCGAGTGCAGTTTTGTGACCAACAATTGTGAAATATGCTATGCCTCGTGGATAAGTCGAGGGTAAAACTTGGGGCTATGAAATTCTGTGATTTCTATAATTATATACACACACACTCATACAAACACACACTCTGCATTATATACACACACACACTCATACAAACACACATTCTGCATTATATACACACACTGTGTATATAATGCAGAGTGTGTATATAATGCAGAGTGTGTGTTTGTGTAGTGTGTGTGAACTGGGTGGGGGGAGGGCATTTTTATTATTTTAATTTTAATATTATTATTTTTTTATTATTTAAAAAATTTTTGTCCCCCCCTCCCTGCTTGTTAACTGGTCAGGGGGTGGGGGGCTATCTTAATCCCTGGTGGTCCAGTGGCATGGGCTGTGAAGTGGGGGGGCCGGCAGGAAGCATTTCCTTACCTTTCCAGCAGCTCCTGTCAGCTCCCTTCTCCTCCGTTCCGGTCAGCTCCACTATAAGTCTCGCGGTCTGGTTGCCGCGCGGATCGTTGCCATGGCTCTGACGGCCGCGGCTCTCTAAGTTGCCATAATACAGACAGTGACTCAAGTATAAGTCGAGTGGGGGTTTTTAAGCACAAAAAATGTGTTGAAAAACTAGACTTATACTCGAGTATATACTGTAGTTGAATAATTGATTGTCAGTACACACATATAGTTTGGAGCCCAGATATTACCATATATTTTCTATGTCTCCTTTTAGCCTGAATTATCATGTTTTTCCATGTTGGAGATGCTGTTGGCTACGTTAGCTGAAGTTGGATTTTCTACGTACTGGTCTTCGTTATACGCAAGAAAGAGGGGGATTGTGGGTGCATCAAGCATGTTATAGTCACTTCCTGTGTTATGTGATTGGTTGCTTGAGCACTGTATTTTTTTGTTCATTTCAGTTATTTATTCATCTCTGTTTCTTTGCTGCTGAGAGTAATAAAGAAAGAGATATGCATAATACTCGCCTCCGTGTCTTTAATAAAATAATGACTTTACGTCATGTTAATAGTAAAATCTGGGAATTTTAGTCTATAACTATAGATAACTTGCTATTTGTTTCTATAACAGAGAGAGCATTCTGACATGGAGTGCTTCCGGTTCCATTGTTTGTTGTTCCAGTTGTCATTTCAGCCTGCTAGCTATCATCGGGAGGGAGCTGTTTTTTATTTTATGATTCTTTTATTCTTGCTTCTTTGAAAGTTATATATACTTATGATTCTATAATGGTGACCTACCTATTGCTATTATATTCTCAGTGTTCAAGCAGTTCTATCCCTAGTATACTCTGCTCATGTCTTTCTCAATGTGCTTAGTACCTAGAAAACTATATGCATAATATCTTTCTCAATGTGCTTGCTCACAGTGTATCTATCACAGTTCATTTGATTATAAATTGAGCACTGTACTCTTTGCCTGTAATTGTACTCTACTTTTATAACTTAAAATGACGTATCAAAATCTTGTGTAACGCTTTTTGATACTATTCACTTCACGCACATGTTTTGTTTGCAATCCTACTCTGTGCTCACATTTGCCTCAATAAAAATGAAAACTAAACTTTTTTTTATATATTTTGCATATTTTATGCATCGTGGTTTATTCAATGGCTGAGAGCACTCAGATGACTCTCTTCAGTAAATAAGTTGGAATTAGAGGAGGCTTAGTGCCTTGCAAAACCCAGGTAATGGACAAATTGTTGTTAAATGATTTGCTCTGTACTGGGGTACAGCACTGGGTTACTCCTGGCACTATAACCACTACTGAGGGTTATATATGTTATGATGCTCAGAGTAACCATTTAAAAATAAATAAGATAACTCTATGTTACCCTGAAATGCAACTGCATAAAGTCATTATTACCACAATTATCATAACACGTGAAGGTAATGGGGCTTTGTTGCACATCTTTGTAAAATACATTTGTTCTTATTTTGTCTTATGAGTGAATTTAAAATGTTAAGTTTTTCTTTCCACTTGTATATCTATGCAATATGCAGTAATGCATTATAGGGCTGGTATAGTTCTTTTTCCAGCGTTGCTTTAAAGGATCACTTTAACTGCTTCATTTCAGTGAAGTGGCTATAGTATCTAGAGTCCCCTGGTGATGCTTTTCAACATTAAACTGTGTTTAATATTTTCATGCTAAAGTAGTGTTCCAAGCAACCCACCCCCTTTGTGCTGCTTAGGCTAATGAGCTGTAATAGGAATCTGTGACTGGCTGAGAATGTCAGTTGACCACTTTCAACCTATCAAGAACACCCATCGCCGGTATTAACTGGTATGGCTAGAAGGACCTGTGTAATTTCTCCTTTAACATACCTAACAGTAGGACATTAATGAAAAAGGGGTATAATTGGAGCAAAACTCAGTCCACCTATGATAAACCTTATATAGTATCATCAATCACATATCAGCCACATGATTAATACCACTGGTAGGTGAAATGAATAATATTGATTATATCACTACAATGGCACCTGTCAGGGCGTGGGATACATTAGGCAGCAAGTGAACAGTCAGTTCTTGAATTGTGTGTGTTTGATGCAGAGAAAATGGGCAAGCAAAAAGATCTGAGTGACTGACAAATATTGATAACTTGACAACTGGGTCAGAGTATCTCCAAAACAGCTAGTCTTGTGGGTTGTTGCCAGTATGCAGTGGTTAGCACCTACCAAAATCAGAATCAGAACTGGACGATAGATCAATGGGAGAAGGTTGCCTGGTCTGAAGAACCATACTTTCTTTTAGATCAGGTGGATGTGCGGGTGCTTGTGTGTCAATTACCTGGGTTAGAGCAGAAAACACTATGGAAAAAAGGCAGATCGGCAGAGGCAATGTTATGCTCTCGGCAATGTTCTGTTGAGAAACATTTGGTCCTGGCATTCATGTAGATGTTACTTTGACATGTACTACCTACCTAGAATTGACAGACCATGTACACCCGTTCATGACAATGGTGTTCCCTGATGGCAGTGGCCTATTTCAGCAGGATAATTCACCCTGCCACACTGCAAAAAATGTTCAGGAATAGTTTGAGGGACATGACAAAGTTGTTGCCATGGCCAATTTTCACATCTGTGGGATGTGCTGGAACAAAAAATCTGATCCACGGAGGCCCCACATCGCAACTTGCAGGACTTAAAGTATCTGCTGCTAATGTCTTGGTACCAGATACCAAGTTCAGAGGTCTTTTGCTTTCTGTGCATACAGGGAGTGCAGAATTATTAGGCAAGTTGTATTTTTGAGGATTAATTTTATTATTGAACAACAACCATGTTCTCAATGAACCCAAAAAACTCATTAATATCAAAGCTGAATATTTTTGGAAGTAGTTTTTAGTTTGTTTTTAGTTTATAGCTATGTTAGGGGGATATCTGTGTGTGCAGGTGACTATTACTGTGCATAATTATTAGGCAACTTAACAAAAAACAAATATATACCCATTTCAATTATTTATTATTACCAGTGAAACCAATATAACATCTCAACATTCACAAATATACATTTCTGACATTCAAAAACAAAACAAAAACAAATCAGTGACCAATATAGCCACCTTTCTTTGCAAGGACACTCAAAAGCCTGCCATCCATGGATTCTGTCAGTGTTTTGATCTGTTCACCATCAACATTGCGTGCAGCAGCAACCACAGCCTCCCAGACACTGTTCAGAGAGGTGTACTGTTTTCCCTCCTTGTAAATCTCACATTTGATGATGAACCACAGGTTCTCAATGGGGTTCAGATCAGGTGAACAAGGAGGCCATGTCATTAGATTTTCTTCTTTTATACCCTTTCTTGCCAGCCACGCTGTGGAGTACTTGGACGCGTGTGATGGAGCATTGTCCTGCATGAAAATCATGTTTTTCTTGAAGGATTCAGACTTCTTCCTGTACCACTGCTTGAAGAAGGTGTCTTCCAGGAACTGGCAGTAGGACTGGGAGTTGAGCTTGACTCCATCCTCAACCCGAAAAGGCCCCACAAGCTCATCTTTGATGATACCAGCCCAAACCAGTACTCCACCTCCACCTTGCTGGCGTCTGAGTCGGACTGGAGCTCTCTGCCCTTTACCAATCCAGCCACGGGCCCATCCATCTGGCCCATCAAGACTCACTCTCATTTCATCAGTCCATAAAACCTTAGAAAAATCAGTCTTGAGATATTTCTTGGCCCAGTCTTGACGTTTCAGCTTGTGTGTCTTGTTCAGTGGTGGTCGTCTTTCAGCCTTTCTTACCTTGGCCATGTCTCTGAGTATTGCACACCTTGTGCTTTTGGGCACTCCAGTGATGTTGCAGCTCTGAAATATGGCCAAACTGGTGGCAAGTGGCATCGTGGCAGCTGCACGCTTGACTTTTCTCAGTTCATGGGCAGTTATTTTGCGCCTTGGTTTTTCCACACGCTTCTTGCGACCCTGTTGACTATTTTGAATGAAACGCTTGATTGTTCGATGATCACGCTTCAGAAGCTTTGCAATTTTAAGAGTGCTGCATCCCTCTGCAAGATATCTCACTATTTTTGACTTTTCTGAGCCTGTCAAGTCCTTCTTTTGACCCATTTTGCCAAAGGAAAGGAAGTTGCCTAATAATTATGCACACCTGATATAGGGTGTTGATGTCATTAGACCACACCCCTTCTCATTACAGAGATGCACATCACCTATTATGCTTAATTGGTAGTAGGCTTTCGAGCCTATACAGCTTGGAGTAAGACAACATGCATAAAGAGGATGATGTGGTCAAAATACTCATTTGCCTAATAATTCTGCACTCCCTGTATACTATATTAGGCAGGTGGTTTTAAAGGACCACTATAGTGCCAGGAAAACATACTCGGGCTGGATGGCGAGGAAAGGGTTAAATCTTACCTTTTTCCCAGCGCCGGGCGGGGAGCTCTCCTCCTCCTCTCCAACTCCTCTCCTCCTCTTCGGCTGAATGCGCATGCACAGCATGAGATGCGTGCGCATTCAGCCAGTCTCATAGGAAAGCATTCATAATGCTTTCCTATGGACGCTGGCGTCTTCTCACTGTGATTTTCACAGTGAGAAGCACGCAAATGCCTCTAGCGGCTGTCAATGAGACAGCCACTAGAGGCTTTAGAGGCTGGATTAACCCATTTATAAACATAGCAGTTTATAAGAAACTGCTATGTTTATTAAAAAAAAGGGTTAATCTTAGAGGGACCTGGCACCCAGACCACTTCATTAAGCTGAAGTGGTCTGGGTGCCTAGAGTGGTCCTTTAATATTGTGGCTGATCAGTGTTTTTAACACATCACAAACAAAGTAAGGTGACAGTGCATAAGTGGCTATAGTTACCACAATGAAAAAGAAAGTTTTTTCAGGGGATATACAAAACTCTAAATGCAATGATGGTGGGAGCTGTTTTTGATTGTATTTATACCAGTACCTTTTTATATTGTATGTGTTTTTATGGCTTGCTTGGTTTTATCATTTTCTTTTCTATCCATACACCAAGTTTTGGCTCTCTGTATCTGGACAGTCTGAAACTGGAAGTGGTGTATCACGATACCATAGTGGGGCCTGAATTTAAGCAACTATGATATCATCAATATATGCCCAAATGAACATGGGTGGTGCCAAATCTGGCTGATTAGAGAAGAGAAGCCAGATGCTAAAACAGGTTGTGCTTTTATCCTTATTAAATTTTGTTTTGTATTTCATTATATCAATAAATATAATTTTGCTTTACTTTTGCAGTGTGGAGATTTTTTGGGAAACTACCAGGGAGGTGTGCCAACTTCACCTTTCATGGGGCTGATCTTCCAAGTGATGAATATGCTTGTAAAGCTTCTTTCTTATGCTGATGCAGTTTAGAGCAAACTAGTAAAGATGTGAGTGATTCAATTTGCACAATTACTTTATTTCTATTTTCATAATACACTGTAATGTGTGTTTATTAATTGTTTATAGTGCTTTGTTTTCTCCTGAGAAACTTTATTTTTCGTTGTGGTATCTATAGCCATTATGTGCACTTTTGCCTTGCTTTGATTGTTATACCTCCAGTAGGGGCTGAGCTATGGATGGCCAGGGACTCTCATTTAGTGTTAGTGCTCAAATATTTTTTACAAGTGGATATAGGGACTCCTGGTCGTGCCTAAGACCAAATCAATGTAATGTAATGGCTATAGTGCCTACAAAGTCTCTTAAAACTTCAAGAGTCACCACTACAATAGAGCAATTTCTAGTCTTGTATTAAGGTACAGTAAGGTCACAGTATTTTAGCCATGGTCCTGTGAAAATGATGGTTTTGTATTTTGCTTCCTAAAGGTTTGTCTATACATTTTTATATATATATAATTTCATCATTACGTAGCTATTGTTATCTCCTAGCTTGGAAAACTCTCAATCTTTAATGGGACAGTTATGATGTATTCAACCACTAGCTCTACTGCAGTAATATAACGACGATTTCTTACGCCTCCTGCTATAAGGAATGAGGTAAATAGCCTAAATAACACCTTATGAATTGTAATTTCATTTACAAAGCACTGTGTATGGAAAAATATTCTAACTAACAAGACTGAGTTATTTTCCAGTGACAGGTTAAATGGTTTTGTAACCTAAGAAGTACTTGTTTATCAAATAAAGTTGTCTTCACCACTCCAAAACTTATCTCTTCTTTTTTTATATGTCACTTATGGTACATCTGATTCTAATGATATAGTGAGGATGCTAAATCTTTCTTATTAGATTGGACAGGCAAGAGAGTCTTCCTGCTTAGCACCCATAAAGGTGTCTCATTATTTCAGATGATTTACAATTTGATTTAATGGTATCCATCATTTACAAAACACTTGTAGCCCAAAAGCTATTTAACCCATTCATGACAAATAGATAAGCATATTCTCATTATACCGTAACAATATATAATCTGTCAGAAAGGGGTTAAAATGCATGGTTTAAAGGATAGTTCAAAATTTATTTACTTTTAGCTGTAACTTATGTCTACATCTTTCTCAGTAATCTATTTTAAATTCTAATCAAAAATTATTTTAAACAAATTAAGGTAATACCAAAATTATTTCTGGTAAAATTAAAATAAATATTGTCAACAAAGTAAGAAATATACAGGTATGAATAATAGTAAATAATAAAAATTTAAATCTGTCCAAGTGGTTTTAAAAAGAAAAATGTCTCTTTCCAATTCATTAAAGCTGGACTAATCTAATTTGAATTTCTGATCAGAAATTTGTAATTCCCTCAATTATTTTAATATTAAGTTTATTTAATTAAACTTCTTTTTTTTATTTCTATAATAAGCAATTTCATGCATACATATACAGATTTTTCTTTTCTTGATCTGCCAGTAATGTGGAATCCCTCATTTTGAAAATAAATCATTTTTTTTGTGTTTTAACCTCTTATAAACATACCTAGGAAGAATGCTAACAATTTGTGTTATAACTATTGCTATTAAATGTATTTATCATGCCTATACATACAGTGCCAGAGCTGTCATGACATAATAAGATTTGCCTAACCATTTGTCCTGAAGTGTTTAATATTTTTGGGAAACTACCAGGGAGGTGTGCAAACTTCACCTTTCATGGGGCTGATCTTCCAAGTGATGAATATGCTTGTAAAGCTTCTTTCTTATGCTGATGCAGTTTAGAGCAAACTAGTATATGATATTTAATATTAAACACTTCAGGACAAATGATAAATACATGATAAATACATTTAATAGCAATAGTTATAATATAGAGAGAATATAAAGATTCTCTCTATATTCTTAGAAACAGTATCTCCTCCATATCTTCCGTATTGCATTATTTAAGACTCTATTTGTCCCACTCTCAATTTTTGGGGGATTTTTTTTTTTTTTTATATATTCATGCTTATGCATTAGTTTTCAAAACTGATTATAATAAAAAATATTAATAATTTACATAAATAATATAAAATTAAACATTTTTTATATGGGAATAAAGATGAAAACTTTTTGAAGCTTGCTATAAGATGCCTGGTTATTACAGCCCTGAAGTTGAACTACCTGAAGCTTTTTGGCAGTCACAGTAATGGTAGTTACTACAACTGTGGTCAATTGATGCCACATCTACTAGCTCACTTCTGGTGTACGCATGCATTAGTAATTGTCACCGGTGCAATGTTAGAGTAAGTAAAAGCTATAGGGAGGAAGAGACTGCTTGAGGTTCAAATAAAATTTTCAATATTTCAATAAGTTGAGTTATGGCGCTAGGTATATCAGGATCTTATTTATGGGATGATAAACTAGAATATTTATGTATCAGGATTATTTATGTTTTTTGTGACATACCACACTGAAATGAAAAAAAACAGATTGCGATGTCAGTATTGGGGCAAGTCCTGGAAGTTTTCTCTTGAGGCTCTGCTGCCCTTAATCAAGAAAATAGATGTGTTACTTAAAAATAGATAGTGAAGGTAAATGTAGGGGCAGGCTTTTATAAAAAAAAAAAAAGAAAAATGCAAAGCCCTTTACTAAGAGAGCATACATCAAAGTGACCATGGTTATGCAAAGAAAAAAATGGTACATTCTCACTGGTGATTTTATAACTCGAATCAGTACTGGATTTGTGGCTTCATGGGCCTAAATATGAAAATGTGATAGTCCTAAGGAGAGAAGTTGAATTTACATTTCTATTACATTTCTGTTATAGTAGTTATGGTTTTCATGCGTGACATATAGCAAATCTGCTGCTGACCATACGGCCTTTTGCCTCTCTATCTCTCCCCTGTGTAATTGCAATATCACATATCTGGCTTTGAAACTGCACACACATCATGAAACCATTGTACACAATAAATAAAAAGAGTAGGTTGACTCCTCGGTATGTGGTTAGATCCCAATCTTTTATTCCGAGTTTGGAAAACTACCCTCAAACTTTATCCTGAATTTGATTACACAGTTAAATAGTTACTTAGTAATCTATAGTAAAAAAGACTCAAATCCATCAAGTTCAACTTTTACAATTAGAAATGATGATCACTTATGCAAAGCAAAGGGGAAAATATCCTTTTAACTCCATAACGCCAGTCAGATTTCTCCTTAGATAAATAACTTTGTATCAGAACCCACATACATGTTAAACCCTTAATGCCGACAGACATACCATGCTGCCCTGCAAAAAGTGGGCTTTAACACCCCATGGTGGAAAGATACGCTCTGCGAATCATCGGCTGCAATAGCAGGCTTCAGCACTGCCTGTAGGGGGACTTTCTAGGTTGTCCAAAAAAATAAAGCAGAAAAATTAATTCGGCATGGTAGTTTTATTATTTTTGCCCCATTTTTCAGTCCTACCCTATTCGTCGGTTTCGGTAAACCACCACCAACTTGCTGTGACTGGTATAACTCCTTATTGTATGCCTCAACCTTTTGATCCAACCACAATATATATATCCAAGAGAGTCCTTGCACTCAGGGCTAAATTCATTTATATTGCCGGGTGCTATAAGCCTAGGCCCACACGGTCTTTGTAATTAAAGTTCCATTTTTATTATAAAAAACTTTTTAAATCTGGATCAATGTTTCAGTCCCTATCTGGGACTTTCATCAGGATCAAAAACATGATTGTAGTTCTCTTGGTGAGTATAGTCAGTCCCTGTAGACTTTTTAATGTAAACTTGTTTACATTGCTCCCTAGGGACACCTTTAAGTAGCCACACCTCAGACGGCCAGTAGATATGCTTCCTGGGTCAGTGCTGCACATCTCTATGCTATGTATGGAGACGCTGAAGTTTTAGAGGGGCAAAGGTTTAAAAATAATATCTCGAAATATTACTTTACTGAGAGGGTAATGGATGCATGGAATAGGCTTCAAGATAAGGTGGTAGAGGTAAACACAGTAAATGAGTTTAAGCATGAGTTTAAGCATGTGTGGGATATGCATAAGACTATCCTAACTATAACATAAGGCCAGGGACTAATGAAAGTATTTAGAAAATTGGGCAGACTAGATGGGCTGAATGGTTATCTGCCGTCACATTCTATGTTTCTATGTTTCCCCATATAGATGCATTGATTCATCTCTATGAGGAGATGCTGATTGGCCAGGCTGGTGTTTTGACCTGCCCCAGCCTCCTTGACGATGTCAGCTTATGGGAAAGTATTGGAATGGCTGAGATCATCAATTCTGATGTTGTCAGCCAAGGAGAAGGATCGAGTGCGGGGCCAGCGCCAACAGATTTATCAGAACAGAATTCATCGAAATGGTGATTTTAACACTGTTATCTCTAACTCACTCCATTTCATGCATAAGTTGCTTGTGGGTTCCTTATTCCAAAATGCATTACTTTACATTTATTTGTATTGATTTCCGTCTGCCAAATACCATCCCAATCCACCAATTTATCAAAATCTGTCTGTACAGAAGTTATATCATGTTCATACTGTATTTTCTTATCTAGCTTGTGTCATTTGTAAACACTGACACTTGACATTCAATGTCCACTTCAAGATCATAAACAGATTAAAGAGAAGTGGACCCAGGAGAGAACACTGAGGTGGACCCACGACCACTTTTGTTCTCAGAGGTACAATGCCTGCTTAGATCTTTCCGTAAGAAAACTGATGTTAAATGTTAATGTGATCATACACTATAGAGATGTAGAAAAAAGCTAAATTGGTCCCAGGTGAGGTCTAAGGCTTAACCCTTATTGTACAGATAGAACAAAAGATAGCAATATTTTTATTTGCACTTTATCTTTCCTGTCTAGTAAGATTACAAGGGCGATAAGGATTCTATATACTTTCTTCCTGTTTTGCCTTTTCCCTAGAAACTGTGCTAGCACAGCTTATTTGTAGGCAATGTGACAGGATTCCCTATTTAAATGGATACTATACTTTGTTGCTGCTATTTGAAGATTAGTCTTTTTGTTGCAATAGTATAGTTACTTATGTATATATGTAGATAGTTTAGTTTCTCCCTCTATATGAGTTTACCCTCAGTTACAAGTATTTTATGTCTATACTTTTTGTGATAAAAGTTGTAAGCCTGTGATTTATTAAAGCAAATAATTTTATTAAACACGTCCTCTCAAATATGGAACTTTTCTTGTGGGGGAGTCTAGACAGGATCCTTATATATGTGTGTGCTGTGATTCTTATATTTACTTTATTTTTGGTGCATTAGTAATATTATTTTATTTAGGAATTATTTTTTCACTACTTTAAATTGAGCAGTGATCTATTGGTTTGATATTTAGTGTGCCTTATCTTCAAATATAGCAGGCAGCACCCCCCTGTTTTATCTGGGGAGTTTGCTAACTTTTTCTTCTAACTATAGAGATGTAGTATGAGCAGATTCATTATGTCACTTCGTTCTCAGTTTGATAATTTAATCTGTTTTTGCTAAATTGCTCTTGCAAAGGGTCTCCCTGATGTAAAAGGGTAATCCAGACATCGACTCTGGTCTGCCCTTATGTGCACGATCAGTCTGATAGGCAATTCGTAGAGGTTCTCTGCAATGCAAGAAATGAGACCTGAGACCTAAATGGGCAGTTAACTGAAAGGCAAGCTATTGAATTTTTAAGCATTTTCATTGGGGATATATTCACTAAATAAAAACTTTTTCTCTTTTTTTTTTATTTTGGAAGTGGAGTGTCTCTTTGTCCTAGTGGCAAAATAATGCCTATGAATATTTGCTTACAGTTTGCTAACTGAGTGCAGCAGCGGTGGCAAGGGAGCTGTAATCAACCTACTCTGCTCCCTTGTGCACCCTCTAGTGATGCCCGGAGCTGGCTTATCACGTCACTCTGGACCCAGCTCACTAAACAGTGCTCTAGGGAACAGAGCAGGGAAACGACCGCAGCCCAACTACTGGACCCAGGGAAAGCTGGGCCACTTCACCTCTCCAAAATGCCCTATGGAGAGCATTTAAGTAGGTGCTGCACACTGTGCAGCATTGTCCCAGAAGCACCTCTAGTGGCCATCTGAGTGACTGTCACTAGAGGTGTTACAAAGCAGCACTATAAACACTGCCTTTTGTGTGAAAAGCCAGTGTTTAGATTGAAAAGCATGTAAGCTGTAGTGATTCTGGTGACTATAATGTCCCTTTAAGAATTGTATTTTTGACATTTTTAGCTGGCTCATAGATTCAAAGCAAATGTGTCAAATCCTGTCTTATGTTCACATTTCACAGCAGGGACACCCAAAGATTAGCATGTACCACATACCAGAAAGGCAAATGCACCGTTTAGGTGACATGGGTCATAACTGTCTTGCATGCCCATCTATGGCAGTCCTGCAAGGCAATTATAGATTTGTTTATGAAGTTTTATTGCAATTTGTGTCTTCTCTATTTTCTATCCAGTGGATGCAGCTTTCCATCACACTTAGCCATATGAGGCCTTTTGGATGCCAGACAGGCATGTCAGGGTTCACTCTCAGCTCATCAAGTTGATCTATCCACCCAGATTGTTTCCATCTCCTCGGCTTTCATTTCCCAGCATTTTTATTTTAACGGCATGAGCGGTTAAACTTGGAAAGTTCTCTTTCATGACATGTTTTTTTTTTATGGGTGGTTATTGAGGAGGCAGGTAGATGCTTTTTGATGCACTATGTGGATGATTTCTTGATTGTCGGCCTGGAGGGCAGTTCTGTTCAGATTTGTTGGTTACCTTTGCGGTAGGTTATGTGGCATTTCAGGGTACCAGTTGTGGATAACAAGATGGAAGGCTCAATTATGGCCCTTTTTGGGTATCGAGATTGATATAGCTGACATAGTATGTAGGCTTCCACTGGACAAGTTGGGTTTCCACGGGACAAATAGGATTCAAAGGTACAGTTGCAGGTTTTACAATCTCACATCAGTTTTGTCTGTCTGGTTCAAATGGGACTAGCTTTTTCATTGGCATTTGTCTCTTGCAATAAAAAGAGTTTGGGTTGCCCCTTATTTTATTTAAGTTTCTTGTTAAATGAAGGTGGATCTTGATGATTATCTGTCTTTTCTTTCTTTCCTAATATGGTGCTTCCTTAGCAAGAGGCCAAGTTTTTTTTTATCTCAGACATGAAACTATTCAGTGATGCTGTAGGTTTTGTGGTTTTGGGGCTTCATTTCAAGGCTTGTGGTCCTCCAACACTTGACTCGATTCCTGGGAACAGGACTTGCTTTGAAAACTTACTTTTATGGAGCTTTTTCCCTTTGTTGTTTCTGTTGAGCTTTGTGGCCCACTTCTGGCTAATAAGATGGTGTTTTTCAGTCTGACAAGAGTTGTACGTGTGGTTTGTAGGTTTTCTTTGAGTTCTCCCATAATTCTTTCCCTGCTGTGCTATCTGGTGCTTGAATGTTTGGAGCATAATATTTGACAGAATACTTGAGGTGCTGGTCTGGGATCTCCTTTCTCTGTACACAAGGTCTGCTTATGGGAAGGTTCAGAGGGCTTGGTTTTAGGTTGCCCAGAGTGAGGCAGGTTTTTTTAATGGTTTCAGTCAGGTTTTTGCTACATTGTCTTATTTGACTGGGCTTCATGCCCAAGGCCTTCTGGTATAATGGTGGAGTGGAGTCTGCTCTCTCTTTTCTTTCATGGCTTTGGGTTACATTTCAGTTTAGAGTGTTTGTTTTTTCATGCTTGCTTGCATGATAAGATGTATGCTCCCACTCCTTTAGGAGCATGGCTTGGAGTTTTCAGAGGAACAGTTGCGTACAGTGGGTAGGTGTGTGCCTGATAGGACTCTTTGTATGTTTACCCTCATTTTTTGTAATATTTTTCAGTTGTCCCTTCGGTCATGGCCTGGTTGCTCAGGCATTTTGATATCTATTGGACTAGCCATCACGCTAAGGAGAAAAGTTATGACAGATGTTTCTGTTTCATGTGGCTCAGCTGTATTAGAGTGTCATTTGTGGTCTTTATTGGGCCTAGTTTTCAGAAAGGTTTGAACATGACAGCAGGTGGTTTGCGGCCCATTATTTTATTATATGATATTGGTTGGGTAAAGATGATTGATCTTATTAGATCAATTATTCTCCCTGGGAGAGAGCACACCTCTTGTTTGATTCCACAGATATACCCTGTACCTGAGACATCCACCTTAGTTTGATTCAGCTTGCAACTACACAAGCAGTCTTCCAGCTCCCCTTCCCTCCCCACACCCTAAAACACTACACACAGCCCACATAAGCACACAAATGAATGAGCAGTATCCACACACAGAGTAAAGTAAAAAAACATGCTTCAGCAGACTTCCATATTTGGGTTATATCATATGCCCATGATCAGTGACATATTTATCATTAGGCTGACAAGGCTTAGGCCCAGGGCAGCAGATTAGAGGAGGGAGGCAATAAGATTAGATGATCTTCCCAACCAGCTCTGCTACTGAAGCAGTCCAGTGGCAGCTACTTGCCTGATGTCTGCTCCATCAGTAGTCAAATCAATAAAGTCCTAGTGCTCTAGTGCAGAGTGTTATATCATTTCGCTGCCCCCTACACACATAACATGCTAATGTTTTGTGAAATTTCAGTGATAACGTGCCTGCTAATGCAAACATTAGGCAAGCAGTTAGCTTGTTTGACCACACTTCAGTTATTTCTATATCTGAGGAGGGGCATTCATTGTGGATTAGGCCAGTAATCAAAATCAATCGGAGGGTTGGAGATTTTGAGGGAGATGGAGACATGTACAAACTATGGGGAAGTTAGTTGGGGTCATATTAAAACTGGGGAACTGAGGGCATGGAGGGCAGAGGCACATACAAAGTGGGGTCATATACACTTGAGGCATGGGCGTAAGTGCATATTTAAATTAGGATGATATGGATATATGCAAACTCAGGGCAGTATATATACCATTCCCCTCATGCTCTGATTATATATATGTATATATCTATATTCATACATTTGTCAAAAAAATACCCTACAAACGCAGATGAAAATATTAACTGTTTCTAAAAGATTCCAAAGATATTTTCTTAATTCTGCATGCATTTCCTTTACATAAATGTTAAAACAAATACAATAGTCATTAATAGGAGTGGAAATATGTTTATAATTTTATATTTTGTACTGTTTACGAGTTACTAGATCGTGTTCTAGATTTTCTTTTCATTTTCTAAAGTTAATTGATGCTATATATACACTGCTCAAAAAAATAAAGGGAACACAAAAATAACACATCCTAGATCTGAATGAATTAAATATTCTTCTGGAATACTTTGTTCTTTATATGAGAATGTGTTGACAACAAAATCACACAAAAATTAAAAAATGGAAATCAAATTTTTCAACCCATGGAGGTCTGGATTTGGAGTCACACTCAAAATTAAAGTGGAAAAACACACTACAGGCTGATCCAACTTTGATGTAATGTCCTTAAAACAAGTCAAAATAGGCTCAGTAGTGTGTGTGGCCTCCACGTGCCTGTATGACCTCCCTACAATGCCTGTGCATGCTCCTGATGAGGTGGCGGATGGTCTCCTGAGGGATCTCCTCCCAGACCTGGACTAAAGCATCTGCCAACTCCTTGACAGTCTGTGATGCAACGTGACGTTGGGGGATGGAGCGAGACAGGATGTCCCAGATGTGCTCAATTGGATTCAGGTCTGGGGAACGGGTGGGCCAGTCCATAGCATCAATGCCTTTGTCTTGCAGGAACTGCTGACACACTCCAGCCACATGAGGTCTAGCATTGTCTTGAATTAGGAGGAACCCAGGGCCAACCGCACCAGCATATGGTCTCACAAGGGGTCTGAGGATCTCATCTCGGGTACCTAATGGCAGTCAGGCTACCTCTGGCGAGCACATTGAGGGCTGTGCTGCCCCACAAAGAAATGCCACCCCACACCATTACTGACCGACTGCCAAACCGGTCATGCTGGAGGATGTTGCAGGCAGCAGAACGTTCTCCACGGCGTCTCCAGACTCTGTCATGTCTGTCACATGTGCTCAGTGTGAACCTGCTTTCATCTGTGAAGAGCACAGGGCGCCAGTGGCGAATTTGCCAATCTTGGTGTTCTCTGGCAAATACCAAACGTCCTGCACGGTGTTGGGCTGTAAGCACAACCCCCACCTGTGGACGTCGGGCCCTCATACCACCCTCATGGAGTCTGTTTCTCACCGTTTGAGCAGACACATGCACATTTGTGGCCTGCTGGAGGTCATTTTGCAGGGCTCTGGCAGTGCTCCTCCTCTTCCTCCTTGCACAAAGGCGGAGGTAGTGGTCCTGCTGCTGGGTTGTTGCCCTCCTACGGCCTCCTCCACATCTCCTGATGTACTGGCCTGTCTCCTGGCAGCGCCTCCATGCTCTGGACACTACGTTGACAGACACAGCAAACCTTCTTGCCACAGCTCGCATTGATGTGCTGCACTACCTGAGCCACTTGTGTGGGTTGTAGACTCCGTCTCATGCTACCACTAGAGAGAAAGTACCGCCAGCATTCAAAAGTAACCAAAACATCAGCCAGGAAGCATAGGAACTGAGAAGTGGTCTGTGGCAGCGGCGTACATACTCCAGGGGGCCCGGCCACCCTTCGGACCCCTGTGACGCTATCAACTTCTGCGGCCCCGGGCCGCCGTCCATGGTGTCCATCGGGTGGCCCATGCTGTCAGGGCCACCCGATGGATATGGATTGTATGGGGCCCCCCTGTGATTACATCACAAGCTGGGAGGAAGTGACTGCACATCACTCCTCCCAGCTATGACTGAGAGCCCGCGCGGGAGGAACCAGAGGCTGACTCCCATCCACCTGAGCCACCACTGGACCCCAGTCACCCTCCTTCACCTAAAAGGTAAGAAACAGGAGGGTGACTTAAACATTTTGTGTGTGTGTGTTTGTATGTATGTGTGTCTGTCTGTATGTATGTGTGTCTGTGTGTGTGTGTGTCTGCCTGTTTGTATGTATGTCTTTGTATGTATGTGTGTGTGTGTGTGTGTGTCTATCTGTGTATGTATGTGTGTGTGTGTGCTTGTCTGTTTGTTTGTATGTATGTATGTGCATCTTGTGTGTGTCTCTCTGTATGTGTGTATGTCTGTGTGTGTGTCTGTCTGTCTGTCTGTATGTGTCTCCCTGTGTGTATGTGTGCCTGTCTGTTTTTTTATGTATGTGTCTTTGTATGTATGTGTGTCTTGTGTGTGTGTGTGTGTGTGTGTGTGTCTGTCTGTATGTATGTGTGCCTGTCTGTCTGTATGTGTGTGTGTCTGTATGTATGCCTGTCTGTATGTGTGTGTCTGTGTGCCTGTATGTGTCTGTGTTTAAATATGTGTGCCTGTCTGTTTGTTTGTCTGTATGTGTCTATGTGTGTGTGTGTGTGTGTGTGTGTGTGTGGAAGGGGGGGGCAACAGGTCATTTTCGCACCAGGGCCCCATGGTTTGTGTGTACGCCACTGGTCTGTGGTCACCACCTGCAGAACCACTCCTTTATTGTGGGTGTCTTGCTAATTGCCTATAATTTCCACCTGTTGTCTATCCCATTTGCACAACAGCATGTGAAATTGATTGTCACTCAGTGTTGCTTCCTAAGTGGACAGTTTGATTTCACAGAAGTGTGATTGACTTGGAGTTACATTGTGTTGTTTAAGTGTTCCCTTTATTTTTTTTGAGCAGTATATATATATATATATATATATATATATATCCCCATATTTTATTAGAAACAAATATTTGTTTATGTGCCAAGTGCTCAAGCATTCTTAAATTATGCATATGATGAAGATCAGGGGGAGACAATATTCTGAAAATTGCTAATTTAAATCTAAGGATTGATAAATCTAAGGATTGATAACTTACCAACCGTTTATATTGCTGTCGATGCCGAAAAGGTGAAAAGTTATCTTAAGGATACTCTAAACATCATACAAACCTTACAAGAAATACAATGGTAGCCGAACCTCTTTTTGGTAACAGCTGATGTTGGATCTCTATACACCATTATTGCCCATTCTAAGGGTATAGAGGCAGTCAAGTTTTTTTTAAAATGAGAGTGGGATATACCCTTCAGAGCAGGTTGATTTTATTGTAGAAGGGATACAACTTATTTTATCAAATAATTATTTATGGTTCAATAATGATTTTTGTTTGCAAAAAGTTGGGACGACAATGGGAACTAGTTTCGCTCCCAGTTATGCCAATCTTTTTATGGCATTTTGGGAACATACGTTTATTTTATCCAATGATCACTGGGGAGCGAACCTGGTCTCAAATAAAATATATATAGATTACATCTTTTTTATTTGGAAAGGAACGGAAGAAAGTTTAAAATCCTTTCTGACTTTTTTGAATACAAATGAGTGGGGAATTAAGTTAACTTCAGAATACAGTAACAGCAATGTCAACTTTTTAGATTTAACTATTTATATAGAACAGAATCAAATCAAAACAAGAACTTATTTTAAATCAGTAGACGTGAATAATTATATCTACCTCAATAGCTGTCATTTTTCCCCCTGGTGAAAAAACATCCCTAGATCCCAATTCCTTAGAATACGCAGGAACTGTACAGATATTGATACCTTCCAAATACAAGCTACAAAGATTAAGGAACAATTTTTGGAAGAAGGGTATGAAGAGGATCAACTCCAAATGGTAATAAAAAATGTAGAGGAGTTAGATAGATCCCAACTTTTAAAGTACAAAGAGAAAGAAAAAAAAGAAAAAATGAAACATATAATGTACCGTTCATTTATAATTACAATCAAAGCAGCCAAAAAATCAAACATATCATTAATAAACATTGGCCTATTTTAAGACAAGATCCGTTGCTCTATAATATACTACCAGACACACCAAAGTTAATACACAGAGGAGCACCAAACTTAAAACAGAAATTAACACATAACCATATTAGGGAAAAGAAACCCAATACCTTCTTTCATCAAGAAGGCTTTTTTGGGTGCGGAAATTGTTTAGCATGCAGAAACACTAAAAGCGGGAAAAGGCATTTAAAAACATTCCAAGATCCAAAGAATAGAAAGGAATATAAAATAAAAGATATGTTAACGTGTTTTTCGAAACGAGTTATTTATATATTAAAATGCCCGTGTAACCTTCTGTATGTTGGAAGAACTAAAAGACCTTTACAAGTCAGAATAAATGAACATATACGCAATATAAAAAAGGGATTTGACAAACATAATCTTTCGTTGCATTTTAAAGAAATACATGGGAGTAGCCCTCATGGTTTAGAGTTTTTTGCTATACAAAAGGTAGAACTCAACTGGCGAGGAGAAGATGAAATTAAGAAATTAGGAAAAATCGAAACGAAATGGATCTTTGACTTGAACACACTGGTCCCCTTAGGCTTAAATGCAGATTTTGAGCTGTGCCATTTTTTGTAGCACCTTACTCTATTTTTAATTTTTTTTATATATATATTTATTTATTTATTTTCATTATTTATTATTTTTTATATTTCACACTTTGTCAATAGTGTTTTTAGATCTCTCTATTTGAGTTTTCAGGTGTACCCTTTTTTTCCATATGCTCCATTTATATTTTTATCTTTACTAATGTTACCTTCTAGTACCTTTTCTCTCTTAGGTTTGGACTCATTTTATATAGTTATTTTAATGTATATTCATATTGTTATTATATGATTTTATTATGAGCATTGTTTAATGGACCCCTCTCCAAGTCTACATAGGTAATTTAATGTATGGTTCTTAATAATTGTGGAAAATATAAATAGATGTTGTTAACATCGTACTGTGGACTTTTAATTATGTGCTATAATGCATAACCGTATTCTACAACATTGACGGAACGAAACAGGAAGTCATGTGAGGAACACAAAGCATTGTGGTTTTGCAGTCCCGAGAATGCCGAAAACGGAAGTGACGTGACGGCCAGAGGAAATCGTCACTGATTGGTTAATGGACGAACAGGCGGGTCTTTTGAAAGACACAAAACCGGAACAAGCAGAGGACCTTCACAGCCAACTGAGGAAGCTTATCGGAAGCGAAACGCGTCTTGGCAACGGACACACAGACTGTGACTATTTATTTAAAGCCCTACAGAGCTTTTTTATGTTTTTTTATTTTCTAGTCTACTGTGTATTATTTATTAATTTATTTTTTATTCAGCAATAAATGTATTAGTATTTATAACTGCATCCTGCATTTTCTCCGGTTAAAGCCAGTATTTAAAAGGCTCTTAAAAAGGTGAGCACCCTATTTTCTTTTTAACACCAAATAGGATTCGTGAAAATACTACACCCAGAATCTCTCTCCTCTTCTCTTTTATATATTTATTATGGAGTGGAGGAAGGCAAGGATTTTCTGAAGAATTGAAAGGGGTGAAGTTGTCTACCTTAAAGAGACACAGAAGCCTAGAAGTTTAGAGCCTAATATCTAAAAAGGCTCTAAATTATGTGAGTAGTTATAACTCACACATTATAATACCATTTTGCATATATACAATACTGCACTATCACTCTATATATATCTGTTTTTCAGTTTTTCATGTATACCCTCAAATAAGTACTTAGAGGGGTAAGTTACATGTTCACTTATACTACTTGTCTTATACATATCTATATAGCGCTGCACTCAGATTAGAGGCTTGGAAGGTGAAGAACCAACCAGACCTCTAGTTAATTGTTGTTTTTTGGTGTTTATTTATAGTGGGCAATTGGGAGTACCCACAGAGTGTTTCCAGCAGCTTAATCTAAATCACAATCAATATACAATTCCTTATAAGCGCCACTTTTGTACACCAATTCGTGTTTACAATTCCATTTGACAGAGTAAATTGGCAATTCTTGGATGCAACAATGACCGCTTTTGGAATTGTAGGAACTTTTTTTTTTTATTCTTTATTTTTGTTTGTGCATGCATGAACAACAAGCGTGCAGAGCCACGACAGGAGCTGCAGGCATTTTCATAACTTTCCAATGCGTGGCAGTTAAACCGCACAATTTTTTTTTTTTAAAACATGAAGATAACAGGCTGTGTAACATTAGTAGTTTATATTGAACAGACTAGGCTAGACATGTATATGACAGGTTTAGTTACGCTTGAGAGTGTGATACAGTTTTGGCATTGCTTGTCTAAAAGGGGTAGACGTTTCTGCTGATGCCACTGTTATAACTGTTTAGGTTCTCGCTTGTTTGGTTATCAGGATGGGCAAGTCAGAGAGTGGAAATTAGAGGAGTGACAAAAAGGGACAGCATGACATGTGCAATCAGTTTTGCCTATGGGGTGAGAGAAGAATAGCTTATTGATTCATGTGGCAATCAATATGCTAGTGTGAAAAAGTCCAGACAGAAGAGGCTGTATCTGTAGAGATCACGGGCTGCAGTCTCTGGGTTCCCAATCTGGGGTGCCATCCTACTCCTGCGCTTGGTAGGCTCTTCTCATGCCAAGGTGATGCAGTGGTGTCCCCCTGGACTGTCTTGTTAGTGTGTGGCAGCACACTGGCAGCGGTGTCTCAGGTCCAGGCTGTTGAGGTGGGCTATTTCTGGCTGGGTGCAGGGTGCGTGGCATGCTCTTTTAGCCCCCCAGGTCTGTCTTTGCGGAACTGACAGCACCTGGGTCTGGTGGTAACTGTGGATTTACCCTGAAAGGCTTGTCCTGTAGGGTCCTGCTCTTTCAATGCCCCCTTTGTTTGTGCTTATGGACTGTAGCTTGTACCTTAGTTAGTACCGGCGTATCCCTGGGGCAGGCTATTGTGGTGGTCAGGTGGTGCTGGGTGGTCTCCCCCGTGATCAGCTTAATCATGCGGGTAGGTCGCACACACGGCTGGCGTGAGGCGGCCATCTTAAGTAGCACTGCCCCATGGTCCATGGCAGGGTAGGTGGTTGTAGGCCCTGCTTTGTGCACTTCTGGTTGCCCGTGCAGACCGGGATGAGGGAGCCAGACGCCGGCCATAGACCCGGGAGAGCGGCAGTCTCGTCCCGGCTCAAGCTCCCATGCACTCCGGGCCCTTGTCGGGTCGTTGCCTATGCCTGATATGGTCTTGTCATGTATCCTTGCATACCCTTGCAGCTGGGGGTCGAGTTGGTCGCCATTACGTTTTGCAGGGCAAGTTTTTGCATTTGATTAACGCCGATTTTCCGGCCCCGAAGCAGGAGCTCAGACAGAGCGCGTCTGATCCCGCCAGCGGTCAGGCCCCGCCCCGAATTGTAGGAACTTTTAAAAACCTAGCCATGGCATTATATAGTATATACCCTAGAGCCAAAATTTATGGTAATGGATTGAATACACATTGGTTCGATATTAGGAACGGAACACGTCAGAGTTTGCCTTTGGCTCCCCTGATGTACGTTCTTTCTATCGAATCTCTTGCAGTGTTAACCAGAAAGTCTACAAATATTACAGGGATACCAATGGTCGAGCAGGAACAAAAAATAACGCTATTTGCAGATGATATAATATTAACCCTCACTCACCCAGAAACCTCTATTCCCTCGGTAATGAAATAAATAGAGGATTTCAGTCATCTTTCAAATTATAAAATAAATTTACAAAAAACCCAGATAATATATCAAAATGTAACTCAAGATCAGGTAAAATCACTTAAATATAAATATAACTGGGACTCACAAACAATAAATTACTTAGGAACCCTAATAAATTTTGATATAGAAACTTGGGTAAATTTAAACTATATAAAGCTATTTAAAGATCTAAAAGACCAGATCAAAAAATGGGATAACTTAATACTTTCATGGATGGGTAGATTAAACACAATAAAGGCTTATTTGATGCCGAAATTCGAATATCTATTTCGAACAATTCCAATAAGAGTATCAAACAAAATTCTGAAAATGTTTGACAAATTATTTTATTCCTTTGTATGGTCAGATAAAAAAGCAAGAATCAACAGAAAAATAATGATAACACACTTAAGAGAGGGAGGACTATAATTTCCCAACATTCAGTTGATTCATAATTCAGTAATGTTTTCCCATTTCTTGGAATGGAGTAACGAAAAATCTAAAGACAAAACATGGTACAAGATAGAGAAAGAACAGTGCGTAGGAATCGATCCCTTCCTTTTCTTTTGGCTGGACAGTAAAATGTTCATAAAATTAAGAATCGATAATTGGATTACAAATGTTTAAATCAATTGATCCGATAAAATAAATATTTTTGGCTCATAATAAAATTCGGTGTAAAGCTCCTTTAGGAATGACTAAATTATTTATAAGAGATCTTGATTTAACCAAGTGGTTAAGAAAAAATATTATAAAAATTGGCCAGCTAGGATCTAATATGTCTCTTAATACCTTTTATGAACTCCAACAGAAATATGATTTATCCAACAAAGAAAGATTTACATACTTAAGACTTGTCAACTTACTTAGAACAATCCAAATAATAGATCAGCCTCCTTTGGATACGATCTTGTATGGATCGCAACCCTTAAGATCATCCAAAATCAGGCAGATCATTAATAAATCCACCCCAGAAATTAAAATAAATACTATCTTAAAGTGGGAAGAAGACCTAGATCTTACTATTCCTTACCATTTATGGACGGAGTCTATAGACTATGTCAAAAAGTCAGTACATTGTATAAATATTTTAGAAAATTTCTATAAAATCTTAAACAGATGCTATTTAGTCCCTTCCAGACTATGTAAATTTAAGCCTCAATACACAAATCTTTGTTGGAGATGTAATGGGGAAGTGGGAACTTTGAAACATATATGGTGGCACTGCTCAAATTTAAGTTCAATAAAAGACTTTGTATTACACCTTTCTGAAGAATTAGATCTAAAGATATCAGATTTGACCACAGAGAAGTTTCTCTTTCATATAAACATTAAGGGTCTAAGGAAATTTGAAAAATACCTAATGATAAATGTACTAATGGCAATAAAGATTTGTATCTCAAGATATTGGAAGAGTACAAATATTGCTTCTGTAACAGAAATTCTAACTCAAATCAATCACCAAGGAGTTATGGAAAAAGTGTTTTTTGTTTTTTTTAATAACAGTAATATCTCGAAATATAATAAAATTTGGTCCAGATGGTTTGAATATTACAACAGGTTAAATCAACCTTGAGTTATTCACTGGGCATGAAAGGTAAATTTATGGTCGCGTCTGGTTTGTTTCGATCAATCTTTTAACACTACTAAACTATATGCTCCTCTCTCCACCTCCACAGCGTCCTCGGGGCTCCCCCCCTCTTTTCCTCCCATTATATAGTATGTAAGGTATATTATACCCATGTTGCGGTGTCTATTTTGTCTTATTATGCGTGTATGTTTCTTTGTATGTTCCACAACAATGCGAAGTATAATAGGAATGATAACTACAGTGCCTCCATTGTTATAAGAATCGGAGGAACTGTAGTCACATAGCCTACTCCCATTTTAAAGAGTGGCAAAATAATATAATCTGTACATTGTCATTATTGTATGTAGTTATTCATGTCATGCAAGCATTAGAATGTATAACGCAAAAAAAAAATGTTTACCAAAATTATGATTCAATACTGTTTACATGGATACTTTCTGATTGTTATGTCTTTTTATATGAAAACACAATGAAAAAATATATATATATATATATAAAAAAAGAAAGAAATGTGCAGATGAAAGTTATTATCTTTCAAAACTCCCCTTGGGCTATCAGACCTCTTTTTATAACACGCACATATGGGAACAATTAGTGCAGAGCATATAGAATCATTAATGATATATTGATATGATTCATTTTGTATCTGTTCACTGATGTTTATCTTTTAAAAACACTTAATTTTTCTTTGTTAATAACATCTTCAAACATTTCTATAGAGATAGAAGTGCTGAAAGTTACTTGTTATGGGCATACAGCTGCAAAATAAAAGACATGACTATATTTATTTGAAGTAATGTAAGAAGTAAAACTGAACTTTAACCCCTTTGCTATCAAGTGAAAATAGAAACCCCTAATCATGAAGGAACATCTGAAGAGTGCTACTCCCAGCAAGTGTTGCAGCACAGTGCTGTTCAGGATGATCCATAGATCTCCGCACTGGGATGTGTAACTGTGGTGGGACTGTTAGAGCTGGCTCTGCTGTCTTGAAAACCATTGCAAATGAAATTTGTTTGCTATAAAATTGTGTTAATATTGTGTATAAATGATTAAGGGGTATGGTTGCATAATCTTACAATTGTGTATACAGGATTGGTAGCTGAAGGGTTTAACTTTGTGAGCAACTTTTCATAGAGTATTGCAGGTGGCAACGTAAATTTGTTGCTTAGTGAAAAAAAAACTTTCAGGTTCAGGGTAGAAAGTTGCATTTTGTTATAAAGTAAGATCATATGTGCTATTTACTGTCTAATGACGTTGTTTTGATAGCTCATAATGATGCATTAAAATGGTTAGATACCTTTCTGGTAAAAGCAGACATGCAGGTTTATGACAATTTCATTTAGTGCATGTAAAATAGATCCAGAAAAAAAGGTGTGGAAGGCCAGGGTGTTGCTAGGTAGCTGACAGGTACTGGAGCACGAAGAATTCCAGGCAGGCTAATGTAAATTCTGTGCATATTTGTAAGCACAGGTAGTCATTTGCTTGCTAAGAGTATAGAGAGTGAACAGTGATTGGTCCACCTTTCTTATCATGTAATTTGAAACCCCGGCGAAATGACATCATGTGGGGGCTGACACATGGAAGAGACTGGGGTAAATGAGACACATGGAAGAGACTAGGGGGGCATTGAGACACATGGAGGAACTGGGGGGAGGGAATTGAGACACGTGGATGGACTGGAGGGAATTAAGACACATGAAATTGACTGAGAGGAAATTGAGACATTGAAGGGACTGGTGGGGTGCTGACACATGGAATGGACTGGGGTAATTGAGACACATGGAAGAGACTGGGAGCATTAATACACATGGAGAAACTGGGGAGTGGGAATTGAGACACGTGAATGGACTAGAGGGAAATTGACACATGGAAGGGACTGGAGGGGAACTGACACATGGAAGGGACTGCGGGGAATTGACACATGGAAGGGACTGGGGGGATTGACAAATAGAAGGGAGTGGGGAAATTGAGACACATTAAAGAGAATTGGAGGTTGAGACACATGGAGGTACTGGGGGAAATTGAGCCACATGGAAGAGACTAGGGGGAATCGAGACACATGTGAGAAACTGGGGGAATTGAGACACATGGAGGAACTGGGGGAAAGGGAATTGAGACACGTGGATGGACTGGAGGGAAATTGACACATGGACGGACTGGGGGGGCGACACATGGAAGGGACTGGGGGAATTAAGACACATGGAAGAGACTGGGGGATTGAGACATGGATGTGACTGGGGGAATTGACACATGGTGGGACTGGGGGGAATTGACACATGGAATAGACTGAGAGGGAATTGAAACATTGAAAGGACTGGGGGTGGGGCTGACACATGGAAGGTACTGGGGGAATTGAGACACATGGAAGAGACTGGGAGGGAATAGAGACACAGGAAATTGAGAAGAAATTGAGACATTGAAGGGACTGGGGGGTGACACATGGAATGGACTGGGGGAATTGAGACACATGGAAGAGACTGGGGGAATTATTACACATGGAGGAACTGGGGGGAGGGAATTGAGACACGTGGATGGACTGGAGGGATACTGACACATGGAAAGGACTGTGTAGGGGGAATTGGCACATGGAAGGGACTGGGGGAATTAATACACATGGAGGAACTGGGGGGAGGCAATTGAGACACATGGATGGACTTGAGGGAATTGAGACACATGAAATTGAGAGGAAATTGAGACATTGAAGGGACTGGGGGGGCTGACACATGGAATGGACTGGGGAAATTGAGACACATGGAATGGGCTGGGGGAATTGAGACACATGGAAGAGACTGGGGGAATTAATACACATGGAGGAACTGGGGGAGGGAATTGAGACACGTGGATAGACTGGAGGGAAACTGACACATGGAAAGGACTGGGTAGGGGGAATTGACACATGAAAGGGACTGGGTAGGGGGAATTGACACATGGAAGGGACTGGGGGGGATTGACAAATGGAAGGGACTGTGGATAATTGACACACATGTAAGAGACTGGGGGGGTTGAGACACATGGAAGGACTGGGGGAATTGACACATGGAAGGGATGGGGGATTAACACATGGAAGGGGATGGGGGAATTGAGACACATTAAAGAGAATGGGGGGTTGAGACACATGGAGGGACTGGGGAAATTGAGACACATGGAAGAGAGTGGGGGGAATTGGCACATGGAAGGGACTGGGGTGATTGACACTTGGAAAGGACTGAGACACATGGAAGAGACTGGGGGATTGAGACACATGGAGGGACTGGGGGAATTGAGACATATGGAATAGACTGAGAGGGAATTGACACATGGAAGGGACTGTGGGGAATTGAGGCACATGGAACAGACTGGGGGGGGAATTGAGACAATGAAGGGCCTGGGTGGGGGCTTGACACATGGAGGGACTGGGGAAATTGAGACACATGGAAGAGAGTGGGGGGAATTGGCACATGGAAGGGACTGGGGTGATTGACACTTGGAAAGGACTGAGACACATGGAAGAGACTGGGGGATTGAGACACATGGAGGGACTGGGGGAATTGAGACATATGGAATAGACTGAGAGGGAATTGACACATGGAAGGGACTGTGGGGAATTGAGGCACATGGAACAGACTGGGGGGGAATTGAGACAATGAAGGGCCTGGGTGGGGGCTTGACACATGGAAGGGATTGGGGGGAATTGACACACATGGAAGTCTGGAGGAGGAATTGCCACATGGAAGGGACTGCGGGGGGGATTGAGAAACATGGAAGGCAGAGGTGAGGGAATTGAGAAACATGGAAGAGACTGGAGGGGCTTAAACATGGAAGGGACTGGGGTAATTGAAACCCATGGAGTGGCTGGCGGGATTGAGAATCATGGAAGGGGGAATCAGTCACATGGAGGGACTGGGGGGAGATTGAGACACATGGCCAGGGTAATTCTTGCTTCAGGGCCCAGTGGTTTCTAGTTATGCCTCTGCTTGTGCATATTGTATGTAGGGAATGGTTGGTGGGTCGGTTGGTAGATTTGCCTATGTTGCTGGATAAAATATGGTGTTGGGTGAAAAGAAATATAGGTGACTAGGTGGGTAGAGGTATGTAAAAACAGAGTTGGTTGATGGGTAACATGTAACAGTTTAGGTGAATGTGGCTATGGTTAAGCGTGTGACTGGGTGGGTGAACCTGACTGGTTTGGGAAATATATAAAATTCAGTGGATTGGGTGAATGACACTCAGTGGATGGTTGTTTGAGACTAAATGGATTATCTCACAGGGTGCATAGCTGCATGAATGTGACTAAGCATTAGTATTTAACATGTTGCTGGCATTTTGATAACAGGTTAATGTAATTAAATGGGGGTGGGTGAGAGGAGGTGGTGAGAGAGACAGGGTGGTTTCACACTATTAGCAAGATAGCTTGGTGAAAAACTGTGAAAAAAACTTATGCTGCAGACAGAGTAAATTTGCCCTTTATTTCACCTCTGAGTGTCAGTCCCTACTAAAGCATCAGCAATAAAAAAATGTGTAGGTCCCACCAGATGTATTATTAGTTACTCCAGTAGTAAAGAGAATAGTGGAGAAAAACTGAATTTGCAGGTGCTGAATTTACATTGGCCACAATCAGAATAGTAGGTTTGAGACAGAATTCAGTGGTCACAAACCACCATCATTTACATGTTGGCATTTTACAGATTCTCCCAATAAAAATCAGTAACCACTTTTAGATGCATTACCACTGCTAGTTTGTCTTCTGCCAGTTCTACCCAGGGCTGCCATCAGAAGCTTTGGGATTCCTGCTCAGCTGAGTGCCTGGGCCAATTGAGGCTCCCCAGATCCGCTCACAGGGCCCAACACTAGCAGTGGAGTGTGCGTAGGGGATAGTGTGTGTTTATAGAGGATGTAATATTTGTGTTTATGGATTGTAATCTATGTGTTTAGATAATCCAGTGTGTGAATGTAGTGTGTATATAGAGGATACAGCATGTCTAGGTGTACACAGTGTGCAGATAAGGACTCTATAACTGTACATAACGTTCTAAAGGAAGGTTCACTATTTGAAAGGGAGTAGCATTTTTGGACTTTATAATTGCTATCAATGGACTTTGGTCATTTAGAATTACGGACTATGTAAATTAAGTTCGGAACTTGGACCAATGAAAATTTAGAGAAGGTGGTACTGGTTACAAACACAATGGATGGAGCAATTTTGTTCTTTCCTCTTCTCCAATATATAGCTGCAGAGATAGAGAAATATGCAAAATAGTATAGACAGTTTACAATATATATTAAAGTACAATAAGTGCAAGGAAACACTCACAAAATCAGAGCCAAGGAACCTGGCTCTGGTATGGATGACTTCTGGATCTATTATGGGGTGATCCTAACCCTTCTGTAGCTGGTATGGTCTCCAATAAGTAGAAGAGGATCCAGAGGATGGAATAATAAAAATCTACTTTATTACAAAAATATATACATAAGATCATAAATAAAATATGGAAGAATAAAATATAAGTACTAAATGATAAGCCAATACGCGTTTCGCCAATTGTGGCTTCCTCAGTCAGCTTTCAACAATATAGTCCAGATAATGTCCTTATATAAGTGCAGTATATAAGGTGGTACTGGTTGCCTTTAAATAACAGGAACTAAGATGACAATGGTAAAACACTGACGTCCTGAGGAAGCCTATGGCGAAACGCATAAACGTAGTGACGCCATAAGTTGGGCGGGTACTTATATTACAAATTTCAATACTGGAGTAGCTGCGCTACACTTTCCCGATCAGCCAGACAACCACTTTGCCAGAGCCTGCATCTATACATCACACAGAGATTTGTTCCAGACTGAAAACAAAACGCTTGTGAGTAGCAGCATTTAGCTGCATACACTCACCTACTGGCATTTAGTAAGAGGCTGCTTTTTATTCCATTTGCTTCACTCTATTTGTGTTATACACTGATCAAATTTGTATTGTATATTTTTAATGGTATATGTGTTAATAAATGATATAAAACTTTTAAATATCAGGTATCCTATACCTAGCTATCTTTTATTAGAAATAATAAGACAATTTCTAGTTGCTTTATGTAAAGGGTCATAAATCCCTGTGCGAATAGATATATAAGCTATCCGGTTATCCCTAAGGTACTTCACTATTGTTTGTATTTTCACCTTTTTTTTTTTTAATGAGAACCTGATATCCGAAGAAAATTCAAGGTTGGCGCTTCATTGTTGTATGGTGATTTTGATGGTGCCGGTGAGAGAGTCCAGCACAAAACTGTGAAGCTGTACAAGTACTCTTAATTTTATTTTAAACCACTTGGTTTTGGTAGTGTATTAGAGATTTAGTGGTGAGGAATATTTTTCCTGTGTTTGTCTCCCACTCACACCATTTAGCGCTTCTAGCATTTCCATTTCTGATATCTAAATGTAATAAGGCTGCAAAACTGGGTAATTTGTTAATCATTGGAGATTTTAATTATCCAGACATTGAATTTGGCCAAAGGGACTAGTAGTACAGGGAAACAGGTTTTTGAACCTGGTAAACAATACTTTCATATTTTAATTAGTAGAAGCACCAACTAGAATAGATGCTTGTCTGAATCTTGTCATAATTAATAATGTTGACGTATTTTCAAACATTCAAGGTAGGGAGCACTTGGGAAATAGTGACCATAATATGGTATTTTTTTAGTTTAATTAAAAAAACAAAACGCTTAATTTAAAAAAGGCTAAATTTGATAGGATCGGGGTATCTTTAGTACAAATTGACTGACAGGAATTATTAAAAACACACAAAAAAATTCTACAAAAGTACACTTCTCAATACATACCATTGGGGAATAAAGCTAAAAGAAGCAAATTAAAACTAATGTGGCTTAGTAAAAGAATCAGTCAAATGATAAAAGATAATAAAAGGGCATTCAAAGCATTTCAGTTAGTGGGGTTAATTTTAAGCACGCCAAAAGGGCAATTAGATCGGCTTAATTTGAAAATGAAAAACTCATAGCCAAAGAGAGCAAGACCAACCCCAAAAGTTTTTTTTAAGGACGTTAATGCCAAAAAGGGCAAGAGTGAAAGTGTTGGTCCATTGGGAAGTGAGATGGGTGAACTAATCAAGAAGAATCAGAGCAAGGCAAAAATTCTAAATAATCATTTTTCTTCAGTATATAGGGAAGAAGAATCTATGGCGGTCGATTTGCAAATTCATGTTACAAAAGCCTTACAGCACACGGGTGATTGGTTAACACAGGATAAAAGTGCTACAGAAATAAAATTAAGCTAATGTAAACAAAGCCCCAGGACCAGTTGGTATTCACACAGGCATGCCTAGGGAGCTTAGTGTAGAAATGCCGATACCACTGTTTTTAATTACTCAGGATTCTTTCTTTCAGGAATCCTAAAAGAGAATTGGAGAAAAGGATAATTTCACATTTACATTGTTCAAAAGATCAACCTGGAAACTACAGACCCATGAGCTTAATATATGTGGTTGAGAAATTATTTGAAGGTCTGTTAACGGATAATATTCAAGAATTCATTTTGAACAATTACTGTATAATCAGGAGGAATCAACATAGTTTTATAAAATACAGGTCATGCCAAACTAATGTAATTGTTTTCTATTAAGAAGTTAGTAGAAATATAGATCAAGGAGATCGACTTGAATTTTCCTAAGGCATTTGATACAGTTTACACAAAAGATTACCAGTAAAACTGAAATCAGTTGGTTTAGATGAAAAATCATATTCTTGGATAGAACAATGGCTTAAAGATAGAATGCAGTGAGTAGTTGTAAGTGAAATATTTACAAACTGGCCAAAAGTGGTATATTGAGTACCTTGGGTTTCTTTTCAAATAATTTTTATTGAAATTTTTTTGGCAGAATTTACAAATAATAAAGAACAATGTATTAGGGTAGGGAAAGGAAGGGTAAAAACTGGGAGATGGGGGAGAAAAAGGGGGGTATCCATCCATTATAAAAGTAAATTTATTAAAGTACAAGGCACTTGAGTTGAATAACAAAACATTACAAGTTATTACAGGTTATGTGTTTTTTTGACATTGGTTTCCCATTGATCCCAGTGGTGTTTTAATTGTGCAAAAATGTGTGTGTTATTTCTATGTGATAGTTCGTATGCTTTGTTTTCTAATGTTAGTGTCAGTACTTCCTTGATAGAGGGTGTAAGTTTAGACTTCCAATATCTAGGTAGACATGTGGTGGCAGCTATCAGTATGTGGCCTGCTATAATCCTATCGATTCTACTGATGGATTCAGGGAATTTTTTAAATAGAGCTAGTTCAGATGTGAAATTGTCTATATTCCTGTTCACTTTAACAATTAAGTCGTGTATCGATTTCCAGTATTTAGTTAGTCTTGGGCAATACCACCATATATGGGCCATATTGCCCAATCCTCCGCAGTCTCTCCAACACTTATCGCTGTACCTATTATTCATATTGTGCAGTCTGGACAGAGCTAGATACCATCTATATAGAATGATTTTCGTGATGATTGGAGCAGAAAGATAAGCCTTTCAGTGCTGAAAATAAATTAAACCAATGCTCCAACTTATATTGGGTACCCAACTCCGTCTCCCAAGACAACATGTGTTTCAATTTGGTATTTGGTTTATCATTGTGTGAGATATAGCAGATAGATATAATGCCTTTCCTATTTGGGTCATTTAAAAATAGCTTTTCTAATGGAGATATAGTCAATGCTTTGTAATTGTTATCAAGTTCTGGAATTTTGTATATCTCTTTCAGTTTCTCAATCACTAACTCACATTCAACCTTGCATTCGATCGGCAGGCTATGCTTTAATTTGAGTTTTCCATAAGACAGAATAGAGTTACCATGGAAAAAATTGTCTATATGATGCAGTTGGTGTCCTTTAAGCAATGCTAAGTCTAAGGTTGGGATGTAATATTTTAAAGAATCAATTGGCATGGCTCTATATAATTTTGTCAAATGACAGTTGTTTTTGAATACTAAATCCCAGGCTTTGAGTGTGGTCCTAGTAGTCAAACACATTTTCGATGCGCCAGGTCTCCTTGAAGGGTTTAGCCAGGGTAGTTCCCCGATTTGATAGGTAAGGATGCTGGATTCCTCCATCTCCATCCATCTCGGCCTGTTTCTTTGGTTATTAAAGCTTACAGCCACTGCAGCATTAGTAGCAAAATAGTATTTTCTAAAATTTGGGACACCAATGCCCCCGTGGATTTTTTGGTGCTGCAGGGATGTAAGCTTAATTCTATTGAGTTTATTGTTCCAGATAAATTTAAGCATTATTGAGTGCACTTTGTTGAAAAAGGACATTGGAACAGATAAAGGGATGGTTCTGAAGTAATACAGGATTTTTGGTAGAATCGACATTTTTATGGAGGCAATTCTTCCTAACCACGACAATTCCATGCCACCCCATCTCTCCATCTCCCTTTGCAGGTCTGGCCATGCTCCCTTCAAGTTATTAGTATGCATATTAGGTAAATGTTTGCATAAATTAATACCCAAATATTTCAGGTAATCCTTCCTCCAGTCGAACGGATATATTGCTTTCAATTCATCCATATCAGACTTCTGAAAATGAAAAGGCAGAGCCTGGGTCTTAGATATATTTAATTTGTAATATGACACTTCTCCAAACTGGAGTAAGACTGTATTAAGACATTCCAGAGATTCTTTTGGATTTTTAAGTGCTAATATGACATCATCTGCAAATAGCCCTATTTTGTGGGTGGATCCCTTAATTGAAATACCTGCTATTTCTGAGGTTGTCCAGGGGTTCCATCACCAGAACAAAGAGAATCGGAGATAAGGGGCATCCTTGACGCGTCCCATTAGTTAGGGAAAAAGTTATTGATTGGAAACCCGAGGCCGATACGTGAGCTGTGGGTGCGCAGTATAGTGCCTTAATCGCAGTGATGAAAGATTGTGGGATATCGAATCTACTCAATGTCTTCCATAGGTAACCCCAATGTACCCTGTCGAATGCCTTCTCTGCATCCAATGAAAGGAGCAGAGACAGAGTTTTTATCGAAATAATATGCTGAATCAAGTTTATGAACCGTCTGGTTCCGTCAGGTGCCTGTCTTCCCTGGACGAATCCAACCTGGTCATTCTTGATCAATAGGGGTATTAAACTAGTTAAACGGTTCGCTAATATCTTAGCATACAATTTTATGTCATTGTTTATAAGGGATATGGGCCTAAAATTAGAGCATTTATCAGGGGTTTTACCTGGTTTTGGCAAGGTGACAATCTGTGCGGACAAAGATTCTCCTGGCATCTTCCCCCCGGACTTATAGTAGTTAAATAATTTGGACATACGGGGAATTAAAATTTCTGCAAAGGTCTTATAATATAAAATGGTAAATCCATCAGGTCCAGGAGCCTTTCCTGAAGGCATACGTTTAATTGCCTCGGCTATCTCTGCTTCAGATATATCTCACTCTAGTTTTTCCAAGTTATCAGAGGACAGCCGAGGCAATGAAACCCTGTCCAAAAAATTACTAATAGATGCCTCAGATGGCTGGGTGAGGTTCAGGTCAGATTTCAAATTATAAAGTTCGCTATAATATTTTGCGAATTGATCGCTAATCTTATTCGGGTGGAATATTTTTTGTCCTTGGTCATCTATTAAGTGTGAAATTTTTGATTGGGCATTTACATGCCGGAGTTTGGACGCCAGGAGAGTTGAGGCCTTATTACCTTTTAAATAAAACAATTTCCTGAGGCGTCTCACCATGAGAGTAGTTCTAGCTATATTTATTTTATGTATTTTTTATTTAATCTCCCCTATCATTGCTGATAGGGAAGAAGATGGACCGAGTTTATTAGCCTGATTTATGTTATACAGTTCCTTTTCCAAATTTCTTAAATTGTTGTTATTATTATTCTTATTATTCTTCTTCTAGAAATGAAATGACCCCTCATCACAGCCTTGTGCGCATTTCATGTCACCTCGCCAGGAACCTCGTGCGAAACATTGTCCAAAAAATAATCATTTAGTACCCCCTCAGCGAGCGATCTGTTTTCAGGATCGTCTAACAAATAATCACTCAATCTCCACTGTCTGTTGGGGGAGGAAGAAACAGTTTCATCTGTATGCAAAGTTATGGGAGCATGGTCAGACCAATTAATATCTAAAATATCAGATCTTGAGATGTGTGATATGAGAGTGCCCTGTATCATGAACCTGTCTAGCCTGGAATACATGTTCTTGGATACGGAGTAGTATGTGAAATCTCTCTCATTCTCGTGTAGTAATCTCCATGGGTCATACAATCCGCATTCAACCATATACTTCGAACATTTCACAGCTAATCTGTCACTGTCTCTCGTGCGGGTTGTGTCTAAATTTTCCCTTGCATTATCTAAGTCGCCGTCCATAACAAAATTCGTATCTCCACACATCACTAAAATCCCTTTCATGTTCTCATTCACAGTTCCATTATTTTCCTAAAAAAAGTTAGCTGACCTGCATTGGGGAAGTACACATTGACAATTGTATATAAAACGTTGTTAACTTTACCGACCCACAGTATGTATCTCCCGTCATCATCCATCAGTGTCTTATCTGTAGAGCTGGCCACCTTCCTACTAAAAAAAATAGAATTACCTCTAGACTTAGACTTGTAGGTGCAGTGAAATTGGGATGGGAATAACCGTGTCATAAATTTATACTCTTTTCCTTCCTTAAGATGAGATTCTTGAATACATACAATATCCGATTTGTTGGATTTAACTTCTTTAAACAATAATCGCCTCTTGTGAGCGGTGTTAAGGCCCCTCACATTAAATGACATGAGTTTAATGACCATGACTCAAATCAGAGTGCACGGTCATTAAAAGGAGAGTATATAGAAATGTGGGAGCCAGAAGGCCCGCGTCCCAAGAGGAGAGTTATGAGATCCAACAATCGTAACAACAAATATTTTTGTTTAAACAAGAGTGAATTTGCTAAAACAAATAAGGCTGAACCTGGTAACTACTTAAATTGTTTACAGTGTATAAAAAAGTGGATGGAATAAAAATAAAAAATAAAAAATGAGGGGGGGTAAACTTGGGTAAATTCCCCTATACGGAGAGAAAAAATAACCTTAAATAAGAGTATGGCCATGAGGGAGAATAAAAAATATTTCTCCATCTCAGGGTATTAGGCCCAGGTTGGGGGGGAGGGAAGGCTGCCTGAGACTAGGGGACTGATGTATGTTTCTATCAAAACCAAAATACTACAATTATACCGAAAAATTATTGAATATAAAAAAAATAGGTACAAAAAAAAAAAATCAAGTCCTTTCTATCCTAGGTCTCTGCTGAAATAGATAATCGTTAAGGCAGGTTAAACAAGAGGAGAGAAAAAAGAAAACAACAAAGGGAAATAATTTCCTGTAGACTGACATGGTATTGAGAAAACTCAAAAGTGAGTTGCCTACTGCCTTAACCTGACCCAGTGTTAGGATAAAAGTAATAACATTTTGCATAAACGTTAGTTAGCGCGGGGTAGAGAAACAAAAAAAGAGAAATTAGAAATATGAAAACAGGTTTTTAACAGCAAAGGAAGTACGTCCAGTACGTTGTGAAGAAAAAAAAAGGCCTGGCAGTTTGTAAGCCAAGACCTTCCATGTTCAAGTGTCATTTGCCTTGCTCTTCTTATGAGCATGCTGTGGGGTTGATGGTGAAAGAGCGCGGGATTGAGTCTGCCCTCTATTAATAGTTTTGATGAAATCCGATCCTTCTTCCGGAGTGGCAATCGTAAAATTTCGACTATCTATATTAAAGAGAACTTTTGTAGGGAATCCCCATCTATAGCGTATCCCTTTTTGTCTCAGTTCGGTTGTAAGGTGTTGGAATTCCCTGCGAAGTCTCATTGTGTATGCTGAGAAGTCCTGAAAGATCTTAATGTTTTTGTATTCGTCAGGAAGACCTGATGTGCGGATAGTACCCAGTAGTACTACTTTTATGTGGAAAAAGTGGAGTCTTGCTATGGTGTCCTTTGGTGCTGCTGCTGGTGCCTTGTTAGATTTAGGTAGTCTATGGATGCGGTCTACTAGTAAGACCAGATTGGTAGCCTCTGGTAGAATTGTTTTGACCATAATTTGGAAATTTGTTCAACAATTCAGACGTGTCTACAATGCCAGGGATCCCCCTGTTTCTGACGTTGTTGTGCCTGCTCCTGTCCTCAGAGTCAGCTATTCTCTCTGCCTGCTGGCTGACCTGCTTTTGAAGCTCCTTAACAGTTTTTTCCAATTCTAAATGAGCGGATTCTTGTGTAGATAATCTGTGTTCAACGGCCTCCGTGCGTTGACCAATGTTCTCCAGGATCCCATACATGTTGTCAAAATCTTTTTTGAGATCATTTTTTAAGTCCACACGCAGGTCTTGTATTAATTGGATAATTAAACCAGCCGACGGTGGTAAATCCTCGGCCATTTCTAACGGCATGTGAGGGTTATAAGTCATAGTCTTGAAACCAGTAGAAATTTTCTTGGGAGAAATAGTGGCCATTTTAGTTGTAACATTTGTGGTATGTGCTGTGTTGGTGGCCATCTTAAGTATGACTGGAGCTAGGGTCATGCTGTCATCCATTTTAGTGGTATCGGTGTTGGTGACCATATGATGAAAAGTTTGGGGCACATTAAAACAATCTTCCTCCATATCATGCACATTGAGGCTCTCTGCTGCCCCTTTAAGACTGACTGTGTGATGGGAATGAGCGGCAGAGATCCCCCCCTGTCAAGTCTGACTGCTGTGAGGCAGAGGACCACGACAGGGATCGAGACCTCCCGCCGACCGCCCCCTCATCCTCAGCCCGGTCTCCTTTATATGCCAGGGACCGGGCTGCTTTACATGTGAGCCGCGAGCGGCTGCTGTCTCTGCTCGCTCTGCTTGCAGGAGCTGAATGCACACGCTCCGAGCTGGTCAAATGCTCGGAGCGGTTTTCAGTCCCCCCAGGAGTCACTGTGTGTGCGGCCGTGATCCCCCTGATCTCAGATCTCTGCGAGCGGGTCCCGGCCGCACTAGCATATGAGCGGGCATGAGAGAGGGTATGAGAGGATGGTGGCTGTTTCTCCGCTGCCACCAATGAAGATTTTCCTGGCGAAATAAGCCGCTGGGATACTGAGTGGGACGGGGAACGTGGGTGGGTTGGCATGCCCTTACTCACCCCCGCTGAAGTTTTATCGATCTTTTTTGCTGCAGGAACATTTTTCTCCGTACTTCTTTGTTTCTGCATGATGAGCAGGACTTCATAGACAAATCTATGTGCTTTAAAAAGTTGATTTTCGTTTGAAAAAAATTGTAATTAAATGAAATTGTACCCAAGTCTCAGGAGCTTCCCTAGATGGTGGCTATTAAGATGGTGGCCAAACTCCGCCCCCCTACCTTGGGTTTCTGTCGTGAGTCCGCTCATCTTTAATCGGTTTGTAGATTATCTTGAAGTGGGCATTGAAAGTTGTCTGTGTTTGCATATGACTCAGAATTACGTGAGATAATGTAGTCTGAACATAATATAATTTCAGTACAGAGGGGTTTGGCTAAATTGGGGTATTGGGCAGATTAGTGGCAGATATGATTCAATACATATAAATTTAAAGCCATGCATTTTGGAATAAGGAAACCACAAGAAACTTATAAATCAATGGTAAGACCACACCTTGAATATGCGGCCCAATTTTAGGCAACAGTTTTAAAGAAATATATTGCAGAACTAGAAAAAGTGAAGAGGCAAGATACAAAATTAGTAAGAGGGATGGAAAACATTAGTTATGAGGAAAAGCTAAAAAAAACTGAATTTGCTTTCTTTAGAAAAAACATTGCCTCAGATGGGATATGATAGGACTATACAAATATACAGGGAGTGCAGAATTATTAGACAAGTTGTATTTTTGAGGATTCATTTTATTATTGAACAACAACCATGTTCTCAATGAACCCAAAAAACTCATTAATATCAAAGCTGAATATTTTTGGAAGTAGTTTTTAGTTTGTTTTTAGTTTTAGCTATGTTAGGGGGATATCTGTGTGTGCAGGTGACTATTACTGTGCATAATTATTAGGCAACTTAACAAAAAACAAATATATACCCATTTCAATTATTTATTATTACCAGTGAAACCAATATAACATCTCAACATTCACAAATATACATTTCTGACATTCAAAAACAAAACAAAAACAAATCAGTGACCAATATAGCCACCTTTCTTTGCAAGGACACTCAAAAGCCTGCCATCCATGGATTCTGCCAGTGTTTTGATCTGTTCACCATCAACATTGCGTGCAGCAGCAACCACAGCCTCCCAGACACTGTTCAGATAGGTGTACTGTTTTCCCTCCTTGTAAATCTCACATTTGATGATGGACCACAGGTTCTCAATGGGGTTCAGATCAGGTGAACAAGGAGGCCATGTCATTAGATTTTCTTCTTTTATACCCTTTCTTGCCAGCCACGCTGTGGAGTACTTGGACGCGTGTGATGGAGCATTGTCCTGCATGAAAATCATGTTTTTCTTGAAGGATGCAGACTTCTTCCTGTACCACTTGAAGAAGGTGTCTTCCAGGAACTGAAGAGTTGAGCTTGACTCCATCCTCAACCCGAAAAGGCCCCACAAGCTCATCTTTGATGATACCAGCCCAAACCAGTACTCCACCTTCACCTTGCTGGCGTCTGAGTCGGACTGGAGCTCTCTGCCCTTTACCAATCCAGCCACGGGCCCATCCATCTGGCCCATCAAGACTCACTCTCATTTCATCAGTCCATAAAACCTTAGAAAAATCAGTCTTGAGATATTTCTTGGCCCAGTCTTGATGTTTCAGCTTGTGTGTCTTGTTCAGTGGTGGTCGTCTTTCAGCCTTTCTTACCTTGGCCATGTCTCTGAGTATTGCACACCTTGTGCTTTTGGGCACTCCAGTGATGTTGCAGCTCTGAAATATGGCCAAACTGGTGGCAAGTGGCATCGTGGCAGCTGCACGCTTGACTTTTCTCAGTTCATGGGCAGTTATTTTGCGCCTTGGTTTTTCCACACGCTTCTTGCGACCCTGTTGACTATTTTGAATGAAACGCTTGATTGTTCGATGATCACGCTTCAGAAGCTTTGCAATTTTAAGAGTGTTGCATCCCTCTGCAAGATATCTCACTATTTTTGACTTTTCTGAGCCTGTCAAGTCCTTCTTTTGACCCATTTTGCCAAAGGAAAGGAAGTTGCCTAATAATTATGCACACCTAATATAGGGTGTTGATGTCATTAGACCACACCCCTTCTCATTACAGAGATGCACATCACCTAATATGCTTAATTGGTAGTAGGCTTTCGAGCCTATACAGCTTGGAGTAAGACAACATGCATAAAGAGGATGATGTGGTCAAAATACTCATTTGCCTAATAATTCTGCACTCCCTGTATACTGGGTCAGTACAAACCATTATGTGCTAACCTGTTCATTAGCAGCGATATACAACAGACAAGAGGTTACCCACTGAGCCTGAAAGGTGCTTTAATTTACAGTAGAGGAAAGTGTATTTTACAGTAAGAAAAATAAGATGTGAAATTCTGTGCCTAAAAAGTCTTATCAAATTCTATAGATTTTTTTGAAACAGGTTTGAATGTTTTTTTTGCAGAATATTCAAGGATATAATTAATACACTGATCAGCCACAGCATTAAAACCACTGACACATGAAGTTAATAACATTGATTATATTGTTACAATGGCACTTATCAAGAAGTGGGATATATTAGGCAGCAATTGAACAGTCAGTTCTGAATTACTTGTGTTGGAAGCAGGAAAAATGAGCAAGCAAAAACATCTGAGTAACTTTGACATGGGCCAAATAGTGATGGCTAAAAGACTGGGTCAGAGCATCTCCAAAACTGCAAGTATTGTGTAGTGTTCCCGGTATGCAATGGTTAATACCTACTAAAAGTGAACCGGCATCAGAATCATGGACACCGAAGGCTCATTGATGCGACATTAACAAAGTGACTTAACTCATAATGGGCAGAGAAGTGAGCAGTCAGACTTCAAAAGCTTGATCTATACACAAAAAACTGCTTCATTAAGCTAAAGTTGTTTTTGTGACAATAGTGTCCTTTTTATTCTCTCCATGATGGAAACCGTGCCATCACATTTTGCGCCATATGGGACTGGGTAGCTGCAGATCAGTCAGAGGACCTCTGTCCACCGCAGAGGCACCTTTAATGTCAGAAATGAAGCATGGAGCAATGGAAGAATGTTGCCTAGTCTGATAAATCACATTTTCTATTAGTTCAGGTGAATGACTGGGTGCATGTGCATAGTTTACATGTGAAGAAGCAGAGACAGTGTTATGCTCTGGCCCTTGGCTCCTGGCATTTATGTGGATGTTACTTTAACATGTGCCAACTACCTAGAGATTGTTGCAGCCCTTCATGACAATGACATTCCTTGATGGCTGTTTCCTCTATCAGCAGAATAATGCTGCCACACTACAAAAAAAAAATCTTTAGAAATGGTTTGAGCAACATGACAATGAGATCAAGGGGTTGCGTTGGCCAGTTTCCCCAGATCTCATCCAAATGAGCATGTGCTGGAACAACAAATCGGATACATGGAAGCACCACCTGACAACTTACAGGACCCTGACATTAACCGTAATTTCCCATGTCCTGAGCTTATAGAATGCACTAACTTTAATGTAAGTGTGAAACAAACTACCTTTACTTATCTTCCAGGACCTTGCTGAGGAGGTGTTCCGAGTCCAGCTGATGATTCGTCATTGGGAGTGACGTGGTGGTCTTGCACATGTTAGAACCTCCCTCAAGTTTTCCTACATGTCAGGAGTGCTATCACGCATGTGCAGCATAGATAATAGCTGATCCTCATGACCGGAAGTATGGAAATAAGACAGGTATGGAAACGTGACAGAAAACCAGCAATGTTCTAAAGAAGTAAAGCCGTTTATTTCAGTTTGAGAGAGAGTCTCCCTGAAGTTCATACAGGCAATCTAGGATGGAGTAGTGGGATCCTAACAAGTATTTTAAATAAATGCACATAATAACATGGCATCCATTATATATGCAGAAATAAAAATGGTTGTTCGCAGTGAGCCATATAAAAGACAATCCTGGTCTACAAAGAGAAATAATTATACTAATATTAAAATAATGAACTGAGAAACATGTGTTTAATCATTTTGTTTGATATATTTTGATTAAAATTGTCTCAGCTTTGTTTTGTTTTTAAACTCATCAGTTTGGTAACAATTAATTTTTCACCTAGACTAGAGCTTCTATAATATAGTTATTTAAAATTCACAACAAAGAGGAGTTAGGCGCTCACTAAATAAACTAAAGGTGGGCAGCAGTGAACCAAGCAGGAATTCCCAATACCTGCTCACAGTAGTAAAACAGAAGAGACAAAAGTGGTAAACCGCGCCCAAACAGTGCAAATAATAATTAAAATATATACATACAGAGAGTCCTCTAATTAGGAATGTATAAAACCTTCAAGACAAAAAAGTACAGAACAATAATAGTGCAATATGTCAAGTGAAATAAGAGTATATAAAAGCTTATAAAAGACTCACTCACACTTTGCAGAGCTACTCAGAGCTCTGCCGTATAGCGCCTAGACACCTTTTTAGAAGGTGTTTTTACTTCTCTTGCATACTAAAGCATTGTAGCATTTTCATTGAGTTAATTTACTGTCTTCGATTGACTACGTCACTCCAAGCTTGTATGTTCTCATTTGTTTGCCAAGGTAGTGTGCAATGTGTTCATGCTCTTTAAATTAAGTTATAATTGAATTTAGCAACTTTTTGGTGATGGTTCTGTTCTTGCTCAAAATAGATTATTATGTCATCAGCATATATTTATGTCTATTTGTTATCTTGAGTCATGTAGGTTAAGTATCGGTTTCTGAGCTCTCTGTTCATCTTTTCATTCCACTGTATTGTGGTCTGCTTGAGACTACATATGCTATAGCTTGCAAATACCGGTATATTTCTGCCTTCTAGGACTCTAAAATCGTTCTTGCTATTCCATGTCAAGGTTCGATATGAAGGCTTCATTCTTAAAGGAGCACTATAGCGTGAGTAATGAAAATATAACACTAGAGTATCCCTGTCTCTAGCTCACATAGGTTTCCACACCCAGTCAGTTTGCCATCATTTTTTTTGAAAATGAATGTTTTACTTACCTTTGCCAGCGGGTTAGAGAAATCTGACAGAACACCGGTCAATCTGGGAGGATTGTTTTGTTGAAACTTTTTTATTCTTTGGTATTTTTTTAAATTTTTTATTCTGTATTTTTTTTTTTTTTTTTAGTGCATAGAGAGGGTTACAAACAAGCCTGCAATGCCCCAACAGTAGAGATAGGCACAACAAGAATAACTGTATAACTGTATAATATATAAAAACACTGAGGAAAAATGGAAACTATTCAAACAAATATTAGAAAGGTACATTTCACAGTATGTACCATTGGGTAATAAATATAAAAGAAACAAATTAAAACCAATGTGGCTTAGTAGAGAAGTAAAACAAGAGATTAAAAATAAGAAAAGGGCATTTACAGCATTTAAATCGTACAAATCAAAGGCATCCTATCTAAGATATAAGGAAGCCAATAATACTTGCAAAAAGGCAATTAAAGTGGCTAAACTAGAAAATGAGAAATTGATAGCCAAAGAATGCAAAACCAACCCCAAAATTTTTTTTCAAGTACATCAATTCTAAAAAAACAAAAAATGAAAGTGTAGGTACACTGAAAAAATAGATGGGTCTGTTAGTCAATGAAGACCAGGAAAAGGCAGAAATTTTAACCCCTTAAGGACCAAACTTCTGGAATAAAAAGGAATCATGACATGTCACACATGTCAAGTGTCCTTAAGGGGTTAAATAACAATTTTTGTTCAGTACATATTAATGAGGGTCCTATGACAAGAGATAAGCAAATTATTGCTGCAACAAACTTGCAGATAACTTGTGATTGGATTACTCGAGACAAGGTGCTACAGCTATTAAAGAAAATTAATGTAAATAAAGCTCAGGGGCCTGACGGTATCCACCCACGAGCACTTAAGGAGCTAAGTGGGGAAATAAGTGAACCTCTGTATTTAAACGGCTTATTTGAACGGCTACTAAGTGTAACGAGAATATACCCCTACACGCAGGATCCAGCTAAACAGAGGCAAATACAGAGGAGAGATACGTCTACCGGACCTTAGAATGGCCGGACTCGACGTATATGAGAGGAGACAGAGCCAGGAACAAACCGAGGTCAAGGGCACAGAGAGACAGCGTAAACTAGGACAAGCCGGGGTCTGGTACATGGAAAACAGCAAGCCGGCAAACAGTACAGATAAGGATAAAGCGAAAACGAAGTCAGAATACGAAGCCAAAGTCAATACGAGAAAACACAACTGAACACCACAAGCGCTAAAGGGAACTGAAACAGAAACCACGATAGGGCAACGAGCTAAGGGAAAAAGGTAAGTTAAATAGCTTTTAAACCAAAGTGATTGGCTCCTGTCACTTCCACACCCCCTATAGGTAATTGTACAGGGAGTGTGGTATGACAGGAGCCAATGGGAGCCTTTTGGCAATTAGGCTCCCACTGTCTCTTTAAGAGCGCGCCCGAGACTCGCGGCGCGCTCTTAGTTTCAGGCGGGACACGTGACCGCTTCACGCGGTCACTGCCCGCCTTCCATCTGAAGCAGTCGGATGAGCCGCGCGCGGCTCGTGCAGCCGCAGGACCGCGCGCGGCTTGAAGAGAGGACCGCGACCGGCCCCCGGTTAAGGTAAGTAACGCTACAGTACCCCCCCCTGAGGACACGCCCCCCGGGCGGGTAGGACCAGGCCTGGCAGGAAAACGAGAATGGAAAGAGCGCACAAGACGGGGAGCATGGACAGCATCAGCCGAAATCCAACTGTGCTCCTCAGGCCCATAACCCTTCCAATGTACCAAGTACTGAAGTCGACCCCTAAGGAAACGAGAGTCAAGAACAGCAGACACTTCAAACTCCTCATGACCCTCCACCGAGATAGGAGGGGGAGGAGGAGTATGCCGGGTATAGCGGTTGCGTACGAAAGGTTTCAACAATGAGGTGTGAAAAACATTAGGAATACGTAGATTCTTAGGCAGGCCTAAGGCATAAGAAACAGGATTAACCTTATGTATAATACGATAAGGTCCAATGAAGCGGGGAGCCAATTTCATAGAAGGCACCCGGAGACGAATATTCCGCGTGGAAAGCAAAACCCTGTCCCCCACAACATAGGACGGAGCTGCTCTGCGATGCTTGTCAGCCTGAGCCTTCTGGCGAGTAGCAGAGTCCACCAAAGAACGCTGAACCTGCTCCCAAGTATTACGCAAACCAGCCAAATGCTCATCCAGAACTGGCATGCCCTGTGAGGAGAATGCAGCCGGAAGAACAACGGGATGCTGGCCATAGACAACGTAAAAAGGGGTCTTGCCGGAAGAATCATGAGTGGCGTTATTCCGAGCAAATTCAGCCCAAGGAAGCAGGTCAGACCAATTGTCCTGATGGTGAGACACAAAACAACGGAGGTATTGCTCCAGAGACTGGTTGGCACGTTCAGCAGCCCCATTAGACTGGGGATGATAAGCGGAAGAAAATGAGAGAGAAATACCCATTTCTGAACAAAAGGCCCTCCAGAACCTGGAAATAAATTGGCTACCCCTATCGGATACAATAGATACGGGAATCCCATGTAATCGAAATACTTCTCTAGCGAAGATATGAGCCAGTTCCTTGGATGTGGGCAACTTGTGAAGAGACACGAAGTGAGCCATTTTGGAGAACCGATCCACTATCATCAGGATTACTGTGTTACCATTTGAAGGGGGTAATTCAACAATAAAATCCATGGACAGGTTAGACCAAGGTCTCTCGGGAACGGGTAACGGATGCAACAGCCCACAAGGAACTCTACGGGAGGATTTCATACAGGCACAAGTAGTACAAGCACTTATATAGTCAGTGACATCCTTTCGTAAGGAATCCCACCAAAAATACCGAGAAACAGCTGACACCGTTTTGGAAATACCAGGATGTCCAGCAGTCTTAGTATCATGATATAATGACATAATATCCCGTCTCTCAGGAACATCAACGAACAGTTTATCATTAGGCCTCTCGCTAGGTGCCATGCTTTGTTTCGCTTGTATGGCCTGCAAGAGGGACGAGGAAATAGACAAAATAGTAGTAGCTATTATCCTGTCTGGGGAATGACAGGAGTAACATCAATCTCCTGTTTGTCAGTAGTTTCGAACTGTCTGGACAGAGCGTCTGCTTTAGTGTTGCGATCACCTGGCCTATAGGTGATAATAAAATTGAAACGGGACAAAAATAGTGACCACCTAGCCTGCCTGGAAGACAATCTTTTGGCTTCGCTAAGGTAGGATAGGTTCTTGTGATCCGTAAAAATGAGGATAGGATCCTTAGTTCCTTCTAACAAATGTCTCCACTCTTTAAGTGCTAAAATAATAGCAAGGAGTTCGCGATTACCCACATCATAATTTTTCTCTGCTTTGGACATTTGTTTAGAAAAGAAGCCGCATGGATGCAATGGCTTTTCAGGCGACTCTCTTTGGGATAAGACAGCACCTACCCCAATATCCGAAGCATCAACTTCAAGAATATAGGGCAGTGAGGGGACAGGATGCTGTAAAATAGGTGCAGAGGCGAACGTAGTTTTAAGAAATTCAAAAGCCTGAAGTGCCTCGGTAGACCAAACACGAGTATTGCCATCCTTTTTAGTCATACGGGTAATAGGTGCTACAATGGACGAGAAACCTTTGATAAAACGTCTATAATAATTGGAGAACCCAAGAAAACGCTGAATAGCTTTCAGACCTTGCGGTAGAGGCCATTCTATTACAGCAGCAAGCTTCTGGGGATCCATACGAAAACCTTTAGCGGAAATCAAATACCCCAAGAACTGGACTTCGGTTTGGTCAAACAGACACTTTTCTAGCTTGCAATAAAGACCATTAGCAAGAAGGGTCTTCAAAACTGTCGTAACATGTCTGTGATGAGTGTGTATATCTGTAGAATATATTAAAATGTCGTCCAAGTATACGATAACAAATGTGTGAATAAAATCTCTTAAGACATCATTAATAAATTCTTGGAATACTGCTGGGGCATTGCAAAGCCCAAATGGCATAACAGTATATTCGTAATGACCGGATCTAGTGTTGAATGCAGTCTTCCATTCGTGATTTTCCTTTATACGTATCAAATTGTATGCACTCCTAAGGTCTAATTTAGTGAACACAGTGGCATGTTTCAGTCTGTCAAATAATTCTGTAATTAAAGGTATAGGGTATGCATTTTTGATAGTGATTTTGTTTAGACCTCTATAATCTATACACGGTCTTAAATCACCTTCTTTCTTCGATACAAAGAAGAACCCTGCTCCAGCTGGAGAAGAGGATCTCCTAATAAACCCCTTTTCTAGTGATTCCTTAATATACTCCTCCATGACACGGTTTTCTTGAACCGATAAGGGGTACACCCTGCCAGGGGCGGACTGAGAACCCTCAGGGCCCCCGGGCAAAATAAATCAAGGGCCCCCTTACAGGCCCCACCCATACTCTGCAGCAAGCGCCACCCTTGTCCCGCCTCCAGCCACACCCTACACAATCTTTAGACACAAGGAACAAAAGGGCAATAAGCCCTTCGAGGCCCCAGCAGAGACTACAATTGAGGGCTAATGGGCCATGGAGGGGGGGTCTTTCTAGCGGGGGCTATCTCAGTGTCCTTTAGAGAGTGTGTTAGAAAGAATCCCCTCCAGGCCCCATTAGAGACTACAATGGAGTCTAATGGGGCCTGGAGGGTGGTCTCTCCAACACTCTGGTTTCTATTCACAATATAGCAACACAACATAGCTCGCTGATACCTAGGCCAAGTTGGCTCTTCTTACCTTAATTACTGTTGCTGGCTGGCAGTCTGTGGGCTTGCTTGCTGCGGCTGGCAGGCTGTGGGCTTGCTGGCTACTGCCGGCAGGCTGTGGGCTTGCTGACTGCGGCTGGCAGGCTGTGGCTTGCTGGCTGCGACTGGCAGGCTGTGGGCTTGCTGGATGTAAGCCTGTGGCTTGCTGTAGGCCTGTGGGCTGGCTACTGGCCTGTGGGCTGGCTAACTTGCTGGCTACTGGCCAGCCTGTGGGTTGGCTGGCTGGCTACTGGGGCACTTGTAAATTATTTAAAGAAATAATCTATGCACAATAACCACTACTGCTCCAGAGTAAGTAGTCAAACCATTTAAGAACAGTTTGACAACTTACCTGGGATCTGCTGGGATATGGGGCTGTAGTAGGGAATAGGAGCAGTGGTGCAATGTGTGTGAAAGGTTCAGTGTGTGTGGGGGGTGTAGTGTGTGAATGTGTAGGGTGTGTGGGCTGTGTATGTGTGTGGCAATGTTAGTATGGGGGGCTGTGTATGGGGGTCTGTGTGTATATGGGTGGGCAGTGTATGTGTGTGTGTGAGGCAATGTGTGTAAATGTGTATGGTGTGTATGGGGGCAGTGTGTGAATGTGTATGGTGTGTGTGTGGGCAGTGTGTTTATGGGGCTAGAGTTCACTCTCACCACTGCGACCACCAGGAATCCCTGGGGGTCACAGTGTTGAGAGTGAACACTAGACCGTAGCTCCAGGGCTAGAGCTGACTCTCGCAAGAGCGGTAACGTTGCCATGGTAATCGCGGCAACGCTCTGTGCTCGTGCAAGAAGGACCCAGAGGAGCTGCAGGGTGAGCTCCCAGGTCCTCTCTTCCTCCCTCCCCTGCCCGCATGGTGCCTGCGGACAGGGGAGGGGGGGGGGGCAATTGCCCTGTTGCCCCCCTGGATCCACCAGTGATATCTACAGCCCTTCTGTGTGCCTTTTTGTCTCCCCCCGTCCCTCTGTATGTTTCTTCCTCCCCCTCCTTCCCAGTCTCTCTTACCCCTCTGCCTCTTTCTCCCTCTCTTCCACTGTTTTTCTCCCCCCTTTCCCTGTCTCTCTCTCCCCCACATCTCTCTTCCTCTCTGTCTCTTTCTCCCCCTCCCTATCCCCCCTCTTTCTCCCCATGTCTCATTCTTCCCTCGTTGTCTCTTTCTCCCCCTCCCCATCTCTATATTCCCCCTCTTTCTCCCCCTGTGTCTCATTCTTCCCCCTCTGTCTCTTTCTCCCCCTCCCCATCTCTCTATTGCCCCCTCTTCCCCCCCTCCCCATCTCTCTGTTCCCCCCTCTTCCCCCCATCTCTCTATTGCCCCCTCTTCCCCCATCTCTGTTACCCTCTTCCCCCCCTCCTATCTCTCTGTTCCCCCCCTCTTTCTCCCCCCTCCTCTCTCTATTGCCCCTCTTTCTCCTCCTCCCATCTCTCTATTTGCCCCTCTTCCCTTTACATCTCTCTATTGCCCCCCTCTTCCCCCCCCTCCATCCTCTCGCGCCCCCTCTTCCTCCCCCTCCCCATCTCTCTGTTTCCCCCTCCTCTCTGTTGCCCCTCTTCCCCCTCCCCATCTCTCTGTTTCCCCCTCTTCCCCCCATCTCTCTGTTGCCCCTCTTCCCCATCTCTCTTGCCCCTCTTCCCCCATCTCTCCTGTTGCCCTCTTCCCCATATCTCTATTGCTTCGCTAATCTCTCTTCCCCCTCTTCCCCCATGTCTCTTGCCTTCTTCCCCATGTTTTCTTGCCCCTCTTCCCCCCATATCTCTCTTGCCCCCTCTTCCCCCTCTTACTCAAGTCAGAGGGGGCCGGCCGTTTGATGCTGGAGCCGGCGGACCGGGTGGCAGCCTTGCCGGTCCGGCGGCATTCCGCTCACTAACGATGAAGGAGGAGGAGCATCTGTCTGTCATGCTCCTTTGCGGTTCCCACATCCTGTGCTGGGAATTGTGGGAACCGCAGGGAGCATGATAGACAGATGCTCCTCCTCCTCCCCCTTCAGTGTTAGTCAGAGGAAAGCCGCCGGACCGGCGAGGCTGCTACCCGGTCCGGCGGCTCCAGCATCAAACGGCCGGCCCCCTCACAGTGTGCCACCGGACCGGCCACCCGGTGGCACCTTCCTCTGCCGCCCCCAATTCAGCCCTGCCGCCGGGCCCCCTGAAGGCGGCCCTGGCGGCGGGCCCCCCTCCCGGCCGGGCCCTCGGACCGTGTCCGAAGTGCCCGACCGGTCAGTCCGCCCCTGTACATATCATTAAGTCATTAGGGCGGTGGAAGTCATCCACCTACACAACCTACATACCAAAACCTACACAAGAATTAAGAAATGATTTTAGAGAAATGTCTGGATAATTGTATATAATTGTTGACTGTATTAAATCTTTGGTTATTCAATTTTTGCCCTCTTTATTTACAGGCCTACCGTATCGTCGTAATCTCATACTTACCAGGGTCGGACTGACCATTCAGGCACTCACGCATAATGCAAGGGCATGGACCAGCAAGAGGGCCTGCGAGAGGTGCTGTCATGCTAATGGGTTTGGGGTCCCTCTGCTCGGGTCTGCTGTTGTATTTGGAATGATGGCCGCCGCACATGCTCGGTGGCCATCTTCAAATGCGGAGCGAGCTCAGCACCGGCAGCATG
>OW240914.1:252586451-252715754 GCA_933207985.1 Pelobates cultripes
ATATTGAAGTAAACAAGCTTGACTGTATCTTTAAATACACATGCAGGAAGGAAAGCAATGCTAGTTCCAACTTCATTAAGATGGAATGATTTATTAGTATAATGATAAATAAGCTGGACAGGTTGCAATTAATAATAAATGATATTTGCAGGAGAAATAAGACTTAGTAGTAATCCCTTATTGACAAGAGAGGAATGAAGTGAAAATAATTAATATGAATTGGTTTCCTTGGAGAAAAAGGATTACTTAACTTAGAGGAAGTTCTGGTATTGGAAGGGTTAATTCACCCAATGGAGGAGAGATTATGACTCTCTATGAATAAGCTGAGCGTTAGGAGTGGAAAGTAAGGAAGTCCGTTTTTACAAGCCGAGGTCTGGGAGTGGAGAAGGTAGAAGTCCGTTTTCCAAGCCGAGGTCGAGAAGTGGGGAAGGTTGAAATCTGGTTACAAGCCGAGGTCGAGAGAGGAGTGTAGCCGGTAGCATTCAATAGAGCAGCTGATCTCAATGCCGTACCTGCGTGAATAATCCAGCCCCTTGAATCTGGCGCGGTCTTCCTAAGTATCGTGGAAGGACCGCGTCAGAGAAAAGGGGCGGGGCTAAGCGCCGTGAACCCGGAAGTGGGTTCCGGCGGCAGTATGAATGATAGAGTATACCTGACAGTACCCCCTTCTCATGGGGCATCCTCTGGGTGCACTTACTTTGGTTTAGAGGGACAGCGTTTGTGAAAAGCATCAACTAATCTTTTTGCATGAACATTAGATGAATCTTCCCAAGTATCTTCATCAACTCCATAACCTTTCCATCTAATAAGGTATTGTAAGGTGCCACGGTGGACACGTGAATCCAAAATCTTGTGTATTTCATATTCTTCTTCACCTTGGACGATGATAGGTTCAGGAGTTGTAACTACGTCTCTATGGAAAGGATCAGGGATGTGTGGTTTAAGAAGAGAGACATGGAATACTGGATGAAGTTTAAAACTTGGAGGAAGTTTTAATTTAACAATGTTATCATTGATAATTGTAATTATTTGAAAAGGACCAAGAAAAAGAGAGCTCAATTTCTTTGAAGGACGGTTTGTGGTAATATTTTTTGAAGAGAGCCAGACAAGATCCCCTACTTTGTAAGGAGGGGGAATTCTTCTTCTATTGTCAAAAAACTTTTTCTGGTAGTTTTGAGCAAGTTGAAGATTCTCCCGTAATTTGAGAAATAGAGAAGACATAAATTCGTTTTTTGATGTAACAGTAGGATTGGATGAAGTAATGGTTTGGATGGGGAATGAAGACGGATGCAAACCATAGTTGGAGAAGAAAGGAGTCATTTTCGTACTAGAATGAATGGTATTATTGTAAGAAAATTCGGCCATAGGTAACCATGTGGTCCAGTCATCTTGGAGGTATGAACAATAACATCGAAGATATTGTTCCAAACATTGATTAACCCTTTCTGTTTGCCCATTAGTTTGGGGATGATAAGCGGAAGAGAGTTTGCGTTGAATTTGAAGGGAGAGACACATCTCTTTCCAGAATTTGGAGGTAAATTGTGTCCCCCTATCAGAAATAATTTCTTCAGGAAGACCATGAAGTTTCACAATATTGTCAATAAAGACTTTGGACAATTCTACAGAGGAGGGTAATTTTTTTTTAAAGAAATGAAATGGGACATTTTTGTGAAGCGATCCACAACGACAAGAATAGTGGTGAAATGTTGAGAAGGTGGAAGATCAACGATAAAATCCATGGAAATGGATTGCCAAGGTTTTTCTGGAATAGGTAAGTTAAGTAGTAATCCAAAAGGTTGATTATGTTCTGGTTTAGACCTTTGACAAATAGGACATGTTTTGACATATAATTCAATGGTTCTATCCTGGCGAGGCCACCAATAATATCGTGAAGTTAGTTCAAGTGTTTTCTTTATTCCAGGATGTCCAGCTAGGGGGGAATCATGAACCATCTTAAGTAATTTATTCCTAAGAATGGGAGGAATATAAATTCTATTTTTAAAATAAAATATACCATCCTTTTTTGTTAGTATAGCTGTTTTGGGAAGTTCAAGATCCTTCTGATTCAAATTCTTTATGTCATCATGAAGAGAAGAGAGGATCCCTATTATTTTGGTAGGAGGATAATCATCAGTAGTAGTTTTAGAAGGAATTCGAGAAAGAGCGTCAGCCTTTTTATTTCTATTTCCAGGTCTGTATATTAATTGGAAGTTAAATCGGTTAAAAAATAGGTTCCATCTAACTTGTCTAGCTGTAAGGGTTTTGTTAGTATAGAGATATTCAAGATTTTTATGGTCAGTATAAACGATTATAGGTTGTTTTGTATCTTCCAGAAGATGACGCCAATTTTCGAAGGCAGCTTTAACACTTAATAATTCTTTTTCACCAATAGGATAATTTTTTCAGCAGAGCTCAGGGATTTTGAAAAAAAGGCAACTGGATGAAGTGGATCTTGTGGAGTCTTTTGTTGAGAAAGAACTGCTCCGATGGCTGCATCTGATGCATCAACCTCAAGAACATATAGGAATGTTGGATTAGGTAGTTGTAGAATAGGTGCAGTTGTAAATCTTTTTTTTAATTCTTCGAAGGCTGTTTGTGCATCTTTATTCCAATTAAAAGGACGTTTACTACTGTTGAGGAGGTTAAGAGGATGTGATACATCCGAATAGTTTCTAATAAATTTTCTATAGAAGTTTGCAAATCCAAGAAAACGTTGTAATTCTTTTGTAGTAGTAGGAGCAGGCCAATCAATAATACATTTGATTTTGGAATTATCCATCTTCAAAGAATGAGGTGAAATAATGTATCCTAGAAAAGAGAATTCAGTAACCTCAAAAAGGCATTTTTCTGGTTTAGCGTATAATTTATGAGTTCTCAGTCTAGATAGAACCCATCTAACATGCTTCCTATGTTCATCCAAATTGTTAGAATATATTAAGATATCATCTAAGTAGATAATAACACATACATCCAGAAGATCTCTAAAGATATCATTTATAAAATGTTGAAATGTTGCAGGGGCATTACAGAGCCCGAAAGGCATCACTAGATATTCGTAGAGACCATATCTTGTCCGGAAGGCGGTTTTCCATTCATCATCCTGTTTTATTCTAATGAGGTTATATGCGCCTTGAAGGTCGAGTTTAGTGAATATAGTTGCAGTTCTTAACCTTTCAATTAATTCATTTATTAGTGGAAGAGGATAACGATTTTTAATAGTTATTTTATTTAAGGCTCTGTAATCTATAATAGGACGGATGGTTTGGTCTTTATTCTTCACAAAGAAAATACTAGAAGCAGCAGGAGAGGTCGAGGGTCTGATGAACCCTTTGCGTAAATTTTCATTAAGATATTCTTTTAAAATTTCTAACTCCTTTTCAGAGAGTGGATAAATATGACCATAAGGAATAGGAGCTCCGGGTATGAGATCTATTGGGCAATCATATACCCGATGAGGAGGAAGTGTTTCTGCTTCTTTTTTACAAAAGACATCTGCAAAGTCGGAGTAGAATGGAGGTATAACTGGTTCTACAGTAGTTTGGAGAATAGGAATGTGTTGTAAGCACGTTTTTTTACAGAAATCAGAAGCAAAGGAGATGGAGAAAGGAGACCACTTAATTAAAGGATCATGGTTTTTTAACCAATTAATTCCTAGAATGACGGGATAAAGTGGAGATTTAATAATATCAAATGTAATGAATTCGAAATGTACGTTGTTGGTAATCATTCTTAGAGGGATTGTTTCATTTTTGATGGGTCCTGAGGATATAAATGAACCGTCAATAACCCTGATTGGAATAAAGTTGGTTTTTTGAACACAAGGAATTTTATTTTTTGAAACAAAAGAAAAATCAAGAAAAGTTCCATTAGCACCAGAATCAATGATGGCCTCAGTCACGATTCTTTTTGTATCCCACTGTAATATGAGAGATATAGAAAAATAAGTAGATGCTTTTCTTTTTTGAAAAACGTTCAATATAGAGGTAGATGAATGAAGCTTACCACCTTTTGAATGTTTCAGTAGAGGACATTCGGAAATTAGATGTTCGTTCGAGGCGCAATACATACATAAGTTTAGTTGTCTCCTTCTTATTCTTTCTTCAGAAGTAAGAGGACTTTTTATTATACCTACTTCCATAGGTTCAGTTTGTGGAGGAATTTTTTCAGGTAATTTTAGAGTAGTGAAAGGTTTTCTCCAGGTATAATTAGTAAGAACCTTTTCAGCTTTTCTTTCCCTTAGACGTCTATCAATACTGATGGACAGTTGAATCAATGCATTTAAGGTAGGAGGAAGTTCTGTACGAGAGAGTTCATCTTTCACAGCTTCAGATAATCCGAGACGGAATTGATTGCGTAAAGTAATGTCATTCCATTGGGTTTCTGTAGCCCATCTTTTGAATTCTGCAATATAATCTTCAACAGGTCTATTCTTTTGGTGTAATGTTCTGATGGTTAAATCAGCAGTAGTTTGTTTAAAAGGATCTTCATATAATAAAGACATAGCTTCAAAGAACTCATCCAATGAATCTAATATGGGATCATCATTTTCCAAAAAGGAATGGGCCCAGGCCATAGGTTCACCTCTTAAAAAAGATATCACTGAACAGACTTTGGATCTTTCGGTGGGATAAGATCTAGGTTTTAAAGCTATTAGTAGTTTGCAAGAATTCAAAAACTCTCTGTACTTTGTTCTATCTCCATAAAATTTTTCTGGATTACAGACAGCAGGATCACCAGCCGATTGAAGAGCGGCATGAGGGAGATGGTTTTGCATGTCTCTGACATAGGTTAATATTCTCTCATTCGTGATTTGCAGTTCTTGTAACCCTTGAGCAATCGTATCCACTCTATTGGTTAGAGCAGTAACTTGTGAGTTAATATCTGCTGGTTCCATTGAAAAGGCTGGATTATTCTGTGATGGGTTTGTGTAATATCCCTTTAATTGGAACTCAACTGCAGAAACAATAAATTACACCTCCTTTATATTGAAGTAAACAAGCTTGACTGTATCTTTAAATACACATGCAGGAAGAAAAGCAATGCTAGTTCCAACTTAATTAAGATGGAATGATTTATTAGTATAATGATAAATAAGCTGGACAGGTTGCAATTAGAATAATTGATATTTGCAGGAGGAATAAGACTTAGTAGTAATCCCTTATTGACAAGAGAGGAATGAAGTGAAAATAATTAATATGAATTGGTTTCCTTGGAGAAAAAGGATTACTTAACTTAGAGGAAGTTCTGGTATTGGAAGGGTTAATTCACCCAATGGAGGAGAGATTATGACTCTCTATGAATAAGCTGAGCGTTAGGAGTGGAAAGTAAGGAAGTCCGTTTTTACAAGCCGAGGTCTGGGAGTGGAGAAGGTAGAAGTCCGTTTTCCAAGCCGAGGTCGAGAAGTGGAGAAGGTTGAAATCTGGTTACAAGCCGAGGTCGTGAGAGGAGTGTAGCCGGTAGCATTCAATAGAGCAGCTGATCTCAATGCCGTACCTGCGTGAATAATCCAGCCCCTTGAATCTGGCGCGGTCTTCCTAAGTATCGTGGAAGGACCGCGTCAGAGAAAAGGGGCGGGGCTAAGCGCCGTGAACCCGGAAGTGGGTTCCGGCGGCAGTATGAATGATAGTGTATACCTGACAATACCCCTACACGCAGGATCCAGCTAAACAGAGGCAAATACAGAGGAGAGATACGTCTACCGGACCTTAGAATGGCCGGACTCGACGTATATGAGAGGAGACAGAGCCAGGAACAAACCGAGGTCAAAAGCACAGAGAGACAGCGTAAACTAGGACAAGCCGGGGTCTGGTACACGGAAAACAGCAAGCCGGCAAACAGTACAGATAAGGATAAAGCGAAAACGAAGTCAGAATACGAAGCCAAAGTCAATACGAGAAAACACAACCGAACACCACAAGCGCTAAAGGGAACTGAAACAGAAACCACGATAGGGCAACGAGCTAAGGGAAAAAGGTAAGTTAAATAGCTTTTAAACCAAAGTGATTGGCTCCTGTCACTTCCACACCCCCCATAGGTAATTGTATAGGGAGTGCGGTATGACAGGAGCCAATGGGAGCCTTTTGGCAATTAGGCTCCCACTGTCTCTTTAAGAGCGCGCCCGAGACTCGCGGCGCGCTCTTAGTTTCAGGCGAGACACGTGACCGCTTCACGCGGTCACTGCCCGCCTTCCATCTGAAGCAGTCGGATGAGCCGCGCGCGGCTCGTGCAGCCGCAGGACCGCGCGCGGCTTGAAGAGAGGACCGCGACCGGCCCCCGGTTAAGGTAAGTAACGCTACACTAAGGGATAATATTCAGGAATTAATTGGGAAGAACTGAGTTATTAGCAATAATCAGCATGGTTTTATGAAACATAGGTCATGTCAAACTAAACTAATTGCATTCTACAAAGAAGTAAGTAGAAGTATAGATCAGGGTGTTGCAGTGGATGTGATATACTGGGATTTTGCCAAGGCATTTGATACGGTTCCTCACAATAGGTTAGTCTTCAAACTAAAACAAATTGGTCTAGATGAATATTCTTGTTCTTGGGTAGAACATTGGCTTAAGGATAGAATACAATGAGTTGTCATTAATGGTACATTTTCAAGCTGGACAAAAGTGGTAAGTGGTGTCCCTCAGGGTTCTGTTTTGGGACCGCTTCTATTTAACATATTTATAAATGATCTTGAAATAGGCATTGAAAGCTATGTATCAGTGTTTGCAGATGACACAAAACTTTGTAAAGTAATAAAATGTGAGCAGGATATTGCCTTGCTGCAAAGGGATTTGGATAGATTGGGGGACTGGGCACTAAAATGGCAGATGAAATTTGACGTAGAGAAATGCAAAGTTATGCACTTCAGGGTTAAGAATGCACAAGCAATTTACACCCTAAATGGTACTGAACTAGGGATAACCACACACGAGAAGGATTTGGGAATTGTTATAGACAACAAATTAGGCAGCAATATGCAATGTCAATCTGCCGTTGCTAAGGCCAGTAAGGTTTTGTCATGTATAAACAGGGTCATAAATTCTCGAGATGAAAATATAATTTTGCCTCTTTATAAATCGCTGGTAAGACCACACCTTGAATATGCTGTGCAATTTTGGGCACCTGTTCTAAAGAAAGATATCATGGCACTAGAAAAAGTGCAGAGACGAGCTACAAAATTGATAAAAGGAATGGAGCATTTTAGTTATGAAGAAAGGTTAAAAATTTAAATCGTTTGGAAAAATGGCGCATGATAGGGGATATGATAACATTATACAAATATATTCGGGGCCAGTACAAACCATTATCTGGAAATCTATTCATAAACAGGGCTATACATAGGACACAAGGTCACACATTTAGGCTTGAAGAAAGGAGATTTCATCTAAGGCAAATAAAAGGTTTTTTTTTACAGTAAGAGCAATGAGGATATGGAATTCTTTGCCTGAAGAGGTGGTTTTGTCAGAGTCTATACAGATGTTTAAACTGCAATTGGATAAATACTTGCAAAAACATAACATACAGGGATATAATTTCTAATTAGTGGGGTAATAGCTGCTTGATCCAAGGAGACATCTGACTGCTATTTTAGGGTCAAAAAAGAATTTTTTCCTAGTTTGTTGCAAAATTGGAAGCGCTTCAGACTAGGTTTTTTGCCTTCTTTTTGATCAACAGCAAAAACAAATGTGAGGAAGGCTGAGCTTGATGGACGCAAGTCTCTTTTCAGCTATATAACTATGTAACTATGTAACTATGTAACTATGTATGTGGCATTGTGAGATCATAGCACTAATTTTATATTTTAATACAGTCAGGCTGGATTCATACGTCTAGCGAGACTTTCTAGACATATAGGTTGGTAGCAGATAAATAACATATAATATATGAAACAGGTTAAACTGGCATGTCCTAGAATTAGGTATGCTCTAAGATTATAGGCAGGTAGGTATATTCAGACATGGAGATCACTCACTAATCATAAATGCTTTAGACACAAGCTAGTATTTCATGAGCAGTGTTGTGTAACATGAAGTACTAACAAGCCAGGTATATATTGAAACTGGCATGGTATGTGCACTTAATGACAATATTTAAATATAATCTAGAACACATGCAGTAAGACCTAACATAACATAGGCTGATAACATTTGAGTAAAGTTCCAATGGGCGAACATCATCAAGGCTAAATGCATGTAAGCCACGAGAGTCCCCCTCTATCCGATCCCCAACACGGGGATGTCTTTGGAACCTGCAGGAAGACAGTCCCAAGTCCCTTTTTCGTTCAGCGGGCTGATCTTGATTTCGGGGCCCAGTAACAGGCTTCGGCAGCGCTTGCTGATTAAGAACTTCCTCGAGGTTTAAGTGTTGGACAAGGTGATGCTCCTTGATGAGCTGTGGTCCAAATAGTACTTGCCTCACAGCCGGAAAGTGTCTCGGGATTCTGCGCCGCTGTATAGGCTCACCAACTGCGCTGTGGCGTGGTCTCGCCCTGCTGTTCATGGCGCTGCTCTGCTTCGTGGTGGGCCAGTCTGGGAGATGTGTCAGAGAGAGGTCTCCGTGATCATCTCTGGCATTTGACCACTGTAAGCCGGGAGCTCCTCTGGGTTTGAGGAAACTGGGCCGGATTCAGCTCCTGTAGGACCCCACACCTGGGGGGAGGTCGAGAGGCCTCCATTGCAAGCTGGCTCTTCGGGGCGGCAGGGGAGGTGAGCTGGAGCAAAAGGCTTTGCAAGTGGAGCCAAAAGGCTTGACAGACCCTCTTGAATTTTGCCTCATAGGTCACCTTCCATGACAGGCCCTCCAGACCAGCTTGGGCTTGTTGAGGTTGTAGCATGTCCGCCATCTTAGGTGATCACGCGGGGCGTCCGACACTCTGGGCTGTCGTGTTGACCCTGCAGAGGTGCAGGTTCACCCAGTGGGGGCTGGGATTTCCCCCACTGGTCCAAGGGGAAGAAACAGGGCTGTACATGCTTTTGTGCCAGGCTTAAGCCCGGGGCTGGGGGGGTCGACCGCCTCCCCCATCCTCCAGACTATAGGCTTCAGTAGGCCGCAGATTGAGGTACAGTATGCTTCCATCGCGACACCCAAATTCAGGCTTAGTGTGTAGCAGAGGATAGTAAAGGTGATCCCGAAGTGGTCCAGGTTTGTGTCCAGCTGGATTAAATTAGGTATTTTCACGATTTTAGTTCAAGTTGGCAGGAGCTAACAGAATACATGTCTGGCCATCTTGGTTGTCAGGCCCGGTCCAACCCCTCCTACCCCCATATTCTTTGGTATTTTTTTTAAATACGTGTGTTTTAAAAATACAATAAAAATATAAAAGATGAACAAAAATGTATTAATAAAAATAAAAAGACAACATTTATTGAATATATTATTTTAAAAATCTACTTTAATTATTACTTTTGTCCTTTGAACACTACGTAATATAATATAGAACATTTACCATTGTGAAACTTTGGGACAGACACTCAGGAGAGGAATAAGCATATAGGATTCTATGCTGGATGGGTTATTGTGCTTGTAAAGTACATGACATTGCCTGCTCTCCTGATATTGGCCTTCTTTCTTCTTCCTTCACCTTGACTGTCTGCCAACCCAGACAGCCTGCCTGTAGGGGGAGGAGAATTTGAAAAAATTGCTTTTCTCCACCTTGCAGCTTCTCCACCAACCCGTCCATCCACTGGCTGTCTGGTAATAGTTTTCTCCACACTCCCGTCCCCCTCCGCAAAGCCTCCCTAATTGTCCTATCAATGCCAGAGCCTGCTACATATACACACAAAATCACAGTGCGTTACCTGGAGCTGGCCACTGTGACCAGCTTTCAATATCCTCATGTAGCTTGATATTTGCAAGTTATTTTGGCCTCCTTTCCCCCCACTCCTGAATTGTGAAATTCAGAAGTGTGGCAGAGTAAATCATGCAGGTGATTTATTATTGTAAAAAATATAAACAATTTGTAATATTCATAACTTTTTTATGAATTATATAGTTTTGATATTCTAATATGTTTAAAAAATATATTTTCAAAGTTTATCCAAAATTATTAAATAATTTGGAAAGATTATCCAACTATATTAAATCAAAGTCATGAGTGGTTATAATGCTAGGAGCTCCCAGGCGTAATCCCACAGTAAGGAAGGAGTTAAAAATGTTTTTGAAAAGTTTGATACTTAACTGGGTCTCTCATCCGAGATACATAGCTGATCCTGGGCGGGTACACGGGGTGCACAGCGCCCAGGCACTCTGTGAGTAGAGGTGCATTGCGGCGGTAGGCTCTACCCCTCTCGTTAAGCCACACTCTTCCTGTCTGAAGGCCCTCAGAGCTGCTGGAAGGCTGGCTGGGTTGGAAGGTGAGCACATACAGGAAAGGGGGAGAGGAGGGCTACATAAGGGCACAGGAGGGGAAGGCGCTAAAGATGGCGCAGAAGGGGGCTACATAAGAGCACAGGAGGGATGGGGGCTAAGAGAGTACAAGAAGGGGAGGGGCCAAAATAAGAGCACAGGAGGGTAGGGGGCTACATAAGGGGATGGGGGGTGAGGGGCAAAAGAGGGCACAGGAGGGAAAGGGGCTAAAGAGGGCACAGAAAGGGGAGTGGGCAAAAAAGGGCAGAGTAGGGAAGGGGCTAATAAAGAGGGCACAGGAAGGAAGGTGGGCTACATGAGGGCACAGGAATCTTGGGGGCTAAAGAGTGCACAGGAGAGGAGGGGGGCTATATGAGGGCATAGGAGGCTTGGGGGCTAAAGAGTGCACAGGAGGGAAGGGGGCAGGGGGGTGTAACGGATCTTCCTGTACCCTGGTTGGGCACCTCCGCCGACAGATGCTCCTTGTGCTTACCGAGGGCTCCAAGCACTTCTCCAGACACCATAAGTACTGCAGACCCCACGAACTGCCGCAGCTTAGTTGGGGTCTCACCTTCTCCTACCCACCCTGGACCTATGACAAGGCTCCAGGTTCCAGTGGGTGAACCTCTCTTCCTCCAGAGGGAAGCAAGAACAGCTCTTACAAGAGCTAGTGATTATTCAAGGGAGTATGAAGAGCATAGCAATCCCTTGTAGCAGTTTCCCCCAATAAGAGACAAGACTCTAGATTGAGGGAAAATCAGGAACAGCTTGAGTTTTTATACAGTTTTTACAGCAAAGGTGACGCCCAGGTGGACCTAGTTGGGCACCGAATACAAAACATACAAACCAATCGAAACAGTACCAGTACGACACTCCCACATACAGTAAACAATCCCTCCCCTCTGCCTGAAATATAATTAAGGTAGTTAATGCATTAACTTAATTATCCACAGGTAGAAAAAAAAAAAACATTTTTATAAAGTCCCATAAGTACCCCAAAACATCTCCCCATAAATCTTACATCCCCTGATTGCCTTGATCTGGGTGAACAACATATCCAAAAATCACCCAGTTCAGATTAGGGGTTCAGAAATTTTATGGAAGTCATATTTTTGCTCAGGTGAACCCAGGATTTCATGCCTGAAACAGTTGCATAGATTCGCGACTAAGTGCCGCTGGAGGGCCGATCGGGAACCGCAAGGTTTTCATGACGAAAATAGTTCCAGGGCATTTGCAGCTAAATCCCTCAGAAGTCTATTCGCGGTTCTAGCCCATGCCTCTTCGATTGTTCGGGAGTTCAAAAAAAACAATGTTTAATGTCCCAATAGCACAATTAGGGTCTCTCAGCCAAAATAAATTAATGGGGCCGTAGTCACAGGGTAAAAGGCTGGCCATTAATCCTCTCTAAAAACAAGTGGCGAAGTTGCTTTCGCCACACATCTTCCCTTTTCGGGGGAGACTAACCAGGTACCTGACCTTCTGTCGGTCGGTGCCTGAGTTAGTCGAGCAACCCACCCACAACAAGCAAGTACTGGACCTAGTGACGCCTGTAGCCCATCTCTGTCCAGTATGTCCCCAGCGATCAAGGGGACATCTGGTCCTTTTGGTCTCCTTTGCACTCCCAGGCATGGAGCTGTAGGTCCTTGGTGGGCAGAGGCCAACTGCGCTCTGCCCTGGTGCCAGCGCTTCTGCCTGGGGGAACAGGTTCATAGTCCTGCCATCTAACAAGGGGAAAGTTAGGGAAGAGGCCCACAGCGCTCTGCCCTGAGGCCAGATCTTCTGCTGGAAGGGAGTCAGTGGGGATTTCAGTCTGATTTACTGACCCCAGTGCCTGGTTGGGAGTGGCTGTAGAGGGGAAAAATCACTTACCCCCTCCTCCTGGTACTCCGGAGTGGTGTGTTGGGGCTCTGGACCGAAGTTCCAGCATCCCTGTAGCTCAGGTTTAGAGACCACGGTCCCATCTGCACCATTGGGGTTGGGCGTGCTGTCCCCCTGTAGTTGGGGAGAGGGACCAGATGTCTCCTCTTCTGGTATATCCAGCTGCCACTGGGGAGGAAGACCTTCTGTCTCCACTCCCTGTGTTGCACACTGCCGGAAGGGAGAGAGATCGGTTGTCTCCTCTCCCTGTGAGATGCACTGCCACTGGAGAGAGAGACCAGTTGTCTCCTCTCCCTGTGAGATGCACTGCCGCTGGGGTGAGAAGCCGGTTTCCTCCTCTCCCAGAAAGGTAAACTGCCGCTGGGGAGGAAGAACGAGCTCTTCAGCTCCCTGGGATGCACACTGCTGGGGAGGGACACCGCCTGTCTCCACTCCCTGTAACTCACTCTGCTGCTGGGGAGGGAGACTGACTGTCTGCTGGTAAGATAGGCTGCCGCTGGGGAGTAGGACTAACTGTCCCTGCCTACAGTAACTCTGGCTGTAGTTGGGGATCTGTGCCAGCTGCCCAGCATCCCTGTAGGGTTGATGGATAGACCTCGGTCCCATCTCCACCTGCCATTTGAGGGTCCTCCCAGGACCAGTCCATGAGGTCCCTTACCTCGGGTACCTCCGATTGATGTTGGGGAGGGAGACCAGTTGTCTCTTCTACTAATAACATATTCAGCCGCTGGGGAAGGAGACTGACTGTTTCCTCTCCCGGTAAGATAGGCTGCCGCTGGGGAGTAGGACCAACTGTCCCTGCTCCCAGTAACTCTGGCTGTAGTTGGGGATCTGTGCCAGCTGCCCAGCATCCCTGTAGGGTCGGTGGAGAGACCACAGTCCCATCTCCACCTACCATCTGGGGGTCTTCCCAGGACCACTCTATGATGTCCTCCCAACTGAAGGGCTCTAGGCCTGGATCTGCCACCTTGCTCCCCTGCGGTACCTCCAGGGTATGTTGGGACTGACTGGAGCTGAGCAGGTATTCGTAATCTTGCTCCAGATCCCATTCCCGGGTGACCAGATGGATCAGGTCTGGTTCAAGGTCGGTCGCTTTAGGGAGAACCAGCATGGCTTCATGGCAGTGCCTGGTACGTGTCGCTGAGGTACAGTTCCCTCCACACTAGTATCTCTAGTGTCTTCACCCACTCCCCCCAGGGTTGCTCACCAAGAAGAGGCATCCTCATTGCCACTCGGGCCTGTACTCGATGTTGCCTGCTGGGAAGACGTTCAACTCGCCAACGCTCTACACTCTCCAGGGCTTCATTCCACAGCTCCTTTCTGGCCTCCTCTTGGTAGTCCAACATGGCTGCCTCTGATACTGTCCAATTCGAGCGCTGTCCAGCGACTAGCTGACTCCATATCGCTGTAGGTAGGGATGCTGCACAGTGGCGGGCTCTATCCCTCCATATAAATCCGTACGATTCCAGTGTCTCCAGGATGCTGTTACCTCTCACTAGGAAGCCATCCCACCGCTGCCACCAAATGTGATGGACCCTCCGTCAATGTGTGGCGAAAGCAACTTTGCCACTGGGGGTGAGGGGCTAAAGAGGGCACAGGAGGGAAGGCGGCTAAAGAGGGCATGGGGAGGGGGCAAAAGAGGGCACAGGAGGGGAGGGGACTAATAAAGAGGGCACAGGAGGAAAGGTAGGGCACAGGAGGGTTGTGGGTTAAAGAGTGCACAGCAGGGGAGGGGAGCTACATAAGGAGGGGAAAGCGGCTAAAGAGGACACAGGAGGGGGGCTACATAAACAGACAGGAGGGGAGTGGGGCTAAAGATAAAACAGGAGGCAAGGGGGGCTAAAGAGGGCACAGAAGGGTGCTAAAGAGGACACAGGAGGGAAGGGGGCTAAATAGTGCACAGGGGGGGAACTGGCTAAAAAGACACAAAGAGGGGCTGAGGGGAGACATAGAGACACACACAGCAGCCAGCCGGCTAGCCACAGCAGTCAGCCTGCCTGCCAACCAGCCACAGCAGCCTGCCAGCTGACCACAGCAACCAACTGGCCAAAGCAGCCAGCCAGCAACAGTAGTTAATGTGAGAAGAGACAGCTTGAGCTGGGTATCACAGAGCTTTCTTATATCACTACATTATGAATGGGGGCCAGTATTTTAGAGAAAACCCTCTCCAGGGCCCATTAGACTCCATGGGACCTTGAGTGGACTATTTTTAACATACAGTTTACATATTTGTGGAATGAATATTCTTGAAAACATTTTTAAAAATTGTGGGTGTTTTATACATTTTACATTTTAAAAATGTAAAACACACTGCATCCCATGCACACACACACACACAGAGACACACACCACATCCCCTGCATTCCCTGCACACACACAGAGATACACTGCATTCCCTGCACAGACGCAGACACACACTGCATCCCCAGCGCACTCTCAGACACTATTCACTACACACACTGCATTCCATAATGGATGTGGTTGTGTTTTGGTGTGCATGCTTTTGGTGAGGAGGGAGGGGCAGCATTTCATAATGTTTTTTAATTTTATTTTTTTTATGGTGCAGCTGAGGTGGATTATTGGGCAAGCTTAATGTCAACTATAGGAGGGGCTATCAAATGTATTTTGGGGGTTGAAGTCCCTAGTCCACATAGCAACGCCCCTGGGGATGGGATAGAGCCAAAAGTGGAAGAGAATGGTGGTGATAAGTCACACAGGAACATTCAGAAAAATAAACATACATACCGCTGAAAACAACAATGCATGCACACACAGTAACGTCCAGTAAAGGACACTCATCCATACAAACATAAACACACACACGCGTCTTACATATACATTCTTGCACTTACTAACACATTTCATACAAATATTAAATAACTGTATCTGCACACATTAATATTATACACAAATATTCATTTGAATTCACGTACATCTGTAAATACATTTCTGTATTACAAATACATTGACTATCTGCAAAATAAACCCAGCTTACACACAGTTCATACAAAAACACTACCAGCTGACAAACTCTCTGAGGAAAAGAAATGTCACTGATTATCAATTTTGGGACAACAATGACACTGGTCAGCGATTTGGGCACAAAAATTGCTATTTGGAAACAAAAGTGGCACTGATTAGCTATATTGGGACAGAGAGATGGCACTGATTAGTTATTCTGAGACAAAGATGGCACTGGGAAGCTGTATGTGGACAGAGACGGCACTGTGAAGCTGGGCACAAATATGGCACTTATCAACTTTTTGGAGGCATAGCTGGCACTGTAGGAAGTGGGTGAGGTGACCTGGGTTGAGGGTGTGTAGTTTCCATAGAAATTGGCTTTGGTTAGAAGTGTTATGTTTGTAAAGAGGAGGAGTTAGCAAAAAAGCCACACTCACCGGGGGGGCACCAAAAATATTCTTGCACCCAGGCATCAATGACCCCAGGATCGGCACTGCTGAGATACTTTTAGTCTTCTGGACATCTCTAAAGAGGACATTTTTATTCGGCATTAGCAATATCAAGGTTGTAGTGATTATTGTGTGTTTAGTCTGTCCCTATAACTGTACATGTTTAGCAAAGCAGTATTTATCCTGGATGGATGGATGGACAGATAAATGGATTTTACATTAATGAATCTAAACAATGTTGTTGACAAAAATGCATGTTTCATTCAGTTAAAAAACAGGAAATTTAAATAAACTGAATTCTTGTTGTTTCTTCAATATCACATAAGTGCAATAAAACTTGGAGCATGAGCACCACAGCTATTGCTGTAGAGAAAGTGATTTATAAAATGCTTGGCACACACATGTGGCACTCACTCTGGTTAAAATCAATTCTGCATTTTATATTATCTTGAGACAACTACTGTTTCCCGGGCATTAATGAACTGCTTGGACGGTTTACAGGCCTTTCAAAATCCCCTCCTAAGCCTTTAGTGAATAATCCCCACAGTACAGTTTTCTTTATTTCTTTCTTGCAAATGAGATATATATCCCCAATTATATAAAACCTCAAGAGGGATTTTCACACCCTTACACAATTAATTTTGCACTACTGACATTTTACTGAATATCTGAAGCAATTGTACAGCTGTGGTGTAAAATTCTTTTCTCATTATCACTTATAGAGACCCAACATAATCCATAGCACCTAACAAAGGGAGACTATTTATAATTTATATCTGTCATTACTAGCACATTTAAAACACTAAAAATGGCACAGGATGTGTTGCCTTCTAGAATGTACAAACCTTCAAAACTAGTTAGAACAGTCACATTATTTTATTTAAGAGATCATAATTTATGAATTAAGACAAAAAGCAGATATAGACATATATAAAAAATTAAATTATGTATATATAATATATAGGGCAATATATTGTATACATAGAAACTTGCAACTCCTATTATTGCACAAAAGAGAATGTAAAAGCACAAAATGTATTGTGACGGACCACTTGGCAACCCGACTGGGCACCTCCGCCAACAGATGCTTCCTAGCTGACGCTGAGGACCGCAAGCACCGGACACCACAAGCACCGCAGACTCCACAACTACCGTAGCTTAGCTGGGATCTCACTGTCTTCCTTCCACCCTGGACCAACCTCGGATATCCAGGACCGTGTGGGAAAGACCTCTCCTAGTTCAGAGAGCGTAGCAGGAACACCTCTTACAAAAGCTAGTGATTAGAACCCAGGGGATTATAAAGAGTATAGCAATCCCCAGTTTGAATATAGCAGTTCCCCTCCTATCACAAGACCAAGCTACGGGTTAAGCAGGAACTCAATTTTAATGGAGGCACACTGGCCTTTTATGCAAGTTTCCCAACAAGGGTGACACCCAGGTGGACCTTGTGGGGCACAGGGACACAAAGGGAATAAACCAATAAGAACAATAATTAACTGTACGACACTCCCATAACACACATATAATCCCTCCCCTCTGTCTGTGAGATAATTGAGTCAAGCACTATACTAAACTCAATTATCTCCAAACACAAAAAACACATATTTCTAAAAAGTCCCTTAAGTACCCCAACACACAACATATCCCCGTAAATGTTAGTCCTGATCTGGGTGAACAACATATCCAAAAATCACCCAGATCAGTTCAGGGGTTCAGGAATTTCCTGGAAGTCTTATTTTCTTATATGGTCCCATGCCCAAAACAGTTCCAGAGAATTTGTGCTAACGGTTGGTCTCTCTGTCTGGAGTACAAAAGTACATACTGTACATGAACAGAGCCTTTTAAAGTGCATTGGGCAAGGTCTATTGCAGCCCCCATAGTCCTGGGGCAAGAGGCTGTCCAGCAGGCCCCTCAAAGACGAGGTTACTTTCATCACATGTATGTTAAAAATTCTTTCTCTTTGCCACTCAGCCCAATTAGTCTCACACAAGGACAAAATCCAATGAAAATTATTGAGTTTCGACCGTTACGGCAAATCTTATATTTGCTAAAGCTAAATACGGTTGAAATTAGGTCAGTCTGGGTGAATCTGCAGCAATCGCCCAGATACATTTTGTGTCTAAATTAAAATTGGTGATTTTGCCTCCACTGTTCTATGTTATGCTTGATTAAAAAAAAAAAAAAAAAAAAAACGGTATGATGGGAAAACCTCATGCCACAATAAACAGATATTTACAAAAAAAATTGGTGATTTTGCATCTGAAGCATATACAAAGTATTGGATTCGGAATATTGACTTGCACCAATTTTAAACTGACTGGGGACTAAATGCATCCAGTAGAATGCACCTTCTGTTATGCAAGTGAGCAACAGTTATAAGTACTATTTGGTCAGGGCAAGGCAAGGCAAAGGTTAATTATGTGGTGGCTGGTCTGTGCTTTCTACCCAACCACCACATTAAAAAAGTGTTAAATAGCATGAATAAGCTGTGTGTATTGTCAGAAAAGTATACATTTTTAATATTTCGCGGGTTATGGGGAAAAGTTGTTATTGCTGGCAAAAAATAAATTGGCGTATTTTTTTCATGCCAATATTGTACCAATTGTAGTGAAAAGCATTGAGTATTGAGTATTGAACGATTATCATGTGCATCCTTCGGTTTACTGTCTAAATCACATCAATGAACAATTAATACAAACATAGCCTTTCTTAAAAATGATAAGTGAGGGAAAGGGGGAATTATCAAACCCATTGAAATCTGTAGTACTTTTGCCAGGTATTATAGTTTGTTATAAAATCAAAGAAATGTGTACAATGATCCAACATACTCATGTAATATAGAGTTATCTATCTAATATATCATATTGTGGGGGTGCCTGGTGGCAAACCAAGATGGACACCTAACTTTGTTCTCCTCAAACCACCTAGTGTTAATTGGCATAAATCTAACCCAATCATGCTGAAGACCCACAGAGCTTCGGGCTCCCACAGGGCCACGGATCCCAAAAAAGGATCGCTTACCCCATTGCTTCGGCGCTATCTTTCTGCGCTGCTGCACCTGGCCTCCCAGCCTCTGACGGCACCGGAGCCAACTCACCAACCTTCTCTCCAGTGGAACACTCTCCAACCTCGGAAGATAGGGACTGGGGTCAGATGCTTCAAGCCCTACCTACACGGGCAGACCTGGTGTCGGCAGATACCACCTTGCAGTTCTCAATCCAGGCAGATATACAGGCCTCAACGACCCCATGGTTGACCAACTCAGGACAGCCACCTATCAAGTTAGCGAGGACATGGGGCATCGTACTGACTACCAACGGGGCCTGGCGCTGCACGTCGAGGATATAGACAATAAAGGATGGCGGAATAATCTGCGGCTGCCAGGCCTCCCTGAGATCGATGACCCGGCTCACCTGCAATCCATCCTTCAGGAAATCTTCAACAGCCTCACTCATAATATTCATCCGGGCCCACAGCGCTCTCCGCCCAAGGGGGCCCCCTGGAGCCCCCTGGAGCACCACGGGATGTGGTATGTGGACAGGTCAAGAAATCCATACTGCGGGCCGCGAGGAAGGCCAACACGCTTAGGTACAAGCACGCTGACCTCCAGCTGTACCCGGACCTGTCCCAGGCCACGCTACGCTATAGACGAATACACTGGTTTTCCCCCTTCCGCCTTCTACTCATCACTCCCCATCTCCCCTTTCACCCTCCCCTCTCCCTCTCACCTAATTTCCCCCCTCCTCTCCCTCCTCCCCTTTCGTCTTCCTCTCCTCTTCCCTCTCACCCCCTCCTCTCCTCTCCCCCTTTGTGACTTCACACTACGCTAGGGCAGACTTCCACCCTTGCTCATATTTGATCTACATTTCACTCACAGCCCACTTACACCTTTTTGTCCCACGACTTTGGCTCTATGGTTTATTTTGTACTGCAGCACTCAAAGACACCCTCTATCTCACAATAAAGCTAGTGGATCTGACCAACCTTATCTGGCCTTAGCACCTTTCAAGTGCCCCATTGCCTACATGCAGAAGAGGAGTTGACGAAAATTAATGGATTTTTTTCTTCTTTCTCTCGCCCCCACTGCATGCAAAGCATTCCGTGACTTTCTATTTGGCTGACAGTCTAACTGACTCTACCTCATTAATCTACGTTGGTCTGGGATCATGAGACCACTATGTTTAGTTATTATATAGTTATTATTTTATTATTTCTATAACGCCTGCAAAATTCTGTAGCGCTGTTTAATAGTTTTTGTTGAATGGGATTCTTAATCAGGTTCGCCTGATCTTATATACCGAGGTGGAAACAATGGAGAATTCAGAATACATCTCGACTTTTCCGCAGTTTTCTCGTCCATTGTCAACCTCATTTCCCCTGTATTGGGCTTAGGTGACAGCTCTCGAGCAGGCGTGTTTCCTCCCACCTAGCTGGCCTGGGCCGGAGGCCTGATCTGCACAGTCACTCTTGCCAGCATAATCACTACACCCACACAGCAAACCCACGTTCCACCACCTTACTGCTGTACTGCCTAGACAGCAGCTTACTTAACTAACCTGTTCTGTTAGTTCATAGATACTGGTGGGAGTTCAGCTAACACTAACTTGCTGCTTTTGCACGTAGCTTGCTACACCGGGATAGGGAGGTGTCCGGTGACTCAGGACCCTATAAGGCAGTCAGGTCCAAAGTCCGGCCTGCGAGCCAATTGCGGCCCGCGTTCTGGTTTAATACGGCCCCACAGGTAATTTGTTAAATCTATATGTTGTGGCCCCAAATGAATCCCCAAGCGCCGCTGAGGACGTGCAGTCCCACAGCATTCAAAGATCCAGAGATTCTCTGGATCTTTTAACTCTGCAGGACTACATGTCCTCCGTCTGCATTCTCACGATCTCTTGGACTTCGCGGGATCTCGTTGACGTTGCGTTTTTTGGCACATTCCTTCTCCCTGCTGGGACAGAAAGAGATCTGGGACAGAGAGAGAAGAGACAGAATAAAGAGAGAAGAAATAAAGAGAGAAGAGACGGAATACTGTGTTTTTTGGCAGAATAAAGAGAGAAGAGACAGATTAAAGAGAGAAGAGACAGAATAAAGAGATTTTAAACAGAATAAAGAAATCTGAGACAGAATAAAGAGATATGTATAGTGACAGAATAAGGAAATCTGAGACAGAATAAAGAGATCTGTATTGAGACAGAATAAAGAGATTTGAGACAGAATATGAAAAATAAATGACAAAATAAAAAGTATGCAGTTTGCAATAAACTGCATAAAATAGTTAATTTGCATTTAGTTTTAATGGTTCAAATGTCAGGCAAAATGGTCGGCCCACACACATGTTCACTATATCAAAAATGGCTCTCTTTGAAAAAGGTTTTGACAACCCTACTTTAGGGGAAAAGGACCGCATTGCTCCAGACATAATTCAAGATATTGGCATCCAGTAATACCCCCTTCACTTCGGTGAACCTAAAACTTCTGACTATCAACATAAAAGGCCTCAACATCCCAAGGAAATGTTTACTTGCTCTGAAAGAATTTAATCCACAAAACGCACACATATTCTTTGCCTAGGAAACTCACTTTAAGGAGGGCAACGCCCCAAAACTGACCAATCATGTTTACACACAAGGCTTTTACGGGAATAACCCAGAGAGCAAGTCTAAGGGGATCGCGATACTCATACATAAGTCAATCCCATTTCATCATAGGGGAACACTAACAGCAGGGAGGGCTGTTACATGTTTGTAAAAGGGTCAATACTGGGGCAGACGTATACACTGGCCAACATTTACGCACTTAACTCCAGACGTTCACAGATGGCTTTCTGATTCTTGGGGGAGACTTTAATACTGCCCTTGATCTACGGGTTGACAAGTCCACGGGCATGTCGGCAATGCCCACACAGGTCCTACTGATGATCAGAAAACTTCTACACGCTCATCATCTAGTGGACTGCTGGCGTGCTCTGCACCCAGATGGTAGGGACTACTCCCATTATTCCCATTACTCCATACCTCAAATTTGAATACCTTTTATATCTACTTACAACTTTAATAGTAATAGAGTGGCTAATATCATTCGTACCCATTGGGGAATCCTTAGGAGATCCTTCACAAATATTTTGGAATTTCAATCTACTCCATTATTTTCATACAGAAGACCCCAGAATATTAGAAACACACTTGTTCAAGCGGACATTGGACCCTTGAAACAGAAAAAACTGAGATTTCTCTCAACCCCGGTTTATGGCACTATTCTGTGCCACAACTGTAATTCATGTTATATTTGACATGACATCTGACTTCTTTCATGTTATGGAATATTCATTATAGAGGAATATATCATTATGGTACTATGTATTAAGTTACTATACCTTTAAGATCTGGATCATACATTTAAATAGACTTCATTTGTATTGTACTTTCTAATCTAATATCTAAAAAAAATTGCCTGCTATGTGAATTTAAAATGTGCTAGTTTAACTTGATGCATTAGACATGATATCTGATTTTTTTCATGTTATGGAATATTTATCATAGATGAGCGCATTACCATGTTACTAAATAATAGGCTACTGTATCTTTAAAAGTCTATTTATTCGAATAGACTTCACTTAGATAGTACTTTCTAATTAATTATTGTAATTTTGCCTATTGCATGGGTTTATATATGCAGTTTGACTTGCTGTACTGGACAGGACATTTGACTTTTTCATGCTGTGGAATATTAACTAGAGTTGAGTGTATTACTGTGTGATTGTATAATATATTACTGCATCTTTAAATCTTGATCCTATTCTTGAGTAGACTCCATGTTTTGTTTTTAGATGTCACTTATGCATATGTTTTAACATGTGATTGTAATCTTTAATTAACATAATTGGTTTGGGGGTTATTTAAACACTGGTGTTATGCTGTATCCCTTATGCATGATTAAGGCTCTGAGGAGCCAAAACGTTGCATTTATTCTGGTGAGGTGGTGAACCCACAAATAAATTTACCTTCTGTATCCTGGAGTGCTGCCTGTGTTTCTCTTCTATGATAATACATTGGTGGATTCAGCGGTGTCCATCCTACACACAGAGCGCCCCTTGGTGGAAGGCCGGAGCATATATGCGAAACCTGAGTGCAGGGTATACTGTTTTTGCTTGTCTCTTTCTGTGTGTCTGTATCTATCTGTGTATGTGTGTCAGTGTTTGTCTGTATGTGTGCATGACTGTGTTTTTATGTAACTGCATGTGTGTGCCTATGTGTCTGTGTATGTGTGTATATGTGAGTATATGTGTATATGTGCATACATCTCAGCATTTTGCCTGCACTACACACAAATACAACCCTACATAAAAACACACCACTGTGGAGGAACAGACCTCACCATGTGTTCTTGGAGGGGGCTGCTTGCCCGCCTCCTACCTTCTGACTATGGCCCTGGGATATATGGCATTTGAAAACACTATTTGTGCCCTGTGACAAAACTGGAGATTGTGCACAAATATGACTATTGTCCATATTTTTTATAATTCCCTTTGTTTGTTGCACTGTTCCCCATGTGTTTCATCTGTTGGTTCGGCTGGATAGACTACCAGACAAACTGTGGAGTTACTGGGTGGCCACCATTTCATGTATCAGAGGCACATGGTGAGAACAATGGATGGCGACCATTTTAACTCACAGACACTGTTTTGACTTTTCTACACGGTGCCATCTCGCCGGTATTTGGTGCACAAAGACATCGTTCAGTAGTTTTAAAGTACAGAACAGGGGACACATTTAACAGTAATTATTTTTCATATAGCCTGTATATGTTCTGCGGAATCTGCATTAAACCGTATCTTCCAAACTACTGAACGGATCTTGGTGAATTTTGGATATGTGGTTCACCCAGATATTTTTTTATGGGGTTATTGCATGGGAGGGTCCCTGTGATATGTTTTATAATCCTGTATTTTCCTGCCTGTGATAATTAAGTTAGTCTATTGTGTTGAGATCATTGTATCACAGGCAGAGGGGAGGATTTCTGATGTAATGAACGGGAGTGTTAGCTGTGTTGTAATGTGTTGATTGGTTGTTCTTCAAAACCCTGTGGGCAGTACTATGTTTGTAGAATGTGAATAAAAGAGGCTGTATGTGCCAGTACAGACAGATCTTCTTGACCCTCTTGTCTCGTGATTGGAGGGAACTGCTATATCACACTGGGGATTGCTATGCTCTGCATACCTCTGCCCTTGAGCTTTAATCACTTAGCTCTTTTAAGAGCTTGTTCCTGATACGCTCTCCTGGAGGAGAGGTCTTTCCCACACGGTCCTGGAGGACAGAAGCTGATCCAGGGTGGAAGGAAGACGGCGAGACTCCAGTTAAGCTACGGCGATTGTGGAGTCTGCGGTGGTTGTGGTGTCCGGTGCTGTGCTTGTGGTCCTCGGCGCAAGCTAGGAAGTGTCCATTAACAGAAGGTTCCGTTACAACCACCATATTCAAAAACCACACTACAGAAAAATGCACGCCTGCATTCAAATGCCAATACGTGCAAACACACCCATACATTCACTCACACATACTCCATACAAAAATATGCTTACATTCAAACACACAAACACTGTTCAGTGCTAAATATATATATATAAAAAAAAAATACAACCACTGCTCAGTGCTCAATACTTTTAAAAATTGTGTGGGTGTTTTTTACATTTTTAAGCTGGGGGAGGAGCTGGGGGAGGAGCGGGGGGGGGGAGGGAGTGCCAAATACAGGATCCGCCCCAGGTGCCAAATGCTCCAGGTAAGCCCCTGCATGCATATCAATTACATGTTTTTGTTTTGATGATAAGAGAAAAAGCAGAACATATTAATAAATATGGTGACAGAAACTAGAGTCATAATTCTAACAGAATATGCAGTGAGAGAGAGGTAGAAAATGCTATATGCTAGAATTGTAGATTGTATACAAAATGTAAATATTAGAGCTGCACCGAAATTTCGGCTGCCAAAATTTTCGGCAGCCTATCCAATTTCGGCTAAAAAAGGCTAAAATCTGCCGAAAATTACAACCCCTTTTCAGCGCTATATTTAGCACGAGGCTGACAAGGCATCCTGTAATGGGGGGCCCAGGAGCTGGCTGGCAAGCCACCTCAGGTCCCCCCCTAGGCTGACATGCATTGATGTTGGTAGGCGGGCGACGAGGGAGCACTCTCCCCTGTTCAGCTCCCTTGTGCGCACCACAGTGAATATGATGTCACTCTAGCTCAGGCATCACTAAGAGGCGCACAAGGGATCTGAGCAGGGAGATTAGAGCTCCCTTGCCACCTCCACTATGAGCCTGCCTGCCCTCCCGACTGCCCGCATGCCTGCCAGCCCAGCCAGCAGCAGCCCCACTGGACCCCAGGGAAGAATCCACAGCACTCCCAAAGGTAGGGAGGATCGGTAGATTGAACTTTTAAAAAAAATTGTGCAGCTAGTCAGTAAGTAGAGGCAATGAATGGTTATTTCACCTTTTGCAAAGATACCACAAGTCTATATTAATGAGGGAAGAAGCAGAAGAGGTCCACTGGTGCTGTATCTGATTCTGCACAGTTGTCACAATCTAACACCACCTTCAGCCCGAGCCTTTATAGAAGCCAGTGTCACATGTCCAGGAATTCTCATTCTTCCAGCGGCAGGATTGTGTGCACGCACACGCTCCAGAGTGCGGATTGCCTCACGCTAGTGTGGACCTGAGGTGGACATTGCTCCACAAGGGCCCCCGGCCCAGATAAGGTGTGTGGACTGTGTCCCCATTGTATCATATGGTGTTCTTTGTCGGAAGGACCTGGTACTAGGTAGCATAAAAATAACAAAACTTGTGCATATAACAGAAACATGCTCAGGATTCAATTGTGGGGTGTGTAGGGTAGGTCCATCAGGTTGGCTGTTTAGACACATCCAGAACTTCCTGCATATGTTGTCAAACTTGTCCTCGAACGACTGCATCCTCATCTGAGTCTCCAAACTCATTTGGTACATAGAAGGTTGCGGTTCGGTGGCCATTTTGGAGACCACGCCATTGCATGTTTGGCAGGGTATTTCACACATTTTCAGGGTAAGTATCTAAATACCACAGTGGGGACTGGTATAACCCCTGGGGGGGCACAGGGCTGCAGGAAGGTCGCTATGTGCTTCTCAATCCCCACTGGGAGATCGGCCACCTCTCCCAGCCGACAGCTTCATAAGCCTCAGGTCCCGACGGGCAAAATACACGCTTAATCAGTGTTTAGTAGAGTTTCCCTTTTTGTGGAGGTACAGGTACAGCTACTGTAGAACCCCAACTTCCGAACTGGAACCAGGGAATGCTCCAACCTCCTGAACAGTATACCCAGTAGTACTCCAAACTCCCAAACGGTAATCTCACGAATAGCCGCTAACAGATGAACACACACAGCATCCAAGCGGCTTACATTCCCAGCAATCAGTCTTTAAACGCGTACAGTAAATCCCCTCAATCACGAGACCAAGCTCCATATTGAGGGTAAAACAGGATTCTGGTTTATTGAGGGCTACCTGCCTGGTATTTATGCAGGTCTCCCATCTGGAGGACACTCCCCTAGGGGACCAGATGGAATACTGTAACACAGACAGACATGTATCACATTCCGACACACAGAAGTAAAACATCCCCACAATGCATTCTAATTTCCCTCCCTCTATCCTGGAGATAATTGGGAAGTAATCCAATTATCTCCCAGGACAGAGGCAAATTGCCATTATACACGTGGGGACACAGTAAAATACATTAAAACATATAATATTAGGGGGCGTGGCTTGGTGCCTGAACTGAATGGATGCACACCTGTGAGGCTCTTGCCGTTCGGGTACCTTGGAGCAAAAATAATCGGTCTACAGAGCAAAACTATAGCACCTACACACTCACTATGTCTCAGAGACAGAAGAACAAAACAGCTAAAGCGGACCGAGCGTCCTTCTTCTTGGCAAAGACCGCCGGACGGAAACCGCGGGAATGCCGAAGCCACTACAAAGATGGCGGAGAAGCCCGCTCCCGCGAAGGATCGCTGTCACCCTCAGCCTCCGTGGGTCCCCTCTCAGAGGAACAACCCCTAACAACTACAGCAATGCGAAACATGCTTACCGACTTGGCTGACACGATGCAGAACAACATGAAGAAGCAGCTGTAAAGTCTAGCGGCGGACCTCCACAAAGACATCTCAGACATAGGCCAATGCACGGCCCACGTGGAAAACAAATTGGACGAATTCGCTGATGCACATAACCGGCCGGCAGCCAAGGTGCAGGAACAAGAAACAACCCTCCACATGTATAAAACCAAGCTAGCAGACCTAGAGGACAGATCGAGAAGGAACAATATTCGCATCCGAGGTGTACTGGAAACGGTATTAGCCACAGGCCTCACTGACTACCTTCAAGATATGTTCCAACTGCTCACCCCAGCTATCCACCCGGACCAGCTGCTCGTGGACAGAGCACACCGTCTCCGTCGGCCACAACACCTGCCACCCACGACGGAGAGGGATGTCATTGCACGCATCTACTACTTTCATGCCAAAGAGCAGCTGATGAAGGAGAGCAGAAATGCTGATTTGCCCGACCCTTATGGACACATCAAGCTCTTTGCGGATCTATCTGCAGAAATTCTGCAGTTTCGGAAACACTTGGCTCCGGTCACTACCACCCTACATGGACAAAAAGTAGTGTACAGATGGGGATACCCTGCAAAACTTTTGGTCCACCACGAATGAACCATTCACACGATCTCTACCCTGGAGTCGGGTCTCTCTAAGCTCAAGGACTGGGATTTTCAAATACCAGAGCGCTTACAACAGAAACCAGCAAAAGCCCCAAGACTCTCCCCAGAGTGGACACTCGCATAAGTGCCATGTAAGACATTCCTTCCTGAGCAGAGGCATGATTACAGTATCCTTCCAGGACAACCTGAGATCTACTGCAGTTTCAGAGAACAGGTCGTATCACACCCTGAATGTTTTGAATTATGGACAGACCAATGTTAAATGTAATGTTAATGTAATGTAAATGCTGATTGATTATGCCCTAGGGTTAGTCGGAAAGATCTACACCAGTTCCTACCCTACGCAGTTAGAGAACTACCGGGCTGTAAACCACCTCCCCACAAAAAGAGACTTGCCCCTCATAGCCTCAGAAACTAATGGGGAGCCTGGAGTGATCACAGGTATCGGTGGGTATTAACCTCGGTTGAATTGTAGTATATATGCACTATGTTTAGGTGTTGTGCCTGGTTAGCCGGTGCCCTGTGGTTGCCTAGAGCAACCTAACCCTGTACCCTAAGCAGTTGGGGCCGTGGCAGCCCAGTCACAGCAAGGGTTAACCAACTAAAAGGGGTGATTCCGTACATCGGAGGCCCCTCCTGGGGGGAACCACAACATTGGTCGTCCCTGTCACTGCAGTACCGGGGAACCAGCACAGTAAACCTCCCATATGTCTCCCCATATGCAAGAGAAGATAGGACTCGGACCTATCTTGCATTCTAACCCCCAGGGAGGATGTTACACCCGGCCAAGGACCCCCTCATTAAATGCTACACACAGGGAGCCGATGACCCAGCCCAGGCCAAGAGACAACACCCTCCTCCTAATAGGGCCGACGGCATCTATGAGTTCTTTTTTACTTTATATCTTCCTTTTTGGTCTAACCTGTTCTCACTAACTCTCGAGACCCTCAAGACATTTCAAAATCACAATGTTGCAATGCTCCTACCTCCATCAGAGCCACATATGAGCTGTACGCCTATTGCAAAAATCGACCTCCCGCCCCCTAGGCTCTCCGATCGAGAGTTCCTTGACGCAATGTGGCTCTGAGCAAGGGAGCTAGTTAGGGCATGTTGCCCACCTGTTTACTTTATCCCCTCACCTATCCCCCCATCTGGTCTCATTCCACCCCAGAGGGTCCCTCCTTCCCCTACGAAATGTCATCCAGGTACTCAAACTCCGGCTACCCCGCCGGAACCAAATCACTTACCACATCTTAACAAGACGCGAGAAACCCTACTCAGCCGACTTGTCACTGGCACACGCAAACGATATGTAGTGCACTCACCCCCCATCATGCCAATATGAGACTTATCTCCCACAATGTCAAGGGGTTAAACACCCCAGGTAAACGCAGACTACTGCTTAAAGATTTGATAAAAAACAGGGCAGATATTGCCTGTATTCAGGAAACACACTTTCGAAACGACCGCACTCCGGCCATATTCATGAAAACTTACCCCGTCCAATTTCACTCTCAAGCAAGCACTAAGATGAAAGGAGTATCAATTCTGGTCCACAGAGATGTAGCCTTCACTCCAATAGAGCACAGTATAGATCCAAGGGGCAGATACATAATATTGGTGGGACAATTCAACGATGTTAGTAGCAACCTATTTCCCCAATGAAAATCCTAAGCAATTCCTCCAAATGGTATTGCATAAAATAGACAAGATTAATACTATGTGGGGATTTTAACTGCATACAATCACCCATGCTCGACACGAAAGAGATTAGACACACAAGTAAGGCATTTACCAAGCTGATAGACCAATATGACCTCTACGAAGCCTGGAGATCACTGCACCCAGGAGATAGGGACTATTCATTGTACTCGAGGGCCCATAACACCTATACACGCATAGACGCATTCCTCATAGACAGACAACTCCTAGCCCAACTGACTAACTGTACCATGGGAGACATAACATGGTTAGACCATGGCCCGGTATACCTTGACCTCTTGGACGCCTTCCAATTTAAAGGCAGAGGCTCCTGGAAATTAAACGACTCACTGCTGTCAGACACCACATTTGCTAAAGAAATAAGGGAAGCACTACAATCATACTTTGACAAAAATAGTGGAGCAAGAATCTCGGACAGCACAGTTTGCTCAGCGCACAAGGCAGTCATGAGGGACCTGTTTATCAGGAGATCCTCCTTTCTGAAAATACACCACCAAACCAATCTCCTAGATTGCCACAAACAAATAGCATTAACCTCCAAACAGAACAAACTACAACCCACACCACAACTAGCAGCACAACTTCAGACGCTATATACCCACTTAACACAGCTAAATGCAGAAAAAAACAAGAACATGCTCCACAAATTAAAAGCCAATGTTTACCATAATAGCTGCAAGGCCAGTAAATACTTAGCTAATAGATTACGAGCAAAGTACGCAAACTCAAAAATCGCCCACATTGTAGGTGAGGACGGCACAAAAAAAATCACCCCCACTGCTATTAGTCAGGAATTTGCGGAGTTCTACTCCAAACTCTATAACCTGAATACCTCCGGCAATGTACATTTGGCAAGCACAGACAAAATATATAGTTACCTACAAAAGGCTAACCTTCCCCAAATAGACCTGACACAAACAGCCGAACTGCTAAAACCTATCACAATACAGGAAGTGCTAAACGTGATAATGGGATTACCAAGGGGTAAAGCACCGGGAGCGGATGGTCTCTCTAACGCCTATTACAAGCTATATGCTCAGGAACTCGCCCCGCACCTCCTGAAGGTGTATCACTCAGCTTCCGAATCAGGGAAACTACCGCATGAAATGCTGTTGGCCACCATAGTAACCTTACCCAAACCAGATAAAGCACCAAACCAATGCAAAAATTACCGACCCATATCGTTATTAAACACGGATGCAAAAATATACGCAAAAGTCCTAGCAAATAGACTCAGCGGCCTCTTGCCCACACTCATAGGCGACGACCAAACAGGATTTGTGAAAGGCAGACAAGGGCTAGATAACACCCGCAAACTGACCCTGCTATTGGAGAGCCTCAGAAAGGACAGGGGCAGCGGGCTACTCCTTGTGCTAGACGCGGAAAAGGCGTTTGATCGTCTCAGCTGGCCTTTCCTAGAACGCACACTGCGGGCATATGGGTTCCCCCCACCAGTCGTGCAACAGGTATTCGCACTGTACACTACCCCATCAGCACAGGTCCTCCAAGCTGGATTTAAATCACACCCCTTTAGCATCACCAATGGGACAAGACAGGGCTGCCCCCTATCACCCCTACTGTACGTCCAGGCACTAGAACCCCTTCCACGCAACATCAGAGCGCACCCTCTCAAACAGGGAATTACTGTGAAAGATACAGAATATAAAATCAGTGCTTTCGCAGACGATATACTACTATATATCACGGAACCAGTTGAGTCCCTTCCTGACATTATGCAGACTATCAAACACTATGGCCAGCTGTCATACTATTCGTTGAACGCATCGAAACCTCAAGCAATGGGGATAGGAATCCATGCCTTCCAGATGTTGACCCTGAGCAAGACATACCCATTTGAATAAAGGTCAGACTATATAAAGTATTTGGGACTCCTCTTTACCAAGAAACCCTCAGACCTCCCAACTAGGAACTATATCAGGGTCTGGAATGACTATAAGGTTATTTTAAAGACATGGGGGGCCCTCTTCCTTACATGGACCGAAAGAATAGTGGCACTGAAGATGTCCGTGCTTCCAAGGTTACAATATGTCTTTCGGACCCTCCCACTAAAAATCCCCCAATCCTATTTCAAAGCAATCCAGAAAGACATGAATAAGTTTTATTGGGGGAATGGGAGACCCCGGGTGATGCTGTAACTCCTCAAAGCACCGCTGAGGGAAGGAGGATTAGCAGTTCCAGATGTTCGCGCCTACTACCAAGCAGCAATACTAGCATCCGCACTACCACACCTTATGGACCAACCCCCGCCAAAATGGGTAACCTTGGAGGCACGGTTGCTAGAACCATATGAAATCTCACATATTCATATTCCATATCACATAACCATATGATACCCACAACACTTCGGCCAACGATACCAAACATGCCGAACCAACTGTCATTACTACTGCAAACATGGGATGCACATAGAACCAAACTGAGCACCAACCCCCAAATATCTAAAGCTATGCCCACGTGGGCCTTAACATATTGTATCCCGACGTTCAATGCTAGACCATGGCACGAAAAGGGCCTACATAACTTAACCTACTTCTACACGGGAACTAAACTCACAGGTTTCGCCACGCTGCGCTCAGTTCATGGGATCCCACAGGCCTCCCACTTCTCTTATAGACAACTCCATTCCTTCCTACGCAAATACGAACCCCATGACCCCACAACACATGAAGTAGGGATACAGAACCCCACACTGTGGGAACAGATATGCCTGGACAAGCGCCTGCCTAAATCGTGCAGGCCGCTTTCCATGTGTTACAAACTACTCTTAGAATACTCCCCATTCCCTGACACCACACCTGCGAAATAGTGGGCACCAGACCTCAAAGAAGGGATCTCCCAACAAACATGGGATGACATCATTGTCTCTTCAAAAGAACTGGTTAAATCATCCACTCTCCTAGAGCAACATACGAAAATGATATATAGATGGCACTTAGTGCCCGCGAGGCTGCACAAACTTTACCCAACTTGCTCCCCACAATGCTGGAGATGTGCCTCTCATGTAGGTACTGTACTGCACACATGGTGGCAATGTCCGCTGAGTCAACCATTCTGGGAAGATATACGCAAAATACTGTTAGAAATTACACACATAGAACTAAAATACAACCCACGCACATACTTGATACTCTCTACCCCTTCGGAAACACCTCCACACACTCGAAAAATCGCATATCACCTGCTGCTCACAGCACAGCGGGTGATAGCGAGAAACTAGAAATCTAGCCTAACCCCAGCAATAGAGATGGTTCTCTCAGAACTAGACAACCAAAGAATATATTCACCAACATATGCCCCCCTACCGTAACAAATGAGGCGGCCTGGGAAGCCTGGGAGACATGGAGAAAGACACACCGCAAATAGAAATAGAACATACACGGGTGCAATGAGGGTAGATAGAGGTCAGACCAAACATACTAGGGACAACGTGAAGGGAACCAAGAAGAGTAACATGTATGTATAGAGGACAGTGTACAAAAGGAATGAATAATGTCTACCTTGTATGTACTTGGTGTGGTACAAAAATATTGGATGACACTTCCACACTTTTCTTCTTTCTGGACCCCTCCTAACCTTATCACTTATGATATGGTGAAAATAATAAAAATTGTCAAATTATAAAAATTTTTTATATAATATGACATTTACTACACCAACCCCATACATGTCACATATCCCTAGATAGCTTAGATCTGAATGCACATAACCACCGAATAGCGCTCAGATCACATACATACAGTTCAATTGCCATGGAGCCAAAGTCTTTAATTACACGAATAGGCTCCATGGCATAGCTATCTGGGTTAAAATATTCCCTTAAGTAAAGTCCCGATCAATCCAGCGTTTAAACAACCAAAATAGAAGCAGGGAAGACTGGAGGCTCAGCGGTGCCTGCACGTAAAAGTAGTGCACTGATTCTGGGCTGAGCACTGCTGGCCGTCCGGGGAGCTCCATAACACCGCCACCGGGTGGTGGCTATGTGTAACCGCGACCACCCAGTATAGTCAATTAAGCTGCGATTAACCGCAGCTACTGGGTGGTCAATTGACGGCACACGCTAGCTTCCCAGTGGTTGCGCCTTCATGCGGCTTTCGGTAGTTTAACAGGGGAACACATAGGGACTGTACAGGCAGGGAAATAAACCGAACAAACAGACGAATGGAGGGAAAATAATTGTAACCCATATACAGACAGTTCTGTTACACATCTCCCTCCTTGTGGGACACTCCAGCAGACCCAGCTTGACCCTTCTTGGGTCAACTTGGGGACTCGGGTGCCGGAGTGATTTCTGTTTGCCGGGACAACCCATCAGCATTGCCGTTCTGCTTAGCGGGTCTATAACTGATGGTAAAATTGTAAGGTTGTAGGGCCAGACTCCACCGTAGCAACCTGCCATTGTCCCCTGAGACCCGGTTAAGCCAGACCAATGGGTTGTGGTCAGTATTAAGAGAAAATTCCTGCCCGTACAGGTAAGGGGTTAACTTTTTTTTTCAGTGACCAGACCAGGGCTAGACACTCTTTCTCCACTGCCGCATAACTCACTTCCCTGGGTAGTAGTTTCCTGCTTAAGTATGCGACAGGGTGCTCTCCTCCATCCTCCCCGACTAGGCTCAGCACAGCCATACATGGAAGCATCTGTATGAACAAGAAAACATTTGTTAGGGACTGCGGCAGCCAAGCCAGTGCCTGGAATGCGGCTTCACAAGCAGGAGACCACAGGACCTTCTTAGGTAAGTTTTTCTTAGTCAGGTCAGTCAGGGGCTTAGCTATGGTGCTGTAATCGGGGACAAAACGTCTATAATACCCTGCTGTCCCCAAGAAGACTAGTACCTGTGTCTTAGTGATAGGTGTGGGCCAGTTAGCCACTGCCTCTACCTTGGCTGGCTCTGGTCTCTGGTTCCCACACCCCACTCTGTGACCCAGGTATTGCATTTCAGCCATGCCTAGATGGCATTTCTCTGGCTTCAAGGTCAGGCCAGCAGCCCGAATCTTGTCCAGAACTACCCCTATGTGTATCAAATGCTCCTCCCAAGACCAACTGTAGATTGCAATGTCGTCCAGATATGCACAATCAAATACCTGGAAACCATCGAGTAGTCTATCCACCATACGCTGAAATGTAGCCGGGCATTCTTCATCCTGATTGGCATGACCTTAAATTGGTACAGGCCAAACGGAGTGACGAAGGCCAACTTGGGGATAGCATACTGGGCAGGGGAATCTGCCAATAGCCCTTACACAGGTCTATGGTAGTCAGACAGCTCCCCCCTAGCGATCCGATCTAGTAATTCGTCTACCCAGGGCATCGGGTAGGCGTCAGTGGATGTCTTCTCATTGAGTCGCCTGTAGTCCACACAGAACCGGATGGTCCCATCTTTCTTGGGTACCAGGACTACAGGCGAGTACCAGGACTATCGGAGGGCTCGATGACCCCTAGCTGGGTCATCTCCTGTATCTCCTTCCGCATTCCTTCTCGGGCTGCTTCAGAGATATGGTAAGGGGGCTGTCGGAGGGGAGTCTGTCCAAGAGTCTCTACCTTATGTACAGCCAGGGTCGTATAGCCCAGCTCTTGGGAGAAAGTCTCCTGTTTCTCCCACAGCAGCCTCTGAGCCTGTTCCTTTTTCGTAGGGCTTAACCCATCCCCTAGCTGTACAAGGCTCATCAAGTCAGTCTGGGGGTCCCTTGCCAGTAAGTCAGGTAGAGGTAACCCTCCGAGTCGTCTGCAGCCGGGGCACACACTGCAGCGACATCCTCCTGTCTCTCCTGATACTCTTTCAGCATGTTCACATGAAAGGATCGCTGGATCCTTTCATCTGTACAGCTGGCAACGACATAGGTATTGTCACATACCTGGGCTACTACCTTGTACGGGCCCTGCCAAGATGCTTGCATCTTGTCTGTCTTCACAGGTTTGAGTACTAAAACCTTCTGCCCAACCTGGAAGACCCGCTGCCGGGCACCCCGATCATACCACCTTTTCTGTCTCCCCTGGGCCGTCTGGAGGTTCTCTCTTACCATCAGAGACAGTTTCTCCATGTGGTCCCTGAGTTCCAGAACATATGACACGATGGGGTCCCTTCCTGCTCTGTCTCTCCCTCCCAGTGTCCCCTAACGAGATCTAGGGGTCCGCGGACCCTTCTCCCATAGAGTAACTAGAAGGGGGAGAACCCAGTAGATTCCTGGGGCACCTCTCTGTAAGCAAATAACAGATGAGGCAGGAATCGCTCCCAGTCTCTGCAAGCGTTAGTAAAGGTCCTCAGCATCTGCTGGAGGGTCCCGTTAAAGCGCTCACAGAGACCATTACTCTGTGAGTGGTAAGGTGAACTAAGCAGCGGTTTAATGCTGCACACCTTCCACAACTGCTGGGTGAGCACAGCAGTAAACTGAGTTTCCTGGTCGGAGAGAATCTCCTTAGGGAACCCGACCCGGGTAAAAATCTTAACCAGGGCATCAGCTACTGTCCCTGCCTCTATAAAATAAAAACAATAAAAAGGCTGCGCACATTAGATAGAGTCCAATAAAAGGAAAAAGAGAGAAAAGTCCAACTGGTATATTCTTACAGGTGTCCTTGGTTGGTGGTGTCTTCTATTTATGTGGTGGTTTCACTCGTTATGAAAAATAAAAAGAGGAAAAAAGGACACCCAATGGTATAGTATGTAAAATTCAGGTATAGACGTAAAATTAATAGTATAAAACTCACATTTACCAGAGCTAATGTCCAGCTCTGGAGTAAAGCGCGTACAGCGGTTTTAATCCCCGCTTATGGGATATAGGCAGGTTCTTCTCCGTGAATGGTATCCAATTCTCGGGATAAAATAAACAGCCAATAGTGCTCACTGTATGACAAGTAATAATAAAATAATAAAAGAAATGTACTTACAAAGAAAGAGCAGACCCACTGCTCTTTGATGATAGCTTGGGTGGATTGATCCCCACCTACGGATTACTTTGGGTACAGGAAACTTCCAGGAATTTTTAGGTTTCTTTTAAAACCATAAAAATATTTAAAATAACAATAAAAAAGGCCAGGGTAAAAAAGAATGATATGTGTCTATAAAAAAGATAATTGGCACAAACAAATGACCAAAAATACTTTAATATATATAAAAAACACAATTTAAATATCCATAACGCATTTCGTCACAAAGGGACTTTATCAAATGGAATAACATGATTTACCTGGCACATAGATGTTATATAAGAGCATAATTGATTGAATTTTGGCGCCAAAACTTAATTTGACCAATCAGGATTAAAAACATTTGTACAACTTTAAAATACATAATAACTTATTCAGCACATAATTTATAGTAATACAACTTATTTAAAATATATATACATTTAAAACGAAGGTAAGATGGTATAATTTAGGGTAGTTTAAAAAAATCACGTGACCGGCGGCACTTCAGCGTTTCGGAAGTTCCGCCGCTTAGCAGCATGGGAAATGTAGTCTTTAGCGGCGGCCGTTTTAAAAGTCCTAAAAACGGACTTAGTTGGGTTCCCAGGTTAGAATAGTGTGGCAACAAGGAATAAAGTTGCAAAACGAAGGGGCTGGGTAAAACAAAAGGCATTTGTAAAAAGGTCACGTGGTTTTCGGCAATAATAGCCGAAAAACCTTATGGGAAATGTGGTTGATAGTAAAAACAAAAAGAGAACCCCAAATTAAGATAATAAAATAAGAGAAGAACATGACACATATAATACTTATTACAGAGGAGTTGATTAATAAAAATTAAAAGTTAAAAGACATAAGTTTAAACAAATCCACCTTCTGTTGGAAAAAAGGAAAGGCATCCAAATTAAAGAGGCAGATTAGATAAAAGGTGATAATAAAAGGATGTTATAAATAAATTGTTTAAAAACCATAATTTAAAGGAACAAACATAGGGATTCATAAAAAATTATATAAATCAAAATCTGCATTAAGGCCATGGGGTATAAGAGTCTGGAGTTTATACACCCATTCCATCTCTGTTTTTCCAAGTAACTTTTTTATATCACCTCCTCGCCAGGAGGTAGAGCATTTTTTTATACCAATGCACTTTAGTAAACGAGGGTCCTTATTGTGCATAATAAAATGTTTGGATACTGTATGATTTAGGTATCCTTTTTTAATATTTCTGCAATGTTCGCTCAGTCTTATCTTTAGGCACCTTGTGGTCATCCCCACATATTGGAGGCCACACGGGCACTCGAGCAGATAAATAACATTTTTCGTATGGCAGCTTATAAAATCATAAGTGTTGTTCATTTTTATGGATTTTGGGAAGAAAATAAATAACCGGGGTAATTGGATGTTTCTTGTTTAAAAAATTGTATTCATGTTTGTTTAGAATTTTTTGATCTAGACCCTTATTTAAAAAATTTGATAAAATGTCGACCAAAAACATTTGAAAATTAAAAAATACATTAGAGATAAGACAGACTATTCTAGTAAACAAGTAAGAACTTACCATCTTAAAAAGAAGTACACTTCAGAAAACTACCCCTCAAGACCTAATTATCAAAATTACATGTATAACAACTCTCACTCTCACAACAATGTATCATACCAACCACCTTCCAAATATTGCAATTATGCTACACGTAGACCCCATCACCAATCCCCATCCACAACAAGACCCCAATATACGTCTTCTCACCAAAATCACGTTCCTTCTAAATCACCATACCAAAATAAGAGGAATACATATCAACTACCCTCATATAAACAAAGGAAATTCCCTCACGATAACTACAATCCCATACCTCAATCACCTAGATATCATAATTCCTCTGGTTTTAATTTTTCACCAAAACCACAAAGATCCAGGTATACTAATGATCATAATGAGTATTCCAATTACTCAAAATCACCCACAATCCCAAATCATACCAATAGATATCAATTATTATCAGTCGATTCTGACTTTGATAATGAGGACCATTTTTTAGAGATACGCACTCACCAACCTGCACTAGCCCAGACACCATACCCATCACGCTCTCAAAAAAGAACTTCAAACCTAGAGGAAGACGAAGTGGAAGAAGGGAACAAAAGAGAAAGATTGGAAAGATAATAACACCTTCCACTAATTCCTGCAATGGCATTTTTAACCTCTCCCAAAAAGTTTTATCAGCCGGACAATTATCTGTTTTAATTAAGGGTCTTAAATTCGCTCCCACTTCCTCTTTTAATTCATTCCAAGCTTTTCTTGATGTAAATAAATTTGTTAGAAAGGCTACACTGAAAAGATTTTTTATAAGTAAAAATGACGAAGAACCTGCCCCTTCTACTTTATCCCTTCCCTCAGAAACAGAAAATAGTCCTTTTTTAAATACACATTTGAGAGAAAAATCTAAATTTTACCCATCCCATTTTAAATCAGCTCCTTTGATTTTATTTGAGAAACTTGTTCTTAACAAATTATTAAATGATCGGATTAAAAATATCCAAACCATTTTATCAAATTTTTTAAATAAGGGTCTAGATCAAAAAATTCTAAACAACCATGAATACAATTTTTTAAACAAGAAACATCCAATTACCCCGGTTATTTATTTTCTTCCCAAAATCCATAAAAATGAACAATACCCTCCAGGAAGACCCATCGTTTCGGGGATAGGTTCACTTTTAAGTAATCTTTCCCAATATATAGATACCCTCCTCCAACCTTCGGTTAAACTTATGAAATCCTATTTAAAAGACTCCATGTCACTCTTAAAATTTTTAAATGATTTTACCTGGAAAAATAATTTTATACTAGTCACATGTGATGTCCAGTCCCTTTACACCATTATCCCTCACGATATTGGTTGTCAAGCTATAAAAGAAATTTTAACTCAAGAAGCTAGGATTCCTGACACTCAAATAGATTTTATAATAGAAGGTATCAATATTATTTTAAATAACAATTATTTCTGGTTTTTAGACTCCTTTTATTTACAAAGAAGAGGTACAGCTATGGGGACTAGGTTTGCCCCTAGTTACGCCAATTTGTTTATGGCTGATTGGGAGAATGAAGCCATATGGGGCAATCATACTTGGCGGGCAAACCTAGTCTCCTATTTCAGATATATAGATGACCTTTTTTTTATTTGGGATGGACCTGAAAAACATCTTATTGATTTTATCAATTATTTAAATACTAATAATAGGGGCATCATCCTCACACATGAATTCAGTAAACAATCTATTAACTTTTTAGACCTAAATATTTTTATCAACAATGGACAACTTCAAACAAAAACGTATTTTAAAAAAGTATGTGTTAACACGGCCATAGACAGGTCTAGCTGTCACTATAAGCCGTGGCTAGAAAGTGCCCCAAAAAGTCAGTTCTTACGCCTTCGCAGAAATTGCTCAGAACTCACAGATTTTAATGAACAAGCAGAGTTTTTAAAAAATAAATTTATTGAAAAAAATTACTCAGAACCAGATCTGAATATCACTATTAACACAGTCAAACAAAAAGAAAGAAAAGATCTTTTGATATATAAAAACAAAGAAAACAATTAAACTATATCACTTCCAGTTATTTTTAATTTTAATAATAAAAGCAACGATGTCAAAAAAATAATAAGAAAACATTGGCACATACTAAAACATGATGAGATACTCAATTCCATCATACATACTCATCCGAACATTGTTTTTAGAGGAGCACCTAATTTTAAATCGATTCTAACTACAAATTTTACAAAAAAATCTCCTTTAAAAAGTGTATCATTTTTTCCTAAGACAAAAGGTTTTTTTAGATGCAAACAATGCATTGTATGTAAAACAGTGGATCATGTCATTTCATCAAAAATTACAAAATTTATGTCAAATCAAACTAAAAAAGTGTATGATATTTATGATTTTATAAGCTGCCATACGAAAAATTTTATTTATCTGCTCGAGTGCCCGTGTGGCCTCCAATATGTGGGGATGACCACAAGGTGCCTAAAGATAAGACTGAGCGAACATTGCAGAAATATTAAAAATGGATACCTAAATCATACAGTATCCAAACATTTTATTATGCACAATAAGGACCCTCGTTTACTAAAGTGCATTGGTATAAAAAAATGCTCTACCTCCTGGCGAGGAGGTGATATAAAAAAGTTACTTGGAAAAACAGAGATGGAATGGGTGTATAAACTCCAGACTCTTATACCCCATGGCCTTAATGCAGATTTTGATTTATATAATTTTTTATGAATCCCTATGTTTGTTCCTTTAAATTATGGTTTTTAAACAATTTATTTATAACATCCTTTTATTATCACCTTTTATCTAATCTGCCGCTTTAATTTGGATGCCTTTCCTTTTTTCCAACAGAAGGTGGATTTGTTTAAACTTATGTCTTTTAACTTTTAATTTTTATTAATCAACTCCTCTGTAATAAGTATTATATGTGTCATGTTCTTCTCTTATTTTATTATCTTAATTTGGGGTTCTCTTTTTGTTTTTACTATCAACCACATTTCCCATAAGGTTTTTCGGCTATTATTGCCGAAAACCACGTGACCTTTTTACAAATGCCTTTTGTTTTACCCAGCCCCTTCGTTTTGCAACTTTATTCCTTGTTGCCACACTATTCTAACCTGGGAACCCAACTAAGTCCGTTTTTAGGACTTTTAAAACGGCCGCCGCTAAAGACTACATTTCCCATGCTGCTAAGCGGCAGAACTTCCGAAACGCGGAAGTGCCGCCGGTCACGTGATTTTTTTAAACTACCCTAAATTATACCTTCTTACCTTCGTTTTAAATGTATATATATTTTAAATAAGTTGTATTACTATAAATTATGTGCTGAATAAGTTATTATGTATTTTAAAGTTGTACAAATGTTTTTAATTCTGATTGGTCAAATTAAGTTTTGGCGCCAAAATTCAATCAATTATGCTCTTATATAACATCTATATGCCAGGTAAATCATGTTATTCCATTTGATAAAGTCCCTTTGTGACGAAACGCGTTATGGATATTTAAATTGTGTTTTTTATATATATTAAAGTATTTTTGGTCATTTGTTTGTGCCAATTATCTTTTTTATAGACACATATCATTCTTTTTTACCCTGGCCTTTTTTATTGTTATTTTAAATATTTTTATGGTTTTAAAAGAAACCTAAAAATTCCTGGAAGTTTCCTGTACCCAAAGTAATCCGTAGGTGGGGATCAATCCACCCAAGCTATCATCAAAGAGCAGTGGGTCTGCTCTTTCTTTGTAAGTACATTTCTTTTATTATTTTATTATTACTTGTCATACAGTGAGCACTATTGGCTGTTTATTTTATCCCAAGAATTGGATACCATTCACGGAGAAGAACCTGCCTATATCCCATAAGCGGGGATTAAAACCGCTGTACGCGCTTTACTCCAGAGCTGGACATTAGCTCTGGTAAATGTGAGTTTTATACTATTAATTTTACGTCTATACCTGAATTTTACATACTATACCATTGGATGTCCTTTTTTCCTCTTTTTATTTTTCATAACGAGTGAAACCACCACATAAATAGAAGACCCCACCAACCAAGGACACCTGTAAGAATATACCAGTTGGACTTTTCTCTCTTTTTCCTTTTATTGGACTCTATCTAATGTGCGCAGCCTTTTTATTGTTTTTATTTTATCTTGTTTTATAGGGTATGAGGGATTCCCTTTTTAAGGTTGCTGCCAAAGTTATTTAGCGCTGTCTCATTCCTTTTATTTACTACTGTCCCTGCCTCTATGTTGGACAGAGCCACTGCCTCTGGGTAACGGGTGGCATAGTCCACCACGGTGAGAATATATTTCTTCCCGGATGGACTAGCCCTGGCCAGTGGACCCACAATGTCAACGGCTATGCCGAAAAAGGGCTCCCCAATGATAGGCATAGACATAAGCCTTGCTTTTGGGTGGTCCCCCCGCTTTCCTACCCGTTGACATGTGTCACATGTCCTACAATATTGTCGCACAGCCTGGTTAAAATTTTGGCCAGAAGAAGTTCTGAGTAATCCTATGTCCTGTGCAACGGGACCCTAGATGCCCGGCTAATGGCACATCATGCCCAATTCGCATAATCTCTAGCTGGTATTTCTGGGGCACCAACAGCTGGCGTTTCTGCAAAGGGGCTTTACTTTTCTGGGATGGCTTAGGGACCCTATATGGTCTATCCCCTACCCACTCATAGTGCTCTCCGTCTACTCCCTCTTCCCCAGAATCTGCCTTAGCCCTATACTTGGAAAAAGTCGGGTCCTCCCGGGTTTCCCTCCCAAAGGTCTCGGGTGTATCCCAACCTAAGGGGGCCTGGTCCACTGTACATGTCAGCAGCAGGGTTTCAGCAGCAGGTGAGTTGGCTCCAGCAGCACGGGTCTGGGCACGGGTGGTCACAAGGTGGGCTTAAGCGTGGCCCGTCAGGGCATAAGCGGACACAAGGGGGGCCAAATCATACCCCAATAAGACGTCTGCAGGCAAGTCTTTCATAACCCCACATGAACAAGTCTAGAGCACACCCCCCAGTCCAGGTGGACCCGGGCCACAGGTAGCCTAAACACGGTACCTCCGGCTACCCGTATGGCCACGGTGTGCTGATTTTCCGAGTTCCTTCTGCAACAGTGTCATGGTAGCACCAGTGTCTCTCAATCCGGTTACTGCTTTGCCATTCACCTTGACCGTTTGGCGATGCTGTTGCCGGTTATCTGGGCTAGCTGCTTGCACTGGGTCAGCCTCAAGCAGGATACCACAGCACTCTTCTTCCTCAACACAATGGGCAGCAGGTACTGCTGGCGGGGTTTCCCCCATGCTTGTCCCCTCCAGGACTGGGACTGACTGGCTGGAGCTAGGGGACAGTCTACCTTGCGATGTCCCATCTGGTGACAACCATGGCATTTTATATGCTGGATGAAATTCCGTGGATTGTACCTCGGTGGTTGTGGTTGTTGGCTTGTTGGAGGGGGTGCTGAAGATCTGTATACCGGTGCCGGGGCTGCAGGCACTGGCCTGTACTCCGGGCAAGGGGCAGCTTTGGGTGCCGGTTTATCCAGCTTGCGGGCATCAGAGTATTCGTCAGCCAAGCAAGCTGCTTCAGGTAGTGTGAGTGGCTTTCTGTCCCAGACCCATTCTCTTACCCCTGTGTATATGAGCTCCAGTACTCCAACCGAGTACCTCCGCCAAGTCTGCTTCCTTGTAGCTATCAGGGACTTTGAAACACTTCAGACCCAGACGCCGAGGCTTGACTGGGATCACTTAGGGCCTTTTCCACCCTGGACCAAACACCAGACGACGCATGGTGAAGGTTAAACAGCAACTCTTTAATGAATACAGCACTCATAGTTTTAAGCCCCCAACAGCCTAATTTACATACAATAGGTTACATAGATTACTATAGTACAAGGAAGGGTGGGATCAGACAATAGCAAGGGCTGATGGGAGATTGAGGAGGGATAGAACAGCTAGTTTAATCTGGTCTGGCAGTGTCCCTGGGACAACACCCTGCTGGGGAAACAATAGGACAGGAAAAAGGGGGGAGGGGGAGATGCACAGACCAGCAATACATTCAACATACCCTGCACAAATAATAGGCACAATGTGACAAAAGGAATTTGGGAGCCCACCCACAGTGTCTGTCTTCCATCTCCAGTGAGTGTGACTACCTTCACACCCTGCAGATAGTCTTTCATAGAAATGTTCCAGCATGAACAGCTGCAGCACCTCCTCTCCGGATACCGCCTGGCATCCAGAGACCCAGTGAACGGCCGTGCGGTTGATACGGCATGCCCACTCGGTATATGAATCCCCACTCAATTTGTTAGTGTCCCTGAACCTCCGCCGGTACGCCTCTGGGGTGACAGCATACCTGGCTAAGAGGGCTTCTTTTACGGCTGGGTAGTATAGCTACTGTAGAACCCCAACTGGAACCAGGGAATGCTCCAAACTCCCGAACAGTATACCCAGTAGTACTCCAAACTCCCGAACAGTAATTTCATGAAGAGCTGCTAACAGACGAACACACACAGCATCCAAGCGGCTTACATTCCCAGCAATCAGTCTCTAACCACGTACAGTAAATCCCCTCAATCACGAGACCAAGCTCCGTATTGAGGGTAAAACAGGATTCTGGTTTATTGAGAGCTACCTGCCCGGTATTTATGCAGGTCTCCCACCTGGTGGACACTCCCCTAGGGGACCAGATGGAAGACTGTAACACAGACAGACATGTATCACATTCCGACACACAGAAGTAAAACATCCTCACAATGCACCCTAATTTCCCTCCCTCTATCCTGGAAATAATTGGGAAGTAATCCAATTATCTCCCAGGACAGAGGCAAATCGCCATTATACACATGGGGACACAGAGACAGTAAAATACATTAAAACATATAATATTACATTTACTACACCAACCCCATACATGTCACATATCCCTAGATAGCTTAGATCACATGCATACAGTTCAATTTCCATGGAGCCAAAGTCTTTAATTACATGAATAGGCTCCATGGCATAGCTATCTGGGTTAAAACATTCCCTTAAGTAAAGTCCCGATCAATCCAGCGTTTGTTTAAACAACCGTAATAGAAGCAGGGAAGGCTGGAGGCTCAGCGGTGCCTGCACGTAAAAGTATCCGCTTTTAGTGCACCGATTCTGGGCTGAGCACTGCTGGCTGTCCGGGGAGCTCCATAACATTGCCACCGGTTGGCGGCTATGTCTAACCGCGACCACCCAGTACAGTCAATTAAGCTGCGGTTAACCGCAGCTACTGGGTGGTCAATTGACGGCACACGCTAGCTTCCCGGTGGTCGTGCCTTCGTGCGGCTTTTGGTAGTTTAACAGGGGAACACATAGGGACTGTACAGGCAGGAACATAAACCTAACAAACAGACGAATGGAGGGAAAATAATTGTAACCCATATACAGACAGTTCTGTTATAATTGTCATTGATCCATGTTATTGTCATAATTTATTTTCATTATTTAATGTGGTCGAGCCTCACATCAGTTCTTATTGATATTACGTTTCTTCTCCCACATTCTATTTTATTATATCTGTCTTGTTAATACTGATTGGAACTTACATAAACACTGTAAAATGTTTATATTTCATATATTTTGTGTGCTGTGCTGTGGTGTGTCTTGTGGGTGTAATGTTGTGTCATAAAAACTAATAAAAAAAAATGTATTTAAAATATGTTCATTGATCTACATCTTGTGGGTAGGTAATACATTCAATTAATTATTATAGAAATTATGCTATAAACTACAGACATAGATCTGCAAAGATTCTGAAATATATGAACTATCCTGTATTTAGGATTTCTATGCCTCACTGGAAACTGCAAAACTGTTAACATTCTGGAATTTAAGTTATTCTGCTAATATATTGCATTTCTTCTCCACTGCTTTATAATGATATCAACATTGTCTTTGAGAGTTTGATATACTAGTTGCTATAAAAACCAGTGTAACGCATAAATTGACATAAATTACAGTTGAGAAATTAAGTTAGTAATATACTAACATAATTCATTGTTAGATAAATGTCTATACTGTATTAATATTTAACCACTTCTCATGAAGTAAAGTATAGACAAAAATTACACCACAATTTTCAAATCAATGTGCTGTAATTACAGGATCACTATAGGGTCAGGAACACAAACCTGTATCCCTGACCCTATAGTGTTAAAACCACCATCTAGCCCCCCTGGGCCCCTCATGCCTCTATAAATAAAGCAAAATCTTACTGTATTCAAGCCAGAAGCTGTAACTCTGCATGCTGTTACTCAGAAAAACAAGCAGTGTGCTGACATCATCAGAAGTGGTAGCCTGATCCAATCACAATGCTTCCCCATAGAATTGGCTGAGACTGACAAAGAGGCAGATCGGGGCAGAGCCAGCATGATTCAAACACAGACCTGGCCAATCAGCATCTCTTCATAGAGATGAATTGAATCAATTAATCTCTATGAGGAGAGTTCAGTGTTTGCATGCAGAGGGAGCAGATACTGAATGTTTGGATGCACTTTAGGCAGCCATGACCCAGGAAGGATCTCTAACAGCTATCTGAGGAGTGGCCAGTGAAGTTATCACTAGACTGTAATGTAAACACTGCATTTTCTCTGAAAAGACAGTGTTTACAGCAAAAAGCCTGAAGGTAATGATTCTACTCACCAGAACAAATTCAATAAGCTGTAGTTGTTCTGGTGACTATAATGTCCCTTTAAATAAAACACACTGAGAATCATTTAACACAAAACATTGAAAGACATTATTAAATTTTATAAACCCAAATTTGATTGACTTGCCTGACAACCCAGGCGGAAAGTGCAGAGAATTTAATTCGCAAGCACTATATTTAACCCTGTTACTTTCCAAGACACCATAAAATCTGTACATGGGGGGTACTGTTTTACTTGGGTGACTTCGCTGAACACAAATATTAGTGTTAAATTGTAAAAGTGTAAAATTATAAATTGTATTACAACAATGATATTTTCAGTAAAAGTGAAGTTTTTTGCATTTTTCACACACGAACGGCACTTTTACTGACTATATTATTGTTGTAATATGTTTTACTGTTTTGAAACACTTATGTTTGTGTTCAGTGAAGTCTCCCAAGTATAACAGTACCCCCTATATACAGGTTACATGGTGTTTTGGAAAGTAAAAGAGTAAAATATAAGGCTTGCATTTCATTTTTTTCACATTGAAATTTGCCAGTTTGGTTTGAGACCGTATGGTAGCCCAGGAATGAAAATTACTTCCATGATTGAATACCATTTGCAAAAGTAGACAACCCAATGTATTGCAAATGGGGTATGTTCAGTCATTTTTAATAGCCACTTAGTCACAAACACTGGCCAAATATGAGTTTTTTTTACTTTTTTCACACGCATAAATATGAACTCTAACTTTGGCCAGTGTTTGTGACTAAGTGGCTGCTAAAAAGGACTGAACATACCGCACTTGCAATACCTTGGGTTGTGTAATTTTGAAAATGGTATGCCTTCATGGGGGTAATTCTCATTCCTGGGCTACCACACAGTCTCAAAGGTACCATTACTAATCTGGCAAATTTTCAGGTGAAAACAAATGCAAAATGGAATGTGCTATATTTGACCCTGTAAACTTTCCAAAATACCGTAAAACCTGTTAATGGGGGGTACTGTTTTACTCGTGAGACATTGCTGAATACAAATATGTGTGTTTTATTGCAGTAAAAGTGAACAGTATCATGACATTTACAGCTAAAATGTCAGGCGGAACTACAATTTGTTTTTAATCTTAATTTCTCACAGTTTTTTTGTTTTGTTTTTATTCATAATAAGTTATGTTTCATATATGAATAGCTAATGGGAAACTAAAGCACTGTTTCTCCTGAACAAAATGATATATAATAAGTGTAGGTGCACTTAATATGAGAGAGGTGAATTACGGTTGAACAGACAAATAGCGCAAATTCCAGGTTTTGTTAACATTTTGTTTAGATCAGAATGTGTATTATTGACTCCGTCCTGAAGGGGTTAAAGGTTTTTTTCCCTAAAGATTTTTCTTATGGATTTTTCCTCATATACTTGTAGAGAATCTTTGCTAAAATTCCATACTATAATGTAATATATGGTTGTGACGAAGTGCCCTTCGCCACTTGTGCCTGGAGGGGACTACTGGCTAGCCTCCTGCCTTCCGACTATGGCCCATGTGCTGATAGCGGTATTTTCCCCTGCAGAAAGGTTTATTTGTGTATTTCTGCTGGGGCGTTCTGGACTTTCAGTATGGTAGTAGGGCTATCCCAGATAGCTATGCCATGGAGCCTATTTGTGTAACAAAAGACTATGGAAAAGACTTTGGCTCCATGGCGATTGAATTGTATGTATGTGATCTGAGCACCATTCAATAATAATGTGCACTCAGATCTAAGCTATCTGGGGATATGTTGCATGTATATGTTTTATATAGTAATTGTAACATTGTGTAATTTTATGTCTTTTTGTACCCATGTGGTTAATGGAGTCTTGCCTCTGTCCTGGGAGAAAATTTGATTACTTCCCAATTATCTCCAGGATAGAGAGGAGGGATTGTGATGTCACTGTGGGAGTGTTTTGTTTGTATTGTCTGTGATTGGTTATACTGGGTCCCACCCTGTGGGATGTCCCCTTGCATGGGGACTTGCATAAAAGCCAGTGTGTGGTCATTAAAACAAGATCATCTTGTACCTTTCTTGAAGCCTTGGCTCATGTTTGGGGGCAGGGATACCTACACTCTGGGGATTGCTATAATCACTTACTCCCCAGAGTAAGCTATTGCAATAGCTTGATTTGTCCCTGCTACGCTCTCTGGATTTAGGAGAGGTTCACCCACTGGGAATTGGATCCTGGTCGTGGATCCAGGGTGGGTGGAAACCCCGGCGCAGCTGTATCGCTGGAAGTGGGATCTGCAGTGCTGATGGTGTCGGTTAGAGTGCTTGGAGTCCTCGGCAAGCGCTAGGAGCATCGATTGGCAGAGGTACTCAGTCGGAGTGCCAGCGTTCCGTCACATTTGGTGGCAGCGGCGGGATGGCGTCCTAGTGCGAGGACCAGCAGCTCGGAGACACCTGTAACATGTGGAGTTACGGATTTATAATTGAGGGCAACGCTAGCCTCTGCGCAGCGTCCCTACCTACAGCAACATGGAGCTAGCAAGACCCTGGACAGCAGCCAGTGAATTGCAAATCCGCCTGTTACAGTGCTATGAGGGTGCTGATTTCATGAAGGAAGTAAAGGCGCGGCTCGTCTGGTTTGGCCCAAACCCTTCAGATGAGGTGGTCCATCAATTGTTGCGCCAGTTGAGTGCTGAGAACCAAGAAGCACGGAACTTCGAGTACCAACTGTGGAGTTTGGGGGTATTGACACCCCGTCTCCAGCGACAGATTGAGTTACAGGGAGAGGAGAGCAGCGACCTCCACTTCCCAGCGGCAGTGCACCGTACAGAGGGAAGAGACAACCGGTCTCTCTCCCCAGCGGCGGCCTGAGTTCCAGGAGGAGGTGATGGTAGATCCCTCCCCCATACAGCAAAAAGCGTCCTGGGGAGAGGAGGCAACCGGCCTCCCTCTCCAACAGCAGCCGGAGGTGGGCGACCTCATAGACTTGTCCTGGGGACACACAGAGATGGCAAGCGGAGATGGGACCGAAGTCTCTCTGCCGGCCCTACAGGGATGCTGGGCAGTCAGCCCAGGTCCCCAGCGGCAGTATAATATACAGGGAGAGGAGACAACTGGTCTCTCTCCCCAGCGGCAGCCTGAGTTCCAGGAGGAGGTGATGGTCGATCCCTCCACCTTACAGCAACCAGCATCCTGGGGAGTGGGGGCAACCAGCCTCCCCCTCCAACAGCAGCCATAGATACCGGGAGAGGGGAAGACAAACCTAACCACACTGGCGCAGATGGGACCGCGGTCTCTGTGCCAGTCCTACAGGGAGGCTGGACAGGCGGTCCAGATCCCCAACCAACCCCGCAGGGATGCCAGGAGGAGGAGGTAAGCGAAACTTCCCCTCCCCTGCTACATCCCAACCGGGTCTTGGGGGCAGTGGATGAGCCTGCGAAGAGCTGGCATCTGGGCAGAGCTCTGTTAGCCTCTGCCCCCCCCTTTTCCCCTGTATCAGAGCCTGACTTACCACGGGTTACCCCTGTGGAAGAGCTGGCAGCAGGGCAGAGCGCCGCTGGCCTCTGCCCCCCAAGCAACACTAGCAGTTTGCCTAGCTGCACCAGAGAGACCGAGAGTGCTGCGCTGTCCCACTACAAACTTGAACCTACAGGCCAGTACCATTTATTGTGGGGGGGCTACTCTGCGTATTTTTCTTTGTGGGTGGGCTGCCCGACTAACCTAGGTACTGACCAGCAGAAGGTCAGGTACCTGTTTAGTCTTCCCCCCAAAGGGAAGATGTGTGACGAAGTGCCCTTCGCCACTTGTGCCTGGAGGGGACTACTGGCTAGCCTCCTGCCTTCCGACTATGGCCCATGTGCTGATAGCGGTATTTTCCCCTGCAGAAAGGTTTATTTGTGTATTTCTGCTGGGGCGTTCTGGACTTTCAGTATGGTAGTAGTGCTAACCCAGATAGCTATGCCATGGAGCCTATTTGTGTAACAAAAGACTATGGAAAAGACTTTGGCTCCATGGCGATTGAATTGTATGTATGTGATCTGAGCGCCATTCAATAATAATGTGCACTCAGATCTAAGCTATCTGGGGATATGATGCATGTATATGTTTTATATAGTAATTGTAACATTGTGTAATTTTATGTCTTTTTGTAACCATGTGGTTAATAGAGTCTTGCCTCTGTCCTGGGAGAAAATTTGATTAATTCCCAGGATAGAGAGGAGGGATTGTGATGTCACTGTGGGAGTGTTTTGTTTGTATTGTCTGTGATTGGTTATACTGGGTCCCACCCTGTGGGATGTCCCGTTGCATGGGGACTTGCATAAAAGCCAGTGTGTGGTCATTAAAACCAGATCATCTTGTACCTTTCTTGAAGCCTTGGCTCATGTTTGGGGGAAGGGATACCTACACTCTGGGGATTGCTATAATCACTTACTCCCCAGAGTAAGCTCTTGCAATAGCTTGATTTGTTCCTGCTACGCTCTCTGGATTTAGGAGAGGTTCACCCACTGGGAGCTGGATCCTGGTTGTGGATCCAGGGTGGGTGGAAACGGCGAGACCACGGCGCAGCTGTATCACTGGAAGTGGGGTCTGCAGTGCTGATGGTGTCGGTTAGAGTGCTTGGAGTCCTCAGCAAGCGTTAGGAGCATCGATTGGCGGAGGTACTCAGTCGGAGTGCCAGTGGACCGTCACAATGGTCCTTTTTTTAAATGTATTTATTTTTTAGAAAAAGTAAAACAAATAAATTATAAACTACTAAACAGCTCATTTGAGTGCTGGAAACATTGCCTGAGAATGTGATGGATTAAATGACTTAAAAAAAAGATAAAAAAGAAAACATTTTATTAATTGGATGAGTACAATATGAACAATCAAACCTGTAGATGATGACATGCACCATATGAGGCAAGAGAGAAAATACCAAACATTATATTCTCAGTTGATTTTCCAGACAAATTTGTTTTATTTTTTTCCATGTTTTTTTCCATTTAAACAAAATGGTATCATACAATACTGCTAATAGCCCATCTAGTAAAGAGTCACAAAGTCTGGGAAAGGGGAAGCAAATGAGAAGAGAGGATGGATTATCCAGGGTTACACAACTATGAAGCACTGTATTGTTAATTTAGGGAGACTATTTGGGAAATGGTGTGAATAATTGTAGTGGCTGTCTGCCTGAAAGGTGCATCCAACATCGGATAACTTAAAGGACCACTCTAGGCACCCAGACCACTTCAGCCTAATGAAGTGGTCTGGGTGCCTGGTCCAGCTAGGGTTAACCCATTTTTTAATAAACATAGCAGTTTCAGAGAAACTGCTATGTTTATTAATGGGTTAAGCCTTCCCCCTAATCCTCTAGTGGCTGTCTCATTGACAGCCACTAGAGGCGCTTGCGTGCTTCTCACTGTGATTTTCACAGTGAGAGCACGCAAGCGTCCATAGGAAAGCATTGTAAATGCTTTCCTATGCGACGGGTTGAATGCGCGCGCAGCGCTTGCCGCGCGTGCGCATTCAGCCCAGGAGGAGGAGAGGAGGCAGAGATCTCCCCGCCCAGCGCTGGAAAAAGGTAAGTTTAAACCCCTTTCCCCTTTCCAGAGCCGGGCGGGAGGGGGTCCCTGAGGGTGGGGGCACCCTCAGGGCACTATAGTGCCAGGAAAACGAGTATGTTTTCCTGGCACTATAGTGGTCCTTTAATTTGCTTTTAATTAGTTATGGAATAAAATTGTCAAAAGTTAGTGCTTTTTTCTTTCAACAAATAAATCAATCGTGGCAAAGTGAATCTATGATATGCATATTTTTTCTTTACACAAATAAAAATATATATGTTTTTAGGGCTACTGCCTCATCTTTTAGTATTTACAACAAGACAAGAGGATACTAAAAATTGCATACTCTGGACTTGTAGGAAGGTGGGGTAAAATAAAAGATTTGAATATTTGTCCGAAATTCTTGAATGTTTGGATGGGTCATGGGGTGGAGGCCAATGAAAAACTTTTACAAAGGGAGAAGAAAGTATAGAAGGATGCAAATCAGCCCCATAGCATCACTGAACCACCACCATGCTTAACTATAGGCAGAGTGTTCTTTTCAGCGTATCCTTCATTCTTCTTCCTTCAGACTTCCGCTGATCCATTGTGATGAAGAATTTCAGGTTTGTGTCATTGCTTCACAAAACAGAATCCCAAAACTTCTGTGGTTTATTTATATGGTTATGAGCATATTGAAGCTGATTTTCTTGTGCTTTTTTGTCAGTAGTGGTGTACATCTTGCAGTTCTGGCATGGAAACCTTCTGCGTTTGGTACACACTTTACTGTGCTCACTGAAACCTCGGATCCTGTTGCCACCAAGTCTTGCTGCAGGTCTTTTGCAGTCACTTGAGGGTTTTTCACTACCTGTCTTCTCATAAATCTGGTTGCAGCCATTGATTCCTTTTTCTGCCCCATCCAGATAATGTAACCACTTTTCCCTCAACTTTGAACTTGTGAACTATGCTTTCAGCGTTGTCTCAAGGAACAATCAGTGCCTTTGTTATCTTTTTGTATCTTGTTCCTTGTTTGTGAAGAGCGATGATCTCTTCTCTTAACTTTGTCGACCATTCTTTTGCCATATTGAGTTAACATGTTAACAAGAGTAGTCCCAGAAGATTGGAAGTTATCGAATGTTGTGCCCATTCACAAGAAAGGTAGTAGGGAGGAGTCGGGCAACTATAGGCCAGTAAGCCTTACTTCAGTAGTGGGGAAAGTAATGGAAACTATGTTAAAGGATAGGATTGTTAAACATCTAAAAACACATGGATTCCAAGATCAGAGACAACATGGGTTTACTTCAGGGAGATCATGCCAAACTAATCTTATTGATTGAGTAACTAAAATAATAGATCAGGGTGGTGCATTGCTTACCAAGATTTCAGTAAGGCTTTTGACACTGTTGCACATAGAAGGCTTATCAATAAACTGCAATATTTAAGTTTGGATTTCAATATTGTTGAATGGGTTAGGCAGTGGCCGAGTGACAGGCAACAGAGGGTTGTAGTCAATAGAGTATATTCGAAGCATGGGCTTGTTACAAATGGGGTACCTCAGGGATCTGTACTTGTACCCATTATTTTTAAAACATTTATTAGTGATATTGCAGAAGGTCTTGATTGTAAGGTATGTATTTTTGCTGATGATACTAAGATTTGTAACAGGGGTAATGTTCCAAGAGGGATAAGCCAAATGGCAAATGATTTAGGTAAACTAGAAAAATGGTCAGAGTTGTGGCAACTGACATGTAATGTGGATAAGTGCAAGATAATGCATCTTGGACGTAAAAACCCAAGGGCAGAGTCCAGAATATTTGATAGTGTCCTAAGCTCAACATCTGAGGAAAGGGATTTAGGGGTGATTATTTCTGATGACTTAAAAGTAGGCAGACAATGTAATAGAGCAGCAGGAAATGCTAGCAGAATGCTTGGTTGTATAGGGAGAGGTATTAGCAGTAGAAAGAGGGAAGTGCTCATGCCATTGTACAGAACACTGGTGAGACCTGACTTGAAGTATTGTACGCAGTACTGGAGACCGTATCTCCAGAAGGATATTGATACTTTAGAGAGAGTTTAGGGAATGGCTACTAAACTGGTTCATGGACTGCAGGATAAAACTTACAAGGAAAGATTGAAGGAACTTAACATGTATAGACTGGAGTTAAGATGAGACAGGGGGAATATGATAGAAACATTTAAATACATAAAGGGAATCAACACAGTAAAGGAGGAGACTATATTTAAAAGAAGAAAAACTACAACAACAAGGACATAGTCTTAAATTAGAGGGGCAAAGGTTTAAAAATAATATCAGGAAGTATTACTTCACGGAGAGGGTAGTGGATGCATGGAATAGCCTTCCAGCTGAAGTGGTAGAGGTTAACACAGTAAAGGAGGTTAAGCATGTGTGGGATAGGCATAAGGCTATCCTAACTATAAGATAAGGCCAGGAATAATGAAAGTATTTAGAAATTGGGCAGACTAGATGGGCCGAATGGTTCTCATCTTCCGTCACATTCTATGTTTCTATGCAGTCAAACATGACACTCAGCAAACCCCTAGCCAGTTCAGTTATTTCAAGTGATCAAGCTCAAGCATACCTGGTGCAACATATGAAGCCCTTGACCTGTTTTACATATTTGAGTTGTTGTGCGGAATTCTATTCAGGTGGTTAAATAATCTTGAGATTAGAAAAGTAAGTTGCATTTTCAGTTGAATTGGGGGAAACCACTTAAAGCATATGTTGTGTTGAGCTACTTCAATTGCTTTTGTTTGATCTGTTCATTGCAAGCAGCTAAAAGTCTGTAAAGTTTGATGAAATAAACCTAATTTTTAATTATTTTTTTAATAAGTACAAGTCTTAAGCCCAACCCTAAACCCTAATGTCTTCTATTAATCACACTAATCAACATTTCCCTGACAATTAAATCTCTCCTTGCCAAATTAGATTGACATATTCCTGTGCCAACTAACCCCCTCCCTAGGTGGCCATATTGATCTTCTAAATAACCCTTTCATCAACCCACACAGATCTGCTAATTTTCCTTAATAAACAATTCACCCCGCACTCAGATCCCACTCAATAATCCGGCCATCTATCTGGGAGGTGCTCTTTGAAAATAGCAGACACCGCAATCTGCAGAAGTCAGAGTGCAACAACATGAAACACAGGTGACACTGCAAGATCTGTGATGGTTTTCTTTATTGAAGGGTAATGTTCATAAAATAAAAAGGCAACGTTTTGACTATATAGCCGTTATCATGCAAAGTGATTACAAACATACTCTGGGTATATAGACCCTTTAAATTAATCAATTAATAGATCACATGGTTAGTCCAATTAACAAATAAATAAATTCTTGAAATCCTGGAATGGATTACTCAAATTGGCTACAGATCTATGTGATCACAAAAAAACTGTATAAAAACAGCATAAAAGACATGACATGCAGTGTTCTCTGTTAATGGTGCATGTATAAAAGTTTTAAAGGACCACTATAGTGCCAGGAAAACATACTCGTTTTCCTGGCACTATAGTGCCCTGAGGGTGCCCCCACCCCCAGGGTCCCCCTCCTGCCCGGCTCTGGAAAGGGGAAAGGGGTTAAAACTTACCTTTTTCCAGCGCTGGGCGGGGAGCTCTCCTCCTCCAATCCTCCTCTTCTCCTCCCCGTCGGCTGAATGCGCACGCGCGGCAAGAGCGGCAAGAGCTGTGCGCACATTCAGACGGTCACATAGGAAAGCATTCATAATGCTTTCCTATGGACGCTGGCGTGCTCTCACTGTGAAAATCACAGTGAGAAGCACGCAAGCGCCTCTAGTGGCTGTCAATGAGACAGCCACTAGAGGAAATAGGGGAAGGCTTAACCCATTCATAAACATAGCAGTTTCTCTGAAACTGCTATGTTTATGAAAAAATGGGTTAACCCTAGCTGGACCTGGCACCCAGACCACTTCATTAAGCTGAAGTGGTCTGGGTGCCTAGAGTGGTCCTTTAACTATTTCATAGGCATATAGTATACTTACATTGTTATGCATATGAAATAAGTTCTTTGCTTATTTCACAATTAAAGCCATGTATTTAATCTCACCATATAAAGATACTGTCAGGATTACTAGTTGATCCAGCCCGTAAAATTATATCACACCTAGGACTAAAGGTAACGTCTTACTGAGCCTTAGAATGGCCGCACTCAATGTACCAGAGAATAGTTAGAATACTCGCCAAGGTCAGGGACACAGAAGGAGACACAACGTTCAGGGAAAGCAAAACGTCAGGGATACCAGAATACAGGGAAGTCAAACAAAGCCAAAGTCAGAAATAAATACTCAGGAACAAACTCTTGGACAACAACAGTTGAGGAAAAGGAAAAGAAGAGTTTAAATAAGCCTCCGTCAGATCTGATTGGCCGTACCCGGCCTTTGACCCCAGAATGTGTGTGCGCGTCCTTTGCGTGACGTCACAGGTACGCTGACTTCGTCAATACAGTGGGCAGACGTGGAGTTATAAATTAGAATGGATCCACAGCGGCCGGCTTCCTTCAACATGCCGCAGGAGTCAGATACACCGGCATATGGCTGCTGAGTAGCACCTCCGTTAATGCCAGAAAGGCATTTTTCATTACGGATACCACAAGGTGAGGATGAACATGTGACAGATACAAACGCTAAGTTTTTATGATTATATTCTGGTGCACATCAATAATCTGAATTTAAAAAATATCATAATGTGTAACCTCTATATGCTCTCGATAGCAAACATTATCAGTCTGAATCAGTTTACATTTATTTAACTCAATATCCAGGTTATAACCTGTATTCAATGGCTTCCCCACCGAAGGTTCTGGTATCCACCCTTTTAATAGCATGTGTGGCCTCTTGCCAGGCTGCCCAATGCTCCCTACCCGTGGGCGGCATTGGGCCGTCACGCGAGGTAGATACGGCTCCCTCGTTCCGTCCGGGTGGACCACGTGGATATTAGTGCACGCGGCCTCCCTCCCCCTCTCTGCTCACTGGCCATGGCTGGGTTTTCCCCTCTCGCGGCGGCCATTTTGGGGATGGAATTTTGCCGCATGTTACTCTCCTCTCACCCAGCACACCACCTGACAGGTTTACTGTAGTTTTGCTTAATTATTACTTTTCTCCTGTCTTTTATTAAACCCTTCGCTTTCACTTGCCTTATATCATGCAGGCTAAGGGTGATGGGCCTGAGGATAAAATGGCCTCTGAGGAGTTTCAGGACCCATGGCATCTTCTGTTCAGAGAGCCTTTGCCTCTGCCATGGGAGCGGTGTCTTGATCACTGTCCCAGATGGTGCAGGCCCTGTTGCTGCCCTGGGTGACTGTGCCTGCCCTACTGGGTCCCCTTCTGCCCCTGCAACATTCGGGGCCCATAAGGCTTCAGCAAAGGCGAAACACCTCACCTCCCACTCCTCGATGCAGGTACTGCCTGCCATGATGGACTCGCTTGAGGCGGTCAAAGATGGCACGCTCCCAACACGCAAAAGAGCCCCTGGCCAGGCAAAAAACGGCCAGATTATGGAAACAGGCTATATCCCGCGAGGAGAGGTTGGACAACGACCAAAGTAAGGAGGGTGACTAGGAAGCTATGGAGTATGACTCTTTTATGATGAGGCTGATACTAAGGAGGATATTTCCCCTACCACAGCGACCATTCCTGGGGCCACCACTACAGCCCAGGGTAGTTGCGCTCGGTCATCGGGTGGGGGCACAGCGCTTCTGGATCCTCAGGGTAAACCCTTGTTCAATCTGGATGATCTTCGCCCCCCCCCAGTTGACTGAGTGGGAACCCCCTGGGCACATTGCTCAGTATATAGCGCATTGTATGCGCAGCCCCCTCTCTAACGAGGAGCGCAGTAAACTGCACATGGAGTGCCCCTGGCCTTCAGTCCCTGGCTCGGCCTGTAAGACCCCTGAGGTGGACCCTCAAATCGCCCAATTCCCAAACAAGTCATGCTGGAAGCGCAATAAGGGTCTTGACTTCTCTCTAGAGAGTTGTCAGGATAAGATAATGGACACGTTGAGGCCCTTGTCAAAGGTCTATGAGCTGCTAGACTCTGCTAAGGCGGGTGAGTTAGAGTTGGACCTAGAAGTCGCCATCGGCTGGGTACAGCGGGCTATCTGCCTTCTTTGTAATGCCAATATGGCTATTTCAGCCAAATGCCCTAAGCTGGTGAATATGGCCATATCAGAGCCTGGTCCCGCAACTGAGGGAATGCTGTTTGGGGACAGTTTTACCAAGGACTTGGGGTCCTACCTGAAGACATTCACGGTGATTGACAAAGCCCAGGCAAATATCAAGAGGGTGTTTTCTCCAAATGTTTTTGGAGGAGCCAGGCGTAATAGGAGCTGTCCACCCGGCCGTGCTTTCCAGGACTTATTCCGAGCCACTTGAGGCTCCTTCTTCCCTATGCGGGGATTCCATGATGCCAAGGCTCCGACCTTTTTCCCATCCAGAGGGAGACTATAGTTGACTCTTGCGTTACACCCGAGGCCACACCGAGAGCAGGCTGTAGCAGTTGCTTTCTCCACCATCCCATGAGGAAGGCAGCCTGCATTCTAGAGTGAGAAGGAGCAAGGCTGGATGGAGGCAGCAACCAACTCAGAATCCATTGCTTCCTGCCATTCACGGATCCTTGTCTGATGGTAATAAAGAAAACTGTCTGTTATCTCACTACGCTCACTCCCCAGATTGGTGGCCAACAGTGTGCCACTGAACTCTGGTGGGCCTCTGTGCCATTGCACCTGATCTATCTGCAGTACTTCCGCTCCTGGATCTAATTGGAGATATTTCTCTTCTCATATTACTGGTAGCTTAAGGATAACAAAGGGCTTCCAGTCCTCTTTTTCAGTGCCAATGTTAACTGCGCTCATTTCCTTTGTCTCAAAAGTATGAATGAAAATATTGACTTGTATGTAGATTTATGTGTCGTTTTATAGATGATTGCTAGAGAGAGAGAACATGCACAGGAAGATGCATTCTCACATGCATGTTGCTATTAAAGTTGCTTTAAAATACATCCTTAACTTCTTTGATGACCATAGTTTAGAGGTATTAGAACCAAGAGTTGACTGTAACATTTAAATAGTATTAAATGGTTGTGTTTAATCAGGAATATTTTCCATCTAAACCTCTTCTAATAGGTGCAATGAGACCAGACTTCAATGTAAAAAAAAAATTTACATGAGACAAAACAAGAAAAAGCTCAGTTTTGACATTTATTTAATATTGCAAGCATTCCAGTGTATATTACTTAGGATATAATTAAGTGCTATTATGCAAGTGCCATTCCCTCTGACGCTTCTTGGTCTGTCAACACGTTCATTGCAAACCCCAAGTAAGACGTGATATGTTGACAGAAAAGAATAATTTAAGATGTAACTTGAAAAACAACCTGTTCACACATACTTTTGCTGAGCAGTTTTGCAGTGTTATAGAACACTGCCTGCTTATCATGCCTATGAATGACTTCCACTGGACCTTGCAGATGGCGTACATATTCTAACTGAACCAACTAAACAATGCATGTATAGATGATAGGAAATTTAGGGATTCTGCTAATGTACCTGCAATATTGTTTTATACTTTAAAATAATATAATGATTTTTATGCACTCACAAATTCCAAATTGATAAAGCGTTTTATGGGTGCCTCCCCACAATGTAGATGGGGGGTTTTAAATGTCCCTCCTAGAGTGATAGCCGATGGGGTATCAGGGTCAGCGAGATGATCCAACAGACTCCAACCAGGTGAATACTTCAAAGGCAATTTATTCACTCATCAGATCGGGTGGTGTACAAATAGAACAATAAAAACAAATATAAAAAGTCCACCGGTCCTACGCGTTTCGTCCTTATACAAAAGGACTTCCTCAGGGACCTCTTTCAAAAACAGCAATTAAATATACAATAACCAACAAGGCAACCTAAAAACGCTACCAAACTAAAAGTCTTATATAGGGCTAATCCCTTCAAATCATTGGTGGAATAGTGGATGTCTTCCCTCTTCTGAACTTCTATTCGCGCCCGGTATCTTCCTCCAGGTGTAACTACTTCGCTGGGGATTCCAATTTTCTTCCGCATTAATTTTGGCCACTTCTGCGGACGTCACGCGTTACGTTCTTGTCATGTGACCGGCGTGTGTTCCACGCTTAAAAATCCAACATGGCCGTGCGTTCCACATCATAATCATAGAAGATACAACCTGAAATCCACTGTCAATGCACACAATAGTGATACCCGGGAAGCTAAACAAGAGGGCTATTAGATATTACATAATAAACAAAACAATAATAATGATAATAATATATCGTCTATATCTAACCAAATTACAAATCAACAAAATATTAAGTATTTAAACTGAATGTAACAACTTCCTATCCAAGTTTACATTCAGTAAAATCATAAATCAACATAATATACATCACAATCTATTATCCATTGCAACATTAATGATTTAATATGTGTAATCTCCTTTCCTTATTTTAGATGGTGTTTAATAGATATAAACTTTAACGTGACATTTTACTTAATTACACATCCATATTGTGCCTACCATAATTAATTGATATCAACCAATTAAATGATTTTCCACTTAAATTACCAAGATCATTATCTATGTGGAGGAAATTCATATCTCCCATATTTATATCTCCCTTTTATCCTAAACAGAGTAACAGTTATTGTGACTATTATGATCTATCTTAAGAGCCTGAAAATATGATGGAACTAATCTCAGTTCCCTCAAGGGGAAATGTTTCAAATAACAGAAAAAGACAAATGCAGAAATAAAAAAAACCAGAGCAAAAAACAAAACCCATACTCTTAAACTAATTTAATCTAGAAAACAGACTATATCCATGTCTACATTTAACCCCCTTGGAGTGAGGGTGCCCAATCTATGAATCCAATATGACTCCCTCTGGGCTAGTCATTTCTCTTTATTCCCCCCTCTCCAGTGGGATCAAATCTATTCTATCCCTATGCAACATAGCCCTTTTAGAAAAAAATGTGGGCAACTGTTGCAATGGAGGGGGACCGAATAGGTATCAAGTTTCTTCTTAATGTTATTGATGTGTTCAAGGAACCTCACTTTTAAACACCTTTTCATACGTCCAACATACTGGCTGCCGCACGGACACTGGAGCAAATACACCACGAAGTCCGAGCGGCAGCCTATCTCTGATTTAATGAGAAACTGTCTCCTAGTGGTGGAGCTAGTGTATGATATAGCTTTATCAATATTAACTTGTGAACATGCTTTGGATTTTTTACATCCATTGAAACCTTTTGTACCCTTCTTATTTTTTGAACCTCTTTTTAAAGCAGAACTTGGTGCCAACAAGTTTTTGCGGTTTTGTTTTTTCCTATAAATGATCTGGTTTCTTTGGCAGATGTTTCCCCAAAATGGGGTCCTCTAACAATATTGGCCAATATTTACATAAACTCATCCTAATTTTAGGATGGTCAATGTTATATTGTGTAAAAAAAGCTTGTTTGAAATTTTCCCCTTTCTTCCTATCAATATGGTGATCTATCAAAAACTCATTCCTACTTTTTTTGGACATAGTACAAATTTCTCTTTCAATCCTTTCCTGTTTATAACCTTTTTTAACAAGTTTGTCAGCTACATGTTGGGCCTGTGTGTGGAAATCTTTAATGTGGGAACAGTTTCTCTAATAAGTTGTCCCTTTGTTATCCCCTTCAACCACGGTTGTTGGTGACAGCTATGCTTATGAACATAACTGTTTCCATCGGTTGGTTTGAAAAAACATTTGGTTTTGATCTCACTTCCTTCACAGAATAGAGTCAAATCCAAGAAGTTAATTTCCCTACAGTCCCATGTTGGAGAGAGTTTCAAATTATACTCATTCAAATTTAAATAACTGACAAAGGTCATAAATTCCAAATCTGACCCCTTCCAAATTATGATAACATCATCTATATATCGCCGCCATAGGACCAGGTTCTCCACCCAGTCATGCCCTGACCACACGCAGAGGTCTTCCCATCTGCGCATGTATATTGACATAACTGGGGGCGAACCTGGTACCCATGGCGATCCCTACCAGTTGAAGAAAAAATTATTCATCAAAAAAGAAATAATTATGTTCCAATATAAACCGAATACCCAAAAGTATGAAAGTTTTAAGGCCTAGAGAAATTTCTCCATCTTTGTCCAAATAAAAGGCAACTGCCTCCAACACAAGATTGTGGCTAATGACCGTATACAGCGAGGTCACATCCAATGTGGCCCAGCTGTAACCCTCTTGCCATTCCAGATTTTCAATCTCTTGTAAAAACGATTTTGTGTCCTTGGTGTATGATAGTGCCTTTTGCGCATGTTTTTGTAAATAAAAATCTAAAAATGCAGATAAATTAGCTGTAATTGATTCAATGCCACTAATTATTGGGCGTCCTGGCGGATTTCTTAAATTTTGGTGAATTTTTGGAATAAAGTAAAAAATCGGAATAACTGGATGTGGGTTCCAAAGATATTCAAAATTCCTATTAGAAATAATACCCTCGGTTTTTAGCTTCTTCCAAAAGGTTTTTAAGTTCTTTGTTGAAGGCCAATGTGGGATCACTCCCACGTTTTTTATAGGTCCTACCATCTGCCAAAATACTAAAGGCTTCTTGTTGGTAATATTGCTCCGACATGATCACTATTGCTCCGCCTTTGTCCGCCTCCTTAATAATAATATCCTCCCTTGAGGTAAGATTATTTAATGCTAGTTGTTCCCCCTTAGTCAAATTTTGTGATCGATTCCCTCCCTTATGTTTGTTCATTCCTGCCCATTTTTCAAAGTCCTTCTCAACCAAACTCTCGAAAGTCTCCAAGTGAGACCCTTTACTCTGCACTGGAAAGAACTTAGACCTTGGTTTAAATTTCTTATGAATGCTATTTAGCTCGTCTCCAACATCTTCCCCAGTTGGAATGGGAAATTTCAAAAAATGTCTTGTCACCGTCATGGATCTAATAAATTTTTTTAAATCAATATACAATTGGAAATCATCCGCCTCCTGATTAGGAGCAAATTTCATTCCATTCTCTAACAACTGAATCTCCTGTTCTGTCACTCCAGACAAATTCACAATACCCCTTCTCAATTCTTCCCCTTATTCTTCTAATCCCTCCCTTGATGTCTGTCCTGGTCCTCTGCTCGTTTTCTTTTTTGTGGGGATTCTGTATATAGGTGAGAGAACCGGTTGGGATGTTCCCATCTTTTCTCCCGAGGGCGCAAATAATTTGTGATCGTTTTCTCTTTGGGGGCTCTTGTCCTCCCTTGAAAATTTTCCTCTTCCCTTAAGTTAGAGGTGTACCCTTTTTTATTCTCATCTTTGTTTTTCAGGGCCTGTGCATAAGATCCAAACCAGTGCGCTCCTCCACAAGGGGATCGTTCTATATTATTTACATTTCTATTTACATTGCTATTTACATTTTCATCAATGCATGTGCATGTGTTCATATGGGAATGTATCAGTACATGGAGGAGTAGTTCTATAAAGAGTATCTATGTATGTGTGGTAGTTATGATTTACTGGGCCCTGGGCAAGACACATCATTTGCCATACATACATAACTAACTACTTATAGCATCTCATTAGCCACATGGTCATGGATGTCTTAATTTTATTACAGACACGGAGGCTCGTATATATATGCAATATCTTTCTTATTTATTCCCTCAGCAGCAAGAAATTTTGAGAGAAATAGGAAAAAACTTTAAACATAACCATAATCTGCCTAGAAACAGTGGCAGCCAATAATGTCACAGTGTCCCTATGAAAAGGGGCTGTCATCTGTCCTTCTTCCTCTTTCTTGCTGCTCCCTCAGAAGTTAAGTACCAATTTTCTCACTGCAGATTGTGCTTATATAAATGATAATTTATTATAGTTGGTATTCTGTGTTACCGATATGTCCGTGCAGAGTGTATACCCAGACCACCCTCACTGAGATGCCCATGTGATAGGGACCCCCTGGGAGGTTTTCCTGCCCATACCTATTCCCTCCCCCCCCCTCCCTTGCCTCGAGGTTCCTGACCGCATCCAGACACCGGCAGTTCCCCCTTCACACGGGAGAACTGCGGCAAGAGTTTTTCTCCCTCTCAGTGCGGCTGAGTTTTTTCACACGCTGTCAATGGTCGCGAGCTCTGTGTGCTCGCGGCCATTGTGAGGGGAGGAGCCGGCTACAGCCATTGGCGCGCTTTCCCTGCTGAAAGCGCACTTAGGCGGGAAGGCTGTGGGATTCCTCTCCTTCCATCGCTAGCTGACGGCTCCAGGCTCCTCCGGCAGGGTATACACCAGATTTAGTACTTAGGCATATTATTAGCTATATTGATATTATTGTTAATAGTTAACCATTTCACTGTTTGCTGCACTAGCTAGGTTATTTGATTGTAGTGTGGGTTACTCAACCCTATTTCTCTAATTCCCCAGCCAGTGATTTCTTTACTGTGTGTAGCTACTTGTTAGCCTTTTCCCCTACACTTTGTCTCTCCCCTGATTATACCAATATGCAGTCCAGAACTGATAATGCTGAAGGGTCTGGGTTACCCACTGTGGACCCATTTCTAAACCCCACGACTGATGATACAGCCTTAATGGCCTCTGAGGAATTCCAGAATATACTGGACACTACTATGGCTGCATCTATAAATAAAGCGCTGGCCTTCGCTGTGTCCCGCAAAGCGAAATGTAAAACAAAGCACCTCAGCTCCCACTCCACTGATAAGGCTATGTCTATGATGACTGATCCGCCCTTGGCGATCAAGGAGGGCGCGTTACAACCACGCAAAAGAGCTTCTGGCCGGGCAAAAGCGGCCAGATCTTGGAAACGGGCACGTGCCCTAGATGAGTGGTCGGACTCCGACCGGAGTGAGGAGGACAAGGTTCCCGACACCCTGGACTACGCCTCCTATGATGTGGCGGAGTCCGAGGGGGAAGGACCTGTGTTCGAAGTACAGGAGGATCTTACCTCCACAGCGCTTGTGTCGGAGGCTACTCCGGAGGGCGCGGGGGTGGGTCTCTGGGACCCTCAGGGCCAACTCCTGTTCGACCTGGAGGGCTTGCACAACCCGCGTTCGGCGGAATGGGAGCCACCGGCACACATAGCGAGTTATATTGCGTTGCGTATGCGCACGCCATTATCAAAAGAGGGACACCAGAAACTCAGAGCGGAATGTCCCCGTCCTATTGTGCCTGATGAGGCCTGTAAAACCCCAGAGGTAGACCCCAAGATTGCCCAATTTTTGGGAAAGTCAGGATGGAAACCCAAAAAGGGCCTGGAGTTTGCACTTAAAAACTGTCAGGACAAACTCTTGGAAACTACTGGCCCAACAGCTAAGCTCTATGAGCTATTAGAATCCGCGAAGGCAGGAGAGACTGCCATGGACTTGGACGTGGCTATATCTGCCTGTTGGGTAACACAAACACGGCCATGGCGACTGAACGCCGTAAGGCAATATTATTAAAAATGGACCCTAAGTTGGTAGCTATGGCAGTTACCGAGCCTAGCCCGGCTGCAAAGGGCATGTTATTTGGAGACTCGTTTGTACGAGATCTGGGTACATACGTTAAAACCTTTACAGCTATTGATAAGGCACAAGCCAATCTAAAGAGGGTGTTTGCACCCAAGGTTTTTGGAGGGGCCGGGAGAGTCAGGAACCGTCCACCCGACCACAGCTATCGGGGTCAATCTAGAGCCCACAGAGGTTCCTACCAATTCCCGAGGTATACACCGGAATACAAACCATCCCGTTCTTCCCATCCAGAGGAAGACCATGGCAGCCACGGATATCGAGGGGAGCTGCATCGGGATGACGGCCCTATGGTAATTGGACTTATTCCTCCTTCCCGTCCGGTAAAGGTGGGTGGAAGATTAGCCAATTTTGTCCACGTATGGCATTTGATTACATCAGACCGGTGGGTTCTTCCGACAGTACAGGGTTACCATTTAGATCTGGTAGCCATTCCCATGCAGCCCATAGCCCCCAGAGAACTATCACTGCCCCACGACCAGGCCATACTGATTACCATGGAGATTTCAGATCTGGTCGCCAAAAATGCGATCCAAGAGATTCCGCTAAACCAGCGGGGATTCATGAGCACTCTTTTCTTAGTGCCAAAGAAAGGAGGTGGAGTACGCCCTGTGATAAACCTTCGCCAGTTGAACGCGTTCATCCAATACAGACACTTCAAAATGGATGGCATTCACTGCCTCAGGGATTTACTTCTACCAGCGGATTGGATGGTCAAGTTAGATCTGCGGGAATCCTATCTGACAATTCCCATCGCGGAAGAGTGTAGAGACTTCTTGCATTTTACATGGCAAGGAAGGAAATGGCGCTTCAAATGCCTCCCATTCGGCCTATCCTCGGCACCATGGTGCTTCACCAAAGTGATGAAGCCGGTGATAGCGTTCCTCAGGTCGAGAGGGGTCAGACTCATCATATTCCTGGACGACATTCTCCTTCTCGCCAGCTCACCGTCCCTACTGATTACCCACTTGGAATGGTCACTGCACCTCCTACAGAACCTAGGCTTACTTATCAACTGGGAGAAGTCGGTGCTAGAACCGACACAAGACATAGAGTTTCTAGGCTTCCAAATCAATTCCATTCATCAGACCCTCTGCCTTCTGAAAGACAAGATCAAAACCATAAAAAAGGAAATCGGACGAACCTTACGTGCGGCAGACTTATCGATACGACAACTGGCACGAGTCATAGGTCTGCTCGCCTCATCCATCCAGGCGATATTTCCAGGTCCACTACACTACCGGGCAATGCAGAGACTCAAGGGCTCCTATCTTCGGACTGGCCACACATACGAAACACATCTTACTCTCGATACAGAGTCCAGAGAGGAACTAGTTTGGTGGCTCGCCCACATGGAAGCCTGGAATGGCAGAGCGATATTCGGAGCAACGCTAGAGTCGGACGCTAGCTCATACTGCTGGGGCGCGCGCTGTGGAGATATTTCTACCGGGGGCAGATGGTCGGAACAAGAAACATGGCTCCACATCAATTGTCTAGAACTCTTGGCGGGGTCATTCGCCATCCGCAGCCTTACTCCCACCAACATTACTTGCTGTGTCCTACTCAAAATGGACACATTCTACTAGAGATGTCAATGGACTTCCCATGATTGCTGCCGAATCTGCCGGATTTGTTGACCGACCCGGACGGGAACTCGCACGACTTAGTGAACAGAGGGCTGTTACACCTCGTAGCATGGCTCCTTTCAGGGGACCCTGGACCACCCCTGATGTTCCACAATCAACTCTCAGGTTATTGGCAGAGGCGTGGGCACCAGGCACTACACATGCCTACAATTCAGCATGGAGAGCATGGGCTAGCTGGTGCCTGGCAAGGGAAGTGGATCCCATATCTGCTCCTCTGAATAAAATCTTACACTTCCTCACATCTATGTTTGAAGCAGGAAAAGCCTATCGTACGATCAATGTATACAGATCGGCTATAGCAGCAGGCCATCATGGATTTACGGGAAATACGGCAGTAGACCATCCCTTAACTTCCCGACTCATGAAAGGGATTAGAATGTCGAGACCTCCAATGGCCAGATATTCGACCTTCTGGGACATTAACATGGTTCTCAACTTCTTGGATACGTGGCCGACAAATCAAGAGCTCTCATTTCAACAACTGTCCGCAAAATTACTAATTCTCCTGTGTTTAATTGCATGTAAATGGGTCTCAGATGTCAGGGCCCTTGACTGGAACGCCATCACCTTTCAATCAGGTGGAGTGGTTTTCAACATTTCGCGAAGAACCAAGACATCAACCAAACGTGTATTCTACCCAGGCTTTCTTAGCAAACCTAATCTGTGCCCAGTACTAGGTCTGAAGGCATATCTGGAATACACAGCCCCCCTTCGGTCCCCGCAGGAAGGAGCACTATTTATTTCTCTTCGGAAACCACATATCCCAGTCTCATCTCCCACTTTGGCACGCTGGGCAAAATGGATACTTTCTGCGGCAGGAATTGATGTATCAGAGTTTTCACCTCATTCTGTACAAGGAGCGATGGCCTACAAAGCTTCAACGATAGGTTGTCGTTTAGAAGATATCCTGAAAGCGGCCGACTGGTCTAAGGAGTCTACATTTAGAGATTTTTACTGTCGCCCTATCGAGCATTTTTCCTCAAGGATTATTGATCAGCTTTAAAATTGCATATATATACGAGCCTCCGTGTCTGTAATAAAATTACAAGATTATACTAATTGCATGACGTAAAGTCATGATTTTATTAAAGACACGGAGGCGAGTATAATTCCCTCCCGCCCATCCGCATAAGGGGATACAGGTTTATATTGATGAACCAGGACCTACGGTAAGATTCATACGTCATGATGGAACTGTTTCATAGGTTTAGACTTTGAGAGTGAGATAAGGAGTAATTTTGGTTAGGTTGGAAGGCTGATATGTATGATTATATCGTTATAGGATATACAAATAGTTGGGAAATAAGATTTTACCACATGTTTCTTTTCTTTTCAGCCTAAATTGTGAATTAGGATAATTTTCGTCATCTCCGGTTTGGACGTTATTGGAGGTTAAGTTGTTCCATAGAAGGTCGCAGACAGAAAGAGGAAGAAGGACAGATGACAGCCCCTTTTCATAGGGACACTGTGACATTATTGGCTGCCACTGTTTCTAGGCAGATTATGGTTATGTTTAAAGATTTTTCCTATTTCTCTCAAAATTTCTTGCTGCTGAGGCAATAAATAAGAAAGATATTGCATATATATACTCGCCTCCGTGTCTTTAATAAAATCATGACTTTACGTCATGCAATTAGTAAAATCTTGGAATTGTGACTTCTATTGCAATCAATCTACATACATATATATTAATATCAACATCTATCAAGTCAATCTATCTATCTTGTTATATTGTTGTATTTGGCTAGCTGTGTGTGTGTGTGTGTGTGTGTGTGTGTTAAACCACATAGACATGGAATTTAAATAGTTCATTGTCCCTTGTACAATGAATCTTCTATTAATTAAATGGTTATAGATCACTGTGGAGATATGTAGGATTAATCTTAACAAAGAATTCTTTGGTATTCAGACCTTATTTATAGCACTGCATAGATGTTTACAGAAATTCTCTAGAATATCCCATGTTGTAAAAATTACTTTTGCCACTTCCATGGATTTAGTAAAACAAAAAGCTAATTATTCAGATTCATTCAGATGCTGTTATAGCGATTTTGATGTCCCTCTGAAATTTCTTTACCTTTGCGACAGTTGTCATCAATGTACATCATCAAACTTGTTGTGCATTAGTCTTGAAAACTGAATGTTTGGAAAAAATCTGAATAGTGCTCAAAACTGGAAAATGTGTACCGCAATATTTCTCCAGACCAGTAAAGCTTCAGATAAATAAATAAATACTATCTATCCATCCATCCAAAATCTGAAATTCACTTCACATTATCTTTGAATTCCCATTTCTTATGTTACATAGTTACATAGGCCAAAAAGAGTTTTTGTGTGTAAAGTTTATTTTCTACATTCTCTCTAGTTTAGTCAATGTACTTGTCTGTCTTTCTTTCCATGTATTTATATATAAATATGCCTAAACCTGTATTGCAGTCTGGCGAGTGGTAAAGGAAATATATTTTAACCATGATCATGTTTGTAGCTATGCTTATGTCTAGCAGCCATTCCCTTGTAGCCCCAACATTAACCTTTCTAGCTTCTTTTAAATCCACACGCTGCAGATGCTGCCTGGTTTAAATGCTCTGAGAGGTGAGGCCAGAGTAATTGTATTGCCATTCCTGATTATAATTAAACACACCCAATAGGATGTGAAGAGAGTGATATATTTGCGCCCTGTGTGTAGGGGGGCTGGGAGTTACTCTATGAACAAGCAAGTAATTCTCTGAAGTGTAAGTCATTTTTCAATTAAGTTTATGAGGTTTCCACTGATTCTAGTTCCTTTACATGTACCCAGGAGTGACGGCTCCACACTCAGACATACAGGCCAAACAATTGTTTTAAAATCACAAAACCATTTCATTTTGACAAACCCTGTTATTGTGTTATTCTAACAGGAAAGTTGGGTAACTGGAATTTCTTCCTGATGTGTGACTTGTAGCATCTCATATTTGCATCTCAGACTTTTGAGCAACTTTGAAAGGCGAGGCATTTGTATAGCCATTTTTTTTTATAAAGAAAACTAAATGGAAAAAAAAAAAGAGGCAAAACACTGCAGATGGATCAGGTTTAACAGACCCCTCCTGTAGTGCAGTGGATAAGAACCTGGCCACTGTGTACCTAAGAAAATGAAAGATGTCAGTCTAAATAACTACAGTGTTTACAATAGACCCATGGACACATGATATAGAAAAGATCTAATGTACTTATTGAATGAATGGTTCAGAATGAGTGTTAAGAAGTTAGGTAGAGTATTAACCACTTCGGTGCCTAAGAGTTAGTCAGCTTGGAAATTAAATGGCTTGGTACTGTGACTCTTTGTTAACTATCTGATTGCCTGCTGAATGGCAGAAAAATAAATTAGCCCAAAAATTATCTGGATTGAGGGAACAGCAAAGAAAGAGAGTTTGGATGAGAGAGGATTACGTAATTTATAGGTTATGCTTTCTTATGATTGGTTTATTTACCAAGCATGTTTTGTAAACTTTTTCAAATGTTTTCTCTCATTGTTTTTTCTTTGCTGTTAAGAGAATAAAATAAGGAGAACAGCATAATACTCGCTACCCTGTCCTTAATAACATCATGACTTTGTGTGTATAGTATGTGACTGGTGTATATAGTAAAATCTGGGAATTAAGCGCCACGTCCCCTGACATGATTTGAGTGGCAACTCTTTATTTAATTCACTTTTGCTTGTCTATCAGAAACAAGACTTTATTATAGTTAAACATCTAATATTGCTCCCTTTCCCAATATAAGGCATGAATTACCAGAAGGTTCTGTTATGCAACTGAGGCTAGGTTAGTGTAAATATTTGATTTTGTTTACAAAATATCAAATATCCTTGGGCCTCAACTAAATCACATTAATTCAACAGTATTACTTGAAGTTAATACTATAATTGATAAAGCAATATAAAGTGTTATTAATGCCATTTTAGGGTGAATAATTTTAGGGTAAGTTTTGCTTTTTTTCCTAATTCACATTTATTTATTTGATTTATTTATTTTCATATTTGTTTTTGAATAGGCACTTTGTACCCTGCTTGATTAATGTATAAACTGGTGTGGTGTTTTTTTGTTAATTTTATTATGGATAGCCCATAATACTTTTAGTGTGTGTATTATTTATTTAGGGTTGTATTCATCCCTTTTTCCTTAAGAAGAGGGCAGAGGTAGTAGGAAAGGTTCATATCAAAAGGTCTATTCATTCCAGGCATATACCTGAATTTAACTGAAATATATAAAAATCATCAATGTGCCTTACAACATATATTAATTTTAGTGTTTGGATAATCGTCTGTGCGTTGATTCAAGGATTTAAAAGGAAAGGAAACACTTTTTTATTTAAAAAAAATTACATCTAGAGTTATAAACTGCCAATTTTGCCTATGTGCAAAAATCACCATAAAGAAATTAACAAAAGTCAAGTGTCTTTAGTTATCGTGGATCAACAGAAATAATATGTATTAATTTGATAATTTGGTTGAGTTTATATTATACCATATTACTATGTACTATGTTTTCAAATATATATATATATATATATATATATATATATATATAAACCTTTTCTCGATATGTTGCCGAACACAGATGAGCTTACCGATTTGCAAAAATTAGCCTAGCCAAATGCAACCTAATTTTTAGGCTAATTGGAAAGTTATTTCTTCTTTCAAGTTTCAATAATTTAAACTAACATTTAAATATCAGATTTCAAGCCATTACAAGCTGCTGTTTAGTAGACAAACCCACAATGTGTCAACTGTAATCCTGTGAAGTGGATCAAACACCAGATTCCATTGTATTTGTTGAATACATTCTAAATGGATTAACCCAATACCTGCTCTAAAACTGATTGCTGGAAATACAAGAATAATTAAATGTTAAATACATTTATAAATAAAAGGAAAGACAATCTTTGCCCAGATTATGTTTATTGTTCACTTAACACCGAATCGTTGTCTTCAAAATTTATTGCAAAATTTTAGCATTAAAAAAAGCTAGATTTTACAAAAAATGCTGAACTAGAATTATTTCATGTCAGCAGGTTTTACCGAAAGTTTGCAATTCGGTTTTTAATTTCTACAGTTCACTGTTTAGTGGATAAATCACCATAGTTGTTCATTAAAGTGAGCATTTCAAGTGAATTTCAAGTCCAAAATAGCCTACATTGAAGCATAATTAACTTAGAGAATGTTTCCAGTTGACTATGTTGGCTATACATTTGAAATTTGCTTGTAATTCTCATTTTTTTGGTAATCCTGCATCTGTACCTTTGCTTAAGATGCGATTTACTAAACAATAGAAGCACTGAGAAATCTATTTATGGTGAATTACATATTAAGGAAGGTCCCAGTCTTGAATATCAAGTTGCATAGCAAAACAGGAGAGTTTATTCAGAATTACAAACTCTCCATTACTTTTCCCCAATCAGTAAATAACTTTCAACTGAATGCCAAACGAATATACATGTATAAAACAATGAAAATATCACTTTTCTATATTGGTTCAATTGAAAATCAAAACACTTTAGCTGTTAAGGGATTTATTCTTAGTTAATTTTAATATTACATTTTAATAAATAACAGTACTTTGCTGGCAAAAAACACGAAAAGATGTTTCTTAAATCGGTTTTATTCCCATGCTCTTAAAATTTAGAGGAAAAAAAAAGTATTCACAAAATAACATAACTTATAAAAACAATACACTGCATTCTTATCCACAACAGCATTATTTAAACATCCACACATCCATATTACAGATACCACAGGTACAATACAGAGAGAAAAAGGTATGGGAGATTAGGGAGGGATGAGATAAAGAATGGACGAATTCTTTGTGCATTTTATATTAGAATTATCTAGAAGTGTATAGTACTGACAATTCAAGCGACAAATATGCCCGCAATTAAACTTCATATGCGTTTTTAATATTTAAACATCATATTTATAGTTTAAAAAAACCAACAAACCACTGTAAAAAAAAATCTAAAATTACATATCAACACCATGATATTTACTCCTCCCTTCCTCCTTGTCTTTGTGTTTTTGTTTTTTTGTTTGTTTGTTTCCATTCTTTTCTTAAAAAATACTATTTGTTTTCAAAGTTGGCAAGCGACTTGACCATGAATGATTTAAGACCTATGAATGATAAAAACGTTTTTGCACAATCTGGAGTCTCTGGAGATTGTATTTGTTGTTATTTTTTTATTATTATTATTATTATTATTATTTTTACATAGCATATTATAATACATGGGGAGCTAAAACTGCAGATAAATAAGGGCGATCTACTGACCAAAGCATAGCATACATACGTGAGCAATATTTGGGGTATGGAATTGCAACAGAAGGAGGGGAGAATTTTAACAATATTTTCTAGATTAGTTCTGTAGGGGAGTCTGTGTCTAGCATTCTAGAGATTCAGATGAGAACCTTCAGCTTATATTTTACTCAGCAACAATCTGATCAATCTTTCCACTGAACAAACATAAAGAATCATGCAATTTTAAACCAGTTTATTAAACTGCGGTGCACAATCATCTGACATAATTAAACGGCATATAGATATATATACACATAACCTTTTTAAGTGGTTAACCCTTATTTAATATTTTATACCTAATATTTAATGTTTGTTTTTTTTTTGTATTATTCTCTCCCTTCTCTTCCCCTAGATTCTTACTCTGCAAATTCCTGTTTGTATTGGTTTTAGTTTCTTTTCTTGTCTTTATATTTTTTTTCCTGGTGGTTGAGTGATTAGCAATATAACCAATCTCAGAGTCCCACCACAAAACAGCCCCAATTACTTTTTTTTATCCTTTTGATTACCACCAAAATGTATGTGAAAAAAAAACTTTACTTCCACCTTAGTGGATATTGGTTACTCCTGTGCAAGTTCAAGTACATACAACCCGCATAAATCCAGAGAGAAATTGCAACTCATCCATGTTATTTGATTTGTTTGGTGTCTCTTGCAAAACATTTTATTTTTCTGGTCCATTCGGAAAGCAAAGTCCACAGGGCACATTTCTCTGCAATCCAGTTTATCAACTGTTATATTGGCATGCATTCAAACTAGACCCTGGGCTCTGTAAACTGCTATATCCAAAAGTTGAATGCTGCTTGGATTTAAGTCTGAGACTAGCCAAGCTGGAATTACATGTGTCCCTATAAACGGTGTAAGGAGATCCAGGAGGTCCATATGGACAAGCAGTTGAAGACATCGCTGAATTGAGGGAAGACCCACTGATGTTATTAAGATTGTTGATGTTATTTAGACTTGAGTTTGGCATGCCAGGGACTGCAGAATGACCCATGCCTGATGGCATACTCATTGAAGAGATGGAACTTGGCCCAGAAAACATAGACTGAGAAGACAATGGACTCATGGAGTTGAAGAAGGTGAAGCTCTTAGTAGACAACGGTGCAGGAGTCAGACTTTTTGTAGCCCAGTTGTTATATGGATAGCCAGCGTACATGTCATCATATGGTTGCATGAGGCCACTGAACTGAGGAACATAGCCATTCTTGCACAAGTCCATTTGTTGGTTGCGTTCCCTCTTCCTCCACTTGGCTCTGCGGTTTTTGAACCAGACCTGCAAAGTTAAGAAACATTAAAACCATAAATGAGGCCCCAGGAAAGAAAAGGTCACCAGCAAACCCTCTGACCCCTGAGACACACAATTTTGATCTCAATAATATTAATGAAAAAAAAAAAAAAGTAGGGTCAAAGAAACAAATAGAACACACAACACATAAACCAAAAGCGAACCATTGACTAATATCCTAATAGCAGCTGTGGGTAGGAGATTAAAGCACACAAAAGGGGAAATTGAGATTTGTACCTGAGGGTGGGATAAAAATAGTAATTATCATAGGACACTAGGTAAGTAACACACCCAAGGATGGATGTTTATAAATGATTTACAGGGACTAGGAAACCTGAAACCTCAACATCCCAAGACAATACTGTAAATTTTAAACATTTTTAATAAATACTTAGGCAGTATTCTTATGGGTAGAACAACTAATTAATGGGTATAGATATTCAGGGACATCGGATATTTGTACTTGGGGAATACTGCAATTAGTGACTCATAATAGCATATTTCTTCTAAATGCTGCATCGTAGCACATTTTTTTTTTGCATAGAAGTAATAGTTAGAGATACTAATATCACCTCTGAGAGGGGATTATTTACTAAACATCAAAAACAGGCTGTTGTTATAGGGGAGATTTATGTTTATTTTATTTTTTGTTTTGTTTGTCTACCAATACCGCACATTTTGATTAAAAATTCGTTTTTTAATTAAGTAAAATGAGAATAAAAAACCAGTATGCTATAAATCTAAAATTGGCCTTTCTTTCAACAGGTTAAATATGTTTTAAATTGTGCTTTATGTTAAATCAGGCAGAATACCTGATATTACTGCACCTGGTGAGGTTATTGCGGAAGATCTAAGTCATCTAAAGTGTTCATTATGCCAGTTACCCAGTACAACAGTATATTTAAGCTGCATTAACTCCTAGGGCAGTCTGTTTTATAGAGGCTTGTTCACTTAACATCGAATGTCAGGAAACTTGAATATGAATGGAAAAATGAAGGCTAAATCGTTGATCCGGAACAATTCTTCAACTCACCAACACAGGTATAATCACAGCGTGGCTAGTTTAGCCTTGTTCACTCCATTCTGATTTCAATTTGCTACAATTTTGAGTTTAGTGAATAACTATTTGCCATGCAGCGTGTTCTTCTTAGAATGCCATAGCACTTTGATTTAAATGGTGTGCATAACGTAGCATTTGTGATTACTAGGTTTATCTCCAGGTTATGTCATAAACTGCAGCAGAAAATACTGAGATAATATAAACCTTTCAAATGTGAGAGAATATGACACATTGTATAATATTTTACTATAACTTTACACAATGCTCACCAGCAACTGATCAACTGCAAGTTGTCATATCCACTCGTTCTATATTTTTTTTTCTGCAGTTCCATAAGGATATCTGCTTTTAATTTGACCCTGAATATTAATTGGCCAGGATAAATGTTTTATCAATTCCTTTCTCTAATAATACATTTGTGCACCAGCACTCCAGCATTTCCGACTATTTATACTGCATCATAAAAGTGCCTTGTTACAGATCATAAAAAGGGGGATTGGATTAGCAATGTTTGAGCAAAATCTTTACATTGCCCTTTGGATATGTAGACTATGATTGTATAACTAATTAGGATTTACTGCTTTGACCAGTTGCAGAACTTCATATGCTGACTGCATACCCTTAACTGGGGTGTAAGAGGGGGTGGGGGGCTTCTAACAATTTCTTTAATAAAACCCATTGCTATCTGCCCCTTTTACTGGTAAACAAAACACACGGGGTATAAATAAAGACTAGGACAAAGCTTTCCTAATTAGAATAGTATTTGTTTCATAAACACAGCAGACCAATCTGTTTACATTTTTATGTTTGTCTGAAATTGAAAATTGGTGCAAGAATAAAGGAAATATTTTAAGTGTGCGTATGTATCTCCATCCTATACAGTCACACAAACACACACAAGCACAGACAAAAAAAAAGTATTTAATACAGTCAGTCTATACAATGAATATACAGGAGCAAATATACGCACACAAACACACACAACTATCAGTATAAAACTATTTCTGCAGTACTGGCAAATATGGTTTAAAAAAGAGCCATTATTATAAGTATGGGTTAAAAATGAATCAACAGAATTGTCCTTTAATACTCTGTTCTGCACTCTATAGCAGTCCTCCGTGTAATTGCTATGACGGCTAAATTGAATAAATGATAGATAATAGTGAGAGGCAAATTATCTTAAAACAAACGAGACCTCTGTCTTGATTATTATTTATTTATTTATTTATTTTTAAACATTGTGACATCTGATGTTTGATCAATATGCTTTAATGTCATATCCAACATAAGATAGTAAAATCGAGAGCTGGGGTGCGAATTACAAATGTAAGGATCTCTAAAACAAAAATAAAAAAAATGAAACTCGATAAAGAGAGAAGAGCGTGTTAATGTTTCTTTTAATATATAAAAAGCCTACTTAATTGGCTTTCAGACAGAGGGGATCGGGTGGTATAGCACATATTAAGTGTGTTAACATAATTTTATATATATATATATCTAATTTGCTTGTGTTTCATCCTATGGTGGGATTTGTAATGTGGCCTACCTGGAAAATTACAGTGCTTGTAGAACTTATTTATACTTGTATCCTTATTATTTTTTTCAACTATTAATTCTACATTTATTAATAGTTATATGTCACTGTTTTACAAATTCTTGCAAAAAGAAGAACACACACTTATGTATGTATGTATCTCTTTCTGTCCTAAATACATATATATTGCTTTCCTAAATCCGATTTATGTCCTAATAATAATAATAATAATAATAATAATAATAATAATAATATATATAAAACGGAGTTTTATCACACAAAACTATTAACAAATATAACACGGATTTTTATCACACAAAACTATTAACAAATATAACATTTCTATAAATCCATAATATAATTGGAACAAACAAGCATATTATTCCAAATTAATACTTTAATACTGCACTATGCATTTAAGGAGTCGTTGTATGTGTGTTCGTGTATTGCAAGAATACAATGTAACTAATGCAAGTTAAGATTAAACGATGAATTTGTAAATCGTTATTAATGAGTCAGGTTAAGTGATCAGGGACTTACATAATTACATAGCTGAAAACAGACATGAGTCCATCAAGTTCAGCCTTCCTCTTATTTGATTTTTGCTGTCGATCCAAAAGACTGCATCTAACAAAATTGTCTACGGGTCTTCTATAGTATATAACCTTCCTAAAAATGTCTGATTGTGACCAGATTGTGACCTTTTACTGGGAGATGCACTGCCTTACATAAACAGACTTATTACATTGCACCCTCTATGCTTTAGTGGCACTGCACCCTCTATATTGATGGGTCACACTACACCCACTATACATTAGTGACACTGCACCCTCCCTGCGTCTATATTTGCTGAGCTGATGGAAAAGTATATACTACAAACTTTTCATATCGCCATGTCCTTGTTTATTTGTATATCAGCAGGCAAACAAACACACTTTGCACTTTGTGGGTGTGTGTATCTCCAAAGCCCAAATACATACAGGTAAAAGTAATCTTAGGGTACAGGTCTTTAATGCTACTGAGGATTTTATGCCATAATGGTATGTGTCTTGTAGGGGTTTCAGTGTTGTATCTGTGTTTGTGAGAACATATGTATGTAAGCAACAAAAACAGACAATATTGCATAAGTTGCTATTGTATTTTACATTTCCACAAAGCTAATATATACACAGTAACACACAATCACTGCACAGTGTGTATATGTAGATAACCACATAATCTAGGTGTGTGGTAATTAATAACTCTCTATGATAAACAAGCAAACCTTCACAATCATGTCTCTCTCTCACCACGCAAGTATAGCCAATAACATTACATTTTATACTCCTTCATTTTGTAACCATATCTGCAAAAGTACAAATATTCACATATAAACATAAATGCACTCTACATCCAACAAATGTGCTTTACTATAATTAAAAGCATTTATACAAGTATGAATAAATGTACTGTATTCTGCTATATCTGTTACAGCTATAAACTGTACTGGAAACATTTCATATATTATATATTAAGGTTTATAGTTATTGGAATTTCTCCATTAAACTTTTATCTACGTGAAAAATTAGAAGAAGAAAAAAATAGCAAATACATGATTTATACATTTGTCATGGTTCTATCAAGATAAACTCTCCTTATCGGCCCTTATTACTGTCAATCGAAGAACAGTAGTATATATAAGTACTTTGCTATGTTATCTTTATGTAAATAATTGCTTCCTTTCATTGACATTGCATTTCATTTGTGTGTATTTTCAAATGTTTTGTGAGAATTAAATGGGCGTGTTTTGGTGTAAGTGTGCGTTTTCATGTGTGTATGAATGTGCTTGCTTGCATGTGTATGTATGTCTGTATATGAGATATTATGTGTGTGGTGTGTGGAATGTTGTGTGGTGTTAGAGAGTGCTTTGCGTTTATCTCAGTGTGTACATATGTCTGAGATATGTGTGCTGATAGATCATTTGTGTTTATGTATAGGTGTTCATTCTTGTATGTGTGTATTGTGTTAACGCATGTGTGTGTGTGTTTTTGTCTGTGTTTGTATCTGTGTGCATTTTGTGCATGTATGTGTATTTTATCCCTGTGTGTATAAGCCTTTGGGTATGTCATTGTATGTGTGCCCCTTTCCGTGTAGGATTGTTAAGGTGTATGAGTTGTGTGTATTAGTGTTTATGAATTTGTGGGAATATAATTTAGTGTTTGTCTCTATGCAAAACAGCTTCCATCTCCAAGTCTATTCCATTTTCATGTTAGCGGCAGATTTTACATATGTAAAAATAAATACCAATACTGTTATAAATCGATCGAAGCATTATGTCTCGTTTGTATGAGATGCACTATACACAATATATTTATTTTCAAAATTTGTATATATTTCTCTGTTATAGGGGTAGAATTCATGCTTGCTATATAAATCAATAATGTAATCCATGTCATCTCAATCATTCTGAATAGTGAAAGCTATCCATACAGACTGCTGTCAGGAAGCCATGAATTAAAAGCACACATGCCTGAAATTGTTATAATTAGAATTTTGGAGATTATCTATGAACTAGCCCTTAACATTATAAAGTGTAGAATTCTCCATATTTTGTGTCAAACCCTAATGCTTTTCAATCAATCAAAATGCGTGTAACTGAGGAAGATTATGCTAAATTCTAGAAAATATGAGATACAAATTCAAACCTCCATGCAGAAGTTCAGAAGAAACCTCCCACCCTTTACTAAATAGGCTTTTACAGCAGTGAAAGGAAGCCTCACACATTACAGAGCTTTCTTTCAGCTCAGCATAGTATCACTGTGTAACATGGTGTGGACAAGACATGCCCCAAATAAGCAACAAAAAGATTTGATGTTGAATTTAAGTTGTTAAAGTATTTTTCAGTTGTCTGCATTTTAAGCAGTGAGCTGGTGAAAATACAGCCAGAACTAAAACTAAACTCACTGACCCTTTTAAGCTAGTTTGAACTATTATTTTTTTACATGCAAATCATTTCCTCTTCTCCAGGCTTTATTAGGGTCCATATGAAATGCACCTTTCAGTCTCCGTTTGCCTTGAGGTTCAGTCCTGGGTTTTGCTTTTCCATCTGGTCTTTGTTTGGTGCCTGCAATATTTTTAATGTGTCTCTGCAAAACGAAACGACTTCAACTGGGTCTAAGAATATGTTCATTTTGTAGGGATGTTGTACAGCTATTTGGAAATTTACAGGGACTATTTACTAAACAGTGATCAGACAATCAGACTTTAAAAAATAGGCAAAGGCAAGGCATATTTTGAAAAAAAAAAAGAATGATTAAAATCTAAAACTAGTCTTCAGTAAATGTTTATATATATATATAATAAAAATATAATATTGATCTTAATAGAAATAAGTATGTCCGCAAGACTTCATAACTCACTCTTTAATGACTTACTCTAGCATATTCAACTACTAGTAGAAGTGCCACTGTTTATATAGCTAGAACTATCTATCTATCTATCTATCTATCTATCTATCTATTATCTGTATGCCTGCGTGTCTGTCTATCAAAGATATTAATGCATTACATGCTACTGTACTTCACAGTATCACAGATCCAGAATTTAGCCAGAAGGGTTAATTTGGGTCGGTGTATATTACAATATTACTTTATCTGGAGCTAATCTTACCAAACAGTTTGAATGGAGTTATAATTAAACATCGGTCAAATGTTTTCTTTTCATTTGTGAACTGCAAATGCTGGTTCTGTAAAGTAATTTAATACATGAAACAGGACCTTATTAGCAGGCCTCATGGTAAGAGAACTATAAATCTGCTAACTATCGGGGTGCAAAAAAATGGGACTGCCCTGACAGAGACAGCATTTAGTTATTAAATCTAGAATTTACTGGCTCGTTATCTCTCTCTCTCTCTGTTTGTCTGTCAATGGATGGTGCCGTTTTAAATGTGTAGCTATGTCGACACATGAGAATGCGATTTCATTATTGTTGTTTCTCCCCACAAAACTAATAAAATCTGAATTATAATTCTGATATTTTAGTTGCATATATACATTCAAATATGGGTGCCATGCAGGCAGTTACACGTTTTGCACGCACTCACATATTCTCCAGCCGTTCATTCTTTCCATGTAGAATAGTGAATTAGTTGCTGGTATTACTATAAACATGCAATCAATACGTCCATCCATCTGGGAATACATTTCAGTTATTTTTAGGGTTAGCTGATTAAATCTAATGAAATCTGAAAGAGGATGGGAGAGTCTCTGATCATAGTGTAGTGCAAGCAGGATCTGAGTCTAGCAGTAAATTCTAGCTCTGTACACAATGAATGGGTAGAGTTTCATGGTTTATCATTGCATTTTTGCAGATTTCTACAGCCCTCTGTGCCTCCGGCTGCACAGTGCGGTTTGGTTAAGTTGTTCTGTTGTACTCGGCTTACCCTGACTCTGGCCTCTGTTAAATTGGTCCATACAGCTATCTCCTCTCTCATGCTCATATCTGGATAGCGGTTTCTCTGAAAGGTGGCCTCCAGCTCCTGCAGTTGTTGGCTGGTGAAGTGAGTTCTTTGTCTCCTCTGCTTCTTTTTCTTGGAAGGATCTTCTATGGTCCCGTCCTCACTTTTTGGTTCCAAACTTCTATCCTTTTCTGCGAACAAACCATATAAGAAACTAGAACCATTAATAGAACCCAGACAGTTGTCAATTGAGAAGGGAGAGAAGAATGCAAAACAGGCCCAAGAGAGAGACAGAGGGGTCCTAACAGACAGATTTATTCAGTTGTGGTAAACTGACAGCTGAACTATACAATTTCAGCCAAAATATAGTTTGAAGCAACCTCTAAATCTGATAAAATTGAAAATGTATTTTGGCATTTTTTTTTCCCTTCAGCGATTTTGGCCAAAATATTGTTCTCAGTTGGTATCACTGTGTGTGTGGATGGGACATTTTACTTCTCTGTGTTATAAATTAAATTGAAACGGGGGATGTGACTTAAATGCTTCGTTAAAATTTGCTTTAAATAAAGTGCAGGCATTTGTAATTCTAATACAGCAAAAAAATGGTCTCCTTAATCAAAGGCATTTAATTAACCGATATGTATAAAATAAAAAAAGTAATTAACACACACACATTAAATTCTATATATATAGTATGTGTGTGTGTGTTTGTGTTATTATTATTATTTTTTTTAGTTTAGGACCAAAAGTACTAAAATATGGTGGCTAGACTTAAAAGTGTGAAAACTGAAAAACATACTGAAAAATAAAATATACAGCAGGACAAAAGGAAAGTGAAAGAGGCATAAAATGGTGAGTGTGTAGGCAGAAGCTACGCACGCAAAGATTAGGTTACTGTATTTGACAGACCAGCTACCCAGCTGTAATATTTTGAGCAAAGTCCCTCTTTGTACAATTAAGTAGTGTTGGATAAGTAGAAGGAAGTTATGGGGGATCGTCCACTAAACAATGTGTTGGGGTGAGCTGAACACTGAATGTTACATGTCAAGTGTGTAAAAAAAAAAAAAAAAAAAGTTAGACAGGGGTATGCAACATTCGGCTCTCCAGATGTTGTGGACTACATCCCCCTAATGCTCTTACACCTATAATGCTGGCAAAGCATCATGGGAGGTGTAGTCCAAAACATCTGGCGTGCCGACGGTTGCCTATGCCTGAGTTAGAATAATCTCTCATTTAGCTGACATAGAAAGTTTATCTCCATCTGGGGTATTGTGGCCTTAATTTTACAAAACCGGTTGTAAATTCACTATTTAGGCGATAGACCCTTGATGATTTACCTGCCTAGTACAATTCTAATCCGCATACGTGTGCTTTATTTTATATTTAAACATACCACACGTTACAGAGAATTCAGCAACTACACATGTAAAATATTAAACAAATGCAAACAAGTACATATCTATGTGCAGGTTGCGTTTTCTTTATTGCAAAAAACGATTTAACTCAACAATAATTTAATGTAAAAGTAATTAATCATTTTTAGACGGCTTCTTTCACAACCTTTCAATACTAGATAGATAGATAGATAGATAGATAGAAAGACAGATAGCGATAACATATCTTGCGATGAATGTACAGAAATCGCTTAGTCTTCTATTACAGGCAATCTCCAGGGCTTGCCTTAAATAGGCCACAGAGGGGGGAAAAACTCTGGTAGTTTGCTGCCATTTCTTTTTAAGTCACCTAATATGACCTGTCTAATCTATTAAATTTCTAGAAAAAAAAAAATTGGAATAAATAATTAATAAACTAAATAAAAAATTGCATAAAACATAAAAAACACATAGAAGACTGAATCAAATAGTTTTAATGCATGTCAACTTTTTACATTCCTCAACGCACATTTTTTTAAATTTGACTAATTTAATACTTCAATATCTCTTATAAAATGTGAAAGAAGATGTATAAAATAAACTAAATAAATATATGTGTACCACAATAAGTGTTTACTAATTACATGTGTATAAAATGCAATAATGCTATTTTTTCATGAATTGATAAAGTATTTTTTTTTTTTTTTTATGTCTACCGCAGATCCAGCCTATTGGGATTCTTCAAATTCATAGGGTCAATTTTTTGGTGGAAGTGGAATGAGGGGTGAGGTTGGAACCGTTTGTGGTCAGATCCAACTATTTTCCAAGGGGTCAGCAGAAAAGAAGTGCCTCCTAATTTTCTTAAATTCGTGCTAGGCCTGTCCTTAAATAATCTGAGACAGCAGATGTCCGCATATTTTTCCCAAATGTGCTGTTGCGATGTGAATTCATAATATTTGTTTTCTTTGTTAAAAGAAAGCAGTAAACATGCCACAGTTGATACTGACCATACCAAACAACATGCTATTTTAAAATTCTAGAAAACTCAGTCTTTAGTTTCTCCAGAAAAATAAGACCGGAAAATATAAATAATAATAAAAATAACATTCTGAGATGCATAAAAACACAGAGATTACCATTACGGAATAATGATAATTTATTAATAAGAGAAAACGTATCCTAGGGAATTAAATACTTAATTATTTTGTTTCATGTGTAGTATTGTTAATACATTTTCTTCTTTCAGTAAAAACTGGTAAAGCTTCGGTTATTAATCTACTTATATGAGTGGAAGACTGTATTTAAAATAGTAATCATAATAATAATAATAAATATGAACATAGCCTCTTGTATTTGGGCAGAGGGATTTTGGAGGTAATAATATATACTTCTAGGAAACATTTTATGTTACCTCGAATTCTATTTGATTTATGTTTAGTGGCTGCAAGAATCCAGTGTTTGAAGAAGTTGTATGTGAGTCTACGTAGCTTCATGTGTTCCTTTAAGGAAGCAAGACTTGACTGGAAATATATTATATATATGTAATACACAAACATAATATGCAGACACTTGCAACAATTGTAATATTCTAAAATACATAGTCTCTTCTTTCTATCTCATTTTATAAGTCCTGGCTTATTTACAAGAGTACGTGAAATATATATGAGGATGATGTATGCTATATCATATACACGAGTTAGTTACCTGGAACTTCAGTATCAGACGATTCACTAGCTGAATTCTCAATAGGATCTCTGGATTCAGATGTTCTTTGCAAATGGAAACTGGAAGCCATGTCGTGAGAAGGTTGGGGTCTTAAGCTCTCAGGCAATCTTTCCAAATTCATACCTCCTTTAAAGGAATCCATGACAAAATAACACTGCTCATGAAATGGGTATTCCTCAGGATCCTACACAAGGCAAATCAAATCCAGTTTTCTCCCTTCAAAGGGTGCTGGCCCATAAACATGTCTTTAAAAAAAAAAAAGGTCCCTTAATTAAGTCTCCTTTCCCTTAAGAAACACAAGGACTGCAGTTTTCCAACCAGAAGTGCATTAGAGTGCTACAAATGCAAGTTGCTAGTCTGATAGATTTTAGTTGAAGAGATTAAAGAGACCTGCCTGAAATGTCTGCAGTTTAGTTGAGCTCCACCCTTCTGAGGTTAATACCTCCCTGTCTTACTAATAAATTACAATGTGCAGCTCTCAACCCAGCCTACAGTCTAGCTAGGAAAAGAGTTGCCTGCAAACTCCCTGTAGATGCTTGTAACTGCTCTCTTAGGGCTTCACAATTTACTGGCAGCCCATTTCTTAAAGAGACAGCAACCTAAACTAGAAATGCCATAATTTCTTTGCTTTTGTACAGTCCTTTTTTTTTTTATATCCAGGAAATTCATATTCAAAGATTGCTACTTCTTTTCACGACAACTATGAAATATTCTGTAAAGAAGATAGAAGATAGATTTGTGTTCTCTTTTTGCTTCTAAAAAGTCCCTTGAACTTTATTACTTGGGTGATTTATTTCAGTCTGTATAATTCCAAGCCCATAAGAATACTTTGCCTTACTTCAAATATTGATAGACTCACACAGAACACTTAAGTAAATATATACCTTCATGCTATTCAACAATTCACTGCAGCTGTGAATAGGTTTAACCGCTTTTGTTAACCAGTCATTTCTACACTCAGGTAAGGGAAGCTTTTGAAAAAAATAAAATAAAAAAAAAGTAAAAAAAAAAAATATATATATATAGACACATTTATTATTGCATGGAAATCAGAATTTCGACTTGGAAATAAAAGAAAACATACAATAAATGCTGAATCACATTTTTTAAAGACAGGTTTGGAGGACATTCTTTATAAGGTATATAAAAAAAAAATCATCTCCCCCCACCCCCTATTTTAATGTTTAATAGTACGAATAATAATTAAAAAAAGGAAAAAATATTTTTTGTGTGTGTCGGATTCTACTGATTGTTTGTCTTGTTGACTTTGCAGACTCAGTAAAAAGAATGCTGTGATTTTAATGCCTGAATGTTCTGCTATGAAACTCTCCCTTTATATAGATTAGTATTTCATTAGTATATATATATATAATATAATATAATATATATATATATATATATGTATATATATATATATATATTACACAGGAACATATATATGTTAAAATACATAATTCAGTTTAGCCACAAACAAGATTATTGTCATTAAATATCTTTAAATATCATACACAGAAAGTGACTGTAAGCCAGTCGTGTCAATTGAGATGTTTGATTTGAGATACTTTAGTGATGTGTTACAACGCTCTGATTTGGCACTGCAGTACATTCAAGGTGTGTCGTTAGTTTAGTGAGAATAATTAGTTATACATTCAGTAAACAAAGTGATCACCCTGACCTTTATCCTCAGGGAACTTTTCATTAGTTGATTTGTTAAAAGGGACACCCAAGTCACTAATTCAGCACTTCTTTCAGAGTTTGGATGGGGTTATAGGTATGTATACAACTATAGGTATAAAAAAAAAACCACTCATGTCATATACAGTGCTCTCTGAATCCAACGTCAGTATTATATTTTCTATAAATGAATACCTCACTATTATCACATATCATGCTGTCATACCCATATGTCTCCAAAGAATCTGAGTTGCATGACAACTATAACAGAAATGTGGGGGAAATAAATAAATACATGCAATCACCATGGGAACCATGAAATGTTAATTGTAATTCAAATTTTAGTGTTTGCACCACTTTTAGAATTTCGCCCAAGTTCTCTTTTAGTTGAACTTATATGAATTCTTACCTACTGGGAGAAAGAAAATACGGTTACAGAGACAAAAAGGACATTTAGTTATGGCCTGTATGTCTTGCTGTCTCCCTCTGTTTCTCTCTCTTAGTCTCTTAGTCCACACACAAAACACAAACACACATACACACACAACAGTTAATAAGTGAAGTAATGTGGCCTCACGCACACACACACCAGAAATAAAAACACACACAACATACATGGATAACAATCTTCAAGAGTAAGGTATCCTTATCCCACACACAAAAAACTATGTCTCTGTAAACAAACACACGCACACACACACATTAATGCTTATAATAATCCACACCACGTTGTAGTGAATTAATCAAAATATGTAATGCAAATTACAGCATTTCTTTTACAGAAGAGTTGTTTCCCCCCCCAAAATAATCTGTTTTCCTTCCAATCAATATTTTTCTGAGATTGGTTCAAAAGTCTTCACAACTAGCTGTTTAGTGAATAGGCCCCACTGGTTTGCTATATATAACAGCGTCGATTGTATGCAGTAGAAGATATGTGAGTCACAATGAATCAATCCATTCCCTAAAGAATCAGTTCAATGAGATACATGTTCTTAGTCAGCAATGAAACAGAACGACAGGAGTCGCCAGACGTGTGTATCTCGGAGACAATAAGATTTGACAATGGTATATGGTTGGTTTTATTGCATGGCTTCTGCTGATGAGACTCAGAGAAATGAAAACAATCTTTAAGATGTGTCTGATCATTTTACATCTACAAGATATTGGGCACAGAACACACTGTGGGTATTGAGCAGCCTGCAGTTTATATTGAGCACATTGTGTAAGACAAACACACAGGGGAGGTGTATTCAATAGCAAGACGAACAAACAGGTACAGGCACTGAGGTCCAGGGAGCTAAGGACCATGTATGATAAGAACTGGCGATAAGATATGCATGTTTGCACAGACACTGTCTAGTTTTCAATTCTCTCCAGACCTTGAGACAAAGTTTTCTTTCACCCCCCCCCACCCCCCTCTTCTTTTCTTTACGTAGACAAAATACAACTCCCATTATGTTCCTTAGATATTTTAACATCTGCTTTAAATGTACAGCCATTGCTTGATTAGACTGCTTATTAAGGGGAAAACACACAGATTATGAATTAACTCACTCATTGCTGGTGGGTGGGATGACTATAGCAATTTTATACATTTTATTCTGCAATGTGCTCCACCCAAACTATCCTGATTAGCTATCTTAAGTTAATCTTAGTAAATACCTCAGTGTCTAGTAAAGCCAGCTCCCTGGAGCTATGTGACACTGGTAAAACGTGGATGTAGCCCCAATTCCATTAAGCAAATCTCCTTAATACTGTTGTAGGTTTTAAAAAAAAAAAAAGTTTCATTTAAAAGGACGCTGTACACTGGAGGAGGAAACAAGCAAAAAACCATTTAAATAACAAAAATAACAAATGTGGAATTTCAATTTATATGTTTGTCACTCTCTAAATGAATGTTCACTGCTACCCATCCCGGCATAAAAGTTATTTTTTACATTTTTCATATGCACTTGTTTCTCACATTTAATGGGGTTCTTGATAGAACTTAGAATAATTTGAGGTCACCTGTATAATTTGAGCCCCCCCCCAAAACAAGCTGTCTATATTGTCTACATTTCGCAAACTGGTTTACAATTCTCTAAAATTCGATTTTTAGTGACTAACCCCCCACACAGTCAGTTCTAGCTGGAAAACAATGTGCTTTAATTCACTTGTTCGCTAGGGGGAGGACAAGAACTCCTGAGCTTGATAGATCTTCGCTTCATACAATAATGACGTTATGCTACTTTTTATTCTTTTCTTTACATGAGTAGTAGCAGTTTAACTAATTCCTGACCCATCCATCCATTTATTTATGTAGTTATATCAGCATATCAGCAGGAACCTTTTAAATATTACCAAATAATGTATCTCTGAAAATAATTATGATCAAACTAATTATTAATAATAATAATAAATTCTACTCTTTTTAAATAATGAATTCTTCTGTATTGTACTCTCTCCTCGTTCAAGTTGTTGTGAAAAATAACATTTTCAACAAACTACCATTGTTAAAGAATATGAAAATGTGTGAGGTTATAAATATGAGAAAATCCAAAGTTTCCAAAATTCTGTCTGTGCAGTGGTAAAATTATAACAGGGATATTTGGTTTTGTTTATGAGGTTGTTCTGTGTTCATGCTTGTTTCCATAACCCGTTTAAATACATTGCAAATATAAATTATAAGCATTAATAGCATATAAAATGCATAGATTTTTATATTCATTTTCAAGTTTCCAAAGTGCAGATACTAATTGGCACATGCCCACATATTTAACATTAATTTAATTAATTTAACATTAATTTAAAGTACAGTATTACCATACTTGTGTGTTTATCTCTGGTGCTAGTTTTAATATTGGATTATTTGTGTTAGAGCAATCTATGCTAAGGAAAAACAAAAAAATGTCTATGAATTCTTTTATCAAATAATATCAACAACAAAATAATAATTTTAATTTTTTTTATCACTATTAGTTGTTGTAGCAGCAGTCTTACATTTGTACATTAAAAAAATATATATTTTGCATTTATTTTAATTATTCAATCAAAGCTTTATATTTAAACAAAAAAATAATAATTTTAAAAAGTATCAAAAGCAGCTTTGATAAAATAGTAAAGACGAATTTCAAACGAATTTTTTTTCCCTTCGGCTCGTAACTAGATACAATTTATGTAAAATTAAAGGTTTGTTGTTCGCTCTTGTTTTCTGACGAATAAAATTCTTAATTCGGTTCTAAAATGACCATGAAAAAGTGAAAAGTAAATAGGCAACAAATTAAACTAAAATGTTACTATTCAGATATTTAACTATGTATCCGCACTGAATACAGTGTGTTACGAATATTGTATAAACTGTATACCAGAAGCTGTATTTTTTTTTAATGATGCTGAAATCTTTTTTTTTTTTTTTCATTTTAAACATGGTTAAAAGGAATTACTGTTTTCGTTTGTATTCAGCGAAATAAATACATCTTGAGGTGGCTCAGTGACCCCAGCAATTCCTTATCTAAGTTCACCCATTGCTACTGGGCATTAAACTGGCACGCTCTAAGCCTCTTCTATTATAAAGTAGAATTCAAGGTTCAAAAATGTACAAATTTTAGCAATAGTTTAACAAGGACCAGCAGTCCTGTTTTTCATTAAGATATGGCACAGATATTTGCAGATGATATGGACTTCAACCTTCACTTAATATTTTCTATGATATTATATATATATACGGATATGCTAATTTAACTATTAGGATAGAAGGTAACATCTGTATAGATTAATTTCCTATCCAAAATATTTGTTGTCAGGAGTGGGGTTGATTAACTAAACAACGATGTAGTTGGCAATAAAGTGCAAAATCTATACCAATCACCAAATTCGGTCGTACAATTCGAATGAACGGATACTTTTGCAAACATCGATTTGCTAACTTCAAGACAAAAAGTTAACAATAACAAAATAAATAAAGAGAGGAAAATAAAAAGAAAATAGCAGAATTCATTTTTAAAACAAATCTGCTATTTTGTCTTAATATTTGTATATTATTTAAGCAGACAAAGATCACCGCTTAGTGAATATATATATAGAATATATATATATATATATATATATATATATATATATATATATATATATATATATATATATATATCTACACACATGCAAATAGCATACCATAATGGCTGATAGAAGTATTACTTTATCCATACCAATCAATCTTCATTTTGTTTTGGATTATTTAACATCCACAACCCTAACAGTGCATTGTCTATTAAAATACCACCAAATAAAATCCGACACACATCTGATGCAATGAATACAACTTGTGTGCCACTTAAACACTGGGGGAGACATGTCCTGTATTTTGCACATGGGGGACAACTTTTAAAAAGTCATTATGACGTCACAAGACACTAATGACAATAGATTTTATTTAACCCACAGATATGTATTTTACCCAGGGGTATCTGTCTATACCATATCAAGGAAGACACAAAGGTCCCACTCATTGTCAGCTGAAAGCTCTTTTCTCTTGGTGTTTGGACAAATTAGTATTAGACAGCAGTTAGAGCTAATATCTTTTCTCTTTTGGATATAATGATATTGGTGCAAGATTAGTTGAGCTACAACAGTCCCTCTTGGCAATTTAATAAATATAAAATGTTATGAAGCAGGAGGTCACATCAATGTACGTTGCAACAAAAATGTGAGGGGCATAAATTTAAACTATGAGGGATCATGCTCCTTATTAATACTGTGTGTGTATCTTTTTGTGTGTGTGTGTTTTTTTGTCGGTGTACAGAGTATGTGTGTGCAGTGTAACTAAGCAAGATCAAATGTTTGGTAAGCAAAACACCTTCTAGCGGTCCTGCAGTCATCACAGTTACTATTTGAATTACACAAAATCCTCTGCTTATAATTTGTGTACCGGGTTAATGATGTCATTAGCCATACTGAAATGTGTTTTGTTGCCAGATACACACAAGATATGAAAGTTATATAATAATGACATTCCCATGACCTACCAAACCCATAAAATAACCGATTGATGACATGGCCAATCCCTAATAACCTAACTGGATTGTGATATTGAGAGCCAGCAAATATTATGCATAAACTTTACACTTTAGCCAAATGTCTCGAGGCATACAGTGGTATAATTGTGTGTATATGTATGCATGTGTTGTGATGTATGTATGTATATATGTATATATATATATATATATATATATATATATATATATATATATATATATATATATATATATATATATATATATAAACAAGATTCATAATGTTATCTCTTGTTTTATTTTATATACATACATATAGGGAGAGGTGGATCTGTATCTACACAAGTGCATGGACATTGTCCACAAACATGTAGTTTGTGTCTGTATATGTGATAATCGACTTTGTGTGTGTTGTGTTGGCATTTAGTGTTTTCCTATATCTATATCATTTTGCTTGTGTGTGTGTGTGTGTGCATGTACCCATATGTGTATCTATCTTTACGGGTATACAACTCTGTGCTTGTGTCTATGTGAATGTGTGCATTTAGGTAAGGCATTGAGGTTAAAAAAATAAATAAATCAAAATACCAGTTATTACCGGTTATTAATTGCTGTTTCCATCTCACTGCAAAGCAGCAATGTGTTTCATTCTATATTCCAGGTCCTAACAGTTAATTATTTACTTGATGAATATTAGGGTGAGTGAGTCCTCGATTTTAATTTTAATTTCCCCAGTCTTTCTCTAAATTCATCATGTTGTGTGTGTATATAGGACTTGTGTGTGCATATGATATGTGTTCTGTATTATTCTCTCAGTATATTTTTTATTATGACTGTGTATGTACACATAAATGTTTCTAAGTTTCTGTTTGTGTATAATACGTTAGTTGTTGTGTTACAAAATCGCATTACTAGCCTCTCAGTTCAATTATTGAACGTATTGTGTATCATAAATTACCCATTGTATACCATAAATAAACAAACTCGTTTGGAATACAGCTATTCAATGCAAATCAAACAAGTTGGTTTAAGACTTTAGTTTTGCTATCTTACAAAAGCCAACAGAATATCATAAGGTCACTAAAACACATTTACAAATCGAGTTCTATATTATTTTCACGTGGAAATGAAATGTAAAATAATTAAATTGGTCCAACAAGAATTGCAGAGAAATTAAAAGAGACTTTCAAATTTTAGGCCAAAATTAGAACCAGTTTTTGCAAAATTAGTTTATTTTTTCAGTTCGGATGCTTCGGCTAAACTTTGCATTTCTATTTAAGATTCTCTATTAATTTGTGGTTTATTGAATGTTCCCAACTGAATTTAGTAGACTAGCTGACTTTAGTTTGAAATGGAGGTTGGAATAATTACTTCAATTAATCATATTCTCTAATACTGACTATAAGCGAGTAGAACATATTTTCAAACTTAATGCATTTTCTTATCTAAACGACAACCGAAAATAAAATACTTAATTATGCAAGTCTCAGTTAATATGAAGGAATATATATATATATATATATATATATATATATATATATATATATATATATATATATATATATATATGGAGAGAGAGAGAGAGAGAGAGAGAGAGAGAGAATGTTTGGAAGATTTGAAAGTGTTACATTTAGTTACACTTACAATTTAGTTACAAGTATATATTCATAAAGTAGTACAAGTATATAGCAAATAGTTATCAAGGCAATTAATTAACACTGACAAATTAAGTACCCTAATTATAATAAGATTTTTTTTTTTGGATACAAAATACAAATAGAGTATTTTTCGTATATGAGAGAAGTACAGATGCTTACTGACTGTTGTTACAATATAGCAGTGAAATATATACATATGTAAACACACTAAGTAGAAATTAAATGTTTTTTTTGGGTTGACTCTTCCAAATCATTCACAGTCTGGAATGGTTAGTATTCCTTAAATAGTCCCCCACAGCTGAATAATTTATAATAGACACCCTGTATCTTTATTAACTGCTGTATTTACCCTAAAACTTGTAGTTTTTCTTGGCCCAGTAAAACTGCTTCATAAGGGTTCCAGTAAATATGCAGTTGTTATCAATCGCCTTTAAAAGCAGTTTGGGGCCATACTAAATGGAAGGTCTTCTGGTTTGTGAAATCCTTTCATTTGAGCTGAGTCTTGCAGTTATAGGACAGCTGTTGTTCTTGGGGGAGGTAATTGCCGGAAAAGACGGGAAACACTTTAAAATCAGCAATCTACAGACTCGAACAGGCCAATCTAGAGTATCATAACAAAAGTGGCATATTGCACTATTGGGGAATATTCACTAGAGCAAGTGCTGAGCGTTCTAAAAAACAAAAACTCACATGCAAGTCTTATTGTATGTAGAAAGATAAATAATGTTCCTCGTAAACTTTATATGACCAACGAATTTAAATAAGATAACAATTATACATTGAGGAAAGTAAATAAAATATAAGCAATTAAGGATGAAGTAAGGGTAAGGTATAAGGTGTACACACACACACACACACAATATGTACCTAATTAATCATAGCTGTACCATAATACAATCCTATATATATAGTGTGCTTTATGCTAAGTGTATACTATGTTTTGTAGCAACAGAAGATGAATATAGTGCAAGGTGAAATGCAGTTTTTAAGAACATCTATTTAACAACAAAAAAAATAATCTCCCCCTACTCATTTTACAACCTTCCATTCATGCAGCTGGGATGGAGAGTTGAATAAAGTATGTCTAGCCATCTTTTTGCCATTTGAAGTGATGTAGATGAAGTGATGCAACTCTATACGTTTGGAAGCTAAGAATGATGGGAGCTGTAGCCTACATCTCTGGAGGGGCCTATTCCTGCACTAACTTGCTGTGCTAACATAGTCTGCTAGAGCAGTTACTGTGGATTCTTTTACAAGTCCCATACAAGCTTAACCCCCCTTCTCAGTTTTGATCTCCTGATTTCAGGCTTGTCCTCCTCTATAAATCCGATGTTTTGGCATTTTAAGGAAATGAAGGAGCAGTCTGACCACTTTTTGGGAAGGCCTGCTAATGCTTTGCTAACCCTTTGAGTGCCAGTTCACCCCAATGACACTTGTCTCAGTTCACCTTTATGTCAACTCTTTTTGATGCTTCAAAAAAAGAAAAAACAACAAAAAAAACCCTCAAAGTTAAAAAGCCTTTAAAAATATTCAGAAATGTTTTTACAATTAGTTTTTTTTTTTTGGTGGATAAAACATCCAGTATTTAGGGAAAACAATAGCTCTTTGAGAAATAGCTTCTCATACCCCTGGGTAACTATTTGTTCAAGTGACATTCCAGCTTTAAGCCTCTTAGTATGGTGGATGAGTTGAAACGAGAAAACCCAGTTTAGTTAAATAAATGTTCAGGGACCACCTACCATCTCTAGATACAGTATTTTACAGTGACATAGAAAACAACTGCCTAACAACTAATAACTCATTGAAAATGATCAACGATGTGTGCATATAGAGGTCCTTAAATTATGGAGTGAATACATGAGAATTATGACTAACTTGTGTTTTTCAGCATATTAAAAAACATAGGTATACATTCAATACACTGTGAAGCATGTGTGTGTGGCCTGGATAGAAAGATGGTTTGCTTTGCATTTCTTTGGCTTGTTTTTGTAGAGATTCAGAATTTTCACAGTAAAAGCTTAATTAAGCATGCTCTGTTATGTGTGTATGGGAGGAGATGTGTTATTATTATTATTATTAATAATAATAATACTTTTTTTTATTAATTATACTTATTATCATTATTACTATTATTAATACCATTATTATTCTTAAGCGCCCATATATTGCGTAGCGCTGTACAATGACTTGACAAAGCATACAGAAATATTCGAGGCAATTTCACTTATATAAAGAAGAAGTTGTGGGATTGTAGGAGTCCTGCTTAAACGAGGATACACGCAGAAACACCCAATTTGCATGTAATTTGCATGCCAGTTATATAGATGCGCGCAACCCCCTCCACCTCCCCTCCACACACATAAAACAGCTTTACATTATAAGGAATACAATATTTATGATCAGCCAATGTTTGGGTTTGTAGAATTAATGGGGACACTATTTAATACTTAGATTTATTAATATTTTACAGAAACGATGCTAAAAGTGTTCCCTGACATTAAATATACCAAATCTAAAAAATTCTCTTTCACGTGGAAACTAAGTGACATTTGTCATTCACTGTTTGTTGTTGGGAAATCTACGATCCTATGAATTGTGTGTAATATGCAACTGGTACCCAGACAGGTAAAGAGCATCTCTGGAGCTTAGAAGACCTGTGATGCAAATTCCTTATTGGGTATTTAATTAAATACATTTTTGCATGCAAAAACAAACAAACAAACAAAAAACAACAACTCAGAAGATAAAGGTGATCTATCATTAGTCAACATTAATAGCAACATCATGCAAAAAGATCTAAGCAGTGTCAGCAAATATACTGAATAAATCCAAGAAATGCAACATTGTTTAGATGTATAAGATATATTACATTACAAGACTTAGCCAGAAGTAATGGCCTGCCTCTGGTGTGCTTAAAAAAAATCTACTCTAACCCTTTCACTACAAGTCACATTAAACACATTCGTCGAGGGGGGTCTATTTACTAAGCAGTGAATTTTGGTAGTACGACATACGACTTGCAAGTTTAGGTTAATAGAGCTGGAGTAAATTATGGAATATATATTTTTAGTAAAATCAGATTTTCTTTTCTATTTGCAACATTTCTGTTTTGGTCATTTTTTTTAAACGTATCTGTCTTGGCCTAAATTTTGTAAGTGTTCCCAGTTTCCAGTATATTTTACTATTTTTCCTATGATTCGTGTTAGCATCCTTTGACAGGGCCATAGAGCAAAGAATAGAAATATCCTTCTTGAACTGAATTTTTTAAAAATAAGGAATGAATTTGTAAAGGGGCATGTTCACTAAACAGTGAATGGTTTTGTACAGTTTTGTGAAATGAAGGCCAAAAATAAAGTGGAATACTCTACAAGTGTTTACATTTCCAACTAATTTCTCAAATGATCCAAAACGATACAACATAATAACTATTTACACTATACAGCATCACAGGCATGTGTGCATATATCCACATAGGCACACACAACATGCATTATTTGTAGATGTATTTAATGTCTAAATAAAAAAATGTAATGTTTTCAGTTTCATATTTTGTGTAAAAAAGAGCAGAAAGAATTGAGAGTCAATTTGATACCTTCAGATTATCACTTACCTAATTCTACATAGGAAGGGGCATTCTTAGAAAGACTTAGTTCCATTATAATATCTCTGTAAACAAAGAACATTGGAAAGATTACTCCACTGGTTTTTACTTTAAAAAGTGCAAATCCGAAAACTGACATTTATATATAGCTTTTTAAAAATAACCCACATTTTTTTTTTAAACAACTATAGTCCTTATATATTGAGGACTAACTGAATGACATGCTACATGAACCTTGTTATAATATACACTTATAAAATGGTAACAATAATTAAATTAATATTGTGCAGTCCTATAAACAATTATAGAAAAAGAGGGTGAAAAAAGGACGAAAAAGAAAAACAAGCCCATTCAATTCTCCCTAATAACCATAAAAACACGGTTAACATTGAAAGATTCATTGTAGCCTAACTGTACAGTAGCCTACTATTAATTTGCATGGAAGCTCAAGGTCAGGATCATGCAGATCATTTTTCTTTTTTTTTCTAAAGGGTTATAGACTTTTTTATGGATAATTTTCTAATTTGGCTACATTGCCCATTATTGCCTTGCAATTAAACTTCTAACAGTTTTTGCTTGTGGTTTACCTTCTTATTGAGATATTGATCTCTTGCATTCAGACATTTCAAATGTATTTAATCAGAGTAATTAACTGCTGCTCTTGTGTTTTTACAAACATAATTACAGGAGCATATTTTAATTCCTAATCACCTAATGTATTTTATTTTGCTTTTTTTTTTTAATATATAATAAAACTGCTAAACCTTTACAAAATATACCAACAATGCTCATGCTATATTTCATGACCCCAATAACGAACAATGTTAAAAAGAATATAGGGTCTAACATGTGCCCTCTATTAAGGGTTAACTAATAGACTGCCAGGTATAGAGTGGTCAACTCATTTGTTTCCCCCCTTGACTAGTGGATATTTAGTGAGGTAAGAGTTAAGCTCTTATGAATAATATCTTTCACATGCCCCACTCTAAGTATTAAGTTTATTGGCTATTAAAAAATGTGTGTCTTGTCAAATCCATCATGTTTTGCAAGAGACTGAATTTTGTGAGGAAGTCATGATATTGTGCAATGCTCACACTCCAATCTTTCTACATCTGAGCTCAATCCTGATAGTAAACTGCCTGTGCTTAATTCTTTAGGTTAGTGGAGTGAGGTAACCCCCCTTTGGAATTGTATGTTCTAACATATTTGTAAGGCTTGACGAAGTGCAGGGATGCTGAAGAATTTATACAAGGTATAAATACGTCAAGGACCCAACTTCAAGGCTAAAGTGAGCAATCAGCATCAGCAAATGAAGAGATTGTCTGGAAAACGCATGCTGCTTAGAAATACATTGTGCCCTTGCCTTGGGTCTCCCATTAACCCTTTGAGTGCTCAACACAATGCTTAACCAATGAGTTGGAACTCATACCTTTCATACTAAGAATATCATAATCCGGTCTGCTAGCACCCCGCAAACAAAACCCACATTTGAAAAATCTGTGGTTTAACTTAAGACAATAACAAATTAAAAAAGGTCAGATAAAAAAACAAAACAAAACACAAAAGCAACACATGGAAAAGGAAATTAGAAAAAAAACGAAAAACAGAGAAAAAAAACAAAGCTCATTATTTTATATCTCTAAGATTAGTTATTAGTTTTTTTTTTATCTTACAAGGTAGGACAGACTCAGAAATAAGTAAAAGCAAGAAATAAACGTTTCTATAAAACGAGTTACATTTGCAAGAGGGGTGCTAGAGTGGGAGGGGGCTGATCAGCCCTGTGAGGTCAACTGAGTCATTTGGTTAATCCGGATGACTATCTAAATAATGACACAGATTTTAAGTGGTTAAGTATAACGTAGGCAATTGTAGCTGTCAAATGTGCAGGAACTTGGGAGAGGCGCCCCTCCAAACTGGGGGCTTATAAATAAAGGAAAAACTAATATATATTCATTTATTGATTAGCTTGTTTCTCTTGTTTTATATATATATATATATATATATATCTATACATAAAACAAGAAAAACAAGCAAATATTTACATATATAGTACAAGTAAAGCAAGCTAATAATATGCATGTATATATATATAATTCCAACTGTCAAAATAATCATTGCTACCTCGCTAGTTAGTTTTATAATTACTTTGATTATCATTTTATTACTTTAATTAGAAATAATAATAATAATAATACCATTATAACTTTATTTTAATTAGCCATAATAACAATAATAACAATATGTAGTGAAGCTGTAGTTTTGTGCGAAGCAAGCAGTGTATGTCAGTAAGAACTCTATAAACAATGTTTTGCTCAGAATGTTTTTGACTCTGGTGAAGAAGAAAGCAATATTATATTATTTGTTTTCACTACTAATCCCCAGTATGGACATACAGAACTTGACTTACCTGTAAAGCGCCGCGTCCCTGTATGGGCTTGCAGAGTCCAATGTTAGATCCCCAGTGGCTAAGCTCTGTGTAGATGAGCCGCCCTTGCACAGCGCCGTTCTGGGGAGACACTTCTGGTGCTATTGGGTTTTCTCAGGGAGATCTGTACAGATCCGCATGACGTCACCGGAGTCCCAGCGTGCCACACACTGTGTGTGTACAGAGAGAGTGTGAGAGACTATGTGTACACAGCAAGGGAGAGAGAGAATGAGATAGACCTATCCCAGCAGGCTGATCAAACCTGCTCTGCACTCCAACAATGCACTGTGGGCCACTTCATTGTTCCTCTACTAACCATGCATGACAGCACACTGCTACACAACTACACAGTGCAGGGAGGAAATGTGAAATGTACACAACATAGCTACAAAATAACACTCATGTATCCATGTTCACTAATATACTAACATAAATTGTGAAAGGTTAAATATTATTTTATATATTAATGCTTCTATCAATTAAACTGTATCTGTCTGTATGTGTGTGGAGCTGACATACGTATACCACTGCACACTCCCACTCTTGCTCATACCATTATATTTGATTTATATCATGTATATATAGTAAAATGTACTAGTGCCTCTGCACTTATGTATGAGTTTATGTTATAATTTAAACACAAACAATACTGGCAGTAGGAAGTATACATTTCAAATAAACAGGACCCTTTCAGTTCAAGTTCAGGGAAGACTGTGACATGTGCAAGTGATGTATTCGTGTTGTTAAAATATAAACTCTTTTATTAGATGAACATTGATGCACTAGGATATTGTAACTTATCAAATGTTGTAAGATATTTAACTAATTTCTCTCCTGGTGTTTTATATATATATATATATATATATATATATATATATATATATATATATATATATATAAAACACCAGGATAGAAATGTATTTACATTTATATATATATATTATAATAATTGTTAACCTGTTTTGTTTAGGGGTTTGTTTTCTATTATACATAAGAACCCACTAAACAAAGCGGGTTGTAACAAATGACCTCCTAAACAAAACAGGTTATACATTTTTTCAGGCCTTGTAATTTTCAGATGCAATAGACAAGGGAGTGAAAGGTTTACTCATTTAAATTAACTACTTCTTTCTTAAAAGTAATATTCTTGGCTTTGATATTGTTTCAATGTATCTGTTGTTAAAATGTATCAATAACTTGGCACCATACAGTTCAAAAGAGAGATAATCGATTAATTAGAAAAATAAATAACATTTAAATAATTATCAACTTCTCATGATTATGAGTAAATTAAACCCCCATTTTCACTGGGAGTGTACGATTATCAGTGGGTTAAATGCACTATTTTGTGTAAAGTGCATGTCTTAATCTTTATGTACAGTTGGAAGTAAAATACCAATATGTGATTTTCCTGGGTATAGATAATAGGATGTTGGAGAGAGCCTAACAAGGTCTTGCTAAGGGATTTGTTAAAGATTTCTTCATGCTCCCTGGCTTAATCTCCACGTTACTGAAGTTAGCCATACCTTTTATGAAATCACTAAATTGCAGGATACGAGGGGAGACTGCAAATTACAGTGTAATAGGCTTGCAATAGTTAGAGGAGGCAGCAAAATGAGGCATTTTGATGGGATTCGCGTGGACATTGCCTTGAATTCCTTTGGGGAGGCTGCAGACTGCCAGCATCCCTGTGCCTTTTCCTCTTTCTTGCATTACATAATTGGAGCAATGGGGTGTGAAACACACACACACACACACTCAACACACACACACTCTCTTTCTGTTGTCTTTTTACACAAAAATATTCTATTTTAGTTTATATTCCAAAGGAATATTGCAAGAAATAAATAATCATATTTCAAATTTAATAGATTGAGCAAATGTGAATATATAACACAATCCATTATTCAGTAATTCAGTATTGAGTAATATTTATTAAAATCAAGCATTATTTTCTTTTGCAAACCCAGCCTTACTCCCCACCATTACACCTTTTGTGACTTTTTAATGTGCAGCTTGTTTTTCAATTTGGCACTCAGGGGGTTAAAGATGTCTTTCCATCTGCAACGGTGGACCAATTAATAAGTCACTCAATGTCCTGAAACATAATTAGCTTTCAATTATCCTCTCTTGAAGCTCACACAATATCATAGCCAATTCTTTAAAATATAGCAGATATGTTTCAGTAAAAAAGAAGAGCTACGTCTCGATCTGTGTCATTTATATCCATAGGCTGTATCCCATGAAACAGTCAAGCAGAGCAAAAATAATTTCTTTATATTTGCAATTTAAATTAAAATTTTTTTGACTCCTGGTTTACCAGTTGTGAGTTTCACATTGTATTAGTAATTTGTAAGCTAACCCATGTTACAGAACCTTGAACATCTGCATTGAAGTTTAACACATGCAATGTCAAGATGATGGCTACAAGAACAACTAGGATACATAACGTTTATTGGCATACAGAAGCAAACTTATTTCTTACATCTTCCTGAAAGACTCTGGTAAAGAGGGAAGACTAAATTCAAGGATTTAGCAGGTATCTGTTAAAGATTCACTTCAACAGTTTAATGTACTTAAATGCCCACGAGTTTCCCCTATCATAACTCAAAGACAAATGTGGAAGATATCAAAGATTCAACAGAAGACATCAAGAGAGAATCTGTGTTACCCTTAACATTTGCTTCATGACATGGAGTTAATGTGATTCACATGGAAAATATCAAATGATACGTAAGATAATATTTATAATAACATTAATTCTTCATAGGAAACATCACTTGGAAAAAAGCAATGAATGTTGAAATACATGTAGGATGGTGAAGTCATTTCAAACAGTGTTTTGGTTTTGGACTTTTTTTATACAAAAGAATTCTTACATGATCATAACATAATAAAATGTCAGCATGTACCCAAAAGTCATAAATTCATTATTTTCTACTGTTTTAAATACTAACTACTAACAATATGCTTCCTGTCTGGCTTTTACTGAATGGAGCTAGTCTAACAGCTGGCTCAGAGGTATATTAATTCATAAAAAACAATAAGATTGTATTCAAATCAATCTTTAATGATGCAGCACAAAGGATTTTCTTTTAGAAGTGTCTAAAAACAGAAAACCTAGTTGACTAATTGTAGACTGTTTTGCTAATGACTTCATTCAGAAGAAAGATGTAATCTGAAGGCCAATCATACCCAAAGGGCAGAAATTGGATTTACTAATTACAGAAGTTACTGGTAGATCTTTACAAATCCTTTACGGCACCAAATATATTTAAACCAGCATAATTATTGTCTAATTCTCTAGTGAAAGAAATGGAATAAAACAGAAAGGAACATACATTCTGCTTATTGGATATTGTACAGGGTTCCAATTCATGTTGTTTTAGGCTCTTTTTAACTAAACAGTGAATTAACATCTGACTTACAAACATTACGCCAAAATAACTTTCTTGGAAAAAAAATAATAATCTGAAGTTGAGTACGAATTTTGATAATTAAGTTTATGTTGTTCTAAATATTCAAATATGTAATTGATGCAGTACAGCTAAGAATTGAGTGAATGATCACCTTTTTGTAAAATATCACACACCATAACCTATAATCACTATTGGTATATTTACTAGGGTGCAGAATCTGGTGACTTAACAGTTGATTTGCAAAAAATAAAATAAAAATAAATCTCCATTTCAAGCAAACTGTTATTCCCCCCCCCCTCCCATTTAAAAAAAAATATATATATTTTTAAGTTTAGAATATGCAAATCACTGCTCCACACACCAATGCTATTTAACAACGAAAACCCCAACTTTTGCTGTCATTTTTGTATATAATATGCATCTTACATAGTAAATACAGAAAAAAATATCTGTAATTTTTCATCCAATAAGATCCAATATAAGGATACTGTACATGTTATGCACATAGTTTTAACATTTCTGCTTGTGTTTCAAATGGATTACTTACATTTGTCATAGATGCTGTTTGCAAGCAGTTGTATGCCAAAATGGTAAGCAGCAATTGTAATAGCAATTGTATGCCAAAAGGGAAAATATAACCAAAATAAAGAATTTTTAAAATGTGACATATCTAGATTTAGAAAAGATCTGGAACTAAAACACATGTAAAAAAATAATGGAACTCTAATAATGTAATACACACATCCACAAACGCACACAGACAAACACACTTTGTTATACCTATGTACGCATGCACATACATGCACACACATTGCATTGCACAGGTATGATGCAACAGATCATTAATATATTTTTGAATTTTATCTATAAACTCAGTGCTTCAGTACAATAAGTGCCAAATAACTCCTAATGCCAAATGTTAAAGATGTAATTTTACTATTGTGAATCCTATGAGAGGCCTAGAGGCCAAGTTGAGGATGTTGATGGTATAAGGAAAAGATGGAGGCAAAAATAAAACATATTGATTGGGGGAGCCTGTAGTGAGTTTGCAATATAATAAATACTATGTTCAAGACTTATAAAGACAGCCATGCTTTGACAGTTATTTTCATCATTCCCACTCATTTCAATTCTGCCCCTCATTATTCCAGTGCTTTCAAATGCCCAGTCTTTCTGGAAGTGACTTCATACTTGATTAAATATATTTGTAAAGCTATTCTTTGATTTTATGCTTCTGCTGTAGATTTATTTTGTGTCTGGGTCAGTGGAGGGGTTAGTGGGCTTTGGATTGTGCTAAAGGTTGGGACAAGGTCTAACTTTAAATTTGTAAGCCATGTGTATCTGGTATCTTTGAATTGGAAGTTATATATGCATATTGCATATATCCAGATTTTCTTTAAAATCTCTTTTGTTCACACATTTATTTTATTAATTTAATATATACTTTCTATTGTTATTATTATTATTAAGCACCAACAAATTACGCAGTGCTGTACAATGGGTGGACTAGCAAACAGGTAATTGTTACCAGATGAGTTGGACGCTCAGGAACAGAGGATTTGAGGGCCTGTTCAATGAGCTTACATGAGAGTAGTCCTTGTTTGTCCCTCCTTTTTTTCTATATAGTCACATTTATGAACCCAATTGAAACCAATTTGTTTCTCTGAGTACTATCAATCTGAAATGATGGCAAATCTAGATTTGGACCTTTAATTCAGGGACAATAATTATCAGTTTTCAGCTTATATACCACCATATTTTTGAATGACCAAATCTCCAGGAACTACCCAAAGATGTTGAATGGACAAAGCGGGACAATTTAATTTTAGGGGCGTGAGTGGGGGTGTTCTAAACATTTTTAAAATCACCTACAATTCACTTACACACCTAAAATGTAATTTAGAACAAGAACAACTTATCTAACTTATCTACACAGACTGATTTCTAAAAAAATAATAATATTGTTTTGAAACCACATTACTGTGTTATATTGTTGTGTAGCTTTGTCATTTTTTATTTTCATTTCACTTAGAAATCTCTCTGCCTTTCATTTGTATACGATTTTTTTTTTTTACATAAAGCACTGGTGTGAACATTGTTGAACTTTGCACTTTAGGGTTTGCATTATACAGGGAGTGCAGAATTATTAAGCAAATGAGTATTTTGACCACATCATCCTCTTTATGCATGTTGTCTTACTCCAAGCTGTATAGGCTCGAAAGCCTACTACCAATTAAGCATATTAGGTGATGTGCATCTCTGTAATGAGAAGGGGTGTGGTCTAATGACATCAACACCCTATATCAGGTGTGCATAATTATTAGGCAACTTCCTTTCCTTTGGCAAAATGGGTCAAAAGAAGGACTTGACAGGCTCAGAAAAGTCAAAAATAGTGAGATATCTTGCAGAGGGATGCAGCACTCTTAAAATTGCAAAGCTTCTGAAGCGTGATCATCGAACAATCAAGCGTTTCATTCAAAATAGTCAACAGGGTCGCAAGAAGCGTGTGGAAAAACCAAGGCGCAAAATAACTGCCCATGAACTGAGAAAAGTCAAGCGTGCAGCTGCCACGATGCCACTTGCCACCAGTTTGGCCATATTTCAGAGCTGCAACATCACTGGAGTGCCCAAAAGCACAAGGTGTGCAATACTCAGAGACATGGCCAAGGTAAGAAAGGCTGAAAGACGACCACCACTGAACAAGACACACAAGCTGAAACGTCAAGACTGGGCCAAGAAATATCTCAAGACTGATTTTTCTAAGGTTTTATGGACTGATGAAATGAGAGTGAGTCTTGATGGGCCAGATGGATGGGCCCGTGGCTGGATTGGTAAAGGGCAGAGAGCTCCAGTCCGACTCAGACGCCAGCAAGGTGGAGGTGGAGTACTGGTTTGGGCTGGTATCATCAAAGATGAGCTTGTGGGGCCTTTTCGGGTTGAGGATGGAGTCAAGCTCAACTCCCAGTCCTACTGCCAGTTCCTGGAAGACACCTTCTTCAAGCAGTGGTACAGGAAGAAGTCTGCATCCTTCAAGAAAAACATGATTTTCATGCAGGACAATGCTCCATCACACGCGTCCAAGTACTCCACAGCGTGGCTGGCAAGAAAGGGTATAAAAGAAGAAAATCTAATGACATGGCCTCCTTGTTCACCTGATCTGAACCCCATTGAGAACCTGTGGTCCATCATCAAATGTGAGATTTACAAGGAGGGAAAACAGTACACCTCTCTGAACAGTGTCTGGGAGGCTGTGGTTGCTGCTGCACGCAATGTTGATGGTGAACAGATCAAAACACTGACAGAATCCATGGATGGCAGGCTTTTGAGTGTCCTTGCAAAGAAAGGTGGCTATATTGGTCACTGATTTGTTTTTGTTTTGTTTTTGAATGTCAGAAATGTGTATTTGTGAATGTTGAGATGTTATATTGGTTTCACTGGTAATAATAAATAATTGAAATGGGTATATATTTGTTTTTTGTTAAGTTGCCTAATAATTATGCACAGTAATAGTCACCTGCACACACAGATATCCCCCTAACATAGCTATAACTAAAAACAAACTAAAAACTACTTCCAAAAATTTTCAGCTTTGATATTAATGAGTTTTTTGGGTTCATTGAGAACATGGTTGTTGTTCAATAATAAAATTAATCCTCAAAAATACAACTTGCCTAATAATTCTGCACTCCCTGCACTAGAGATAGGTACAGTGCGTGGACTAGTAATGCAGACACAGTAAGAGGAAATACAGATTTGAGAATTGTTTAACTTTACTGTACTTTTATTACTTTAATCAACACTCTTCTTTGTTAGTTATTACACATATATCTCTTGAATGCAAACAAATTTCCATCTTTTATATATACTATATTTAAATTAGAAATGAAAATATAACGGCTGAAAAAGTTACAAAGAGCTTAAGTTACAGCCCCGCTTGCTGTTTAACACAATGTACAAATATACGTTTTTGCTACAATGCCTTTTAAATGACTTTTTCTTTGTGAATCATGATTCCAGTATTTCTCAACCATTTAGACAGCATGGGTTTTATGGATATTCCTGTCATTAGTATAGGTTTTATAAACATTGTGCTATTAAATGCTATTTAAAAGAACACTCCAAGCACCTAAATACAAATTGGCACTTTTATAAATGAACCTTATCACACCCTGGACTGTCTATCAGACTGCTACTTCCTGGTTGGTTAGCTCAAGAGGCAGGCAATTGCCCATAGCACCTCCTTTGCAATGGCATCTCATTGGGAAGTCTGTAATTTGATAGCAACAGAGAATGGATACTGTACATGGTTACAATTCACAGAGAGGGGAAAAAGAGAAGGGAAGGGAGTGCTGCGGAGAAGAGAGCTGCAGCTTCCTCAAGCTGTTTTTAGATATAACACCCCAGGCCCCCATAAAATACATATTTTCATTGCGGTATATCCACTAAATAATGACATTTTTGTATATGGGTAGTGTATAGTGATGTCCCGAACGGTTCGCCGAACGGTTCGCCACGGACGGCGAACATATGCGCTGTTCGGTCCGCCCCCTATGTCATCATTGAGTAAACATTGACCCTGTACCTCACAGTCAGCAGACACATTCCAGCCAATCAGCAGCAGACCCTCCCTCCCAGACCCTCCCTTCTCCTGGACAGCATCCATTTTACATTCATTGTGAAGCTGCATTCTTAGTGAGCTGTCCAGGAGGTGGGATATCATTTTACTACTTATCCACAATCCCAGATGGACATATTCATCTAATAGAAGCCTGTTACTACTTTAAAGCATGCTTTATTGTTTTACTCTGACTTTACAAAACCTTTCATTACTACACATACTACCTTTTCTGACATATCTTGCTTTAGCCTGTTTACTATTCCAAAAAACTGTGCAGTCCCACACTATGTCATGATATTGTAAACCTTGAAATGCCTGTAATTACTGTCGTGACAAACTAAGCTTAGGTGACTCTTGAAACCAAGATGGGTGATTGCATGGTTAAAAGCTCTTCATGTCTCCAATCTGAGTAGCAAAACTGTAGAAAAAGCCTGCCTAAAACATTAAGCGACTAGAGTGAAAACAGGTAAATAATCAAAAAGTTCACTAGCAAGAATAATCAGGAGTACTGCAAAAAGTAATTTGACTACCTTGCCTACTATGTGTGGAAGAATGAAGTTTTTTAAGTTGTGGGAGTGTGAATGGATATCTAATTTCCAAGTGTGGAGGTGCTAATGAAATGGAGTGGACAGGCCTGCCACTATCCAGGGGTTCCTTCCTTCTAAACTATAGGCAAGTATATATCTTAGTCTCTGCCACCATCATACATACCGTGCCTGGTGGTACCCTGTCACTTGGCACTAAGTAAATTTAATCTCTCTATAACTATAACGCCATTGGTTACCCAGCCACTGCCACCTGGCTTACCCAATCAGATATCATTCTATTTGGATGTCAGAACTAGGATAAGTCATCATTAGTTCCTTGGGACATGCTGTTTGGCAAAACAGAATGATCATTGGTTGGATTCGCCCATGCTTCTGATCGAAAATCACTTTAATGAATTCTCTAGGAGAACTAACACCTCTGGCTTAGACAGTTTTTCTTCAAGCAAACTGTGGAGTCTACATATAAAACAGCAAGTTGTCATACGTTAACAACCGACTTGCAAAATTTAGGTCAGACTCCAAAAAAGTTCTCAACTTCTAATGTCCTGATATGTTGTTAATAAACAAATATGTCACATCCTTGAATTTTAGAAAAGGAAATAAATAGTTATTTTTGGTTAAAAATTAGTGAAAAGTCCTTTCAGCCTTTCAAGTATTTCCAGTTTACAGAAAAGACATATAAATATGGCAACAGGAAAGAAAATAACATAACACTAAGTCCCAACTTACTCCGGGGCTTTCGCTTCCTTTCAAACTAGAATTATTATTGGCTAAATATTTTAGTGAAGAGACTTCAAATGTCTCTACTGATAATATGCTTATCTATGCATATTCTGCCAAGGAAGAGGATCTTGTGGCTTTTAGTATTAATAAAAAAGTTACTTAAGTCTAGACATTGATCCAAATATCTACAATACATCATTTCATAGTATACAGTCATCATTTTGTTTAACTATTAGACAGTTCTTGTAGACTTTCAGCTTAGGAAGAGAATAGTATCAGATTTTTAAAAGCCACTTTTACATTTCACACATTTAGTAAAGCTTAAGGTTTTCAGAAAAACAAATATTTCCATGAATTTCTCAGTTGTGTTTATTCTATGTGATGTATGTTTATATGTTGTGGGAATATTTATTATCTCATAGACTGCTGAAATCTTTAAGTCTCTAGTTATTTATGAATGTTACCACTGACGACGACACAAGATGTGATCCAGTGTCCCAGTGACCAAGTGTTACATTAAAATGGATTTAGAGCTGCATTTTCCATATTGATTTGGGATTTTATTTATTATTTATTGAACTGACAAATAACTTGAAAAATGTATGCCACAATAGCTGTTTTAGAACACATTTTCAACTGGGCTATCTTCCAACTAGGCTATTTTAGCAAAAAAGTTGTAATTTGGTCGTCGGCTCACCAAGACTTGTTACTTAGGGAAATAACCCTCTTAATCATTAATGTAAGTTTACCTTTCATATAAAATCTGTCTACTCTTTTGCGATGTTAGTATAGATTTGTATAAATAATTATATCATCACTAGAAACAACACACACAAACAAATACACACACATACACACACACAAACAACCTTGAATTGCTATGAAACTGAACTCAAATTGAGGCTTCACATTTAACGGAATAACTCACTAAAGTGTGAACTGTTGAGATCATCATACAACAATAATAATTTATTTTGTTTATTTCTTAAAATCTTTTGTAGTACAGCTAACAATTTTTTTTAATATATATATATTTTTACAGTTACATAATCTGTTAATGATTCATGTAAAGTGTGTCTATTTTTTCATGAATTATAATACACTGTATATACCTGGACAAATACCTGGTGGGTTGTGATGAGAATAGAGATTTCCTAAACTGTTCGATTTTCATTTTGTTACACTTTTATTTCTGGTGATGACCAAGAGGCTGTCACCAGTGTTAGATGTGCAGTATCACTGTTATGTAGTGCAGCTAAGTTCTCCCATGGTTGTTTGTCTCCCCAGCCTATTCAGTACCTACAATGTGCAGTGGCACTATGCTTTGTTAGGAGTGAGTAAGAACATGTAAGAATGTCCTATCCCCAATCACTTTCTTAATCTAGGAGTACACTGAGGAGACTGAGGAGAAAGAGGTAAGGAAATGTTGCAATAAGGAAAACATAGTCACACTCAAGGAGATGCCATGGAGTTCCAAAGGATTTATAGGGTGATGAAATGGGGCAGCAAGAGAGGGTGGCAGGAGATTACACGTGAATGGCAATGGGGATGCAGAGTAAATGGCTTCACTTACACACTACAACAGTACAAACTCACTTACACACTCACATTTCAGCGCTATGCTATTACTCCCCAACGTTCATACACTGCCACACTACACTAATATACTCCAAGTTTCACACACACTGCCACACTCCACAAAGTTACCCCCACATTTATACACACCACCATTCTTCAAAGTGTAAAAAGAGTGTTTCAGAGTGCTGAAATGTTTAAAGTCAGGTGCTTAAAATGAGCTGCTGCGTGGTGTAAGAGTCTAGGCCTATTATTAATTCTAGTCCTGCCGTGCTTAATAGCTATAATAGTATGTACCACTAAAATATGTTTACGTACACGTTGAGTTTAAAATTAAGCATTTATAACCTGATTAACAAAAAAAACAAAACAAAAAAAAATAAAAAAATTTATAGAGTCTGATTAATGTAAAGTAAAAAGGAATGTTAACCTCTTCTAAAAACCACAAAAAAAGAGAAGAGCTGTGTTAAAGAGAAGTGCAATCTAAGTACAAACCCACCTCTCATTATTTAAAGGGGTAATGATTGCCATTGCTAGATTTACATCTTATATCTCTTTTGCCTTAGATTCTTAGGTACCTGACAAACAGCCAACAGCCAGACACAGCAGTGGAGGGAGAAATGAGGGAGAAATACGTTATGAAAACGCCTTCACATCTCATTTGCTAGTGATGCTACTAGTGCTTGACTGCTTTAGCTAATTGACTATGCTAAAAAAAATATGTTTATAGAACTAGGGTTTGTGCTTCTATAATGCACCTGCCTGTCCTTTCATCTGAAAAATACAGCCCTAGTTATGGTTTGGGTTTAGAATACACCAGCATCTTTAACCCCTTAAGGACCAAACTTCTGGAATAAAAGGGAATCATGACATGTCACACAGGTCATGTGTCCTTAAGGGGTTAAAGGGATACCATAGTCACCAGAACAACTACAGCTTATTGAATTTGTTCTGGTGAGTAGAATCATTACCTTCAGGCTTTTTGCTGTAAACACTGTCTTTTCAGAGAAAATGCAGTGTTTACATAACAGCCTAGTGATAACTTCACTGGCCACTCCTCAGATGGCTGTTAGAGATCCTTCCTGGGTCATGGCTGCCTAAAATGCATCCAAACATTCAGTGTCTCCTCCCTCTGCATGCACACACTGAACTTTCCTCATAGGGATTCATTGATTCAATTCATCTCTATGAGGAGATGCTGATTGGCCAGGGCTGTGTTTGAATCATGCTGGGTCTGCCCCTGATCTGCCTCTTTGTCAGTCTTAGCCAATCCTATGGGGAAGCATTATGATTGGATCAGGCTACCACTTCTGATGATGTCAGCAGACTGCTTGTTTTTCTGAGACAAACAGCATGCAGAGCTACAGCTTCAGGCTTGAATACAGTAAGATTTTGCTATATTTATAGAGTCATGAGGGGCCCAGGGGGGCTAGATGGTGGTTTTAACACTATAGAGTCAGAAATACATGTTTGTGTTCCTGACCCTATAGTGATCCTTTAAGGTATGAGATAACTTGGAGAAGTCAATTGCAGTCATTAGATGAAGTGAAACAGCTTTACTGCTTTATGTCAGAGAATATCCAGTATTACACCTCTTCTAAATACTATGGAGAAGTTAAAGATAAATAATTTTATATACTATATAGATTTTGTGACATATTTGCGTTCATATAATTTTCCCTTTGCATTCAATTCAGCACACATATTGAAGAGTAACTAATTATCATAAAACTATACTGTAATATCAGTTAGATCTACTGCATTCTATATAATCTTATCCAGGTGACAGAAGTTTATTATCTTAAGAAGATTTGGCTGCTGTACATAGTTACTTAAAAGAAATCTATCATCATCATTTTGCATAGCGTTATTACACACTGCCTGGAGTTGTATAGTGTTACTTTTCTTTTTAATAGAAGTGCCTAGTTGCACTCCAGCTGTTTGGTTGACTAAGAACAATAAAAGTTAAAGTTTAACAGCTGAGTGCAAAAGGTGACATACCCACACTCTAACGGCTGATAATGAAGTGAAAATTTCCCTGGTTTTCAGAAATTTTACTTTTTTTTTTTTTTTTTTATACTTCTAATGCATTCTTAGGCTAATATATTTATCATAAGGTAGAGTGACTAGATTTATTTGTGGCCTGAGGCACTTATAAATGATGACTCCTGCAGGGATGCAATGATTTGAAAGCAGTCCTTCAATATATATATCCTATTAGTATGCCTGGTTAAAGAAAAAGTCCATGAGTATAAGATATTCAATGGTATAAAGTAGTCCAGCATTAAATAAAAGTGTGTTTCATTTCTTTTTATTGCACAAGACCTTTCCAAATCTATCCACTAACCAGGAAATTCACTACCATGCATTTTCATGTGATGTTTTGCAACCCACCCCCGTACCATGGCTTCAATTACTAAAGTGAAAGACATTAAAGATCTTGCTATACCTTTCACTACCGGCAGTGCATATACTCTCCGCCCTGCTCCTCTGCTGGTTGTCACCAAATGGAGAAACAAATTTCAGTGGGTCTAAAATTCAATTAAAATATAGAAGGCTGGTTTTTAATTGGCAACAATATTTCCTGTATACAATAGCCACACATAAATGTATAATGTTTACATTTGCAAGTCACTTTCCATGTTCCAGTATATTTCTTACAAATGCATTTCAGTGCGGTATATGACCATTTTTAGTTTTAATTCACCTTTGCATCTACTCCCATTTAGTCTACTACTCTATTCTTTGTGAACCAGATGGATATATTGCAAGACAAGGTGTACTGCTCAATCTTTAGTACATTGCAGGCCCTCTATTATTTCTAGAATTGAAAAATGAAGCACATAATAATAATATAAATATATATTTATATATATAATTTTATGCATTTTTTTGGTACTCATGGACAGCAATCTCTATATGTAAAATTATTATTTTTTTCTTAATGGTTTTCACTAAAATGAATTAATATGCGTACTGTGTATGCATCTGACACATACAATATTTATGTGTGTTTGACTTCAACAGCTTAGCACATCCGAAAACTAGCTAGATCTAAATGTACCCATTCTGGTTAAATAATTACATATCATATTACATGTACTAGTCCGGCTTATCAGATTTATTTAAATCAGTGGGAGTTTTCTGCATTTACAATATGCACATTGACCATAATCAAGGGCATTTACAATGAGAAACGGCACAATCTGACATGTCTTTATGCTTTGTGCTCTTTTATTGAATGTTTGGCTTCCCCAATACACCACTTGCATATCTTGTTGTATTGTTCTTTCCTGTTTCACAACAGTTAAGGAAGTTATGTCAAATAACTGGGGGTTAGGTAGGTAGCGATAGGAGTGAAGTATTACATTTTCTTCTCCTAATTTTTTTTTAATTAAAAATCAGTAACTTTTATTCCAAATGTATCTACCTATGCATGTTTTTAAAATTCTGCCTGGAGTGTTTCTATAATTAGGCAGAGGGATTAAGGCATTCGGTTGTTTACTACAACACAGCTCAAGAAAGACTTTGTTTTATCTCTTAGTCTTAGATTAGATGGAATCATTATAAACAAGTAAAATGCAACTATTTCACAGAAACATTGTATTTTGTTTTTGAAAGGTGTAAATATCCCTATCAGTAAAATGTGTTGTACTATAGAAGGCCACCAAACACCACTTCCCTTTGTCTACATTACACTGCACTTCATTACAATTACAGTAAGTCCTATACTCTGATTTTGGCCATCGTTAACACTTACTGGCTTGGAAATTCTTAAATTCAGTGCCTATTAAGCTACATTTAATTGTATTTTCTATGCATCCATTGTGGCGCATCACGACCTCTCAACCTCTTAGTGCTTAGAAGAGTCAACCCAAGATTCGTAGGTCTATTTTCAGTCAAAGCCAAACACTTATTAGAGAGACTTGTCAAATGCATGAAACATTTGCTCGTGATATAGTTAGTTTCTCCCATCAGAGGCCGAGAACAGATCAACAAAGCTATGATCTGTTATTCATTTAGTACATTTGAAATGGTGAAGGAAAAAAAAAGAAAAAAATCACACAGAGACACACACATATTAATATCACAAAAAGAAACATAACAAAGTTATAAGAGTATGATCATTACATCCCACCCATTTAATATTGATCAAGTGAGAAACAGTTATTTCGACTAACTCCATTCTTCAGCCAGTGATCACTTCCAGAAGAAAAAGAATCATAGATGTATGGAGAAAACATATGATGCACATGCCAATATAATGAGGGGAACTGCCTTGCACATTTCATTCTTAAACACATGCACCTTCAAAAGAGTCTAAGGTTTTCTTTATAAGTTCGCAGCAGTAAAGAACATTTTTTAATGTGGGCACCAGGTGACCTCATTTATTCCACTCTGGGTGTAATTTAAATATGCCTGAAATAATTTCTTTAGATTGCAATGGCCATAAATGTATCCTCAGTGTATAAGTAATCATGCATAAATGCAAACCAAACATTTATGTATTTCTCTTAGCCAGGTGAAAAACTCTATGTTGATGTCTTTAGCAAATGCATAAGAACGTTAGGAAGGATATTTCCTGTTTAGCATTGCAGATCCAAGAGATCAAGTTAAAAAAGGTGCCATGATGTAGCTACACCATTAAAGAGCTCACGCCAAATGGACCTGAATAGAAAAAAAAAATAGCAATTTGGTAGCACAGCAATTGCAATGAGGTTTTGTTCTGTTTTATGACTAATGTCTGCTTAGTGCTATGGATGTTGATATATGTTGCAAACAGATAAAGCTCTTACACATTGAAGACAAGTGAACCAAACATTTTCTATAAATTGCTAGACCGGGCATTGTTTAACTTTGTAGATTTTTAAGAGCAACAACAAAATAAAAACAAAGCATAAAACCAAAAACTTTTTTTTTGTCATCACAATAAAAAGGTAAAAATAATATTTGAAGCATATCAGACTGATGCCACCTGTATGGGCAGTCCAGAACGAAAATGCCAGCAAGCTCCCTCGGCACGAGAGATACAGCAACCCCAGACGATTGTTTCAGCCTTCTTTGGGCCTTGTTAGTGAGGCGTAGCTAATACCCCTCTAGGCAAAGTGAACATAGGGTCCATGTCTGAATTACCCTTTTAACTTGGGGAGAGCCAAGATAATGCATTGAGAATCAAAAACAAAGAATATAAGAACTCTTAGAATGGACAAAAGTTTAGGGAAACTCAGTAGCTTGCCCTTTGGTAAATCCCTGCTCAGGTCTCAAAATAATTTTTGCTCACTTGTGCCAATACAGAGAGAACATATCTGAAGCATATCAGACTGGTCCCACCCATATTCTAACCCCGCCCAGACTTTCTGTGGCTGGCTAATCATAGACTTCCCAATGCAGCTCAATCTTTGCAAGGCTGGTGCTCTGAGCAATACCTACACTAAGCTAACCAAACCAGGAAGTAACAGGACCGGTTGTCTGATTGAAAGCCAAGTGGTGTAAACAGTATAATTTATAAAAGTGCCATTTTCTCTTGGTATGAAAAAAAAGAATCACTCTTCACACATAAAGCACTTCAGCAAGCTACAGTGCTTTATGGGACTGGAATATCCATTTAAGTGAATATTGTCAGGAATTCAAATTGCATTTTAAACTTAAGGACAAAATAACCAAACTGAAAATAGAATTGACTTAGAGAATGTTTTTTAACTTAAGTTATTTTGGCTTAAAATATTATATTCACTTTGAATTCCTGGTAATACTCACTTTGGTGAATAGTCCTGGTAGATACATCACAAATATATCCATTTATCTGTCATGGTTACCGAGAAAATTCTTTTTTAAAGAATGACTCCAACCAAAAAACAGTGTTTTCCTTAAAGGGGCACTATAGTTTCTGGAACACAAACGTGTATTCCTGACACTATAGTTCTAAAACCCCCATTTCGGTGGTCATCTCCCCTTACAAGTAGAGAGAAAGGTGATTTACTCACCTTTTTACATTGCCGCGCAGGGCTCACCGCGTCTGCATGGACTGACAATACTCAGCAGAACAACTACATTAAGCTGTAGTTATTCTGGTGACTATAGGGTCCATTTAAGCACTGTTTTTTGTTAGAGTAACCTTTTGTGAGTCAGTCTAATCCCCCTAATAAAACATTTATGCTAAATATATAGAATAAGTAAACAGAATAAGAAAAAAACTGGAAAGTTACAGTACCACTTTAATTTTTTAAAGGGACAGTACAGCCATAGAGCAACTATAGCTAAATGTAGTCATTCTGGTGTCTATAGCATGCCCCTAACAGCCTTTTAAAAAAAATATATATTTTTTTTTGGGGGGGGAGCTCGCGGTGGAATGGAGGTAAGTTTATTTATTTTTTATTTTTTATTTTTTTTTATTTTTGCATTGCAAAGGGTGATTACAGACAAGCCAGAGGTACCCCAAAGGCAATCCTCCGGCTACTTATCAATCTTTACATTTGGGGAATTGCATGAACATGCACATATTTTTTTTTTGTAAATATCTGTTTATTTTGGCATGGGGTTTTCCCCTCATACCGTTATTTTTTATTTATCTTTTTAAACAAGCATGACATAGAACCGTGGAATACACGACTCGCTGGTCTGTGTCAATGAAGCGTAAAACCATGGAACTCGCAGGTTCCTTAAACAGTTAGGTAACTTGTGAGACACGCAGGTCTCCATTGTTGTTGGGTTATCAGTTGTCCGACGGTTACTAGTCAGTGGTCAGTTGCAGTTACTGTTTAACATCAAACAAAGCCAATGATTCAGTAACAGTGTCTGTGTGAGGTTGGTGCCCCATTGCATTTATCTTTGTGATGTCGGTATGTGTCTCTCCCATCCTGTGGATGGTATGTTGTCCCAGTCATCAATGGTCACTATCTATCGGTTCGTCCTAATAAGGGGCTACCTGCGCGGGGGCCTAGGGAGTCAGTGAGGAGGAGGGGGGGGAGAAGGAGGGTATTAAGGTAAGTAGAAGGAAAGTTTTGCTCTCAGTGATTGGTGTTGTGCTTATATTAAGGTTCTTCTCGGTCTCTACTGGCTAATTAAACTGACAGGGTGAGTGCTCAGGATTATAGAACGATTTATAAGCCAGTTTAGGGATAAAGTATACCACCAGGGAGCCGTTCTCCCAATCGATATTGGCACAGAGTTCCAGAGGGTGAGATAGCTGGAGGCAAAACAGTCTCGGCAATAGAATGTCCTTCTGAAAATGAGTGAAAGATAGCCCCTTCAGCCACCCCTTCATATTTGTTGTGCCAGGGTGCCCGGTTTGCTGCCAGTTGCTGGATGCTGGGCGAGGTCTCTGCCGCGTGCTTACCGCCTGAGGGGATCTCCACCACAGCAGGGGTATAGGTAAGTGTTCTTCTGCCTCCCCTCGTGGTGTATTAGTGGTTGTGGGCAACCAATGTATCTGTGGGTCGTCTTGTGTCCCTGCCCGGAGGATGAAGGAAGCACCAGGACCCCGCGGGAGGCCTCTGTGAGTTCAGTCGTGGTGGAGGTGGGTAGTTTGTTGAGGTCCAAGAGTGCAGGCGGATGGCTACAGTTAGGATATGTGCTGTTGTTGTCAACTGTCCGACCTGGTTTCTGCTGGTGCGGGTGTGTAGCTTGTAGAGGCTCTGGTTTCGGCGCCATCTCGCGTGGCCTCTGCCATCTTGATTTTAGTGCCTGGATTACGGGTCTTGGCGGCCCTGTTTCTGCACCTGAATTGCTTTGCGGTGGTCCAGTCCCGAGGGTGGGGACCGGGAACACCCCCCCGATCCAAAGGGGAGGGGAGGTACGGATCCGGTTCCCCGCGGGCTGACATATGGTTGAGCTGGAGTAGGCCTTGAAAATGTCAGTGAGGAATGTTCCTCCAGGGGACTGAAACCCTTTGAGCCAGCCTCACCCTGGATCCAGAGCCCTCTGCCCTCTGAGGGCCACCGTTGCTGGTCGGTTTTACATCAGTAATCCTATTTTTTAGGCTTATCTGGTCTTAGGTTGCAGTAGCTGGTCTCACTTGCGACTGTCCAGCTCGGAGGTCCAACCCCACCCCGCCCACCCCTAACAGCCTTTTTTAATGTAAACACTGCCTTTTCAAATAAAATGCAGTGTCTACATTGGTACTTAATAACACCTTCAGTGGCAGTCACTCAGATGGACACTAGTGTTGCTTCCTAGTCCCTTCAGACGTTCAGCGTTTCCAGGCTATAGAGGCACTGAACGTTTCCCATGCATCTCTATGATGACATTCTGACTGGCTGAGCAAGACGTTTTGTATTAGATTGACTGATATCAAGTTTGATGATCCCAGCCATGGCGGTGGAACGAGGCAGGGCCAGCCACGGCATAATCGGTGCGGCATGGGAAAAAAGCGGAGTAAAATACCTTTTCAAAGGGAGGCGAGGGGGTCAGTTACTTAAACAGTGAGTTTACCACTATAGTTTCGGGAATACCTGACAGTACAGTGTTACTTTAAACAGTCCTGTGTTCCTGACACTATAGTGATATAGTTTACAAGATGATCTTATGACTGTTTAGTTAATAAGTCCATAGGTAATTTACAAAGTGCAAGTATTCCAAAGTGCTTTCGTATAGGCAGACCATACTGACAAGCAGTTTGTGGTAGGACTTATTGAGCGGGGCTTTGCTTAAATGAACTTCCATATCATGAAATATTTCATTCCACAACTGGTTAGCATCTTCTCCATTTAAGAAGCTAGCGAGCTGTACGCAGCACTTAGCATTATCACTCACTGTAGTTACTAGGAGCAATAAATAAATTGAAAACACCATAACCACTTCATCTTTTTAACCCCTTAAGGACCAAACTTCTGGAATAAAAGGGAATCATGACATGTCACACACTCCTTAAGTGGTTGTAGATAAAATAATTTGTCCCTGCAGTTTTTTTTAACTGTTTCATTTGGAGATAAAGTTGGAAATTATGCAACTTCAACACATTCTTCTTGGTTGTCAATATCAGTTTTGTGCAAATTGTGTGCCTGGTATTAGTATACATAGCATGCTGGCCCAAGACACCTTGGACAGGCTACACTTGGGCCCTTCCTACATGCAGATATCAGATGGAAAAATAAACACAAAACAAAAAATATTATGTCTCATTAAATTTAGTGCAAGAATTTCATGGACTATGCCTTTGCTGTTCTGTCAAGGTTATAACTCCTGTCATGCTCAGTGAAATTATGTCTGAGTCTGGTGGGAGCTAAAATATGCATCTGCTGTAATTGGATAGTGATGCAGCCACTTGCTGAACAGCTTCTGTGGAATATATCTCAAGTCAATCTCGTCCATTGGTTGACTAAGCCTGAAAACACTATATTGTCACATTTTTAATGGATACAAAAAAAAATAATATTTAAAAATAACATGAACTAATACAGCCCTAAAATATGATTTTTATCTGAATCCCTAAACCTCAAAAACAACCCAAATCTGAGAGTGTTGGACTGGAAAATGGAAATTTTTCCTTGGTGCTTCTTCATGAGAAGATTTTGATTGGAGAATGCCATGCACTATAAGGATGTAAGTTTAGGCAAAAAGAAAAGGATTAATCTGTATTAGCTACCAATAAGTAAAGAAGCTGCTGTTCTGCAGGTAATGAAATGTAATTTTTAGGGCTTACAAAATAACTGTACAAATAAGAATTTCTGGACATAAAGCTATCCTTTACAATGATAACTGAAAGAGCACCTGAGGCTTGAAGCTGTACTTGTAGCTTTTGTGTACTTATATATACCCACCTCTTCCAGACTTGATCCTGCCTTGAACACAACTGTCTTTAAAAAGTGGAAAACATAGAATTAATAATAACGAAAAGGAAAGTCCAAATACAGCTCAACTCATAATATCAAATTATTTTATCTTCTACTAGTTTCCAAATGTATCCTAAGGTTTTGTTGAGTGTTTGCTGCACTGTTAACTCATTTTACACTGGTTTCATGAACCGGATGATATGACTGACAGTGACTGAATCTATTGTGTAAGTGTTGGACAGTTAATATGGATGTTAAGAAGTTTGGTCCAATATGAAGATTTATTAAGTTGTTGGTAACAGGCAGAGAAACAACTTTCATTAATGTCTAACCTTGACAGATGACGACCTTGGGTGTAAAAGGTCGGCTTGCTGGGCATAATTCCATACCACCATACATAGGATATAAACGAACAGGATACACATGGATAGCTGGGATGTTACTCTGGATCAGGGAACCCCTACACAGGTTTTTTGCATTACTCAGATCATTAGCGGGTAACAGCTTCTTTGAACTGAAAGTGTAACACTACTAACTGGAAGATTGTATTCTCCTTTAAACTCTTACTACACTCCCTCTGCTGTTGATAATTACTGAAATTATCAAGCACTGGGTATGGATATTTTGAATAATAATTACCAACTAACAACCCATAAAAGACACATTATCAAATCATTAAACCATATAACGGCACCCCCAGGCATAAAAGGGTTAAACCACCGTTTAGTAAATCTTCCCCTTCCAGAGACACAGGCACAGCTACTGTAGACACCAATCCACTGAACCGGCGAAGCAAACGAATGCTGTAAACAGCCGAATAGGAAAAAAACATATGAATCGGTTTACACTCCTAGCAGTCGAACTGGAACACAATTAGCAGTATACAATTAAAACACAATTAGTAGTACAGCCCACCCACAATAAATGGTTACTACACCTGAGTGCGGGGAAAACTTGTCCATGTCCAGGTGCCTCACCACAGCTGTGTGGGGGACTGGTACGCTGAATTGGTGGGTTGCAAGGTGGGCAGAGACCAGCTGTACTCTGCCCTGGTGCCAGCCCTACCACAGAAGTAGCCTTGTGGGAGCCTGGTTGCTGGAGGGGGATACAGACTGTCTCCCCTTTGGATACATAGCTGTGCTGCTGGAGGGGGAGAACGATCGTCTTCCCTTTGGACAAAGCACCATGCTGCTGTGGGGGGAGACCAACTGTCTCCCCTTTGGCTAAACAGCCCTGTTGCTGGGGGACAGGACCAACTTTCCCTACCTCCTGTGCTGTAAGTGCAGAGACCACGGTCCCATCAGCACGGTTGTGGGGCTTACTGTCTCCCCCTGGTGCGTTAAACTGCCGCTGGGGAGAGGGGGTAACAAGCTCCTCTCCCATACATACTTCCAGCCGCTGGGGAGCGAGACCGACTGTCTCCGCTCCCAACACAGTGTCCTGCTGCTGGGGAAAGGAGACTGGGCTCTCTATTCCCTGTTGGACACTCTGCCTTTGGGGAGGGAGGACAAAGCTCTCCTCTCCCAGTTAGTCACTCTGCTGCTGGGGGACAGGACTGACTGTCTCTGCCCCCTGTAACTCAGCCTGCCGCTGGGGAATGGAGACTGGGCTCCCAATTCCCTGCAATTCACTCTGCCGCTGGGGGACAGGACCAACTGTCTCTGCCCCCTGTAACTCAGCCTGCCGCTTGGGAATGGAGACTGGGTTCCCAATTCCCTGCACTTCACTCTGCTGCTGGGGAATGGGGACTCTGCTCTCCTCTTCCCGTAACTGTACCTGCCGCTGGAGTTCCTCCCAACGTGCCGGCTGGCCCTCTTTCTCTGCCCTATCTAGCAGTGTCCTGAACACTGAGTTCCTCACGAATGACACGTATCACTCTAGAGGATCGGGTCCGAAGAAGCTCAGCCAGAACCACACCATACGGTCATACTCTCTCAGAGAGTATCTGTACTCCACTGCTGGTTCCATCCTGGTGCTGTCAGGGTCACTGTACCCAGACATGCGTTGCCCCCAACTTGTAAATCCACGGAATAGTGTCTCCTGTAGCTGTCCTTCTGGCTGTGGGAACGATCCCGCCGCTTGCCACCAATTGTAACGGCACCCCCAGGCATAAAAGGGTTAAACCGCCATTTAATAAATCTTCCCTTTCCAGAGACACAGGCACAGCTACTGTAGACACCAATCCACCGAACTGGAGAAGCATTTGAATGCTCTCAAACATACGAATGCTGTAAACAGCCGAATAGGAAAAAACATACGAATCAGTTTACACTCCTAGCAGTCGAACTGGAACAGCATACAATAAATCCCCCCCAAGAACGAGACAATGCTCCGTTTTGAGGGTCAAGCAGAAATAGATAGAGCTGTGTGTTTATTTTTCTTATATAAACATTCTTACACATTAGTACCACACACAGGGTTTTGTAAAACAACCAATAAACACGTACATACACTCAGACACTCCCAAACAAAATCCTCCCCTCTGCCTGTGATACAATTACCTTACACAATGGGTTAATGTAATTATCACAGGCAGAGAAATACAGTTTTTCCACATTATTCATAACTTACTTTAAAAGTATACATCACATTCACATAAAACTTACATTTTCAGAATCAATATACTCCAAATACAAACATACATCAAAATCATACAAATTGGTCCAGTGGGTCAAAAGATAGATTGAAGTCCTTTGTGACCAAATGAAGCATGGCTTTTCTGCCCAAAACCAGTTCCACAGAGTCTTCTATCCTGGAGATAATTGGGAAGTAATCCAATTATCTCCAAGGACAGAGGCAAAACTCCATTGAACACATGGTAGCAAAAGACAATAAAATACATAAAAATATATAACTGTGCAGCTATTGCATAAAACAGGTACATTCAACATATCCCCAGATAGCTTAGATCTGAGCACACATTATTACTGAATGGCGCTCAGATCACATACATACAGTTCAATTGCCATGGAGCCAAAGTCTTTCACATAGTCTTTCGTTATACGAATGGGCTCCATGGCATAGCTATCTGGGGTATCACTGTTCAAATAGGGCAAGTACCGAATGACCCGGCTTTCGTGTCTTTGCTGGGGAAAATCAAGCGTTTCAACATGGGGCCATAGTCTAAAGGCAGCAGACGGGCAATCAGGCTCCTCCAATGCACAGTGGCGAGATTGGTCTCGTCCCAAACCACACACCACACATCATTAAAACCACATGCCTCATGTATGTCCCCCTTGTGTTTCCAAATCAGCTCTGATGTGTCGAGGCATGGACTCTACAAGACCTCTAAACATGTCCAGTGGTATCTGGCACCAAGACATTAGCAGTAGATCCTTTAAGTCCTGCAAGTTGCGAAGTGGGACTTCTATCAATCGGATTTGTTGTGGCAGCACATCCCACAGATGCTCAATCGGATTGAGATCTGGTTAATTTAGAGACCAAGACAACACCTTTAACTCTGTGTCAAACCATACCTGAACAATTTTTGCAGTGTGGAAGGGTGAATTTTCCTGCTGAAAGAGGCCACTGCCATCAGGGAACACCATTGCAATGATGGGGTGTATGTGGTCTGCAACAATCACGAGGTAGTTGGTACTTGTCAAAGTAACATATGCACGAATGCCAGGACACAAGCAGAGCACTGCCCAGAGCATAACATTACCTCCTCTGGAATGCCTTCTTCCCATAGTGCAATACATATTATGGTATACAGAGGCGTAACTAGAAACCCCGGAGCCCTGGTGTGAAAATTGCCTTTGGGCCCCCTCGATGTGTCTCATTTCCCTATGTGTCTCTTTCCCTCCCCCCAACCCCTCCATGTGTCTCATCCCCCCACACTCTCCATGTGTAACATTCCCTCCCCCCAAGTCCCTTTATTTGTCTCATACCCCCAAAGCCCACCATGTGTCTCATCCCCCCAGGCCCATGTGCCTTTATTTGTCTCATACCCCCAAAGCCCGTCTATGTGTCTCATTCCCCCCAGGCACCTCCATGTGTTTTCTCCCCCTCCACTCTTGCCCCTCCATGTGTCTCATTCCCCCCCAAGTGTCTCATTTGCTCCCCCAAACCTTCTATGTGTCTCATTTCACCCACAAGCCGCTCCATGTGTCTTTCTTTCCCCTCCCTTCTTGCCCCTCCATGTGTCTCTGTCCCCTCTGCAGCCCCTCCATTTCTCTCTCTCACTTCCCTTGCAGACCCATTATTTCTCCCCCCCTTGCCCTTCAGACCCTCCATTTTTCCTGCCTCCCCTTGCAGACCCTCCATTTCCCCCCTTCCCTGCACACCCTCCATTCTCCCCCCATTTCCCCTGCACACCTTTCATTTCTCCATTCTCCCTTACCTGTTTGCTGCGACCGCGGTACCTGTCTGAGTCTGACAGGAAGTGCTCTCTCAGTGAGCACTTCCTGTCAGTCTGCGCGGCCGTGCTACACACAGCGGCATGAGGGGAGTAGCACAGCACATTGCTCCCCTCCTGCCGGTTAGCCTGCGACCGCGGGCCCCGGCCGGTGCTGCTGTGCACCAGCCCTAAAGGTCTGCTGGCAGCCCATGGCCACAGGGGTCGCAGTAGCGGCCGAGCCCCCTGGTAGTTATGCCACTGATGGTATACATCTTGTGTCTGGTGGAGGGTGTGGAGGGGCAGAGGAGTAGTATTAAGCCTATATTCTTAAGGCAGTGCCCATAGCTGATACATTGTTATGGCTAAGCCATTCAGGTCTAGATGGGTTCGACTGTCGGACAGCTATCCAGACTGGAATCAGAAACCAGGTAGGTAGGTTTAAGTTGGTTTATTGGCATAATAAATGTAAAATAGATATAAATGTTATATTTTAAAACGTGTAGGACTAGAGACGTAGAATTGATTTTAAAATATAATTTTTTAAATCTATTTTACATTTGTTATGCCAATAAACCAACTTAAACCTACCTACCGGGTTCCTTATTCCAGTCTGGATAGCTATACTGCACTGCCGTTCAAAGGATTTTGATCTCTTTTTTAAAGAAAAATTATTCCAAGGCGCTTGAAACATTTGGAGTCTGTTTGTTCCATAATTAGTGGGGGCTTTGTGGATCCACTTACACAGTGTTGCACTATATTTTTGTTGTTTTGTATTTTAGGTATTCAGCTGTATCCCACATATTCTGTATCATATCTTGTTTGTATGAGGTCACCAACAGGGAAGGGTCCTCGGTAAGTTGTACATAGAAGCTAAGTGTTTTTTTTTCTCATTTATCTTTTTTATTATTGCATAAAGAATCAAACATTTTGCAGTGCAGTGCAATTTTGACATGCCAAATCAGTCACAGGCGCAGCTGTGGATATCGTATTTTAAAAGATTTACCCCACATGTGGGTAGAAACAGCTGCTGTGTTACACATCTGTTGTACAAGCTGCTTTGCAATATTTTTTAAACTTTTAACTAGAGGATAAGGGTGGGGTACAGAAGAAAAAAAGGGAGGAGGTAAGGGGGGGTACCCTGGGCAATAGATATTGCATTTTTCAGTTCATTGTTGTATATATATCCTTGTATGTGTCTTTGTTTCCCCTGGTCAGCCTTTTAACTCTCGACCGGCCAGCTACTCCATTCTCTGTCATATCTCTCACTACAGCCGTTTGCTCTGCATGCCATTTTCTCATATTGACTGATCAGATCCATTCTATTAATGATATTGGGTATAGCTGGTGTTTGGTTGCTCTTCCAGCTACCTGCCAACATTATTTTTGCTACCGTGAGTATGTTGAGAATTACCTTTCTGTGTGGGTGGGAGGCAATACCGGGTGCTATGTGGAGAATGTAGTGTTCTGGTTTCAAGGGTAGGGTGAATCCTGTCCTATCTAGTATGAGGGAGTGAACTTTTTCCCAATAGTCTGTTAGAAGGGGGCAGGCCCAGAAAATATGGATTATGGATCCCTCACTGATGTTGCACCTCCAGCATTTCCCGGACGTGCCCGGGTACATGTATGCTAGTCTTTTTGGTACTAGATACCACCGCATTAAAACCTTGCAGTATGCTTCCCAGAACGTAAGGCTTTGCGAAGCCCGTTTTGTGACTTTCAAAGCTGTCAGCCAGTCTATCCTTGGGATCTGGAGACCCAGGTCCTCTTCCCACTGTGTCATGTATGACAGCTTATCAGGGACTGTCGCGGTGATCAGTGCTTTATAGCACGCTGACAGTGGCTTTACATGCCTGGTGGTGAGTAACTGTGTCATTGGTAGGCGGGGAGTGAAGGAGCGACTGGTGAGTTCGCGGATATGCGAGTGTATTATATTTTTTACTCTGAGATATAGAAAGATATCCCTCGCTGGCAAACGTAGGTCTTTTTGCAACTCTGGAAATAGCTTAACCTTGTCCCCTACTAAGATATCCCTGACCTTATGTGCACCTCCCTCCCTCCATCGATCCAGCTTCAGGTCAGGGGAGAGTATTTCTAATGATGTCAGGGGTGCTGATTGGAAGAGCGATTTGGAGTCTGCTATGTATGGGCTCCATTTATTCCAGGCCATTATTAAAAACTTTGTGCTCTGCAGCTGTTTTCCCATCGCCACTCGTGTATGCCCCCCCGCCCATAGATAACTTGACAGATCGTGGGTATTCAGACAGGCACTCTCCATTGCAAACCATATGGGGTGACGGAGTGTGCAAGTGGGGCGCAGTAGACAGAGACCCTGTGCTAGAGCGGTCGCCCTGTAGTAAGCCTTAATGTCTGGCATATTCAGTCCCCCATCCGTGCTCGAGAGCCCTAGAGTACCTTTTGCTACTCTCGGGGGCTTCCGCTTCCATACATGTGCGTTTATGGTGCTTTGATAGAGTTTTAGTAATTTGGTCGGTAGCGCGATGGGTAGGGTTCTGAATAGGTACAAAATGTGCGGTAAGACCATCATTTTCACAAGATTGATTCGGCCTAACCAGGACACTTCAAGACCCTCCCATTTTTCTAGTGTGAGTTTAAGTTTCTGAATGACCGGATAATGATTTTCCCTTGTAATGGTTTGGGTGGATTTCGTAAGTTTGATCCCTAGGTATTGTAGGGAGTCCTTTCGCCAATCGAATGAGTGTTGTGATTGTAGTGTCATGACAGTGGTACTTGACAGATTTATGGGCAGAGCTTGTGTTTTCAGGGAGTTGTTTCTGTAGTAAGATACCTGCCTGTATGTGTCAAGTCTATGTAGGAGTTGTGGTAAAGAAGATTCTGGGTGTGTTATAAACACTAAAACATCGTCTGCAAATAATGCTATTTTCTGTGTGCCACCAGGTGTTTGGAGACCCTGTATCGCCGAGTCGTTTTTAATGAGGCGGATCAAGGGTTCTAGGCTCAGTATGAAAATGAGGGGTGAGAGGGGACATCCCTGCCTCGTACCATTCCTGATCTCTATTTGGTTGAATACGAAGCCTGTGCTGAACACTCTGGCTGTTGGGTGTCTGTATAGGGCGAGGATGCTTGCCAGAATTTTTGGGGTAAACCCCATTTTGGATAGTGTCAGTGACATGTAGTCCCAGTGGAGGCGATCAAAGGCCTTTTCGGCGTCCAGCGCCAAAATCAGGCCGGGCTGAGACGTTAGGTTTGCCCAATCTATAAGGTTCATAAAATGTCGGGTGTTGTCCCCTACCTGTCTCCCTGGTACGAAACCCGCTTGTTCTGCGGAAATAAGATCCGGGAGCATCGATTTAAGCCTCGTTGCAATCAATTTGGCATACAATTTTGTGTCTGCGTTCAGAAGGGAAATCGGGCGTAAATTAGCACAGTGGGTGGGGGGTTTGTTTGGTTTGGGCAGCGTTACAATGAAGGCTTCCAGCATTTCCTTGGGCATGATCCCAGAATCTTTTATGTTATTAAAGAGTTTGGTGAGGGGTGTGACCAGTTGTGGGGAGAGTTTTATGTAATAATAGTTTGATAAACCATCTGGGCCAGGGGCTTTGTGTTTGGGTAGGGTCTTGATGGCGTTCTCTACTTCTTCCTCTGAGAAAGGTTCTTCCAGAGAGGAGCATTGTGCGTAAGTCAGGCATGGAAGCTCAACTTGGTCAATGAAGCGCTCTATTTCCGATATGTTTGGTTGATATGTGCTATGGTCATTGGCTAATTGATAGAGGGATTCATAGTACCTTGCTAATTCATTGACAATGTCTTGGGGATTATATAATTTTGCTCCTCGCTCCGAGGTAATGTAGGGAATTTTTGTTTGCATTTTGGTTTGGTGAACCTTTCTAGCCAGAAGCTTCCCCGCCTTGTTTCCCATGGTGTAGTATGATTGCTTAAGGAACCGCATTCTCTTTTCCGTTTCTATTAGCTGAAGTGAGTTAAGTTTTGCTCTGATTCCTGCTACTTTTTCGTGTGTTTTGCTCGTGGGGTTCCGTTTATGTGCCTCTTCATTTGCAATTAAATCTTGTTCTAATTGTAGTTTATCGTTTTTATGTTGTTTTTTTGCCCTCGCCCCTAATTGAATTATACCACCCCTTAAGACTGACTTGTGGGCTACCCATTGGGTTGTTATTGACGTCTGGCAGTTTGCGTGGTTCTTAAAGTAATCCTCTGCCTGGGCCCGTATTTGGATAAGATATTCAGGAATGTCGAGAAGGCGTTCGTTGAGACGCCACGTACCTCGTCCCCTTGCCGGGTATGGGATCTTAATTGTTACAATTTGTGGGGCGTGATCGGACCACGTGATCGGTCCAATGTGTACACTGAGCGCAAAGGGTAGCGTTTTAATGTCAAGGAGGCATAGATCTATTCTAGTGTGTGTCATATGAACGGGCGAGCAATAGGTGAAGTCTCTCTCTTGTGGGTATAAGTTCCGCCACGTGTCATAATAACCGTGTTCGTGCATGAGTTTGCTTAAGTGTTGGCCTAAGGCCAAGGAGGCTGGTTTTGGCGGTTCATTGTTTGCCCGTCTGATGTCTAGGGAGGGGTCGGGAGAGCAGTTAAAGTCCCCGCAAATTATGGTGTGGCCCTCTCTGTGTTGTGCTATAACTCGGAAGGCCATGTTTAAAAAAGTTTTCTGCGAGTCATTCGGTGCATATAGCGAGACTATGGTCATTTTTAAGCCATTCAGTGATCCCACCAAGATCAGTAGCCTCCCATCCCTTCTGGCGTATTGTTTGGAGAGGGCGAACGCCCAGTCATTATGAAAATATAAGGCTACTCCCCTGGATTTAGTCGGGGCTAAGGCGTGGTAGCATTGATTATAGTGTTTAACATTGAATTTCGGTGGGTTCCGGGCGCAAAAGTGTGTTTCCTGCAAACACACTATTGCTGCTTTAGTCTTAATCATTTCCTGTGCTGCCATTCTGCGCTTATGGGGACTGTTGAGGCCTTTCACATTCAGGGTTAAGATTTTCATAGCGTTAGCCATTCTAATCTTTTTGTAGTATGCCTATATGGTGCGTACGTATTCGAGTGGCTGTGTTCAACGCCTATCTTTAGTATTGCCCAGAAGTGGGGAAAGAGAGGGATGTCTGGGGTAAACAACAGTAACCAAAAGAAGTATAACAAAATGAAGTATATACATAGCGCCATTCGTTTTTTCGCTTTACCTGAATTGAGTGCGAGCCGGGCAAACGGTCCCGTCTCTGCTCTCAAGTCCTAAGGGAGCGTGACGAAGAGAGGACAGCATTTACGACCTCTGTCAGGACTATGTG
>OW240914.1:252715854-252858017 GCA_933207985.1 Pelobates cultripes
CAGCCCTGTTGCTGGGGGACAGGACCAACTTTCCCTACCTCCTGTGCTGTAAGTGCAGAGACCACGGTCCCATCAGCACGGTTGTGGGGCTTACTGTCTCCCCCTGGTGCGTTAAACTGCCGCTGGGGAGAGGGGGTAACAAGCTCCTCTCCCATACATACTTCCAGCCGCTGGGGAGCGAGACCGACTGTCTCCGCTCCCAACACAGTGTCCTGCTGCTGGGGAAAGGAGACTGGGCTCTCTATTCCCTGTTGGACACTCTGCCTTTGGGGAGGGAGGACAAAGCTCTCCTCTCCCAGTTAGTCACTCTGCTGCTGGGGGACAGGACTGACTGTCTCTGCCCCCTGTAACTCAGCCTGCCGCTGGGGAATGGAGACTGGGCTCCCAATTCCCTGCAATTCACTCTGCCGCTGGGGGACAGGACCAACTGTCTCTGCCCCCTGTAACTCAGCCTGCCGCTTGGGAATGGAGACTGGGTTCCCAATTCCCTGCACTTCACTCTGCTGCTGGGGAATGGGGACTCTGCTCTCCTCTTCCCGTAACTGTACCTGCCGCTGGAGTTCCTCCCAACGTGCCGGCTGGCCCTCTTTCTCTGCCCTATCTAGCAGTGTCCTGAACACTGAGTTCCTCACGAATGACACGTATCACTCTAGAGGATCGGGTCCGAAGAAGCTCAGCCAGAACCACACCATACGGTCATACTCTCTCAGAGAGTATCTGTACTCCACTGCTGGTTCCATCCTGGTGCTGTCAGGGTCACTGTACCCAGACATGCGTTGCCCCCAACTTGTAAATCCACGGAATAGTGTCTCCTGTAGCTGTCCTTCTGGCTGTGGGAACGATCCCGCCGCTTGCCACCAATTGTAACGGCACCCCCAGGCATAAAAGGGTTAAACCGCCATTTAATAAATCTTCCCTTTCCAGAGACACAGGCACAGCTACTGTAGACACCAATCCACCGAACTGGAGAAGCATTTGAATGCTCTCAAACATACGAATGCTGTAAACAGCCGAATAGGAAAAAACATACGAATCAGTTTACACTCCTAGCAGTCGAACTGGAACAGCATACAATAAATCCCCCCCAAGAACGAGACAATGCTCCGTTTTGAGGGTCAAGCAGAAATAGATAGAGCTGTGTGTTTATTTTTCTTATATAAACATTCTTACACATTAGTACCACACACAGGGTTTTGTAAAACAACCAATAAACACGTACATACACTCAGACACTCCCAAACAAAATCCTCCCCTCTGCCTGTGATACAATTACCTTACACAATGGGTTAATGTAATTATCACAGGCAGAGAAATACAGTTTTTCCACATTATTCATAACTTACTTTAAAAGTATACATCACATTCACATAAAACTTACATTTTCAGAATCAATATACTCCAAATACAAACATACATCAAAATCATACAAATTGGTCCAGTGGGTCAAAAGATAGATTGAAGTCCTTTGTGACCAAATGAAGCATGGCTTTTCTGCCCAAAACCAGTTCCACAGAGTCTTCTATCCTGGAGATAATTGGGAAGTAATCCAATTATCTCCAAGGACAGAAGCAAAACTCCATTGAACACATGGTAGCAAAAGACAACAAAATACATAAAAATATATAACTGTGCAGCTATTGCATAAAACAGGTACATATCCCCAGATAGCTTAGATCTGAGCGCACATTATTACTGAATGGCGCTCAGATCACATACATACAGTTCAATTGTCATGGAGCCAAAGTCTTTCACATAGTCTTTCGTTATACGAATGGGCTCCATGGCATAGCTATCTGGGGTATCACTGTTCAAATAGGGCAAGTACCGAATGACCCGGCTTTCGTGTCTTTGCTGGGGAAAATCAAGCGTTTCAACATGGGGCCATAGTCTAAAGGCAGCAGACGGGCAATCAGGCTCCTCCAATGCACAGTGGCGAGATTGGTCTCGTCCCAAACCACACACCACACATCATTAAAACCACATGCCTCATGTATGTCCCCCTTGTGTTTCCAAATCAGCTCTGATGTGTCGAGGCATGGACTCTACAAGACCTCTAAACATGTCCAGTGGTATCTGGCACCAAGACATTAGCAGTAGATCCTTTAAGTCCTGCAAGTTGCGAAGTGGGACTTCTATCAATCGGATTTGTTGTGGCAGCACATCCCACAGATGCTCAATCGGATTGAGATCTGGTTAATTTAGAGACCAAGACAACACCTTTAACTCTGTGTCAAACCATACCTGAACAATTTTTGCAGTGTGGAAGGGTGAATTTTCCTGCTGAAAGAGGCCACTGCCATCAGGGAACACCATTGCAATGATGGGGTGTATGTGGTCTGCAACAATCACGAGGTAGTTGGTACTTGTCAAAGTAACATATGCACGAATGCCAGGACACAAGCAGAGCACTGCCCAGAGCATAACATTACCTCCTCTGGAATGCCTTCTTCCCATAGTGCAATACATATTATGGTATACAGAGGCGTAACTAGAAACCCCGGAGCCCTGGTGTGAAAATTGCCTTTGGGCCCCCTCGATGTGTCTCATTTCCCTATGTGTCTCTTTCCCTCTAACCTCGATATATATCCCCACTTTCTCCACGTATTGTGGAACCCACTCAAAGTCCCGCTATTCATTTTGTCTCCATGCCCCAAAGGAAGGCAAAAGATCTGTATTGTCTCGATTTCCCCAGGCACCTCCGTGTGTTTCCCTCACTCTTTGCCCCTCAAACTGTGTCTGTTCCCTCCCCAACCCCTCCATGTGTCTCATCCCCCACTCTCCATTCCCTCCCCCCAAGTCCCTTTATTTGTCTCATACCCCCAAAGCCCGTCTATGTGTCTCATTCCCCCCAGGCACCTCCATGTGTTTTCTCCCCCTCCACTCTTGCCCCTCCATGTGTCTCATTCCCCCCCAAGTGTCTCATTTGCTCCCCCAAACCTTCTATGTGTCTCATTTCACCCACAAGCCGCTCCATGTGTCTTTCTTTCCCCTCCCTTCTTGCCCCTCCATGTGTCTCTGTCCCCTCTGCAGCCCCTCCATTTCTCTCTCTCACTTCCCTTGCAGACCCATTATTTCTCCCCCCCTTGCCCTTCAGACCCTCCATTTTTCCTGCCTCCCCTTGCAGACCCTCCATTTCCCCCCTTCCCTGCACACCCTCCATTCTCCCCCCATTTCCCCTGCACACCTTTCATTTCTCCATTCTCCCTTACCTGTTTGCTGCGACCGCGGTACCTGTCTGAGTCTGACAGGAAGTGCTCTCTCAGTGAGCACTTCCTGTCAGTCTGCGCGGCCGTGCTACACACAGCGGCATGAGGGGAGTAGCACAGCACATTGCTCCCCTCCTGCCGGTTAGCCTGCGACCGCGGGCCCCGGCCGGTGCTGCTGTGCACCAGCCCTAAAGGTCTGCTGGCAGCCCATGGCCACAGGGGTCGCAGTAGCGGCCGAGCCCCCTGGTAGTTATGCCACTGATGGTATACATCTTGTGTCTGGTGGAGGGTGTGGAGGGGCAGAGGAGTAGTATTAAGCCTATATTCTTAAGGCAGTGCCCATAGCTGATACATTGTTATGGCTAAGCCATTCAGGTCTAGATGGGTTCGACTGTCGGACAGCTATCCAGACTGGAATCAGAAACCAGGTAGGTAGGTTTAAGTTGGTTTATTGGCATAATAAATGTAAAATAGATATAAATGTTATATTTTAAAACGTGTAGGACTAGAGACGTAGAATTGATTTTAAAATATAATTTTTTAAATCTATTTTACATTTGTTATGCCAATAAACCAACTTAAACCTACCTACCGGGTTCCTTATTCCAGTCTGGATAGCTATACTGCACTGCCGTTCAAAGGATTTTGATCTCTTTTTTAAAGAAAAATTATTCCAAGGCGCTTGAAACATTTGGAGTCTGTTTGTTCCATAATTAGTGGGGGCTTTGTGGATCCACTTACACAGTGTTGCACTATATTTTTGTTGTTTTGTATTTTAGGTATTCAGCTGTATCCCACATATTCTGTATCATATCTTGTTTGTATGAGGTCACCAACAGGGAAGGGTCCTCGGTAAGTTGTACATAGAAGCTAAGTGTTTTTTTTTCTCATTTATCTTTTTTATTATTGCATAAAGAATCAAACATTTTGCAGTGCAGTGCAATTTTGACATGCCAAATCAGTCACAGGCGCAGCTGTGGATATCGTATTTTAAAAGATTTACCCCACATGTGGGTAGAAACAGCTGCTGTGTTACACATCTGTTGTACAAGCTGCTTTGCAATATTTTTTAAACTTTTAACTAGAGGATAAGGGTGGGGTACAGAAGAAAAAAAGGGAGGAGGTAAGGGGGGGTACCCTGGGCAATAGATATTGCATTTTTCAGTTCATTGTTGTATATATATCCTTGTATGTGTCTTTGTTTCCCCTGGTCAGCCTTTTAACTCTCGACCGGCCAGCTACTCCATTCTCTGTCATATCTCTCACTACAGCCGTTTGCTCTGCATGCCATTTTCTCATATTGACTGATCAGATCCATTCTATTAATGATATTGGGTATAGCTGGTGTTTGGTTGCTCTTCCAGCTACCTGCCAACATTATTTTTGCTACCGTGAGTATGTTGAGAATTACCTTTCTGTGTGGGTGGGAGGCAATACCGGGTGCTATGTGGAGAATGTAGTGTTCTGGTTTCAAGGGTAGGGTGAATCCTGTCCTATCTAGTATGAGGGAGTGAACTTTTTCCCAATAGTCTGTTAGAAGGGGGCAGGCCCAGAAAATATGGATTATGGATCCCTCACTGATGTTGCACCTCCAGCATTTCCCGGACGTGCCCGGGTACATGTATGCTAGTCTTTTTGGTACTAGATACCACCGCATTAAAACCTTGCAGTATGCTTCCCAGAACGTAAGGCTTTGCGAAGCCCGTTTTGTGACTTTCAAAGCTGTCAGCCAGTCTATCCTTGGGATCTGGAGACCCAGGTCCTCTTCCCACTGTGTCATGTATGACAGCTTATCAGGGACTGTCGCGGTGATCAGTGCTTTATAGCACGCTGACAGTGGCTTTACATGCCTGGTGGTGAGTAACTGTGTCATTGGTAGGCGGGGAGTGAAGGAGCGACTGGTGAGTTCGCGGATATGCGAGTGTATTATATTTTTTACTCTGAGATATAGAAAGATATCCCTCGCTGGCAAACGTAGGTCTTTTTGCAACTCTGGAAATAGCTTAACCTTGTCCCCTACTAAGATATCCCTGACCTTATGTGCACCTCCCTCCCTCCATCGATCCAGCTTCAGGTCAGGGGAGAGTATTTCTAATGATGTCAGGGGTGCTGATTGGAAGAGCGATTTGGAGTCTGCTATGTATGGGCTCCATTTATTCCAGGCCATTATTAAAAACTTTGTGCTCTGCAGCTGTTTTCCCATCGCCACTCGTGTATGCCCCCCCGCCCATAGATAACTTGACAGATCGTGGGTATTCAGACAGGCACTCTCCATTGCAAACCATATGGGGTGACGGAGTGTGCAAGTGGGGCGCAGTAGACAGAGACCCTGTGCTAGAGCGGTCGCCCTGTAGTAAGCCTTAATGTCTGGCATATTCAGTCCCCCATCCGTGCTCGAGAGCCCTAGAGTACCTTTTGCTACTCTCGGGGGCTTCCGCTTCCATACATGTGCGTTTATGGTGCTTTGATAGAGTTTTAGTAATTTGGTCGGTAGCGCGATGGGTAGGGTTCTGAATAGGTACAAAATGTGCGGTAAGACCATCATTTTCACAAGATTGATTCGGCCTAACCAGGACACTTCAAGACCCTCCCATTTTTCTAGTGTGAGTTTAAGTTTCTGAATGACCGGATAATGATTTTCCCTTGTAATGGTTTGGGTGGATTTCGTAAGTTTGATCCCTAGGTATTGTAGGGAGTCCTTTCGCCAATCGAATGAGTGTTGTGATTGTAGTGTCATGACAGTGGTACTTGACAGATTTATGGGCAGAGCTTGTGTTTTCAGGGAGTTGTTTCTGTAGTAAGATACCTGCCTGTATGTGTCAAGTCTATGTAGGAGTTGTGGTAAAGAAGATTCTGGGTGTGCTATAAACACTAAAACATCGTCTGCAAATAATGCTATTTTCTGTGTGCCACCAGGTGTTTGGAGACCCTGTATCGCCGAGTCGTTTTTAATGAGGCGGATCAAGGGTTCTAGGCTCAGTATGAAAATGAGGGGTGAGAGGGGACATCCCTGCCTCGTACCATTCCTGATCTCTATTTGGTTGGATACGAAGCCTGTGCTGAACACTCTGGCTGTTGGGTGTCTGTATAGGGCGAGGATGCTTGCCAGAATTTTTGGGGTAAACCCCATTTTGGATAGTGTCAGTGACATGTAGTCCCAGTGGAGGCGATCAAAGGCCTTTTCGGCGTCCAGCGCCAAAATCAGGCCGGGCTGAGACGTTAGGTTTGCCCAATCTATAAGGTTCATAAAATGTCGGGTGTTGTCCCCTACCTGTCTCCCTGGTACGAAACCCGCTTGTTCTGCGGAAATAAGATCCGGGAGCATCGATTTAAGCCTCGTTGCAATCAATTTGGCATACAATTTTGTGTCTGCGTTCAGAAGGGAAATCGGGCGTAAATTGGCACAGTGGGTGGGGGGTTTGTTTGGTTTGGGCAGCGTTACAATGAAGGCTTCCAGCATTTCCTTGGGCATGATCCCAGAATCTTTTATGTTATTAAAGAGTTTGGTGAGGGGTGTGACCAGTTGTGGGGAGAGTTTTATGTAATAATAGTTTGATAAACCATCTGGGCCAGGGGCTTTGTGTTTGGGTAGGGTCTTGATGGCGTTCTCTACTTCTTCCTCTGAGAAAGGTTCTTCCAGAGAGGAGCATTGTGCGTAAATCAGGCATGGAAGCTCAACTTGGTCAATGAAGCGCTCTATTTCCGATATGTTTGGTTGATATGTGCTATGGTCATTGGCTAATTGATAGAGGGATTCATAGTACCTTGCTAATTCATTGACAATGTCTTGGGGATTATATAATTTTGTTCCTCGCTCCGAGGTAATGTAGGGAATTTTTGTTTGCATTTTGGTTTGGTGGACCTTTCTAGCCAGAAGCTTCCCCGCCTTGTTTCCCATGGTGTAGTATGATTGCTTAAGGAACCGCATTCTCTTTTCCATTTCTATTAGCTGAAGTGAGTTAAGTTTTGCTCTGATTCCTGCTACTTTTTCGTGTGTGTTGCTCGTGGGGTTCCGTTTATGTGCCTCTTCGTTTGCAATTAAATCTTGTTCTAATTGTAGTTTATCGTTTTTATGTTGTTTTTTTGCCCTCGCCCCTAATTGAATTATACCACCCCTTAAGACTGACTTGTGGGCTACCCATTGGGTTGTTATTGACGTCTGGCAATTTGCGTGGTTCTTAAAGTAATCCTCTGCCTGGGCCCGTATTTGGATAAGATATTCAGGAATGTCGAGAAGGCGTTCGTTGAGACGCCACGTACCTCGTCCCCTTGCCGGGTATGGGATCTTAATTGTTACAATTTGTGGGGCGTGATCGGACCACGTGATCGGTCCAATGTGTACACTGAGCGCAAAGGGTAGCGTTTTAATGTCAAGGAGACATAGATCTATTCTAGTGTGTGTCATATGAACGGGCGAGCAATAGGTGAAGTCTCTCTCTTGTGGGTATAAGTTTCGCCACGTGTCATAATAACCGTGGTCGTGCATGAGTTTGCTTAAGTGTTGGCCTAAGGCCAAGGAGGCTGGTTTTGGCGGTTCATTGTTTGCCCGTCTGATGTCTAGGGAGGGGTCGGGAGAGCAGTTAAAGTCCCCGCAAATTATGGTGTGGCCCTCTCTGTGTTGTGCCATAACTCGGAAGGCCATGTTTAAAAAAGTTTTCTGCGAGTCATTCGGTGCATATAGCGAGACTATGGTCATTTTTAAGCCATTCAGTGATCCCACCAAGATCAGTAGCCTCCCATCCCTTCTGGCGTATTGTTTGGAGAGGGCGAACGCCCAGTCATTATGAAAATATAAAGCTACTCCCCTGGATTTAGTCGGGGCTAAGGCGTGGTAGCATTGATTATAATGTTTAACATTGAATTTCGGTGGGTTCCGGGCGCAAAAGTGTGTTTCCTGCAAACACACTATTGCTGCTTTAGTCTTAATCATTTCCTGTGCTGCCATTCTGCGCTTATGGGGACTATTGAGGCCTTTCACATTCAGGGTTAAGATTTTCATAGTGTTAGCCATTCTAATCTTTTTGTAGGATGCCTATATGGTGCGTACGTATTCGAGTGGCTGTGTTCAACGCCTATCTTTAGTATTGCCCAGAGGTGGGGAAAGAGAGGGATGTCTGGGGTAAACAACAGTAACCAAAATAAGTATAACAAAATGAAGTATATACATAGCGCCATTCGTTTTTTCAGCGCTTTACCTGAATTGAGTGCGAGCCGGGCAAACGGTCCCGTCTCTGCTCTCAAGTCCTAAGGGAGCGTTGACGAAGAGAGGACAGCATTTACGACCTCTGTCAGGACTATGTGAACCGCCTTTTTTGCAGGAGTGTTCTGCCCCTGTGATGCGGAAATTAAAAATACCTGGCCCTTTGGATGTTTGAGGGTGTACCTTAGGCAGTTCGTCTATCTAATCTTTTGCTTGCTACCATTTAAGTCCACCTATCCGTTTGTGTGGGTAACTGGAACTTTCTTTGTTCTGCTGATCCCCGGCTCACAATGTACTCATCCCTGAAAACCTTAGATTTCTCCCTCCTCAACCTGACTTTGTCTCAAATGTAATGCTAGCACTGTCGTGTTGAAGGACTAAACATGTGTGCATATGCATTATACTCACAACACCTTGTCAGTTCGTTTTGCAAAAAGCAATTAGGACAGTCACTATGAGACACCATCACAGTCTTAGTTGGAAGGGCCCAGTGGACCTTTAAGGTAGAGAGGGTGATCCCGCCATCTGCCATTCTCTCTGTGGCCGGCTTGGCGATGCTGTCGGCGTTTTTTCTGGGGAGCGTAGCGGAAAAAGGCCCCATTCCTTTAGAAGCCGCATGCCCACCTCCGGTTCATTTGCTGAATGTGATCTTCCGTTTCTCCAGACAATGATTTTGGTCGGATATCCCCAGCGATATTGAATATTGTTGTTCCTCAGTGTTTTTGTGACTGTTACAAACTCTCGTCTCCTGCTCATGGTCATGGCCGAGAGATCTGCGTATAGTTGGACATTTTCATATAGGCAGGTTTGTTCCTTTCCTAGCCGCCGCCAGTACTGCGTCCTTTGTTTTAAAGTAGTGGAAACGCACGACTATGTCTCGTGGCGTATCTGGTGTTAGCCGTTGGGGCCTCGGCAGGCGGTGCGCCCGGTCCATAAGCCATTCTGCTTCTGGTACTTTTGGGACCAGGGATTTGCATATGGTCATTATGCTCTCTGCGAGGTTATCATTTGTAACGGATTCCGGAATTCCTCGGAACCTGACGTTGTTTCGCCTTGAGCGATCTTCCATGTCGGCCATCTTCTTTTTAAGGGACATGTGTTCTTCAGTTAGATTCTGTACAGCTGTCACCAGTGTGTCATGTGCTGAGCATAGCTCGTCTTGTCTGGCTTCCAGGCTATTGGTTCTCTCTCCCAATTCTGAAATTTCCTTTTTGATATCATTAGTAGCCTGTCTCAGATCTTTTTGCAGCGTTAACCTGAAGTCCTGCAGCATGGAAAAAAGCTTTCTCTCTGTAACTGGGGCGTCTGTATAGTTCCCTGCCTCATGATCCTGTTCTTGTGTGGAATCTGAGGTTTGGGATAGCGCGGGTCCGTCGCCGCCATCTTGAATGGACCGGGATCTATCTTTTTTTTGTTGGCGGATTGGATCTGTGAGCTTCATTTGTTTGGCAGGGGCCATCACAGCAGTAGGAGGTCTGTACCTTTGTTTGTGCCGTTTTTCGAGCGTTTTGCTTCGTGGTATCAAGCTTAGAGGTCTTATGCCGCCGGGAGCTCTCACGCCATGCGGCCGCTCACTTCAGCCGTCCGCCAGGAAGCGCTCGCTGACACTCCGAATCCGAACACCATCGCAGTCACTACACCTACCGCGAAGCTAAGTGTTTTTAACCTTAACTAACACTATTGGTGATTAGAGGGTATATTGGCACTATTAGATGAATAATATACATGCATACATTTTACATGACTATGGCATGTTCATTTACATGACATTTGTTATATGACTGTGACATGTTCATTTACTTGACATTTGCATCATTAATATTGTTAAGTTCACTTTACTCTATGTATATATTTAAATATTATTAACTACAATGCATATCATCTACTATATATTTTAAAAATAGAATAACTGTGGACTGTCTACTGCACTGCATGGCTCAACATTTATTTATTCAGATTTGTTAAAAAGCCTCCATGTATGTTTTAGAGAAAATCTAGCAACACAAAGGTGGCACTGTCAAATGCATTGACTTGTTGACAAGGTGGTAACGTGGGTTTCAATTTTGATTTTTTTTTTTTTTATTAATCTTCTTTATTTGTTTTTCCATACAAAAGACATATCCAGGGCAGCTACCCTACACTGAACACCATAAATACAACCCTACAACAGTAATCATTATATTACAACACTTACAACAACACCTTTGGGGATTGTTGGGGGGTGGGGGCGGGTCTCCTACCAATTTTCTTCCTAGCAACAACAGGTATTACTTCCTTCACTCTCCATTTTTTCAAGCCAATGGTTACCTAACTCCTGATTTTTGTGAAATGGCTTAGAAATGAAAAATTCCATCCTTAATTGGTATAGGAGGTGTTCAAATATAAAGTGCATCAAGCTCTTCCAATTTTGTGCAACGATTAGTTTGGCTGCAGCCATATAATGTACATATATATACAAATCTTTAAACTGTAGATTTTGAATATTGAGCTGTAGTAATGCATTTTCTGGACCACTGGGGATTTGTTTCCCTATTCCCCTATCTTTCACCAACTCACACTCCCACCAAAATGTAAAAAAGAGCCATAGTGTTTATTGCATCTCCAGCAGATCGGGGAACTAGAATTATACATTTTATCCATCTTAGATGGTACCATATACCACCTGTTCAATACCTTGAATACCACTTTTATGATATTCAAACAGTTTATATTTTTTATTGTTTTAGATAGCACCCGACACCGCTCCTCACTTGAAATTTAGATTTTAAGGTCTTTCTCCCATTTTTGGACTATAAGATTATTAGTAGGAGCTTCTTTTTTTAACAAACCTCTTCTGGCTTTAGAAGCTACTTGTATTACTGCCTCATTATTTAGTATTGCACTTAAAATTTCTAAGTGCTAAATAAAGAACGTTTTGTGTTATAAAATTTTTAATCCTATAATAGTTGTACCATTCTTTTGACGATAGTTGAAACTCTTGAGTAAGTGTTGCGAATGGTTTAATGTTGTCATTTAACAATAATTGGTTAATTTGCGTTATGCCCTTTCAAGTCCACTCTTCAATATGTAAATACATCACAAATAATGGAATATTAGATAATTTGAAGCTTCTTAGTACTTTAATTCCTAGCTCACTCATGCGTTTCATTTTACCCCAGTCATACAACAGTAAATCCAAACAGGCATTAGAGGCACAAGCCATTTTAACCAGATCATCCTTTTCCCCTAACCACACCAAATCGCTCAAATCTTCTACCCCATTCATTTCCGTTTCTAATATATGCCATCCCTCTTTTTTAGTACTGTGTAGTTGTGTCCTATACAAATGGAAAACAATATTTGAAAGATATGTATAATTCATATTAGGAAAGCCTATCCCACCATCCCGACTTTTCTACATTGATTGTTTTTTGTTAATTCTGGGCCTTTTCATTTTCCAAATAAAATTAACAAAATCTCCCTGTACCAAACCAAGCCAAGGTTGAGTCGTTCTTAAGGGAAACAAAATAAATAAGACCATTTAGGCATCAGATAGGCATTAATTAGATTGATTCTTCCCCACCAAGATAACTCGACATGCCTCCATTTTCTCAGGGAACTATGAATGTATCTGAAAATACTTAAAAAAATTTGTCTGCAGTACCTCCGCTATATTTTTAGTTATTATTATGCCCAAGTATGGTAAGGTATTTCTAGCCCATTTGAATTTGTAACACTCTTCCAAATGGGACCTGCTGCTTCTGTCTATATTGATTATCATCGTTATTTGATTTGTGCACAATTTTATAGTTTGATATTAAACTATATGCTTCCACCTCCTTCATTAGACCTGCTAGCAATTCAACAGGGTCAGTTAGGGTCAAGACCAGGGCATCTGCATAAAGGTTCAGCTTAAGGTATTTCTGTTTGGTAGAGAATCCTTTTATTAATGAGTTATTTCTAATATTATTTGCCAATATTTCCATTGTCATAATGTACAAGATTGGAGATAACGGGCAACCCTGTCTGGTTCCATTGTGCAATGTGAACCAGTGCGCACAGATGTTAGGTCCCACCGTTCTTGCTGTAGGGCTATCGTATAATGACTGGACTGCCCGGTTCATCCAGCCCTGAATACCGAATTTCTCCAGTGTCTTGCTCAAGGGTGAATTAAACGGCAGTTATTGGGCAGTTTAAACTAGTTTTTTGGCTATCCGAGATCTTAGGGGTGTAATTATTCACTAAGTAGTTGTTCATATTTTTATTAATAATTGGGAGATTATACAAATTGCTATAATATAAATTGAAGCAATCTCCAATCTCTTTAGGATTAAGATATTCCTCTCCCTCATCTTCCAACCTTACGATGCTGACCTTGTCTCCCAATTTTTTTGTCAATAACCTGTCTGTTCAGTTTCCTTTAATATTGTACTTACAACTTAGTTTGTTTAGAACTTTTGCATAATTTTCTAGAAGTTTTAAGTTAATTTGATTATGTATCTTATGCATAATGTCTGAGTTCTCTCTAGAGGGAGTTTGTTTATTTTTATTAATTCCGCCTGCAGAGTTACCATTTCTGCACTACTTTCTGTTTTAAACTTTGCATACAGACTTATGAAGTTCCCTGTCATGGTAGACTTAAAAGCACACTGTAACGGAGCTCCTTGTACTCCGACTGAGTACCCTCTGTTGACGGATGCTCCTAGCGCTTCCTGAGGACTCCAAGTGCTGCAGCAGACACCACAACCACCGCAGACTCCGCAACCGCCGTATCTTGATTGGAGTCTCGCCGTCTTCCTTCCACCCTGGATCAGCTTCCGTCCTCCAGGACTGTGTGGGAAAGAACTCTTCCTTCCACCCTGTAGGAACATCCAGCATCCAGGACTGTGTGGTGAAGACCCCTCCTCCAAGGAGAGCGTGTCAGGAACAAGCTCTTAAAAGAGCTAAGTGACTCAAGCTCAGGGGAGCATGCAGAGCATAGCAATCCCCAGTGTGATTATAACAGGTCCCTCCAATAACGAGACAAGGCTACGTTTAGAGGGATCAAGAAGAACTGTCAAAACCTTTATTTCCCTTGGGACCAGCCAATAGGGTCACCACAATAACATTGTTGTGAAACCTCAATAAAATCACAAACAGTCAAACCATATCAAGAAACACACAGTGACTTATCACAACACAATGGCACATTTTTAAAGGGGTGGGGGGAGACAATATTTAACAGTAAATATCTCACCTGCCTGCAGAATTAGCAATATGCAAATCTACCCGAATATGCAAATGAACCAGTCTTGCAATTCAGGTAGTGCATATTGCTGTTGCTACCAACAGAGGGCACTAGACCAGCTCCATAGCCAAACCCACCTAGTTGGTAGCAAACCTCAGCAATACAAGAGAGCAGGCAATACATTACACAGTACACACACACACACTATAAACAATTACATTACACACACCCTGCACCTATAATGGGTACAGGGTGACTAAAACATAGGATAAATAAAGCAGCCTACATAAATAGTCTGTCTGAAGGTAGACTAGGGGCTTTAAAGCCAGATAGATGAAAGAGTCATAGTCACAGGGGAGGAGGCTGGCAAGTAGGCCTCTCCAGGACCAAGTGGCGAAGGGCACTTCGTCACACACACCAATTATTAGTGTATAAGGTGTCTCTAGGATCATTTTCTGCAAAGAAACATATGATCTGTTTTTAAAATATCTTAAGATATTTTTTATTATACAATTGATGATCGTTTAACCGCCAGGTATCTCTGTTCATTTTGTTCCATTAATCCTTCATTGTTCACATGTTAATGCTATGGTCTGACCAAGATTTATCCAGAATTTTTATATCTTCTAAGTTTTCCAGAGAGGCAAGGTTGCCCCAAATCATATCACTTTGCAAGTATGACAAATGTACTCTAGAAAAAAAAAATGTAAAATCAGGCTTCCCAGGATATGAAGTTCTCCACAAATCAAAATAATCAAACTTATTCATATTACTATGATTTGCTGGTTCTTTCTTAGAGAATTTTTTAAATCTATTTTTTGGGTTCAACACACAGTTAAAGTCCCCTGCTATTAAACAGACTCCTGTTTTTAATAATTTCACCTGTTCCAGATTTTTTTCAAAACTAAAATGAGAGAGTTATTTGGTAGATAGATGTTAATCAGTGTGTATTTAATCTAATTTAGCTTACAAATAATAATTAAAAATCTACCCTCTGGGTCTTTAGCTCAATATAATATGTCCACTTTTAATGATTGGGAAAATATTATAGCTACCCATCGTTACTTTTTATCCTTAAGCCTATAAATTAGACACTTGAAGAGGCATGAGGTATTGCGAGACTCCAACTCCCCTTCCTATTATACAACAGCATTTGATACTAGACTACACAGCTTATCCTATTATTGCTTCTGGCAGAAAAAATTTAAAACATTTCTCCTCTTTTTTTTCTATAATGTTTTTATTATAATTTCACCGTATCCTCTCTCCCTATTCAATCTGTGTAATTTTTGTTATTTATATGATTTTGTTTTATTTTCAAAGATTAATAATTAAAGTACTAACATATTATTTCTTTATTTTACCCCTCCTCCAACATGTCTCTACTTATACCAAATACCAAAGAGCACTCTTATTAACAAGAAACAAACACCACCTTTTCTACTATCTTCTTTATGTGAATCCCGCTTGAGGTTATTTACTTGTTACCTCACTTCCCTTGCAGTCCATGCAAATTTAATTATATATGTGAATTATTTATTTCATGTTCAAAATTATGAAGTATTGCAGTGTTATCAACTTATATACCTCTAGTTATGTTTCTTAATTATCCAATTCTTACTGCTTCAGCCCCGTTTTTCTAAAAACTCCTTGCTCACACCCGTATTTTGTGTACCCCTGTTATTCAGCGTGTCCTTAATTATACCATCTGTCCAACAATCAATAATATTTGACTTTATTCTATCACTTGACTCAAAGGATAAAAAATTACAAAAATAAAAAAAAAAATGTAAAAAATGTTACTTATATGTTACTTGTATAATTAACCAGTTTAATGGTTCTTAAACAGTTTAACCCTATCTTGTTTGATATTATTAGCCAACTATCTGATTTTTTTTCCATCCAGTTGGGAAGTGTATCAGGAGTGTCAAACTTTTCCATCCTATCCATCCAGTATACTCTAAGTGAAGGGGGAAAACTCCAGATATATTTCACATTTCTTTGTCTCAAAATGTTCAGATGCAACTGAAGCTTTTTTGCCACATTCTCGTATGATATGATAGATCTGGGAATATAATTAAATTTTTTAATTTATCCTCCAATGCTGGTTTGCTTCTCAATGCAGCCATAATTCTCAACTTAGTGTGGTAAGAATGAAATTTGGCAATGCCATCTCAAGGAAGAGTGTCTGATATTTTTTGAGCTCTTGGTAAATGGTGAAAACGGTGCAACAGAAAATCATGTGTCCCTTCTTCAGGTATTAGGCTTTTAAAATATTCAGTGAGAAAGGCTTCAGCATAGTGTTAGAGATATCTTCTGGGATATTGTGAATTCTGATGTTTGATCTTCTTAAACGATCCTCCATATCGTTTATCTTGACTTCCAATTGAGCAACTTTAATTTTCATGTCTGAGAGTATCATCTGTAGTTGATTGCATTTTGTATCAATCTGTGAGAAATTTACTTCTATCGTAGACAGTTTTTCCTGCATAGTTTTAAATTCTTGTTTTAAATACATAGTGCTGGTCGAGATGTCATCTTTTATACTCTTAGAGAATTTCTCCAGATAGCTGGTCAGGATCTCTTCTGTTAAAGGCATATGCCCCTGGGTGTCCTGAGGGGGATCGTGTTTTTGCAGAGTTATTGCATCCCCATTATCTGGGAATATTTGGTTTAGGAATATTTAGTTTGGGAAGGAAAAAAAACAACCTGATAATCTTGTTTCCTTTTATCTATTTTCTTCTTGTCTTCCTGTACCTTTTTTGAAGCCATCTTTATCGCTTCATGGCTGGGGTACAATTACCAAAGAGAAAAAAAAAACCTATGCCAGCACCAAAGAACCAAAAAGAAAAAATATCACCTTTATTATCCCTTTTTCCTATGTCTTTCTTCTTTTTCCTTCTTCTTTCCTCTTCCCGTATTTCCTTCTATCTTTTTGTCTTTATACTTTTTTAGACAAAACAGCCCTTGATAATTATACTTAATCCAGTATTCTTATGTAGTTAGCCTGTGCTTATTGGTTGTTTGTCTAGAATTGCTGCAAGTTTAACAATGCTCCTTAATTCACCTTTGAACCTCTTTACTGAGTCGAATCCAGTACAGAGATCCAAATGCATAGATTGTACATAGATTACAAAGATTGATATATTTACTTATCTTTTGACGGTCGTTCTTCCCTTCCAATATTGTTCCTTCCACTTGGCTTTACACCACCACAGGTCCCCCTTCTAATCTTCAAAAAATGCACTCAGAATAAATGCCCTCTGTAATCAGCTTCAGTTTCGCCTCAAAGGCTGCTTCCAACGACCAGGGGACAGCTAGCTTTTCCTCGCTGAGGAGTTCTCTCAGTGCAGAAGCTGATGGCGTTCCACATGTGCCGCGATGATCATAGGTCTCGCCTCCTCATAGCCCCACCTCTGACGTCAATGTAACTACGTCATACATCCTGTCTCTCTCCTCCAATCTGGCATTTAAGGTGTCAGAAAGAGCACGTTCGGATTTTACCCAAATATCTAATCTCAGAACAGTTTTTCATGTAAATCCCAAACTAACACATTGTTTAAATTGAAATTTCAGTACAAACCATTTGGCAACAGAACATTTGCTCTTACTGAGTATACCGTAGCACAATTTTTAAGATTCTGTTGCTGACAAATTGTACACTTTCAGAGTATGGCATGCAAATAATCAAAGATGCTTGCATATCTACAAACATGTCAACTTACTATAACCAGATGTAATGGTACTCCCTTATAAAAAATAGATAGGGTAACTGTTAAATCGAGTCGATCAGTAGCCTGTGGTGAGGCAATATTTTGAGGAATGTATGGAGGGGGTTAAGCAAGTGTTCAAAGGATACAGAACAAAGTTTCCTAACATTTTAAAATATAACTTTTATTAGTTATTTCATAATAGTATGCTGTGTATAGTGCCTTGTATGAGTATTTATCTTTCTTGGAAACTACCATGTTTTGTTGATTTGTATGCTCAAAATTGTTTTATTGGCATTTATAAAGTATGCATAACACTTTTAAGGTGGTAAAGATTTTAATTGTGACACAAAAGTTAATAAAGCAAGCATAAATATAAATATTGGTTGCATAAATATTCCCTCTCTTGCGTTAATAACCATCTTTGCTGCAATGGCAGCTGTGAGTCTTTTTTGGGCTAGGTCTTAACCACCAAGTAACACTCCGTAGCACTATAACCACTGCAGCAAGCATTTAGCTCGTATGGCAGATGAGAAAAGACAGGGAGCGGTTCTTGGCGGACCCCAGGTAAGAAGTAAAGCCAGTGACAAAGGCTCACTATAGTAGTTATGGTGCTTGTAGTATTCCTTAACCCCTTAAGGACACAGCTTCAGAAGCTTGACTTACGCTTAATGACACAAGCAATTTTTGCATTTTCTTGCTGTTTGCTTTCAACTGCAATTTGCATCTCTCTCATTTATTGCACCGACACATATTATATACTGTTTTTTAAAGGACAGAAAGGGCTTTAATTTGATATAACATATATATATATAAATGCTTACTTATTATAAAAAAAATACAGAAAAATGCAAAAAAAATGAAAAATATTGTTTTTTTTTTACAGTTTTTGCAATAATAATGTGTGCATAATTAGTGCAGGTTAAGGAAAGTAATTAAAAATAAATTTATTTATTTGTTCTGATTTACAGAATATATAATGTGTCTGGGATTTTAAGTTTTTTTTGGTAGTTACAGGTCACAAAGCACAAGGAGTAAAATAAACTTTTAATGTGGAGCGATTTTAGAATTTGGTATGTTTGTCTTGTAAGCTTAATAGCCATAAAAGAAAACAAAATTGCCACACAAAAGTATATATTTATATAAAGTAGACATCACGGGCTATTTACCTAAGGTTGTTTTGACACTTTCTACATAGCCATTTCACCGCCAACCTCTGCTAAATATTGGAGTAAAATTGTGTTCTTTTTGGTTTTTGGCACACAAACTTATAACAGAGAAATTCTCGTGTATATTTTGTAAAGTTGGTGTGTGCTATTCCTGTACAAAGTTTTATTTTGTGTTCAGTTACATCTGCTGAGTAAAATGACACCCCCATTGTATGTCTTTTGCACTATTTCGTGAAGTTACAGTGCCATACAGGATACCTGTCCTTTTCAGTATTCACAGTAGAATTTTGAGAGATGGATTTAATGAGCCTTAGCTTCCATTTGGGGTATTATAACAGTTTGACTGTTCAAAAAAACCCCACAAAGGCCTACCATTTGTAAAAGTAGACACTCCAGGGTATCTTATAAGGTGCATATTGTGCCTTAACATGCCCCCATTTTTTCACCAATATATGCCAAAGTATGTGGTAAAAAATAATTTTGTGCATTTTTTACATACGGATTGCATTTTTGCTGGGCGTTTTGTATATTTCATATGTGCCACTAAGTTCAAACCCCCAAATTATGCTCAGCTAAGTCTTCTGAGTAAAATGACACCCCATATGAATGTCTTTGGCACTATTTCGTGAAGCTACAGTGCCATATAGGAGACCTGTCCTTTACAGTATTCACAGTCGAATTTTGAGAGATGGATTTAATGAGCCTTAGCTTCCATTTGGGGTATTATAACAGTTTGACTGTTCAAAAAACCCCCACAAAGGCCTACCATTTGTAAAAGTAGACACTCCAGGGTATCTCATAAGGTGCATATTGTTCCTTAACATACCCCGATTTTTTCACCAATATATGCCAAAGTATGTGGTAAAAAAATTATTTTGTGCATTTTTTACATACGGATTGCATTTTTGCTGGGCGTTTTGTATATTTCATATGTGCCACTAAGTTCAAACCTCCCAAATTATGCTCAGCTAAGTCTTTTGAGTAAAAATACACCCCCAATGAATGTCTTTGGCACTATTTTGTGAAGCTACAGTGCCATATAGGAGACCAAGCCATATCCGTTTTTACCAAACTTTGAATTTTGACGCTGGGCCTATGTGCAATTTCCAAGCATCTTCGCAGGTTTTAAATTCAAACTACCCCACAAAGGCCTACCATTTCTTAAAGTAGACACCCCAGGGTGTTTCAAAAGGTATAGTTTGAACCTTAGCGTGGGATCATTTTTCCGCTAGCTTGTACCAGATGTAGTGGTAATAAGCGTTTTTTCTGCCTTTTTGACATACAAAGTGAGTTTGCACAGTATATTTTGCAAACCTTATGTGTGCTACGACTGTATAATACTTCATATGTTGCTCAGCTATGTCGGCTGAGTACAGCAATACCCCCGTATGTACCTTTGCCAGGTATATGTGGATGTTGAAGGGGCCCATTTGAGACGCAGCCATTCAGTTTTTTTCTAACTTTGAAGTTTTACGCTGTGTCCATGTTCCAAGTTGGAGTAGTTTAGACGGTTGGTTATTGAAACTTCCCATCAAAAACATACTATTTATTAAAGAATACACCTTGGGGTAATTCAAAAGGCATATTTTGAACCTTGGCGTGGGATAATTTTTTCTCTAGTTTGTTCCAGGTGTAGTGGTAATGAGCGTTTTTAAAATGTATTTTTTTACTTTTTATAACTTTTTTACTTTTAAAAACTAGTTTTTAAACTTTTGTTTTGCTTATAAATTTTTTTTAAACTTTCCTAAACTTTCTTAAAACTTTTTTACAGATTTAACATTTTTCTAAGCTTTTTTTTACCGTTAACCCCTAACTAGCAGTACGCAGCACTAACAGTAAATTCCCCATTTTCCCATAACTCCCACCCACCCCAGCTAGCAAAATATATAGTTATAAAATATTTAAATTAATTAATTAAATAAATTGAACCCTTGAGGGTTAAAAAAATAAATAAAACTTAATCCTCAGGGGTTAAAAAAAATTAGATCACAGTATAATACCGTGATCTCTATTTGATCGCTGTAGGCAGTGATCGACTGGCAGGGAAGGGGTTAATTTTTATTTGGAATGGGTAAAGTGTGTTTTTTTTGTTTTTTTTACTTAAATGTTATTAAAACTTTTTTTAAGCTTAATTTTTAACTTTTTAAAGTTTCTTTTAAAACTTTTTTTTAACGTTAACCCCTAGTTAGCCTAACGCCAAATCCCCCAATTCCCCACTAACTTCCACCTACCCCAGCTAGCTAAATATATAATTAAAAAATAATTTAATTAATTAATTTAATTAATTTAACCCCTGAGGGTTAAAAAAAAAAAGAATTAACCCTCAGGGGTTAAAAAAAAAAATCAGATCATAGTAAAATGTAATCCCTGCCAATTGATCACTGTAGTCAGTGATCAATTGGCAGGGAAGGGGTTAATTTTTTATTAAAATGGGTAAGGGGGGGGGACACTTTAAATGAACTTTATTTTTTTCCAGCAGGGGGCAGGATCAGCACTGATCCGGCTCCCTGCACTTCACACAGAACCCGGAAGTGCAGGGAGCCGGAAGGTAAGTATACAGAGCACATGTGCTCGCTCTGACTTGCGGTCAGAGCGAGCACATGTGCTGGGCAGCCTGACCGGGTGCTCCCGGTATGCCTCTAATACAGAGGCATACCGGGAGCACCATTAACCGAGGTCCGTCACCCGTCGTTAAGGGTCTCCCCTCTGTGACGGACCTCGTCCGTCACCCGTCCTGAAGGGGTTATACCTCTGATAACCATTGATGAACAGCACATTATAAGTTTTCAATGAGATTGAGGCGTGGCCTGTGGCACGACCATTCTTATACATTCAGTTTCTTACAGCAGTACTATTTTGATGGTGTGGGTAGCGTGCTGAGGTTTCTTGTACAATACCTTGTTTGTGACCTAAAACTCTCAACCGTGAACCAGTGGCGTACACACAATCCATGGGGCACCGGTGCAAAACTTATCCATGGCTCCCCCTTTCCCTCCACTCCCTCCCCCTGACAGACACACACACACACACACACACTTACATACAGACACACTTACATACATAGAGACACACACACACATACAGACAGATACATACAGACACATACACACATACAGACACACACACATGACACACACATACAAACAGACAGGCACACATATAGACAGACACATACATACAGACTGACACACACACACAGACACAGACAGGCACACACACATACAAAGACACATACATACAAACAGACAGGCACACATACACACAGACACATACATACGGACAGACAGACACACACATACACACATACAAACACACACACACACACACACACACACACACACACAATGTTTAAGTCACCCTTCTGTTTCCTACCTTTTAGGTGCAGGAGGGTGACTTTCCATGGGGTCCAGTGATGGCTCAGGTTGATGGGAGTCAGAGTTCCCACTCTGACTCCCTTTGCTTCCTCCTGCGCGGGCTCGGTCACTTCCTCCCAGCTTGTGATCTCATCACAGGGGGCCCGATTGCGCTGTTAAAGCTCTGCAACGCTGACTGGGCCCCCTGACAATCCATCTCCATTGGGTGGCCCTAACAACATGGGCCACCCGATGGGCACCTTGGACAGCGACCCCGGAGGTTTGCCACTTGGGTCGGGGCCGCAAAAGATGGCAGCAGGTACCAGGTCGCAGGGGTCTGCAGGGCGGCTGGGCCCCCTGGAGTGATGGGCCCGGTCTCAGCTGCGACCCCTGCAACCGTGGTATGTACGCCAGTGCCATGAACTCACTACCATTGTCAGGTCTTATACATTTTATGTTTTCATATGGGGCTGAATTAGCAATTAATTTTTAAGCAGCTAACACTGTATCACCTTTGCTTTTCAAGAAGTCTACAGCCACTGTTCCTGAATAGTCATCAGTGAATGCCATGGCATATCTGAAACATTCTCTAGCTTGTGGCTCTATGGAACCTGCTAAGTAAGTATGCACCAGCTTCAGTGGTGTTGTGGATATGGCATTAGGAAACTTTCTGTTTCTATGGTGGACAAATTTACCTGGTGTGAAATTTTACAGTTTAGGTTTGACTTATTAACTTTTTATAGGTTAAAAAAAAGAATAAAGTCCATCAAGTTCAACTTTGAAACCCTTTCTTTTTCCTTTAATCTTCAGTCTTTCTATGACATTTTTCAACTTTTGCAATCATAATTACAGCACATTTCCTGGCAAGTTTGAATATCATAATGTGCGTGACAGCTATGTTCATTTCCAGCATAGATGGTAAAATCTATTGTATTTTTGAATTATGAAATAATTCATATTTGCAAATGAATTAACCTTGTCCCAAGTTAATTGATGCACCATTACTTATTGCTACATAGAAAATATCTTAAACATATGAAGGTCTATACAATGCTGTCTATAAGGTTGCTAGCACATAATTTCCTTTACTGTCAAGTAGGCATATCTCTCTACATCACCTCTCTTAGTGCAACACCAACTGTCTTTCTCCCATCTGTAAGCTCTATGAAGTGTTTCCCTGGCCTGGTACAAAATTTTTTGAATTTTTCGATGTTAGTTATTATGTGGGATGTTGTCCTTGTGTCGACCACTGGCCCTCGTGGTATTACCGGTAGTCCATCAAGTTGGTTATTTTTATAGTATTTGCTGCTTTTCTAACATAATATCTCTTTTCCTGTGTCTATGATTTGGATCTCCAGGTGTTGTGCTGTTGCAATAGTTATACCGCAGTTACTTACCTTTTTTATTACCAGAGTACGCTCTGGCTTTATGCCCTCTTTGACCACAATTATAACAAGTGATGTATGAGTCATCTTTCATTCTGAATCTAGAGGTCACATTGATCGCTTTTAACACTCTATCATTACTAGCACAGTACTTTTCAGTACTTTCAAAACGTCTTAATTGTATCTTAAACTCAATAAAGAGAACTTTTCCAACACTTTGTGTAATGTGAACTGCAAATGGCTTAAATGATTCTGGCAAACCCTTCAAGATCATTGAAATTAGCAATCCATTATATTTTGTTTTTTTCCTGCATTTCTCAATGTTGTAATTACTTCCTCTGCTCTTTTAACATAGTATGTCACACTCTCATTTGTGTCTTTCGCTAATTCTATGATAAACTGAATACAGGGAGTGCAGAATTATTAGGCAAATGAGTATTTTGACCACATCATCCTCTTTATGCATGTTGTCTTACTCCAAGCTGTATAGGCTCGAAAGCCTATTAGGTGATGTGCATCTCTGTAATGAGAAGGGGTGTGGTCTAATGACATCAACACCCTATATCAGGTGTGCATAATTATTAGGCAACTTCCTTTCCTTTGGCAAAATGGGTCAAAGAAGGACTTGACAGGCTCAGAAAAGTCAAAAATAGTGAGATATCTTGCAGAGGGATGCAGCACTCTTAAAATTGCAAAGCTTCTGAAGCGTGATCATCGAACAATCAAGCGTTTCATTCAAAATAGTCAACAGGGTCGCAAGAAGCGTGTGGAAAAACCAAGGCGCAAAATAACTGCCCATGAACTGAGAAAAGTCAAGCGTGCAGCTGCCACGATGCCACTTGCCACCAGTTTGGCCATATTTCAGAGCTGCAACATCACTGGAGTGCCCAAAAGCACAAGGTGTGCAATACTCAGAGACATGGCCAAGGTAAGAAAGGCTGAAAGACGACCGCCACTGAACAAGACACACAAGCTGAAACGTCAAGACTGGGCCAAGAAATATCTCAAGACTGATTTTTCTAAGGTTTTATGGACTGATGAAATGAGAGTGAGTCTTGATGGGCCAGATGGATGGGCCCGTGGCTGGATTGGTAAAGGGCAGAGAGCTCCAGTCCGACTCAGACGCCAGCAAGGTGGAGGTGGAGTACTGGTTTGGGCTGGTATCATCAAAGATGAGCTTGTGGGGCCTTTTCGGGTTGAGGATGGAGTCAAGCTCAACTCCCAGTCCTACTGCCAGTTCCTGGAAGACACCTTCTTCAAGCAGTGGTACAGGAAGAAGTCTGCATCCTTCAAGAAAAACATGATTTTCATGCAGGACAATGCTCCATCACACGCGTCCAAGTACTCCACAGCGTGGCTGGCAAGAAAGGGTATAAAAGAAGAAAATCTAATGACATGGCCTCCTTGTTCACCTGATCTGAACCCCATTGAGAACCTGTGGTCCATCATCAAATGTGAGATTTACAAGGAGGGAAAACAGTACACCTCTCTGAACAATGTCTGGGAGGCTGTGGTTGCTGCTGCACGCAATGTTGATGGTGAACAGATCAAAACACTGACAGAATCCATGGATGGCAGGCTTTTGAGTGTCCTTGCAAAGAAAGGTGGCTATATTGGTCACTGATTTGTTTTTGTTTTGTTTTTGAATGTCAGAAATGTATATTTGTGAATGTTGAGATGTTATATTGGTTTCACTGGTAATAATAAATAATTGAAATGGGTATATATTTGTTTTTTGTTAAGTTGCCTAATAATTATGCACAGTAATAGTCACCTGCACACACAGATATCCCCCTAACATAGCTATAACTAAAAACAAACTAAAAACTACTTCCAAAAATATTCAGCTTTGATATTAATGAGTTTTTTGGGTTCATTGAGAACATGGTTGTTGTTCAATAATAAAATTAATCCTCAAAAATACAACTTGCCTAATAATTCTGCACTCCCTGTATTCTTGGCTTTCCCTTACCAGGATAATAATCACTTAATATGCAAAAACCCTTTCCTTCAATCATTAGTTGCCTCCCTCATTATTAAAGACAGACTTTTATCATCTAGAATATGAATTAGTTTAGCATCAGCTTCCTATTTCTTACGTGTGTCATCATCCTCACAGTCAGTGTCATTCAGCCTAGAAATCACGTGTCCTAAAAACTTGGTTTCCCATAACTCATAGTTCTCATCTACAGTCTGCTCCATCAATTTCCAGCATCCTTTCTAGACCAATAACCTGTTGCCATCTGCATTCTGAGGGATAATCGAGCAAGTGCACAAATAACAGAGGAACACACGACACACAGGTTTTGGTCTTCACTGCTCCACACTTAACAGAAGAAGAGGCGGGGCTGTAACTTTATTATATCACAGAAAAAGGAACACATTGAGGACACCTTAGGATCGCATTCTCCACAGGATGGCTTTCCCCTACTGATCACTCCAACTCATTCAGAGTAACTGCGGACCTCTCAGTTGGTTCTTTGACGCATGTCCTCCTTAGCTGGTTACTGAGATTAAATGAACAGCTGTGTTTAGGCAAAGTCCTGGCTTTGTTACAATTATTCCCATTGTTTGTAAGTAATAGTTTACTTACATGAGATATGATATGTGGACTTAATTAAAGTTTTGTGTCTGCGAGTGTGTAACACCAGGGTGTGTTCCTGCAGAGAGAAAAATAATGAATTTTCATTGTCTTTGTATGTAATGTACTTTTGGTTGTTTGTTTGCTTGATTACCTTAAGTGACAAGATATGTATATTTTGCACCATTAAAGTTTTAGGTATTCTGGGCCGATTATATGGTATAAAAACATAATTCCAGACTGTAAAATATGAAAATGTGGAAACTTCCAAGGGGAGGGGAATTATTTTACAAGGTACAGTATGTGGAGAGGCAGGAAATTACAACAGTGAATCAATGGAAATTGATTAGAACTTGGTTAACCATGTGATGTTCAATTTTAATTTAAACGTTTTGTATTGGTTTAGTATTGACATCATATTTATACATTAATCATTATCTGTAATCATAGTGTATACATTTAAAAATGAAAACCTTCATATGCTATAGCTTTAAATTAGAAGTATAAACATTAAACTTTCATTTTAAATATCTGAGCTATCACAGAATGTTGATATAAGTATGAATTGAAGATAAAACAGCACAGAAGCAATTTAGTAAGGCCTCAGGGCACTTAATATTTTGAAAGTAATGGAAACGAGCATATGTTGAAGCAGGACCAAATAATACAGTATCACAAAAGATGCTAATATTAGTTGAATGCTACACATCACGTTTAAAACTAGCATGGCATCCTGAGGTCAATTAAGTAAAGTGCCAGGTATCCTTTAACACTATGTGGGCCTGTTGGGGACATTGAAATATCTCCTCAAACTGGACTGCATTTGACAGCTGCATTGAACTGAACCTCTTACCAGAGTGAAATAGTGTTTCTGCTCAAACCAATTGTTAAAGTGTTTGTGTACAACAGGACAGGCCCCGGAATTCAGATTTGTCTTCCAGAACTAGTCCATCTGGGGTATTTGACTTTACACCAGAATGAGAGACTAGTACCCTACAAATGTTTAATATTCTTCACTTAGCTCGGTGGGGGCCACCCATTGCTTCTTATTTACACAGATGCCAAAAGTTATTCAACTGGTTGGACTGGTGTTCATGTTGTCCATGCTTCAACTTATGGGATTTGGAGAGAGGAACAGATTGTGGATATGGTCTCTAATGAGAGATTTTAAGTGGTACTTTTCCAAACTGAGAGAATTTAGCTTTAGCCATGAAATTACTAATACGTAAGCCACTAAGGAGGGCAGAAAGCATTTTAGATAGGTCTAAGACATAGCAGTAAAATATTGGCACACAGGCCAACACAAAAAGACAAAGCTGCGGAATGGGGATTCAAATTTATAAGATGCCCAAAGTGTAAGGAATGTCCATCATAATAGGAGGTGACATAAATACACAAGGAGAGGGAAACTCCAAAAAGTGGGGTCTGACGTTTGACCTTGTGGCTCTTCGGTGTGTGTGAATATTGACCTTACAAATGTTCTGTGAAAAACTATTTGGGTGAACCAAACGGGCATGAAATTGGGCCAATCAGCGTACTGCAAAATATATACATGATATAACTATTTTGTATATATTTGGCACTACACAAATATGAGCATTTTCCCACCATTTGGTTAACACATCAAGTCAGTAAAAGTATCCAATAACCAATCATCTTTTATTCCATCATTATATTATCTTTTTTTGGTGCAATGGGCAGAACTCATATCAAATTCGAATTTTGTTTATTGTGCGTGTTGTTTGTTTCATGTTTTATCCATATAGAAGTTCAGAGAAGTTGAAATATTGTTTAATTGTTTAATTTCTTCCCTCCATGCTTTTTCAATGCCTTATCTCAGGATAAAGAGATGTGAACTTCTACATTTTTTTTTCATTCCTCACAATTGTTAAATTTAGGGAAAAGTGATAATAATAATATGAATCATGCGGAGTGATAGTATTTAACCAACTATCATCTACACTGACACAGCACTAAATTATAAATATTATTATTGCTATTATTAGTAATAGCGTTATCATTTATATAAAACCAATATTTTCTGCTGTATGTTACATTTAGAAAATTTAGAAATTTGACAACAAATAATTAACATACATAATAATATTGACCAGAACAGCAGGTGAAGCAGGCCTGTCTCAAATGGGTTCATAATCTACAATAGAAAAAATATGTATCTCTGACCTTTCAGAGTATGTAGTTAAAAAACAGCAAACCATCCTCACCAATGGTTTCACATTTTGAAACCCGTATAACTATCACCTGAAAAAAATATATATATGTTGATTTACTGCACTCTCCTCAATCTATTGACCCTGTTTTCATCCTCTGCAAAAAGAATATATAAAATAAGATTTATATTTTATTTTTAGCAAAGTGAAATTGCAGAAGAGCCCTAAGTATAAAACAAATAAGGAAAACGTTCAAAAAGTGAGATATTATGTCTGAAATCCGAACTGGTAAAAAAATAAATATATTTTGATAAAAATAAGATTGTGAGTAAAGTAAACTATACGATTGAAAACAGATAGACTAAAACTGTTTCATGTTTTATAAACAAGACAACAAATGCAATTAAAAATAAATTAAATTAATGAAAGTGTTAATTTGACTAGCTTTAAAAAGTATGGATCAACGAAGTTTAAATAATTAAAAAAGAAAATATTTTGTGACATATTCAAGTAGAATCTTATATACTTAATTCAATGGCCTTTATTCACTAAAATTGTAAATTGTATAGAATTGGCAGGAGAATTTGTACTTTTTAGGAAAATTAGTTGAAATGGAAAAAAATCTCCTAATTCAGCAAGTTGGAAACGTATATTTAAAAAAAATATTTCTGTAGTAATTGGAGACTTAGATTATTACCTGTGCAATGGGAAATAACTATAAACTATATCCGATGTTTGAACACAAAATAGTATTTTTAAAGCAAACAACCTGCACTTTTTTAATCAAAGTAATTATTTAACCTTTCCAAAAGGTTATGTCTAAAATCTGTTAGTGCTAATGCTCAGTATGGAAGCTTCTATTTAAATCACTGATAGTTTCCATGTGTTAGTACCATGTAATAGACTTATTAACTCAAAGGGAAATGATACACAAAATACACGTGAATTTAATTGACTTAAAATATAGCTTGTCTATCCTTAGTGATACTTTTTTAAATTGTAATACTCTGCCGTTTTTTTGGAAAGTAACCAAAATGAATCTTATTTAGACACAACTGCTTTTGTAAAAAAAACAATAAAAAAACAAGTGGCATTAATTCACACTGTGATATGATCAATTGAGCAGGTTAAAACATATTAAAAATATAAATATAATTGTTTTTTCTTTTTCCCCTCTGTTGGTCACATTTTACTTGACCTGTGATCAAGGTCAAAATTTAGTGTCTGTCCCCTAGCCATGAACCAACTTTTCCCATCAATCATTTCTTTTTTTTCGCATCAAAGGCATAACGTTGAATACCAAATAAAATGAACATGTTTGGCCATCGTGGTAGTCGTTTGTTTTTTTATGTGTTCATGTGGCGCTTCGTAGATGCGGAATTCGGATGATTGGCCCACATTTGGATGAATTACAATTCAACTGAATACAATGCACAAGTCTAATGACAAATAACTTACCTGAGCCGAGTATAAATGCTCACAATTGTCAATTTGTTGCAGTATTTTGCCAGATATGCCCCCTGGTCACTGTAGACAGTGACAGAATCCAAACAGAAACATAGTCATCTGTCCATATTTCCAATTGCTAACAATGCATTCTTATCGAGAACTGTTCAAGAAAGCTGTGCATGCACCAAGAAAATGTAATATGCCATTTTGATTAATTGGAAAAACAATAGAATACTGAATACTAGAAAAAAGAGCAGCACGTGGGGGAAAGGAGAGCCCTAGAAGGATTATGGAGTTTAGGTGGCAGGTTGGAGATGAATGAGCAAAGTTAGGTTGCACACACACCCATTGCTATTTATCCCAGGCTCCTCAGCCTTTGGCTTCCTTTCTCTGGTGGTTCCTTGTATCTGCTCTGCATTTTCTCCAGGTGCAGGCAGTGTTGGTTTCTCTCAAAACTTCTGACATTCAGTGCATTGCAGTCTGCTCCCAGTGGAGGTGCTCTCTGCCTCCCCCCATGTTTTTTTCAGAATTTAGCCATTTTTTACTGGTAGACAAACACAAAACATGGGACTCAGGTCTAACAGTGATACATGGCAAAATGTAGATTCAGGGTTTTTTAGGGGCTATCTCATGGCTCTAGCCTGGGTGAGCTCTCCCTGTTAAAGCATCTGGTCAATACATTGCAAAATGGTTTGCATTGAGATGAGAGATGCTGCCTGGATAATCTAGGCAATATAACAACTCTCAACATATTTCAAAAAAATAAAATACAGATTTGAATGTGAAATGCAAATCAACTACTTATCAAGATAAGTATCAACTGTTGTAGAATTAACTGCCACCAACATCTGCCAAATGTTGTCTCACATGGATCTGACTAGCTAAGTAATCTTTTTAATTCTTCCTCTTCCTTTCAGTAGAACAACAGATCATCTTACATAATCATGCCACCAGAACCAATCATTAAATTATGCTTTCATTAATAAATGTTGAAAATAAAATCCATATTAACATAAACTTCATATTTTCAAAGTGCTACAGAGACATTAATAAGCACAAGTATAGTTTACAGTAAAACCATAAAAGGTAATCCCACTCTTACAAATAATAATAATAATAATAATATATATATATATATATATATATATATATATATATATATATATATATATATATATATATATATATAAAAAAAACCTGTAGATTTGATTCAATATCTTAATTATAGACAACCTTGTAATAAGAGTGAAAAAGTAAAATACAAAAAAGGCAGATGCATTTATATACAAACCTTTAAAAGGAAAATTTTGATTTTTTTCGTTCAAAAAATGTAATCTTAAAAAAAAATGAAAAAAAATGAGAAAAAAGGAAAAACTCTTTTAGTATTCTATTAAAAACAAATAATGTGATAGAACATCAGACAAGTCTTTAATACTGATAGCACATTTAACTTGACAAACACCTGACAGAGTGATTGAAGACCTTAAACAATTCCTTTATTTATTGATTTAGGTGGTTTAAAGATTGAATGACTTTCTTTTTTTTCTTATAAAAATTTGAACATTGAATGCCTTTCTGCTTCTTTGTATCAAAATTGTCATCCACACCAGTGGGCGTATGTGTTATTAAATAATAAACCTTAATTTAGTATGATCTACTGGCAGGGTTTTATTATATTTCAAAGTACTGTATATTTTGTCTATTTTTATATACTTTCAATAAGCTCCTTCATTAATAATATTTGTTTTTCTTTCTTAATTTATATTTTAATATGTATTCTAATAGACTTTTCCAAGCGAAGAATGCATAGATACTAATATTTATACTACTGAGTAGTAAGGGGAATGATAAAGGTCTTGGAAGAGAATGGAGAAACAAGAGTATAGGAAAACTTGATCAACTAATTTCAGTTCGCAATAAGCTGCAATAAGACCAAAGTAGAAAGATATACGTGTTAAATTTGCTACTTATATAGAATGTATTCTATTTTCTTTGGTTTTTGGCAAAGGGTTTTCTAAACTGCTTTCCTTTTTGCACTCAACTTTTATGTGTTTATGTAGTTGAACATATTACGCCAAATCAGAAACAAGACACAATAAAAGAAACATACAGTGGAACATACAGTAGAACATACAGTTGCTCTAATAAAAACAACTAAGAAAAGAACTAAGGGTAGAGACATAATAAAACATTTAACATGGCAGTCAGCAGAGGTAAGTCACAATTTGGAAACCTGCTTTAATGTTGAAACTCTCTTGCCAGTCTTTTAACTGGCATAGAGGCTGTATAGACAGGATAGGACAAAACAGATGCACAAAGGGTAAGACTCTCTAAAATTTGGAAACATTTTCTTCAATCTAGAGTACATTGCAGTTTCCCTGGTATTATGCAATTCAGGAAAGAAAAATGAAAGAACAGCACACAAAATATAAAAAATAAATAAAAATGCAATTTTATAAGGCTACTTAAAGTTACCCCTTCTTAGTAAACAAATATGGGGATTCATTTACACTATATGGCCATATAATATGTCTAACTGCAATACTTACTGCTTAAACTGCTTCCAGAGACCCTCCTCAATTTTATTCTCCTGAAATATTCACTTAGTACACACTTAATTATGTAAATCTTTCTAATACCAACTAGAGCCCACATTTCAGCCAGAATTATTTGAGCCATGCATTTAAACAGGTGCTGTAAACATTCCACAAATATGTATTTCTAATGCTACAGTGTTAGCCATCTATTTAGCTTCACCAGCAGAGTAAATTAAAAATCAACTAACACGTGCAAGAAACAAAAAGAAAAATTAATAAGGAAGATCTAATGTGAATGGAAGGGAACATGATGTAGAAAACATCCTACCAATAGGTTGCAGATGCTTATCCACTAGGCTGTCTGTTCTCAATGGACATCAGGCAGGTCCCTATAAGAGTGCATGTTGAACAGATATATTGGGAACAGAGGTCTATACTTTCAAATAAATAATTATTATGATTATTAATTAGGTTGGCAGTGATTTAATTTTACGTACCAAATTTCGACACCAGTCTATTGTTGAGAAGGAAAGCATTCATGCAAATTTGCTACCTATACATGTATTGCAGTAAAAAAATCCATATTGCTGTTGTTTTAATAATTGCCATTTAAAAGAATGGACTAAGGGTCTGGGGTTAAAAGAAACTGCAAAGCCCTACTTAAAAGAACAGGAGCTGTAGCCCAGATTGGTTTGACAAGCTAGCTATCTCAACAATGAGAACACGGGTGTCCAAATCATCACATCCTCAAAAATGTAAAGGAAAGACCTAAGAAATACTTGCAGAAGCCTTGATGGATCTAAGTACTAACCAGAAAAAAACATCTAGGAATTTTATGTAACTGGTATTCTCTAGCATCTCATCCCAAACTAGAATCTGAAGTAGAGAATGACAATCCTTTTATCACATTATTTGGGAATTTTAATTTATTTAGCTGTCCAACATACCCACGTTAATAAAAAAGTAAAAAAAAAAAGAAAAAAAAGAATAAGATTTCAAGATGATTTGGGCTCCTGCTGGAAACAGAAAGCATTTTGCAGCATCAAGCAGTGCAAACTACCCTCTGGAATGCTGGGAACTAATAATTAACTCATCTCTAGATTTTCGGGTTAGGAATGACTGCTGGCATTATTTGCTTCTGGGAGTCATTTTCCATCAATGTCCATCACTGACATTTGAAAGTTACAATATATTTCCAATATGTTGTCCTTCACAAAGAAAAACATTGAGATCTTTAAGTAGTAATTACCACGACGTATATACCCCTGCTTGAGGCTGTGAATCATATAGCTTTGCCATTACCCTGTTCTCTATATAAACCCTCAGTTAATGCTCTTAGTCCTCAGTTATCCAGCTAACTCTTATAATTGTCACAGCTCACTGAAGATGGCCACTGTATTGTAGAATCTCCAATATACACGTGTACGTTGTACATACTGCATTCAATGTGATCAATGTGTCACACAGATTAGCTACCAGAAGAAAAATGTAGGTGTTAGCAGAAGTGATTTGATACACAATGGTTCATTCATTAAACACTATACTGTAGTGAACTGAATACTGAATTGCAAATGAAGCTGCAGCTTCTTTGAAGACTTTTTCTAAACTAGCTATTTTTGAATACATTTTGGAATTCTGCTTTCAATTCAGTATTTGTTTAATAAACTCCATAGTACCGGTAGTATCTCTGAGTGTGCAAAATTACAAAGATACATAATTACTATATGAAACCACTATTGGGTCAGTTTACTAGCACCTGGAAAAATCTGCATCGCAAATCAAATGAATTACTACTACTAGTAAAATGAAAATAAACTTAATGCAATTTACTAGCAGCTGGGAAAAAAATTGTATTATACTAGTAATTCGGAATTAAACGTGGTTTACATTTAGATAAAGTGGCTGTGGTTCATAGTTAGATAAAGTATAAACAAAAGGACGAATTCCACACTCTTATTAGAATCCTGGTGCAATCAGACCTAGGGTTGGCTGCCCCTACCGTGATAGTTGAAAGAAATTGTGTTCCAGGTTCTCAAGGATCAGTTTGAATAGCAAGTTTATTTGGAAAAGTGCAACGTTTCAATCCCCAAGGGATCTTTCTCAAACTTGAGAACAATCCCATGGGGATCAAAACGTTGCACTTTTCCAAATACACCTGCTGTTCAAACTGATCCTTGAGTGCCTGAACCACCATTTTTTTCAATGAGTTAGATAAAGTGACACATCTAGCACTTCTAGCATTGTCTGTATTCTGTCTAAGGTCTGGAAAGCACATACTAAACATATATAGGCCAATGTAATTAGCATGTGAAGAGGAGCTATCAAAAGAAAACAGCCAATCAAGCTCTGCAATTTTCAAATCAAATAGTGACATCAAACACATATCACTATCTAAAAATGAAAAAGTACTAAAAATGTTACTCAAGCAAAAACTTAAAGAGGATAAAGAATGAGTATTTGAGACAGAGGCTTTAAAAGGGAGAATAATATAAAATATGCAAATCACACATAAATACACATATGTACACATTAATGAACACACACTATTGCACAACTTAATACACTATAGAAATTGAGTGTGAGTGACAACAGGCTGAGTGATGTGTGGAGAAGTTCTAGGATGGTGTTTTAGGACATGGTGATAGGCATATGAGGATGAGGAATGAAGTACTTGGCTTATAGTATGGACAAAGTTAGAATTATATTCAGGTCTTTAATAATGGCAATTAAAAATGTTCTCGTGTATTGCAGTTGTTGATAACATTTGATCAAAATTTGATTTGTTCAAAATAATATTACTGTAAAGTAATGTATAGATTAGTAATGAAAATAGACAAAACAACTAGAAGTATGATATAAGTGATTAACTAGTGACTTAAATCATATGAACAGGAGCAGATGGGAAGGTGAAACATGGCTCTTAAAGTTATCTTGGATACCTTTATATTTCTTAACTTGACCCCCAAGATAGCAGTAAGAAAGAGGATATTTTGTCTATTATTGATTTCTAAATAAAAGAATTTGCATTGTAAAATGATGCAATATTTTTTTGAAATATTGTAAAACCTATGTAAAAATAGCCAATAATGATTAAAATTAGAAATTTGCATGTGAAGTATTACTTAATAACCCTGTCACAGATTTCCAAACCTCTCTTAATTTCTCCTGGCTGTCAGGAATTTGTGGACATCAACTAGTAACCCCCAACAGGTGCTTATGAACATGAATAAGCTGAAACATATCCTGTAGTATATCTCATGGTAAAGATATTCTTTATACCTACTCTACCTACTCTAGTGTACTCTGTGGACATACAAAGCCCTAACATTAATATTCAATAAAGCCATATCAATGACAAGACAGCATACAATGGTTAACATCCCAAATAATACTATTATAACTGAAAGACGAGCTGATAACTCTGAAATGTATAATAAAGAAGCCCTACGTTAATTAAACAACATAAAAACATATGAAAAACGAAGTAAAGACCCAACACCCACTATTTAAGAAACACTTAGTAATTATCTCAACAAAGGTAAAGATCTAGACATCCTCAATAAAAAGGAATTCTCTTACCTTAATGTAGAAAACCCAATAAAACCGATAATCTATTTCGTACTGAAAATATATAAAGATGAAAAACACCCCCACGTAGGCCAGTAGTATCCAACATAAAATCAATTCTGGCAAATTTAGCAGAATATCTGGATATATTGCTTCAGCCATCAGTTAAAAAATGAGGTCTTATCTGAAAGATTCTATTTCACTACTTCAATATTTAAAAACCATTACATGGAAACCCAACTACATACCAGCTACCTCAGATGTTCAATCATTATATACAATTATACCATATAAATTAGGCTCTGAATCAGTTGAAACAATCTTATTAGAAGAAAATATTTTTCCACCCTTTCAGATTGATTTTATTTTAGAGGGAATTGACCTCATATTATCCAACAACTACGTTTGGTATACAGATACATTTTATTTACAAAAGCAAGGGACAGCTATATGGACCAGGTTCTCCTTGAGTATATGCAAACTTATTTATGGCAGATTGGGAAAAACTGTCATTTGGGGTAACCACTCTTGGAATAAGAACCTGGTCTTCTATTTTCATTATATAGATTACCTCTTTTTTATCTTGGAAGGTTCCCATTTAGAACTGGATAATTTTTAAAATCATCTTAATAAAAACAACAAAGGAAATATTTTAACTACAGAATATAGTAAACAAAGTATACATTTTTTAGATTTGCTAATTTTTATTCATTACATGGAAATATATACACGCACCTTTTTTAAAGAAAGTTCATACTAATGGTCTAATCGATCAAACCAGTTGTCATTACATTGTTAAGATTAAGAAGAAATTGCTCAACAGTTGTATATTTTAATAGTCAGTCCTGTGTACTAAAAGAAACATTTATTGAAAATTTTTTTTACCTAAAATAATAGACAACAAATATTATATGCATAAAATAGGGATAGGGGTGACCTTTTAACTTATAAAGAAAAAACTAAAGCAAACACCCCAAATCTACCAATTATTTTAGATTTTAATCATAAGAATAACATTTAAAAAATAATAATTAATTAACCTTGGCATATACTACATCAAGACAATCTACTTAATACAATTATTCCAGAGAACCCACCTATCATATTTAGAGTTGTGCCTAACTTGCAGGCAAAATTAACAAGGAACTACAAAAAGCAAACCAAACCTTATATAGGCATACTCACAAATGAGAAGGGCTTCTACAGATGTAAAAAATGTGCGGTTTGTAGAAATACAAACTGTACACAAAATAAAATGACTTCTTATAAATCAAATGTAGCCAGAAAGTTTTTTAAGATTAAGGATTTTATTACATGTCGCTCTTAAAATATTATTTATGTTTTAGAATGTCCATGTGGCTACCAATATATAGGAATGCCAACAAGATGAACATTGTAGAAATATTAGAAAAGGCTATGAAAATTACTCTGTCTCTAAACAAATTTTAATGCATAACAAAGACCCAAATTTCCAAGCGTATTTGGCATACAAAAATGCATTAGACCTTGGAGAGGAGGAGATATTAAAAGAATTTTAGGAAAAACAGAAATGAATTAGGTTTATCATTCACAAACCTTTCAACCAGAAGGACTTAATGCAGATTTCAACCTTTACAATTTCCTTCAATTGTTTTCTTTATTCTATATTTCTATTTTTAACCCCTTAAGGACCAAACTTCTGGAATAAAAGGGAATCATGACATGTTACACATGTCATGTGTCCTTAAGGGGTTAATATATCATATAATACTTTATTTCATTGCTTTCTACATTTATTTCATTTATATGTTTTCTATATGTATTTATTTATGATGGTATTTTTTATTTATTTTACTAGGTATATTTTAGTTTTCATTATATATTATTTCTTTAAAAAATAATAAGTGGTGAGAGCACTCTAAATAGAATTGCACATTACCCCATTGTACACTTTGATCAATCATATATAGACACTTTACCAATCCTGCAAATACAAAACAGGAAAAATGCAGCATAGGGTAATAACGTAAAATTTCTGTGTAACTTTAAATAATATATGGTCACACTCACATGTTCATGAGCCACTTAATAAAAGCTGGCTCAGACTAAAGGTGTATAAGGTAAATGCACGTGGTTGTCAGATACCAGGCTTCTTTCCCTCTGTGGTCCTTCAAGTTTCTGTTATATTCAGATATTCCAGGATGCAGGATATCAGGTAAACAATTTTATTGTACACACTTTTGAAAGGTAGCTTGGGTAAAAAACAAATGAATAGGTATGTATAAATTAATCTACAAAGTCCACTGTGCAACAAATCGAACGTGACGCGTTTCGGCAAAGCCTTTATCAAATGTCCTTATATAAATAATATATAAATGCTGCATTTTTCCTGTTTTGTATTTGCAGGATTGGTCAAAGTGTGCAATAGGGGTAATGTGCAACTCTATTTAGAGTGCTCTCACCACTTATTTTTTTTTATATATTGCTCACGTTTTATGTGATAAAGTGACTCACATGTTGATTGCAGCACCCTGTCTCTAACTTTTAACCTTATTCCTTTCTAATGTTTCACATATATTATTTCTTTATTTACCATTATTTTTATTTGATTTTTTCTTTTTCCTATGGTTTCTATTTAATTTTATTTTATATTAATATATTTTTTCTCACCTTTATTATACCTGCTATATGTAAATTTCCTTCCTCCCTACTTTGTTTTGTTCCTTTTAATTTCCCTTCTTTTATTCATATTTGTTATTTGATAGTCCCTCCTCTCTACTCATTCTTTCTCTGTTTCTCATATTATACACAAATATCTAAATAACTATAGTATTACAACTAGACCCCACTACACACCAATGGCCCATCCAGTTTATCAGGTCACTATGGCAACAGAAGCCCTGTCTGAAATCAAACACATGTCCACCAGCCGCAATGCATTTGGACCGTGAAGTCCATCGGCGGCATTTTTACTTATACCTCATTCCACAGAGATCGGAGCATTATTAACCCCTGTACGCTCTGATCTCACAACACACTCTCTGGCTCGATTTACCTATTTAATCAGGCGTACATAAACACAACTAGATTGATTATTACACTAATTAAATTATATGTTTTTTCTCCCATTTTGTTTACAATACCGCCAGAGGGCAGGTATTGCATATAACAGACACTAATATTAACCTATTAAATTGCTCAAACCGCAACCACGTGATCGCAGCTCGTTTTAACATGAAGCATTATGTGAATAGTAGTTTTTCTTATCTTTTCATTGTTTTATACCTTGTTTTTCATTTCACTTTCTAATAAAGCTAGTTAACAATTACTAATGTTCCTATTACATGTATAAATCTGTTATTATTGCTTTTGTCGGTTTATTTATTTGTTAATTTAATTAATTTATTAGGAATGAAACACAGATGTGTTATATTGGTAATGTGATTTGTATGATGTCATAATCCTTATTTGCACTTTCATATGCCCTAAAGTAGGGCAACATGCAGGACCGCTTTCATTGTCACTTGAAATATCCATGAATTTATAGACTGTAACTTATTATACTCATTCTTTATTTCTGTGTTCGGTAAAAATTTTAATTTAAATTAAAAGTTGATTTTATTATACAGTTTTATATTTTTTATTTCTATTTTGGTCCTGCTTTTGTTTTTTACTTTTTATACCTCATCTATGTGGTAAGAACCTGCTGATAGCGCTACATTTTTACCTGCTGACATATGCCGCCCACGTTGTTTTCAACGAGCACATGCTTTCACTTATATTTGCAAATCTTACCTTACATTACAAACAGAAAACATATAATGTGACGGCAGATAAGAACCATTTGGCCCATCTAGTCTGCCCAATTTTCTAAATACTTTCATTATTCCTGGCCTTATCTTATAGTTAGGATAGCCTTATGCCTATCCCACGCATGCTTAAACTCCTTTACTGTATTAACATCTACCACTTCAGCTGGAAGGCTATTCCATACATCCACTACCCTGTCAGTAAAGTAATACTTCCTGATATTATTTTTAAACCTTTGCCCCTCTAATTTAAGACTTCGTTCTCTTGTTTTGGTAGTTTTTCTTCTTTTAAATATAGTCTCCTCCTTTACTGTGTTGATTCCCTTTATGTATATAAATGTTTCTGTCATATCCCCCCTGTCTCATCTTTCCTCCAAGCTATACATGTTAAGTTCCTTTAACCTTTCCATGTAAGTTTTATCCTGCAATCCATGAACCAGTTTGCAATCTGAACCCTCTCTAAAGTACCAATATCCTTCTGGAGATACGGTCTCCAGTACTGTGTACAATGCTCCAAGTGAGGTCTCACCAGTGTTCTGTACAATGGCATGAGCACTTCCCTTTTTCTACTGCTAATTCCTCTCCCTATACAAGCAAGCATTCTGCTAGCAATTCCTACTGCTCTATTACATTGTCTGCCTACCTTTAAGTCATCTGAAATAATTACTCCTAAATCCCTTTCCTCATATGTTGAGGTTAGGACTCTAGAGCACTATTCTCCCTATCTTTATTCTTTGTTCTTATAAAGATCCTGTTTGACTCTCCAACTCATATCCTATGACAAGGATTATATTGTCAGAAGCGATTACAACAGAGCCATTAGTTGGCTCCTTGCTTGTGAGTGTTTTTCTATTAAATTATTGCTGCTGCTTTTGTCACACACAATATCACACTATTGTCATTCTCTCTGTCATCTTATTATCATTTCATATATAGGAGCCTACCCAAACTGATGAACATATTGAACTACCCAGTCCAACCACCATCTTTATCAAATAACTCTTTTGTTATACAACAAGGACTACTTTTGTAATTATCCTCTTTGATATATCACTATTTATAATACTCTTATTATTTGTTGTTTTGGCGCAACCTGTTTTTCTTCCTTTTTCTTGCCTTCTATCCTTGGATTGTTAGGATTTCCAAATACCAGTGATTGCTGCCATCTTGGAGTCAGCGCTGTTTTTATTTGTTGTTTTATCAGAAAGTGTTGTTGGGCCTGTTTTCCTTGGGTGGTTTTTTAATTTAACTTTGTTGAAAATTTATGTTTATGTTGTCAGTCTACTTAATGCCTCAAGTATCTTGAAGTGAATCTTGTGGTTGCCTGATGCATGATGTCCTTATTTTTGGGGGTGGAGGGAGGGTGCACAGTCCCTATTTTGGGCAAAAATCCATCTGTCCCTCTTATCTGTCCCAATGTCCTTTTTTTTCTAGAAGTTCCATATTATTGATGTGTCTGAGTATATAACAGAGCTCCACAGCAATAATAATCAGCAAAACCAGAAGTAAGGAAGGCTGAACTTGATGGACACACGTCTCTTTTCAGCCTATCTAGCTATGTAACACTAATGTGTTTTTAGACTACAATGCATGTGTTTAGAAATAAGCCTTTGTAAATTAAATACATTGTTCTTGTTCTAAATTACATTTTAGTTGCATCAATTATTCACTCACACCTCTAAAATTAGTGTCCCCCTTTGTCCATTTATAAAGTTGGAAGGTATGTACATATCAATTTTGGGAAATATTTTATTGAGGAACATGTCATCATTGTTAAGGTTACGTAATATAGATATAGCATACTTGTGGCAGCAGTCTATTACATCTTGTTCTGACATGTTTAATAGACCTACTCTTGAGGTCTATGTGATGGCTTGTTAATCTTGTGCCCGAAAGACTAAAATAAAAATTAAAAATATCTGTTACGTTGTTACAATGATCTCATGTATTCAATAAATTCAAATGTTAGTGTTGGCAGCTTAAAGGAACACTATAGTCACCTAAATTACTTTAGCTAAATAAAGCAGTTTTAGTGTATAGATCATTCCCCTGCAATTTCACTGCTCAATTCACTGTCATTTAGGAGTTAAATCACTTTGTTCTGTTTATGCAGCCCTAGCCACTACTCCCCTGGCTATGACTGACAGAGACTGCATGAAAAAAACAACTGGTTTCACTTCCAAACAGATGTAATTTACCTTAAATAATTGTATCTCAAGCTCTAAATTGAACTTTAATCACATACAGGAGGCTCTTGCAGGGTCTAGCAAGCTATTAACATAGCAGGTGATAAGAAAATCTTAATTAAACAGAACTTGCAATAAAGAAAGCCTAAATAGGGCTCTCTTTACAGGAAGTGTTTATGGAAGGCTGTGCAAGTCACATGCAGGGAGGTGTGACTAGGGTTCATAAACAAAGGGATTTAACTCCTAAATGGCAGAGGATTGAGCAGTGAGGCTGCAGGGGCATGTTCTATACACCAAAACTGCTTCATTAAGCTAAAGTTGTTCAGGTGACTATAGTGTCCCTTTAATAGTCAAATGTCATGCGCGAACAGCCCCTTTCAGCCAAAATATTTTTCAAAGATACAAAATGGCAACTTTTTATTCATTCAGAGTCAAACAGGGCCCACTTTATTTAAGAATTTTAAATACAATTGTTTTCTGGTGCAGCATAATTTGGTAAAGTACATGGAAAAAAAAATCTGTTTAGTCATGTCAGTGATATTTTGAAATTGCTTATATTGCTATAAGAATAGCACGATTTTCTTTTTTTCAAATCAAGTGAGAATATTACCAATACATTACACAGTTTAACTGAAACATTACACAGGATAATCATCACAACAATTTAATGACCGTATTGTAAACACAGCAATATAAAGGAAAGGAAAAAATTCCCAGTCTGACAATTTTTCTTGATGTGACTCTGACAATGTTTTCCAAAGGCTTTGCCGTGTTTTGATATGAACACTTGCACCTGGAAGCAATTAAAAATGAAGACATTGGCATTTTAGACATACCTGCATAGTCAGGTGTTAAGTAACCAACAAGATTAAGTATATATGAAGTGTAAAAAAGATAAACCATAGCACTCAAATTGTGAATGTAAAAATACCGAGTAAGATCGTACTTTTATGGCACTTTTCATGGCTGACCTTCAGAAATCAGAAGCAAGGACTTGATTCTTCAACTTATAGAGAAAAAAAAACAGAAAAAACTGAAAAAACTGAAAAAACTGAAAAAAACGAACTTTGATAAGTTTTGGACTATTGTCAACCATTTTTTATATCATATTTTATATATATTGTTTTATTATTTATTGTATTTTATATATTTCAGTATATATTTTAGGCGTATCCTTACTGTACTGTTTGTCTTGTGTTTTTTCAAAAAAATAAATAAACCTGCTGCAGTAATTTGTTGTGATTTTACTACATAATTACAACAGTTAGATCAAACGAAATTTGTGATAAAACTATACAAATACCTAGCTGAGCTTCTATGTCATCATTTAAAGGGGATCTATCACACATTCGTTTTTCATTAAAAAAAAAAAAATGTAAAAACTGCCTTTCTGTTCTTTAAAAATAAGCATATATAAAAATTGTATATGACTTAAATTTTTTTTTTGTAAATAAAAAAAATTTATAAAAAAATAGCGATATATATTCTCATAAAAAATATTATGCAAAGGCATAAAGCCTTTGGGGTTTTGAACTGAAAACGGAATTGCAAAACTTAGGCAGGAAGTGTTGATTTGGAAAATAACTCCAAGTTCATTTTAGTTACAGCTTGGCTTTATTTAACCTAAATTTGCAATTTGGTACACTACATTGTTTTGCTTCTTGCCTTGGAAATGTTAAGATCACCTTTTTGCTTCCCAAGATCTTCAAGAGATATCATCAATCAATCATGAGAGTTATGGTTAAGGTGATAAGCAAAAAAGATTTTATGTAGATGTGCTGCAAATGTGCAAGAAGATACAAAGAATATATTTGGGGAACATCTCCTTTATGTAAGATGTCTTGTAAAATTGTATTGCACGAGAATACAACTTGACCATAATCACATCTTGGGAAGCAAAGCCCCTATAAAATGAATGGTGGCAAAAAAAAAAACACCCACTGCATCCAGCATAACTTATAAACAGTACTAATGATCACTATAGTGTTATGAATGCAAATATGCTATATTGTTCTCCTCACTGTTTAGATTCAGGTTTTCACTTATGTTTTTCCCCATTGCCAAGGCTCTCTTGATGCACCTGTCTGCTCCTCTGGCAGGCAATTGCTTCTTCGTCTTTCAGTCTATTAAATGCTTCTCATTGAGGACGACAAGTGCATGAATGATAAGCTTGATGCACCTAAAATTGAATGCTCTCTATGAGATGCATTCAAAGAAAGTGACATGTGAGAACAGAGTTTGACTCAATTCTCATGGCGCAAGCGTCTCTAGTGACTATCACAAACATTGGCACTAGAAATGTGTTTAGCACTGAGATAACATTGAGATGAAGTACTCTGGGTGCAGGTAGGGATCCTTTAAAGTGTGTGAAACAGAAATCTGGCAAAAATGCCTTGATTGCCCTTTATATCTTATGAACAGGCAATGAATACTACACCTCGGAACAAAAAGTATTTGCCACTAACTACCACATTTAACATCTTACACAAAACTAAACAAAAAAATAAATATAGTAATACATTTCTTCATATTTCCACATGCTCCATATCCTAAAAAGCTGACTCATGCTTTTCTATTTTTCAGATTTTTGAACTATATTTGGTAGTTCAAAAAGTTGCTTTAAATTGTTGATGACTACACATTAGACTCCTCCCATTTTTACCCTTTTCATACTCTCTTTCTGTAGATTTCAAATTGCAAATGTCTGTTGTCTGATATTCCACACAGAAGACAAAAGAAAAAAATTAGCTGGAATTTAGAATAGCATATATAATAATACAATATAATAACATAATAGCATATATGAGAATGACCAACATAGACAAACACATTTAAATTGATTTCTGATAAAGGTGTATACTCACTTATACGCAAGTACTGAATTATGGATAGAAGTCCTTTATGGTACATTTCCTATGTTCTTCACTTGTTACAAAACATGTTTGTAAATTCTAGAAAGTGCATGTATAATAGACAATATGAATAAAACTGTTGAACATCTAATTTTCAAAATTTTATTCAGAATAGCTATGTAGAAAAGATTGTTCTGATTACATATACTACTCACCTAGCCCAATGGCTTAGCCCAATGGCTAATATACTCCTCACGTAGCCTAATGAGCCTGCATTTAACACATTTGTTTTCACAATTTCAATACCCAAATAAAGTATACAAGCTTTATGTTCATGCATATTGCAATATCCATGTCTAGTCACTAATATAATGCCTTTAATTTTGCTGAAAATGTAAGCTTACTTCCTGCTTTTAAACAGTACATAAGTTTCAATGGATTCAAAGTATTCCTACAGTAGTAAGTTGAAGGAGACCGCTGTACCTCAAGGTGTTAGACCATTCTTGAACACAACCAGGTATATTAAATTAGGGTTACAACCACAAATCATAGATCCTGGCATTGCTAGATGAAGGTAAGTAGTTGCTATATAATAAATGGATGAATAAATATATTATTTATCTTTGATAAATTACATATTCATTGCTTATAGTGAGGTTGCAGTTAATATGAACCTGTCATGATAATGTAACATTACGTGGACCTAATACATAGATAATGCAGAAAACATCAAATCTCAAAATATAATATTCATAAAACCAGTGACTCACTCCTTCCCACCAACCTATACATCACCGTTACCAAGCTTCAAACATTTAGCGTCTATCCATTTCTGCCATGGAATGTTGTAATAGGGCCTAGCTGAAGTATGCAACCAAGCAATTAGTGGTTAGCACTATTACAGAAAGCCATTTTTTACCTTGAGGGGTTCAAGTGACTTAGGATCCATTATCCAGTATGTACAAAAAGAAAACATAGTGGCCCAGCACACCTTCTTATAACAGCAATTCTTCTTTATTCAAGATCTTAACAAAAGCCAGATACTTTGTGAAAATAAAATGTTTTTTGTGACAATAATAAAAGATTGTGGCTATATGAAGTTGTGCTGAACCCCTGCTTTTTATAGCTAAGGTATGTAGGCCAAGACAAGGAAATCACATTATCAACATTTATATTAACCCCTCTTCCTTTTTAAAATCTTCTTCATAGTTCTTTCTCTTATTGCTTCTGGTTGTGGGGACCTGAGTATTTATTCCCTGAAAAATTGTCTACATTTAACATTGTATAAAGGCCTACTTCTGTGATCACTGCATTTGATTGCCGCAATGCCTCTAGCTGATTCTAGTGTTTAATACAACTACATAATTACTATTCACGTGGACGACTTTATTATTGCTACTCCGTGTAAATACCTATAGATAAGGGCATTACATAAGAAATGGAATATATCAATAGTGTAAAAAAAATTTCACAAACAATTTCATTTTTACAATGTTATTGAGATAAACAAGTTATGTCATTTATGAATAAAATAATTGAACAATAATAAGAAGAATTACAAAAAAAAAGTCTTGCTTTGTGTTACCATTTCCAACTTACAGATAGCTTGTGAAAAAGAAAATAATCTTCTACTTAAGTAGCAATATAAAAAAGGATATTGGGATTAGTTTTAGTATTTTTAAACCAAAGCAAAAGTGAAAGGGCAATGACATAAAACTAAATCATGTTCGGTATTCTAAACATACCTTAATCCTTGTGTTTTTTTAAAATGGCACGGAAAATTGCATGTATGTAATATGCACATTTATGGCTGCTTCTTATTCAAAACTGTAAAAAGCACATTTTATATGGTGCTCTATACATATCCAAAAGGTTTTTAGTTATAAAAGCTTTCTGATCTGTGTTCATGCTTCTGTCATCTCTACATAAAGTTTTTTACTATTTCCCAGCATTGTCGTGAGTTGCAAAGTATTCAAAATTCATATACAGTATATGTTAGAAAAAGCAAACGTTTTCTTGAAGGGTGCTTGTATAATCGTATATTGTGTGTCACAGGATTAGCAAATGCATTTAATTGTTTGCTTTTAAGGATAACAGCTTACTGTGCTTTATACTTAAGTAAACAGAACAGAGCTTTTACTGCATTATTGCAGAGCTTACTCGCTCGCTGCCTGATCACAATGCTAAGTATGGAAATATTGACATCTTTTTCTTTTTTTATTCTCATAGGACAAGTTGCACAGTAGACATTTAGATAATATTTGGACCTATTTGCTTTTGAAATCCTTACAAGTAATAAAGGTCATAAGGTTTTCCTTACGTCTGATAGAGAGTGGGAGATATGTGATGGAACCTTTATAACGTGGAGGTTTGGTACAGACGTATTAATCACTATTGTAGTGTGGTCACAGTGACATGATGGTTAGAAAAGGAAATGATATTAAATAAAGGTTGAAAAATAAAACTTTCCATAATTTATACATTTTCAATTTTTTTTGCAATTGTATTTTATAGATCTTCACAAATTAAATAAACTGGGAACAACATGGATACTTTAACAATCAATATTGAAACATCAAAACAACATGTGGACACATCTAGAACAGTAATATTCAGGACTTTTCCATCATGGTATAGCAAATATTTGTGTGCATAACCGGTGTCCCGCCTCAAGTCGTAGTAGCTCTAAGGCGTATAGGATAGAGAGAGAAGAAGAAGGAAAAGAAAACAGTTGTAGAGGGGTCTATTGGTCACATTATTAGTTGTGTGGTTTGTGCAGGGGGTGAGGGGTGATAAGAGACGCGGGAGTGCTGGGTGACCAGGCATAGGGGTCCCCCGTATATTACCCACTGAGAGTTCGGTCTGTGTGTAGGCCTAAAGAATAGGGTTGGAGTCTCCCTTCCTTCCTGCCTAATTCAATATGCCAGTGTGCAGTTCTCCCAAGGCTCCCAGACTTTTTGAAATGTCTTCGTTAATCCCCTTACCCTTGCTGTCAGATTGTCCATGAGGTGAGTTTCTCGAATTCCGGTTAGTACTACAGCAGTAGACAGGACATTCTGTTTCATCCAGGAGAATGCTACTGCTCTTTGAGCGGCCAAGGTGATTTTATGTATGAGTTTTTGTTCATGTCTGGTCCAACCATCTAATGACGTATTTAGTAAATACACCCATGGGTCTAGATCCGGGGCCCTATGGAATACCTGTGTCAACAGATCCCTGACTGAGTTCCAGAATCTTTTCAGGACTGGGCAGTCCCACTACATATTCATATCCGGTGTGGGGCACTATTTTTGATTGCATAGAAATGGGGGGAGTATTATCAAAGCATTCTGTTCTAAATGGTGCAAAATTGTAAAAAAAAAAGGAGCCACCAATGTATTGTGCATACTGGTTTCACTGGTTTTCATGGTAATTACTACACTTTGTGTAGTTTTGGCTACCTTTTAAAACAATACACTTTGATAAATCTCTACTGTTTCAATAGTGGGCTTTCATACATTCAGGGGCATCTAGTTGCAGTTTGCTTCTAATTGTTAGCTGGTTTTAAATTTGAAATTTGTTCTCCTTTCAGTATGAAAATCAGCAGCCTTAAACATTACAATTAGTTGTACATTAACAACATTAACAATTAGTATAACATGTGTAGCAACTGTACATGTCAGGAGTATATGCAGTACACTGCAAATTGAGGTGACAAGTGGCGATAGAACTGATAAAGCAACAATAAACCAATGTCATCTTAAACCATTTAAATTTGAGTTTCATAGTATTAAAATAATGCATATATATATATTTATTTTCTAAATTTTTTATTGTTTGAAAATGTTGTTCATAATTAAGAAAATAAAAACTTTCTGACAACTGTTTTGTAATAATAGCAAAGTAAGATAACTAACAAAACAAGTGGAAGGAGGGACAATGCAGAAGAAGATTAAGAGAAAGGTGCAGATAATCTGCAAATTTGCAAGATACCTGAACTATAACAATTAGAAGAGATGCAATGTTAGAATTGTGTGCTCTCCTATGTGACGTTTTGAAAGTGTATTTGTAACATATCTTTGTACGGATGCAAAGAATGGTTATTATTGATTCTACCTATGCATTAATCTAGGCTAATATAGAAAGTGTTCAGCATAGTGGGATACAACAGAGGAAAATACTTTAGGATTCACAAAAAACACACCATTCCAATTTATAATTCAGGGACATGAACCTTCCTGCAAGAAAAGCCTGACATATATTTCTTGCATATGTATTCAGATCACACACATTGCTTAATATATTTAATGTGTGGGATTTGTATCCCCATAAAGGCACACCCCTAACTCACTGAGCTTGCTCACATTACTTGAAAGCAGACTCTGTTAAGTAGACTCTTTCAAGTAGGAGTTAGAAAACCAGGAGTTGAAACAAACAAGGGGTTTAAACTATCAAGGTAATTGTTTTATTGTTCTGTATCTGGGGAAATGAGTGTTAGCAAGATCGCTGGTTTGACTCAATGCACATCTTGTTGCATGTATGGATGCCTGGATGTACCCGTCCAGGGTCCATACCTCTGTGATGGTTGTGTGCGAGTGGCTTCTCTGGAAGCTCAGATTGGAGATCTCGAGAAGCAAATCACAACTTTGAGGGAGATTGACAATCTTGAGAGGAGTCTGCTGCTCACTGAGCAGAGTTTAGTGGGGACAGGTAGTGGAGAGGGAGGAGATAAGACAGATGGAGAACAGGCATGTAGCTGAGTGACAGTGGGGCGAGGAAGCAGGGGGGAGGGAAGAGGAAAGGGCTAGCTAGACCTGATTTGATGCAACCTAGCAGATTTGCCCGTCTGAGGGAAGATGTTGGGAGCATCAGCTCAGGAGTAGCTGTATTAGAGGAAGCTGTTAGTTCTAACAGCTGAGGTAACAGCCCCCTAGTACGGGTGGGGATCAAAATGTAAGGAAGGTTGTGGTGGTAGGGACTCTATCATTAGGAGAGCAGATAGGGCAATTTGCCGCTCTGAATGGCTCAACCGGACAGTTTGCTGTCTCCCGGGTGCTCGGGTCCGGCATGTAGCTGACAGAGTGGATGGATTATTGGGAGGGGCTGGGGATGACCCAGTCCATGTTGGTACCAATGACAAAGTAAGAGGAAGATGGAAGGTCCTAAAGAATGATTTCAGGGAATTAGGTAGCAAACTTAAGAAAAGGACCTCCAATGTGGTATTCTCTGAGATATTACCTGTGCCACTCGCTACAGTGGAAAGGCAGCGGGAGATTAGAGAGGTCAATGCGTGGCTTAAGTCTTGGTGCAGGAAGGAGGGTTTTGGGTTTTTAGAGCACTGGGCCGACTTTGCGATTGGGTACAACCTTTATAGTAGTGATGGATTGTACCTAAAGGGGAGAGGGTCCGCAGTGCTGGAGGATAGGATGGCTAGAAGGTTGGAGGAGATTTTAAACTAGTAGTAGGGAGGGAGGGTCATAGTAACCTACAAAATGGAGATAGGACAGAAAGGAGATGGGCTTTAGCACAGTATAGGGGGGTGGAGATGGGGGGAGGGGCAAGCTCAGAACAGAGAAGCTATGTAATGTTGATAATTCACAAAATATACAAGTGACGCATGATAATAAATGTATGCTTACTAATGCAAGGAGCCTAAATAACAAAATGGGGGAACTAGAGGCATTAGCATACACTAAACAATATGATATAATAGGCATTACTGAAACATGGTGGGATGAGACATATGACTGGGCAGTTAACTTAAATGGGTACATGTTATTTAGGAAGGATAGGAAAAGCAAGAAGGGTGGTGGGGTATGTTTGTATGTCAACCATGATTTAAAGCCAAATCTTAAGCAAATGGAATGCGATGAGGAAAATGTGGAAGCTTTATGGGTAAATATCTGCTTGGGGGAAAAGAAGGGAAACCAACTATCGGTTGGGATATGTTATAAACCACCTAATGTTAATATTGACGAGGAACAACTGCTGTTTGAGAAAATTGAGAAAGCTGCAAATCTGGGTAACACTTTAATTATTGGAGATTTTAATTACCCGGACATATATTGGGACAGAGGGACTAGTAGCTCAGCAAAGGGAATTAGGTTTTTAAACTTGTTAAATGACACCTTCATGTCACAACTTGTACAAGTACCAACTAGAATGGACGATTGTCTGGACCTGGTTTTAACAAACAAAGTTGATCTTTTGACCAACATTCAAGTAGGTGAGCACTTGGGAAATAGTGATCACAATATAGTGTCCTTTGAAATAAACTCAAAAAAAACAAAAGCACATGGGGTATACTAAAACATATAATTTTAAAAAGGCCAATTTCAATAAGTTAAGGGAAGCTTTAGAATATATTGACTGGCATAAACTCTTTAGTGAAAAGAACACTGAGGATAAATGGATCATCTTCCAACAAATATTAGAAAGGTACATTTCTCAGTATGTACCATTGGGAAATAAATATAAAAGAAACAAATTAAAACCAATATGGCTTAGTAGAGAAGTAAAACAAGAGATTACAAATAAGAAAAGGAATTTAAAGCATTTAAATTGGACAAATCAGATGCATCTTATAAAAGATATAAGGAAGCAAATAATGTGTGCAAAAAGGCAATTAGACTTGCTAAACTTCAAAAAGGGTTCCTTTAAAAGTCTTCCACAATGGCAATTCCATTCATTTTTTTAGATTAAGTTAGTGTATATAGCTATAACTAACTTTTAAAAACATTATCTCTTGGAAAGGACTATCTGTTGGGGAATGTGCCATGTAGTCTAACCTACAGCCTAGAACCTATATACACACTGAGACCAAGGGCTTTAAACCCCCTGGCTCACATACGCCCCAAGATAGCTGGCTTAATGAATGGGCAATGGCATTTGTACAGGGGCATTACATTTCAAGCACTCATTGAGAAATTATATCTTTATAGCTTAAATAATAGAGTGGTGGCTTAAATTATTAACCAACAATCTGGGCAGCACAGTGGTGTACATACCGCCAGGGCCGGATTAACATAGGGGCTGATGGAGCTACAATTTATTTATTTTTTTTTTTTTTTTACACACACTACTCTTAGTTTTGCCACCTGACTGGTATTTTACTGGTACAGCCGGTATTTGAGGCTGCCTGGCCGTGCCGGTATTGCAGTAATACTGGCAATACAAATGCAGATATTTTCCCCAGAATAAATGGAGATTACTCTACAATACCAGCACCAGCCAGTAGGGGTCACTGTGTGTGGAGAGAGGCAGGGATAGGAAGTTACAGCATATCCCTGCCTCTCTCTGCTACTCACTGATCTGTGGGGGAGCAGCAACACAGCACAGAGTCCAGATAGCAGCTCTACAGCTCAGGTAAGTGAGGGATGGGGACAATGGGGGACACATGGGGACACTGAGACACTAGGGGACACATGTGGACACTAAGACACTAATTGTCCCCAAATGTTTCAGTGTCCCTATGTCTCCCAGTGTCTGTGTGCCTAGTGTCCCCATGTCTCCCAGTGTCCCTATATGTCCCAGTGTCCCCATGTCTATGCCCACAACTGTCCCTATGTCTCCCAGTGTCCCCTAGTCTCCCAGTGTCTGTGTTCCCATGTCTCTGTGTCCCCTCAGGTGTCTTAGTGTCCCCAAATGTTTCAGTGTCCCCATGTCTCCCAGTGTCTGTGTCCCTAGTGTCTGTGTCCCCATTTCTCCCTGTTTCCCTAAATGTCTGTGTCCCCATGTCTCTCAGTGTCCCCATGTCTCTCAACGTCCCCAGTATCCTGGAGACATGGGGACACACTGAGACATTGGGACACTGGGAGAAATGGGGACACAGACACTGGGAGACTAGGGGACTGGGCGACATGGGGACTTTGACACTGTGATACATAGGGACACTGAGACACTGGGTGACTTGCGAGACTGAGACACTGGGAGCAATCCATCTATACAGCAGAATCAAACTGTGAGTAGTTTGTTGGGGATTTTACAGAATTTTCTCTGATGTCACTCCTTGTGGTTATACAAATGATTAAGGCTGGTATTTTTTTCCAAGAAAGGTGGCAACCCTAACTACTCTTCACATATTCTTGCTTAAAGGAGCACTATAGGGTCAGGAACACAATCATGTATTTCTGACTCTATTATGTTAAAACCAACACCCTGGCCCCCTCTTGCCTCCCTAAGTATAGTAAAATATAAATTGTATTCAAGTCTGCAGCTGCTGGCTCTGCCTTGGAATTGACTGTCTGTTGACATCATCAGAAGTGGTGGTCTGAGCAAATTACAATACTTCCCCATAAGATTGGCTGAGACTGTCAAATAGGCAGATCAGGGGCAGAGCCAGCACAACTCCAACATAGCCCTGGCCAATCAGCATCTCCTCATAAAGATAAATTGAATCAATGTATCTCTATGAGGAAAGTTCAGTGTCTGCATGCAGAGGGTGGAGACACTGAATGGCAGTGCTGCACACTAGGCAGTACTGCCCCAGGAAGCACCTCTAACAGCCATCTAAGGAGTGGCCAGTGGAGTTATTGTCTCTGAAAAGACAGTGTTTACTGCAAAAGGCCTGAATGGAATGATTCTACTTACCAGAACAAATACAATAAGCTGTAGTTGTTCTGGTGACTATAGTGTCCCTTTAAGTTTGGAAGCTTAAGAGGGATGTGTGGGAACAAAACTTGTGTGGACTAGCTGACAATAAAATTAGTTTAGGTAATGCAGACGCTGGTCTCTCTAGCACTGTGGCATGTCCCCTTTCTTCTACACTCACTACATACACCTTTTCTCTGTCTCAGACTATATACCAGGAACTTCTGCCTGCTAGTAAGAAGGCAAGGAGACAAGAGGACCAGCGAGTACTAGGGGACAGTCCTTAGAAAGCACGGGTTGAGCGCATCATTAGATGCATTTATGTCAAGCTCAGGGTGCTGTCTGCATAGTATGCCCTTAGTTGGACAGCCTGCAGGATTGGCGGCAGCCTGACATGCATTCATGCCAGGCTGTCCTTCAAATTCTTTAGACAGACATGCCCCCTTTTTGGGCATGTTCTCCCCTTTTGGCAGGTCTGGTCATGTGATTCGCACCAGTGGCCCACCCTTTTACCCCACCCATTGACTTCCTGCTTCACTGGACACTACTGTTAGGGGTTATGGATTTACTTCAAAGCATAAATTAGAGAGAGATTAGCATAGAGTATGTGTTTTCCTATAGCTGCATCCTATGAGTTTCCCTCCAGCACCATCTCCATCAGATACAGGACGCTAGGGAGGTATGACTGTTTTAGTGTTTTTGGCCGATAAGATTCCGTAATTAGGCCCATCATATTTGTCAGCACCAGGCCCAATGTGCACTTAATCTGGCCCTGCATACCGCGGTCACAGGGGTCGCAGCTGCGACCCGGCCCATCAATCCAGGGGGCTCGGCCGCCCTACGAACCCCTACAACCGGGTGCCCGCCACCATGTGTTGCAGCCTCGGCCACGTGGTCTAATTGCCGGAGCCACGCGTTAATGGGCCCATTGGGTGGCCCATGCTGTTAGGGCCACCCGACGGAAATGAATATCATCATCAGAGTGGGCCCGGTAACAGCACGACCGGGCCCACGCTGATGATGTCAGATTCTGGGAGGAAGTGACTAACCACCGAGTGCCGCACGGAAGGAAGGAGTGAGAATCAGAGTGGGAACTCTGACTCCCATCAACCTGAGCCACTGGACCCCAGGGAAGTCACCCTCCTGCACCTAAAAGGTAGGTAATAGGAGGATGACTAAAATAGTTTGCATGTGTGTCTGTGTGTGTTAGTGTGTGTGTGTCTGTATGTATGTGTCTATGTGTGTGTATGTCTATGTATGTGTGTCTAAGTATGTGTCTGTGTGTGTATGTCTATGTATGTATCAGAGTGTCTGTGTGTGTGTGTCTATATGTATGTGTCTGTGTGTGTGTGTCTGTGTGTATGTGTGTGTGTCTGTAAGTATGTGTCTGTGTATGTGTGTCTATGTATGTGTCTGTATGTATGTGTTTCTGTCTGTGTGTGTGTCTGTGTGTGTGTCTGTATGTATGTGTCTGTGTATGTGTGTCTATGTATGTGTCTGTATGTATCTGTGTGTATGTATATATGTGTTTGTGTCTGTATGTATGTATGTATGTATGTATGTGTGTCTGTGTGTATCTCTGTGTTGGGTGGGGCATGGATCAGTTTTGCACCGGGGCCCCATGGATTGTGTACGCCACTGGGGCAGCAGAAACTATATTCTGCAGTTATGATGATGCATTAAAATTTAAGTTGGACTTCATTATTAGATAACAGTTATTATGCTAGATTGCAGGTTGATAACTTGACATGATATTTTGTATGATGTTTGCAGGTAGACAGATAGCCCTCTCTACGTCACTACCTGAAAGCATCTATGGCAGATCCAGTTATTAATTGCAGCTTTGCTGGATAATTTTGTAGTTTTGAAGAAAATACATTAAGACTTCTATGTTTAAAGATACAGGTTTCCTTTAAAGTTAGCCATCAAATGAAAAGACAGGCTTAGATGTTACATTCAATTACTTGGACTCACAGCATACTTATTATAGCTATTGTAATCTTTTTTTCCAGCTAAAGAGATTATTGTAAAGCTCTGAATTGATCAATTTCACTGTGATTGCTTTAAAAACTAGAATTGAACATAGGCTTTGTGGACTTTACTTGAAAGTGAGTCAGATTAAGGCTTTAACAATAATCACCATGCTTACCTGTTTTGGAGATGATATCTCATGGAACTTCTTTAATTATAAAATGCATCATTGTTTTGCCAGCATTTACTTCTAATCAATGTAGAGCAGGTAAAATTATATTCAGGGTTTTTACTAAAATGGAAATTCAAAGTAAATTCAAAGTGAAGATCTAGGATTGTGGAATTGCTAAAGACAAAATTACTGAGCATGCCCCAAAATTAGTTCTCTCCAGCCCGTTCTACAAGGTACCCCACTAGTTCAGGTTTAAGGCATTTTCTAATTTTTGTTCCAGCAGGGATACTGATAAAACCTGGGCTGTTGGTGCGCTTTGAGGAAATCACTGGCCCATACATCACCTACACAAAAATATATTTAAAAAAAATGCATCAGCTGCCAGTAGGCATTCTGTGCTGAAAATAAAAAAACAGATAAAACAACATCTTTGGTATTTTACAGACAAAAAGTCCAGAACTAAATGACACTGGTTTGGATGTAATGTACATTTATGATACTAAAATATTATGTGTAGAAATAGTTTACTGTCATTTAATTGATAGTCTGATGTTGCTGTCTTATGAGAAGTCCCTATTTAACCTGAGCATCTGCTCATTTCCCCCATTGCTTATTCCACAGTCATAGTGACACTATAAATCTATTGTTGCCATCACTCATTGAGCCAGAGAAATTGACTTGGTTAACTAATCACATTCTCAAATTATTTACAATTGGAACACTGAAGGAAGTTGTTTACATGCATTTATATTTTTATATTTAATCTCACTAAACTGCCATAAAAGATTTTGGGGGCCCCTTGCCCACATATATTTTGGTAGATGATGGGGGAGGTACACAGGGTCTAGGACAGTGATGGTGAACCGGTGGCACGCCAGGCCCTCTCTGTTGGCACGCGGCCATAGGTCGCCTGGAGAGGGGGCCGCCGGCTGTCTGCAGAGTAGGCACCTGCCTGCCCGAAACGTCAGGCGCCTACTCTGCTTCCGGGTTGGGAGGCAGGGGGAGGGCTCTAGGAAGCAGCTCTCCTATCCTCCTGCGAGCAAGCTGTGTGGAGCGTTGCCGTGCATTACCATGGCAATGCTCCACACAGCTTTGCGCGGGAGGATAGGAGAACTGCTTCCTACAATACTTACCACCACTGTACCACCAGGGATGGCTGTCCACCCCTCCTTCACCAAAGGTAAGAGGAAGGGAGGGGGGATACAGAATTAATATAACTTTTTTTTTAAATGTATCTTTACCCCTACCCCACACAGCACAGCACCCCTACCCCCCCTACACAGCACCCCTACCTCCCCCCACAGCACCCCTCTCCCCACACACAGCACCCCTCCCCCACAGTACCCTTACCCCCAAAGCACAGCACCACTACCCCCACACAGCACAGCACCCCTACCTCCCCCCACAGCACCCCTACCTCCCCACAGCACCCTACCTCCCCCACAGCACCCTTCCTCCCACAGCACCCCTACCTCCCAGCACCCCTCTCACACACACAGCACCTCCCCCCACAAATACCCTTACCCCCAAAGCACAGCACCTCTACTACAGCACAGCACCCCTACCCCCACAGCACCCCTACACTCCCCCCACAGCACCCTCTCCCCACACACACAGCACCCCTCCTACAGTGCCCCTACCCCCAAAGCCACAGCACCCCTACCCCCACAGCTGGCACCTACCACACAGCACCCCCTACCCCCAGCACAGCACAGCACCTCTACCCCCAAGCACAGCATCCCTACCCCCACACAGCACAGCACCCCTAACCCACACACACACAGCACCCCTACCCACCACACAAACACATACACTGCACCCCTCAATGAAGTATGTATGTGTGTATTCAGCAGTCTGTGTGTGTCTGTATGTATTCAGCAGACTGTGTGTACTCAGCAGTCTGTGTGTGTGTGTGTGTGTGTGTGTGTGTATTCAGCAGTCTCAGTGTGTGTGTATTCAGCAGTCTGTGTGTGTGTATATGTATTCAGCAGATTGTGTGTATGTACTCAGCAGTCTGTGAGTGTGTGTACTCAGCAATCTGTGTGTGTGTTTGTGTACTAAGCAGTGTATGTATTCAGTAGACTGTGTGTATTCCGCAGTGTATGTATTCAGCAGTCTGTGTGTGTATTCAGCAGTCTGTCTGTGTGTATGTATTCAGCAGACTGTGTGTACTCAGCAGTGTGTGTACTCATCAGTGTGTGTATTCTGCAGTGTGTGTGTACTCAGCAGTCTGTGTGTATTTAGCAGTCTGTGTGTATGTATTCAGCAGTATGTGTGTTTGTGTGTGTGTGTGTGTATTCAGCAGTCTGTGTGTGGGTGTATTCAGCAGTGTGTGTGTGTGTTTGTATACTAAGCAGTGTATGTATTCAGCAGACTGTGTGTATTCCGCAGTGTATGTATTCAGCAGTTTGTGTGTGTGTTTTGCATTTGTTGGAGATACTAATAAATATAAGCTTCATTTTATCTATTTATATCATAATTTAAAATTTGTATCATTGAACTCTCTGCTGTGTTCTTCTTTTAAAACAAAAGTTGTTAATTAGTTCGGACAACTGTACAAGTAGTTTTTTTCTAAACCTAAACGTCAGTGTTCAGGTTTAATTGCCATGTTGGCACTTTGAGGAAAAAAAAGTTGGCATGTATTGCGGTTTGGGCACTTGGACTCAAAAAGGTTCACCATCACTGGTCTAGGATAATACTACCCCATATATTTATATGGAAAATGTAAGGTTATAACTAATCTGAAAGTAAACTTTAATAAAGGTAATAGTCATAAGTAAAAGAAAAAAATAAACAACCTCTTGTCTTTAAAACAATCATTTGATACCCCATTTTGTTTTATTTAATTGTTTATGTTTTATTGCTTGTCTGCTAGTTAAGAAAACCTTATCGTGATGCTTGCCACACATTAATTTACAAGCATCACACATTATATATTTGGAATAAACATTGAATAATGTTGAATAATTTCCATTGAACTGTTACCTCTTGAATTAAAAATGGTTCTCCAGGTCTAGAATGTGCATCCTTGTTCTCCACTCAGAATCGCTAAATTTTCTTCCTTTAATTGTACTCAAGGACAACAATGACAGTTTACATTTTGTCTGATACTTAACAAAATAAACATGGGAATATTATTCATATATGCACACAAAGCCAAACAAACCAATCATGTCTGCATTTACCAGTCAAGAACAGGAAATAAAGTTCCACAAGTAAAGCACATGGGTAAAATTGACCTTGTTGGGTCATGACCCCAAATTGCTTTAATTTTTGGATTCTGTTACCAAACTTCCTGTTTTCAGACATAGCCTAATTGAATATGTAATCTAATTGACTAGTATTATGATTTATTATGAAAAAATGTCTGTTGGTGGTGGTTTTATGTTACGTAAATGAGAAGGACTCTTGCTTGTCATTGCTTATCCTGATTTCAAGGTGTCTTAACCTTTTGTCTATGTTTTGGTCTAAAAGGATATTCTAGTAGAATAATTTGTATATTGCTTCATAAATGCTTAAACAAAATGGAAACATAGATCACCATGATATCTGTATCAGTATTCATTTAAACAAACACTTTACAAATATGTTACTGTAGTTTGAAGTATCCTTAAAATATCCATTGATTGATTTATACATGAGGTACACATAGAGCAAAATCTTCTTCTGTGCACTTGATGACTGTAAGGAAAATCGCAACAGTTAGCATTAAAGCTAAGAATGGATCAAACTTTATAATTGATTTCATTTATACATAGTATCAAAACAGAAATTGGGAGAGAAACATGCAATCATGATCAGACTTTGGAAATGCTAGAAAAAGCTAGACATTTTAATTTATCATGGCAAATCAGGAGCTACTCTCTGTGCAAAGTACTACATGCCGAGAGGTGTTTTATTGGCTGTTATTTGCGATTGCTTCTTGTTTAGCACCTGTTTTTGCCTTGATAAAATATACAGAGTTCTAAATCAAACTGCCAGAAATCTAATTTAAATCCAAATAAAGAAACCAAAGGTTAATGGTGTAAATGTAAATGTCATGTTATGGTACAGTAATAAAGTTTAGCACATCAGTTAGGTCTTTGTCATTTTCCAGTTTTGCAATGCAATTCAATTTAATTCAAAGAGCATGAACCATACATTCTCTGTACACAAAAAATATACATAAAAAGTTGCCTATATATAATTCAGAGAGAGCTATTTTTTGTTCTTAATATAAATACAGTATGGAAAAGTTCCACCGTGTCTGTAAGATTTCCTTATCATTACTCTACATTCCTAACACCTTCACTATGCATGTACACCTTGTTGTTTTTTTATACACTTTTTTTATTTAAAATTTTCTGAAGAAAAATAACAATACAACCCAATTTGTACATGTACAACTTGTTCAACCCTTCTTATAGTAACCCTTTTAGTGTTTTAGACATTGGTGTGGCACATATATCTAGTGAAACTTGAAATATAAGATCTTTATATATGAAAGAGATAAAAATTTAATGATCTGAAATTACCCGAGATTGCTTGTAATATCTACCCTATTCAAGGAGGCTGACCACTGTGGAGGAGGGCATCTGTTAGGTGATGTGTAAATATCCATGCATTTCCGGCAAAGCCGCATTACCTCTCTAATCACTAGACCAGAAGGAATTTGTATACTATTGTTTGGTTGTATGTTCTTTGGCTGTTACATTGGTACCTTTATTTTAACTCTGGGAGTCCATTCCCATGGGGGCAAAGAAATCCATAGCATCACCTGACAGCAGTGGTTAATGCAAAAACTAAGTTATTTTCTTTTACAGGTATTTTATTTTATTACTCCATATTAAGAATTAGGGGAGTTGGTTGGGACATATGTTAAAATAATAAAAAAGTTAGTATTTTCAATTGGATCAAGATTTTGTTTTACATTATTTGCCAATACAATCTGAAGATTATATATTTTACCAGGAAAGATACATTGAGATTTCTCTTGTTTTCAAGTATGTCCCGGGTCCACAAAACATTGCATTGATACAATAGGGTACAAAAAAATACAAAATCAATATTAATACACAATATATACAAAACCTAACATAGAACAGGTAGTAAATATTTAATCAACCATGACAGGTGCATTCTGTTTTGAGGTATGTAGAGAGGGATCTCTTAAAGGACTTGGGGAAGATTTTAAAGTGTGCGGGAGGTCGTTCCATAATAGCGGTGCTCTGTATGAAAAGGAGGATCGGGCCACTTTCTTTTTGTATTGAGGTAGACTAAAAGTGCTGGTACTGCATCAGAGGTTATAGGAGGTAGGGACAGCCGAGGAGAGCATTCTGCTCAGGTAGGGTAGGAGCTTACCAGAAAAGCTCTTAGACACAAGGCTGGAAAGATGAAGGGTGCATCTGGATTCCAGCGACAGCTAGTTTAGTTCTTTTAGCATATCACAATGGTGGGTCTTGTAATTACATTGTAGCACAAATCGGCAGAACGAGTTATACAATAGATTGAGTTTATTAATGTAGGATTGCAGTGCTGGTGCATATACTACATCCCCATAATCAATGATTGGCATCAGTATTTGCTGTACAATCTTTTTTTCCTTTACTGTAGGGCTTAGACAGGATTTGTTTCTGTACAGAGAACCTTGTTTTATATAAAGTTTAGATGCAAGTTTTTCTATGTGGAGGCCAAAAGATAAATCGGGGTCTAACAACATACCCAAGTATTTGAAAGAGTGGACTACGTTCAGTGTGCTATTTGAATTTGTTTTGATGGATAGGTAGGAATTGTGTAATTTGTGTAATTTAGGTACTGTTCCAAAGATCATTGTGACAGTTTTGTCAGTGTTTAGTAAGAGTTTGTTTTTTGCAATCCACTTTTCTACCTCTGTAAACTGGTCTTTGAGCAAGCTGCGGTAGATCGGATATGCTTGCATGGATTACAGTGTCGTCTGCGTACATGTGTACATTTGAGGATTTGCAGATCAGTTATAAATAATGTAAATACTAGGGGGCTGATAATGGAACCTTGGGGAATACCACACGTGACTGGTAGAGGCAGGGAGTCGCTGTCAGAAATGGAAATATATTGCGAGCAATCCGATACATACGATCGAAACCAGGTTAGCGGACAATCACCAATACCTGAGTTTTTTAGTTTGTGCAGTAGAATGTCGTGGTCTACTGTGTCAAAGGCCTTTGCAAAATCAAGGAAAATAGCTCCAGTTAGGTCTCATTGTTCCCTGCCAGTTTGGATGTCATTGCAAACTTTTAAGAGGGCAGTTGTAGTGGAGTGATTTGGGCGAAAACCCGATTGATCAGGGGTCAGATAGTTTGATTGTTGGTAATAGTCACATAGTTGCGTATGGACACATTTTTCTAAGATTTTTGACAATACTGGGAGCAATGATATTGGGTGATAGTTAGAAACCAAAGTAGTGTCACCACTTTTATGGATAGGCATTACTCTCACTGTCTTCCAAAGTTTGGGTATGTATCTAGACATCAAGCATTCGTTAATTAGGGTTGCGACAGTTGACAATTGCCGGCACACTGAGCTTCAACAGCATTGCAGGGATTTGATCAGGTCCAGACTGGTTTTTCATTTTTAGATTACTAAGGTGCTTTTTAATGACACTAATTGGTACAGGTCTAAAAATGAACTTGCTTATATTGGGTCTTTGCAAATGTAGTGGGTCCTGATACGCATTTGTAGTTTCAAGTTGTGTGTCATTTATTAGCTTGGCAATTAGGGTAGTGGAGCATTCCGACAAAATAATTGTTAAAGGCATTTGCTACATCTAAGGGAAGTTGCAGGGTTTGGTTATCCACTTTGACAGTGGAGGGTTGGGAGTGGATTGGGGGGGGTTTGTAATTTATTTATGACTTTCCAAAAGTTTCTAGGGTTTGATAGATTATTGTTCAGATCTTGACAGAAATATTGGGCCTTGGCCAATTTTGTTTATTTTGTGCTTATATTTTGCCATTGTCTATATGCACAGTGATCGTTCATAGAGCAAGTACGCTTGAACTTTGACCACAATGAATCCCGAAACTGGTACATTTGAATGAGGTCAGCTTTGATCCAGTTCATATGTGCTCCTTTTACTCTCACCTTCCAAACTTCTAGGAGTTCAGACTGAAAGAATTCAACTGGATAGCCTAGATCTGGGATAATGTTTAATCTGTGCCATGGGAGGTTCTTGATGTCATTTAGAAAGGATTCAAGATTTAATTTTTTTGAAGGACCTAGTGATTTTAACCTTCTTCCACTTGTGAAATTCGGATATATATAAAAAGTTGTTAGATAAAAAATACGTCAGATTTTTAATACTTTTAAGAAGAGAGGAGCACTGCTTCCTAATATGACAATGAACAAAATAATTACACTGCATAACATTAAAAAAGTAAAAAAATAAAATTCATTAAAATAATAAAAAATTATATTTAATCAGCCTACTATCACTTTTTCAGAATGTGTGCTTCTCTATATAACCTTTTTTTGCCTTGCAATGTTTGACAAATATAATGCACAACACTCCATTTCACTCTTATTGAGTTTGTAAAACAAGCCACAGATGATCTGTTTAAGGGCTGTTTCTTTGTTTCAGGAAATCCTGGGGCTTGAGCCCAAAAGAAAACCCAGTGATTCCTCTAATAACATAGAGGTGGGGATATGTCATGACATATCACATCACATCATGGCACAGCAAAGTTCTTTAATCCATCACCCCTTCATGAAACTACCTGGGGTGCACCAAACTCTTCTACTAAGAAGCCTGGTGGATCACTATACTACTTTTGTTTCTTTTTTATAATGAAGAAGCAGCTGCCCAATGTAAAAATTAAAAAATAAAAACACTCTAATATCTACTATTTCCCTCCTACAACTATAGAGATCTGAAACCTAAGAGCTGCACACTCTGGGCTTAGGTCCCCAATCTCCACCCCACCCCAGAAACACCTACTGTCTTGATGAATGAATATGTATATTAGGGTTTAGACTAGTAGGCTGATGTATACATATATACATCTGTAGAATGTGTTTGATGCATGCATGATGCTATATTTGTTCTGTTTGTTATTCTTTTTATTCATTGGAGTGGTCTAGAGCTCCAATGTTTATTTCTGAAATGTGCCTCTCTATTACAAATACTCAGATCAGTAAAAAGCTGGAATCTTGCCTTTGGATAGTGCACTGAAGCAGGACTGGAAAAGGTGATAGATCCTAAGAGATTTAGCAAAAAAAAAACCAAAACAAAACACTAACAAGCAATGGAAAGGCATCGTCCGATCCCATTGCTTGGTCAGCAGGATGAGCTCAATCCAAACTCATAAAGCCAGCTTAATTTCCTTAACATAATTTAACTTGTTTTATAACACATACCTACAGGTGGTTATTACGTGACTCTAAGAAGTATGTTAGCCAACAACAGCAATAACCTCAAATCAAGCATTCAATAATTTATTTTGTATTGTATACAAAATGTTCTTAAAACGTATTATACAAGATCAAAATTATTGTTTAATACAGTTTAATTAAAGTAGTACATACTTGCCAACACTAAGCTGCATCATTTGAGGAAAATCAGGTATTACATTTCACAACAAAATGACAATCTTTACCCACCTAAAAACTTAATGCATTATCAAGGGCAGTTATTGTGCTTGAATACTAGTATGAGTAATATCTCAGAATCCGCTTCTCAAGTTCTCATTGTCTCCTAGACCAGTGTTCTCCAACCCAGTCCTCACGGACCACCAACAGTCCAGGTTTTCTCAGTCTCACTATTGGAATAAAACAGGGAAATGCATAAGTCCTGGAATGTTGGTGGTCCATGAGGACTGGGTTGGGGACCACTGTCCTAGACTGCTGTTGAACACTTTCACCCAGTCCTCTATAACGTCCTATTCTTCACCCACAAGTTGTCCAATGTGAAAGACTGCTTGACATTATGTTTTTAAATATTTGCCTTTTTTGTGTTTATTTTTTCTATTATATAAAGGACTTTGAACTGTTGGACGTTCCATAAAATGTACAATGCATAATAATCTTCTTTATCCCCAGATAAAGGCGCCTTTCTGGAGTGGAAAAGCATGTTGGGAGTGATTATGTTGCACATTATTTTATTTTGGGTTCACTAGGGTGATGTTTTTTTGCTAGGTATGTAGGATCTCCATTGTTATTATCCAGTGCATAAAAACACAAATCACATATTAATAGCCAAAATTGCAATTAATCAGCTTTTTTTAAATTGCTGCGAGCAAGCTGTGGAGTGTTGCCGCATGTTACCATGGCAACGCTCCACACAACATCGCGCGGGAGGATAGGCGAGCTGCTTCCTACAATACTTACCACCACTGGACCACAAGGGATGGCTGTGTCCCTTCACCAAAGGTAAGAGGAAGGGAGGGGGGATACTGAATTAATACAACTTTTTAAATGTATCTTTACCCCTACCCCACACAGCACAGCATCCCTACCCCCCCTACACAGCACCCCTACCCCCACAGCACCCCTCCACCTACAGCACCCCTAACCCCACACACACACATTGCACCCCTCAGACACACACACAGCACTCCACACCCTTACTCCACACCCCTCAATGCAGTATGTATGTGTGTATTCAGCAGTCTGTGTGTGTGTGTGTATATTCAGCAGTCTGTGTGTGTGTATATTCAGCAGTCTCTGTGTGTGTGTACTCAGCAGTCTGTGAGTGTATGTACTCAGCAGTGTGTGTGTATTCAGCAGTCTGTGTGTGTACGTGTGTATGTATTCAGAAGATTGTGTGTATGTACTCAGCGGTCTGTGAGTGTGTGTACTCAGCAGTCTGTGTGTGTGTACTAAGCAGTGTATGTGTTCAGCAGACTGTGTGTGTTATTCAGCAGTTTGTCTGTGTGTATGTATTCAGCAGTCTGTGTGTGTGTGTGTATGTATTCAGCAGACTGTGTGTACTCAGCAGTGTGTGTGTACTCAGCAGCCTGCGTGGGTGTATTCAGCAGTCTGTGTGGCTGTGTATTCAGCAGTCTGTGTGTGTGTGTGTGTATTCAGCAGTCTGTGTGTGGGTGTATTCAGCAGTCTGTGTGTGTGTGTATGCATTCAGCAGTCTGTGTGTACTCAGCAGTCTGTGTGTGTGTGTACTCAGCAGTGTATGTATTCAGCAGACTGTGTGTGTGTATTCAGCAGTGTATGTATTCAGCAGTCTGTGTGTGTATGTTACATAGTTACATAGTTGAAAAGAGACTTGCGTCCATCAAGTTCAGCCTTCCTCACAAATGTTGTTGCTGTTGATCCAAAAGAAGGCAAAAAACCTGGTCTGAAGCACTTCCAATTTTGCCACAAACTAGGAAAAAATTCCTTCTTGACCCCAAAATAGCAGTCAGATGTCTCCTTGGATCAAGCAGCTATTACCCACTAATTAGAAATTATATCCCTGTATGTTATGATTTTGTAAGTATTTATCCAATTTCAGTTTAAACATCTGTATGGACTCTGACAAAACCACCTCTTCAGGCAGAGAATTCCATATCCTTATTGTTCTTACTGTAAAAAAACCTTTTCTTTGCCTTAGATGAAATCTCCTTTCTTCCAGGCTAAATGTGTGACCTTGTGTCCTATGTATAGCCCTGTTTATGAATAGATTTCCAGATTAAGGTTTGTACTGGCCCTGAATATATTTGTATAAAGTTATCATATCCCCTCTCAGGCGCCGTTTTTCCAAACTAAACAGATTTAATTTTTTTAACCTTTCTTCATAACTAAAATGCTCCATTCCTTTTATCAATTTTGTAGCTCATCTCTGGACCCTCTCCAATGCCATGATATCCTTCTTTAGAACAGGCGCCCAAAATTGCACAGCATATTCAAGGTGTGGTCTTACCAGCGATTTATAAAGAGGCAGAATTATATTTTCATCTGTGTGTGGGTGTATTCAGCAGTCTGTGTGTGGTCATCTGCAAACACTGATACATGGCTTTCAATGCCTATTTCATGATCATTTATAAATATGTTAAATAGAAGCAGTCCCAAAACAGAACCCTGAGGGACACCACTTACCACTTTTGTCCAGCCTGAAAATTTACCATTAATTACAACTCATTGTACTCTATCCTTAAGCCAATGTTCTACCCAAGAACAAGAATATTCATCTAGACCAATTTCTTTTAGTTTGAAGACTAGCCTATTGTGAGGAACTATATCAAATGCCTTGGCAAAATCCAAGTAGATCACATCCACTACAACACCCTGATCTATACTTTTACTTACTTCTTAGTAGAATGCAATTAAGTTAGTTTGAGATGACCGATGTTTCATAAAACCATGCTGATTATTGCTAATAACAAAGTTCTTCCCAATGAATTCCTGAATATTATCCCTTAATAGCCCTTCAAATATTTTCCCAGTTATAGAAGTTAAGCTCACAGGTCTATAATTTCCAGGCAAGGATTTTGAACCCTTTTTAAATATAGGAACAACATCTGCCTTCCTCCAATCCTCCGGTACAACACCTGAAACAAAAGAATCTTGAAAAATTAAATACAGAGGTTCACTTATTTCCCCACTTAGCTCCTTAAGTACTTGTGGGTGAATACTGTCAGGCCCCGGAGCTTTATTTACATTAATTTTCTTTAATAGCTGTAGCACCTTATCTCGAGTTATCCAATCACAAGTTATTTGCAAGTTTTTTGCAGCAATCATTTGCATATCTCTTGCCATAGGATCCTCATTAATATATATTGAAGAAAAATAGTTATTTAAAATTTCTGCTTTTTCCTGGTCTTCATTAGCTAATAAACCCAACTCTGTTTCAAGTGTACCTACACTTTCATTTTTTGTTTTTTTAGAATTGATGTACTTGAAAAAGAATTTGGGGTTGGTTTTGCATTCTTTAGCTTTCAATTTCTCATTTTCTAGTTTAGCCACTTTAATTGCCTTTTTGCAAGTGTTATTGGCTTCCTTATATCTTAAATAGGATGCCTTTGATTTGTCTGATTTAAATGCTTTAAATGCCATTTTCTTACTTTTAATCTCGTTTTACTTCTCTACTAAGCCACATTGGTTTTAATTTGTTTCTTTTATATTTATTACCTAATGCTACACTGAGAAATGTACCTTTCTAATATTTGTTTGAATAGTTTCCATTTATTCTCAGTGTTTTTATTACTAAGGAGTTTATGCCAGTCGATATGTTGTAGAGCTGCCCTAGCCTTATTGAAATTGGCTTTTTAAAAATTATATGTTTTAGTATACCCCACTTGCTTTTGCTTTTTTGAGTTTATTTCAAAATTTACCATATTGTGATCACTATTTCCCAAATGCTCCCTTACTTGAATGTTGGTTAAAAGATCAACATTGTTTGTTATGACAAGATCCAGACAAGCATCCTTTCTAGTTGGTGCTTGTACCAGTTGTGACATAAAGGTGTCATTTAACACATTCAAAAACCTGATGCCCCTTGCTGATGTATTCAGCAGTCTGTGTGTGTATGTATTCAGCAGTCTGTGAGTACTCAGCAGTGTGTATGTATGGATTCAGCAGTCTGTGTGTGTGTGTGTATTCAGCAGTGTATGTATTCAGCAGTCTGTGTGTGTGTACTCACCAGTCTGTGTGTGTGTGTGTGTGTGTATATGTATTCAGCAGTCTCTGTGTACTCATTAGTGTGTGTGTATTCAGCAGTCTGTGTGTGTGTATGTACTCAGCAGTCTATGAGTGTGTGTATTCAGCAGTCTGTGAGTGTGTGTATTTAGCAGTCTGTGTGTATTCAGCAGTCTGTCTGTATGTGTATTTAGCGGACGGTGTGTGTGTATTTAGCGGACGGTGTGTGTGTATTGCATTTGTTGGAGATACTAATAAATATAAGCTTAATTGTATCTATTTATATCATAATTAAAAATTTGTATCATGGAACTCTCTGTTGTGTTCTTCTTTTAAAACAAAAGTTGTTAATTAGTTCGGACAACTCTACAAGTAGTTTTTTTCTAAACTTAAACTTCACTAATCAGGTATCATGTTGGCACTTTGAGGGGAAAAAAAGTTGGCATGTATTGCGGTTTGGGCACTCGGGCTCAAAAAGGTTCGCCATAACTGCCCTAGGGTAACAATGGTACACATTTGGGGGAGAGTGGACAATGGTATGTTCAAAACCCTTGTTTTTTTTTTTAGTAGCCCGCACCCACCGCCCATGAGGGGAACACTACATCCTGCCCTGTATTATATTTAGAGCCCTCAACCACCATCCATTGTATCCCACCTAGCATGGGCTAGGTGGGACACAGGGCCCCACATTTTATTATATTTATAGCCACCACCAGCAGGGCTCTAATATATGGATGGAGGCTAGGGAGGGGGATGCTAGGTGCAAACCACAGGAGAGAAATTAGAAATGATATTGCCCCCCCACCCCCATTTTTGTAAATGTAATCGCCCAAAGCCACTGGCCATGGATAGGACATGAGTTGGACATTGATCTGCCCACCCCCATTATTTAAATTTAAGTTCCTCATCCGATACCCATGGATGTAAGCTCTGGGGGACTAGATCCCCTCCTTATTTCACAGGCCCCTGTCCAAATGAGATGGGGCTTTTCTAGTGACTGGGTAGCAATGCAAACCAGCTGCTAGGTTTTTATTTAGCAGATATACCCGTCATACCACTTTTTTTATTTACTAATGTGGTGGCTAACAAGCAAGTGCTGGTTAGCTATCACATGTTTAACCCTCATGCCACCAAGAGATTTTTAACTACTGCTTGCAAAAAGCAAGTGAATTATAATTTGCAAACAGGCATCCTGGTTCAGTCGGTATTTACTGAATTACCCTGATATTACCCTGATAGTGTCCGCAATGCTGATAGGATCAGGTTTAGCCCAATTGGCAATTATTGTGGTTAATAATTACCAAAGTGCAACATTTGAATTTTATTTGCTATTTTTCATTTCCAAAATTTCAAAAATTAATTTTCTATTTCATTTGGCTCTGAATAGTATCTAAATTTGCATCCGAATTGACTTTTGTAAATAACAGAATTTAATTCTGCTAATTCAGTTGAAGATGTAGAGCTTAGTAAATAGCCCACTTTGGCTGAAGATGTAGAACTTTGTAAATAACCCACTTTGTCATTTGTTCAACATTTTTGTAGTTAGGGTATATCCTATTTTGTCCTTATGAACAAAGCTGAAATATGTAAAAGCAAGTTAAATAGTAAGCTTTGTTCATTGAGCTTTTTTGTTTGAAATGACAGCTTCCCGCCTAGGTTTTGTAGAAACAAGCCTTTTTATGAAATTACAAAAACCAGCAGTGATTGACAGAATCCTGTTGGGATCTGTCAAGTAGAATGGTTTATTCATAGTATATGCAAAAGAGTCGTATGCTAAATCTTGTGCATTTTATATATTTAATATACTACTGCCACTCTCAAATAGGACTTTTGGAAAAGTTCACTTTGATAAGCTTTCATATTTTCCCAAATCTTCCAGAATTCCCAGCACAGGATGCAAAAGAGCACTAACACGCAACATAAACTTTATCCATTATTTCTTCAGTAACTGTTTTAAATATGGCTTCCGAAAACTAAAGCATGGTTTGTGGTCCAAAGGGACCAGTGACCAGTTATCAATCATAGACTTTACAATTGTCCTACTTGAAATATGCAGGTGATGTGCAATGGTCATTTTTAAAATTTAGATATCTCTCTAATAGCATGTTCAGATCATTGTCTTGACAAAGGCGACAGGCATCGCCGAAACGCGCGTTGGGCATCTCTCTAACTAAGGCGGATGATTTTATTTTAGGACTACAGAATGCTCTCTAGTTCATCTCTCTCTCTATTAGAGAGCTTCATGGGGGGGTTGGACTTAGTCATTTTTTTTCAACTTCAGCCTTATTACTCTCATGTAAGGACACCCTTCCCCCAAATCTCCTATAGCATCATAGCATGTTTGCTTTTTTAAAGGCTCTGATATTTGGATACCTTATTCACATATATATATTGAGTATTAGTCTGTGATCTTTTGGATATGTTTGGTCTTTGGTCACACTAACTGCCTATTTCTCCAGGACATATTCTCAGCAATAAGAAGCATCATGGCTATTTATTTGTTATACCTTTAGACCATTATTATAGCCCTTTCTTTTTTGGGTATTGTTCAGTCTATTGTGTTATTCATTAAATCTACCCCCCTATTTCAATAGGGGATACATTTACTTGTGAATTGATATCTTCTTTTACATAAGGGTATTTCAATAGTGGATTGATCTCTTGGCTCAACATCCAGGGAATATTATTATATTACTATACCCATTTTCTAACACTAAGTTCATTATATCCCCTCTTAATCCTTCGGATCATTTACACAGACTGTCTACATCTATTGCAACAATTTGCAAATTATTATTTAGATACAGTCATTTATTTTGATCATTATTTTGGATTAGTTACTATGAGATACTGTATGGTCCTATTTTACTATGTTTGTTATATTTTTTTTTCGTGTTGTTCCTTATGAGGGACCAATAAAGAGTATATTGTTCTAGCTCTCTGCTCTCTATCTAGGCACTGTCCATATATTTGCAGAGCAACTTTTCAGTTAAGGATACAAGGTCTAACAGGGGGGCAGATCTTCTTAATCTGCTACCCTTTAGTCCTCCTCTCTTTCCTTATTTTGTTTTGGGGTTAAGTCCCGGTGTATCCTACAGCCATTACAACTTTGGTGGAGGGACTCGTTCCATTTCTAACCACTGTTGTATTTCTTCAATGTAAAAGGCAGTGTTACATGAAAATGCCTGAAGGGAGCTATTATACTCACCAGAACAACTACATTAAGCTGTAGTTGTTCTGGTGACTATAGTGTCATGTGAAGAGTAGTAAAAAACAAGAGCATGTGAAGAGTAGTAAAAAAACAAACAAAAAAGTATATATAAATATTTTTAAATCAATGTGCCTATTCCATGAGCATAGGCCTGGAGCTGCAGCTCCATCAGCCCCTATGTTAATCCGACCCTGGCTACAATTGCTTAAATAATTTTTTTTCTTTTCACATTAAGATTTTTTAGGACTTGCATATGTATTTACCATTTACCAGTGAGGTAGCTCAGTTGGTAAATGATTATAAAGCCTGTTCAAAAATGCAAGGTTACGGGTTCAAATCAGTCAACTCAGCCCTTTATCCTTCCGAGGTCGATAAATTGAGTACCATCAATTGGGTAATAATTACATCTATTACTATTCAGCTGCCGATTTGGTTATTTCCAAGAGCGCTAAACAGCACTTTGAGTCCCACTAGGAGAAAGGCGCTATGAATACTAGTTATTATTATTATTATTATTATTATTACTATGCTACTTGAAAGTTAGTCTATGGGTAATCTTTGAGATGATCCGACATTTGATTGGAGTTCACGTGTTCTCAAAGTCTAGCAGTTGTAAATACATATCAGGAAACGGATGTCCTCGTACCGTGGACTGGAGAGGAGTTCAGCCACGCTACACAGGGAAGGGGGGGGGGGAGAGGAGATAAGGGAGAGAGAGGCAGTGCTGCAACCGCCTGAAGCTCTCTATAGAGCGCTCAGGTGGCAGCAGCATTAGAAGGGCTGGCATTTGGGCGCAGGGCGCCCCCTCCTATGTGGCACCCTAGGCGGCTGCCTAGGTTGTCTTATAGGAAGCGCCAGCCCTGCATGTTTGGAGAAAGACTGTGCAATACCATCCAAATGGTGAAGCATGGTGGTGGTAGCATATTGCTTTCGTGGGTGTTTTTCAGCAACAGGAACTGGAAAACTGACAGGGGTGAAGGTGACTGTAGCAAAATACAGAGATATCCTTAAGGAAAACTTGACTCATAGCATAGAGGACACAAGATTGGGCAAAAGGTTCACCTTTTAACAAAACAATGACTAAGCACATAGCCAAGATAATGCAAGAGTGGCTTAGGGACAGCTCTGTGAATGTCATTGAGTGGCCCAGCCAGAACACGGACTTGAACCCAATTGAACAACTCTGGAGAGACATGAAAATAACTGTCCACCAAGGTCCTCATCCAACTTGATGGAGCTCGAGAGGATTGCCGATATGAATGGCAGAAACGACCCAAATACAAGGGAAAAGCTTGTCACATCATACCCAAAATTAATTGAGGCTGTAAATGCTGCCAATGGTGCTTCAGATAAGTAGTGAGTCAAGGCTCTGAACACTTATGTCAATATGATATTTAATTTTTTTCTGTTTACTATTTTCACTGGAACATAAAACCTTTTTTTTTTTTTTTGCTTTCTCTTTGCGAAGTATTGAGTAAAGGCTAGTGTGAAAAAAATAATTCAACAATTTTAGCAAAAGTCTGTAAAAAAATTTTTTTTAAATGAGGGGATGTGAATACATTCTGAATGTGCTGTGTATAATACATATGATGTCATACATGATTAATGTAAATAGTTGCTGATTGTAAAGATACTACATTACGCAATCATGCTCCTCCTCTAGTCTTTTCCTACAAAGGAAAAAAATAGCTCTTAGATAAAAAACCTGGTTAATTGCATTGTAGAAACCCTTGGTCATTAAGTTAAAATAGCAGTCATACATGCGCAATGCAGTTACAGTTTCCATTTACTTGCAAGAAATGTTTAATCATTTTTTCCACTGAACTAAATTGCTACTTGCGGTTGATCTGGATACCTGAGAGCTGTAATTATTGTCTTTGATAGATTAGTAAACATTTTCTCATTGTACATAACCCATGCCTACATGTTCATTAAAGGGTCACTCCAGATCCCTAAACAACTTTACCTTGCTGAAGTTTTATGTGTGAAAAGTCTTATTTTTATTTTCCAAAAAGTGCAGATTTCAGTGAAAATTGACACCTTTCTAAATTATCCTGGTTACACCCCCTTGGCTTTCAAGCAGACAACTGGTAATGTTACTTCCTGGTTTTGTTAGCTCAATGCAGCTGAGCTAACAAAACCAGGCAGAAATTGCCAAGAGCACCTGACTTACAAAGAGTTCTAATTGAGCTGTATTGAAAAAGTCTGTGATTGGACAGCCACAGAAAGTCTGGGCGGGGTTAGAAGGAGAGAGGTTGCAAAGGCAGCAGACAAGAAAACTGCAGGTTTTTGTAAGCGGTTTTTAGATATATCCCCAAAGAAAAAAAAATACATAATTAAATGCATGAAAGTTTTCATTTGGGTTATATCTACTAAACAGTGATGTTTATTTATTTTGTATTTGGGCAGCTGAGTATCATTTTAACTGAAGGGCATATGGAGAAAAGTTGTTTTTGGTTTTTTTACCATTTTAGAAGAATATTATTATTTTCATAAAATGCATTTTAACAACAACAAAAAAAGATGAGCTACTGCTGTCTGTGAAAGTCTCTTTCATTTTAATAATTATTGTATTTCATTACAATTTGGTAAAGGGAAGTTTAAAACTCTGTCCCTCAAAGCTCTATACTCTATAAAGGAAGAGTGAGATGGTTATGGTGTTCTCAATAAATGCCCTCAACGTTCACATTTTGCAGGCTATTTATAGGCAACTTCTAGTAAAATTAGGTAAATGTTTTCTGAATGTGAACCCAACCTAACCTTTCATACTGTGAGAGCTCATTGACTTGGACAGTTACTTACGGAGGTCATTATTGTCTGCCAAGTGTTCTTAAGATAAATTTATCTTGTCTTTAAATGTCTTAATTGTCAAAAGCAGGAATGTCTCTTACTGACTGAATTTTGCCAATTAATATGATTTTTTGTTAAAAGAACTAAACCCCTTCAATCTACATTTAACTTATCATTACAGTCTTACTAGTTTTATAAAACATTCATGGACCTGTTGCTTCATGATCGTAAGCTCTCAGCAATATTTCCTTGGTACCATTATGGTTCAAACTAAAGCAAAATGTTGCAATTGATGTACGTGGCAGGAAAAACACAACCACAACAAGATAATACTAATATTGATACTACTGCTAATACATTAGATATGTGAAAAGCTAGGAGGTATGTGTCACATAGTCATAGCCATTTATTATTTCAGTATTCTCCTTATCACATTAACTTATTTTTATATTGCCACCAAACTGCAGAAAAAAATCACAAATGTTAATGCAACAGGCAGAGTGGATTTGACAACACACGGCATAATTTAAACCCTAAGTATCCTAAAATAGGGAGTGTCTCTTAAAATCACCTGTTCTAAGCTTAAATTGATTTCAAGATCATTTTAATAAGTGGCAACCTAATTGAATTTTTTAAAATCTTCTATTAAAAAAAAAATTTTTTACTTTTTTGTTTAGTTAAAAAAAATATTATTAAATATACATATATAATATGGATTTCAAGATTTTGTTTTTAATTTTTTTTTCTGATCACAACACAGAGGTATTTTGAAACTGAATTAAATTACAGCTTACTTCATTAAAACAGATTTTCTTTTTCAACACTAGGAAAAGATGTGGATTTAAAGGTTAGGCCTCTATCTGCAAATCTCAGATTGATATCAGGCACCATAGCTGTGTTTTTACAGGTCATCTCAGTCTAAAGTAATTAGCTGACCAGCTAGTTTTCACTAAACTACTGTGCAATTTGGTGCAATTACAAGCAATTAGCAGATTTCAGGGAACAGCAAATGATGATGATGATAATATCTAGAGATCTAGGGAAATGGAAATAACAATTAGCCTTTCACCTTTAGGCTCACATTGCAAATTTGGGCTGGTGGGGAAGATCACATAAGAGCAGACAGCCTGTGGAATAACAATTCAAGTGCCAAATACTTACATGACAAGACAGATACCTCTTACTATATCACCTTTTAATATGGAGTGTTGATGAATGAGATGATAAAGCCAATATGGCTTTGCAGTCAACACTGGATTTACATCCCTGGTGCTTGTAGGCACAGGATTTTAAAGAGCCCACTGCATTATAAAATAAATAAATACTTTTGGAAAGCATGTGTTTGACAAGTTTAAATAGAGAGTAACTTTAAAAATAAATAAATAAATTAATACATCTGTGTGAATGCTTTATATAGGTAGTGGGAAGTTGTGTACACTGATTGAAACCTGTTGAAATGTTGAGTGTGATTGTTGTATGTGTGCAGTGGTTAGTTGTAAATGTAATGGGCAGAGTGTTGTAGCATGTGAATACCATGTGCAGTATATGAATGCTATCGGTGGTGTAAGTTTAAATATTGTGTGACCACTGTAATGTGAATGTTGTGTGCAGTGTGTGACTCCTTTGTGTAATGTGGGAATGCCATGTTTATTGTTTTTTTGACTCTTTTGTGTTATGTGTAAATGATGTGTGCAGTGACTCCTGAGTGTAAAGTTTAAATGCTGTGTAGTGGTGTTGCCTAATATGTACATATTGGTGCAATGTATGAATCATCTGTCACAGAGACACAAAATAAAATAACCCCTTCAATTGATAAAACCGTTGTAATTACTGAGGGCTGGCGCACCACGGAACATGGAATCCAGATGTCTGCGCTTTTTGCAAAACATACATAAAAATAAAAGTTACATATAAGTGTAGGTACACATCAACACATGTCACTCAATGAGCTCATTCCCTGCTCTGTGCAATTTGCTCAAACAGAACAACAATTCAGTTTTAGCAGAATTGCATTTAGAAAGAAATACTGGTATTCTTCCTTTGCTTGGCAATCAAAAAAAAAAAAAAAAAAAATTATAAAGAACTATAATTCAAAACAAAGTATTAGTTTAAATTCTTAAGGCGTACAATGCACTAGTTAGAATAATAGGTGTTATTTTAGCTAATAGTAGTTACGTCTATTAAATCAGCTAGGTTTGTCTTGTAAACCTAATGAGGCGTGCATTTTTTAGGTGTTGTGCTTAATGCCAAAAGATGTGAAAAGTTGTTGGCCAAATCATTAGCATAAACCACAAAAGCTAAGACATGTTAATTGCTGAACAAATGTTAACGAAGTCTATCCTGAAAAGTTTGATTTTATTAGCGCTACAAATAACTAGGTTTTAGGAAATGAGAGTGGCCAAGCTACAGCCTGAAATGTGCAAACAACATCCATTTAAATAAAATTATATACATTATTTCATATATACATTTAAGAAATCTCCTTTGATATTGCACTTTAATTAATGCATCTACTTTAGTCATCAATGAGCTGCAAAATACATGTGTTTAGGCACTCTTTAGACACACTTGTTAACCCCTACATTACAGGTGGTTAGATTATGCTTTTATTTCATGACAATTTGTCATGGAGAGATTAAATCAGAGCTCAAAGACCACCAGTGGTTCAGATTTTTTTTTTTAATCGCACACAGATTTAGAATTTAGTAATATCTAAATCTTGGACTATTGTGTTTTCCTGAAGACTAGTTTAGGGATCACAAAAGTCAACTCTTCTTAAATGAAAATCTTATTGGGTTCATAATGGGGTTTATTTGCTAACTGAAGTCACCTGTTTGTTTCTGGTATCTCTGCATTTTTATCTAAAATTTAGTAGCTGGAGTAAGTAAGTAGTGCTGCAAGAGAAAAAGCAGCTTCTGACATAAGCAAATTCACTCCCTAGGAAACCACAGAAATTATTGGACACCGTGCGGCTCCATTGGTATTCAGACAAGCTGACTTTGGCTTATGGCTATGATTACTGTTATCACTGTTTTTCACCCCAACATTCAAAGACTAGATAAAAGGGTCAGGACTGTTTGCAATGCCCTTGCTCATTATTTCTTACACCCCACACAGGATGGATACCTAGCATCATCTTCCTGCCATTAGTGCACAAAACGTGGAGGAAGTTAATCAACTGATCTTGAGGTTTTGAGGCTCTGGGGACCCAAAGCCATTATTTTAAATCTCCCACCAGCACAGCATCACATGAACATATTAATACTGGGATCACATGGACCCAATATGTGGCTGCAAAATTATAATGTATTGGTGTTAGCTTTAGGTTTTGTTCTGGATTTCAACAAATCAAGCATTTCTGCTGGGAGAAAATGCACACAATAAGCTAGCTCATTTGGACAGGGCACTCTTCAGCTACTATTCACATTTATTAAATATGTATTGTTATGATTAAATGTTGAACTTGTTTCCTACTGTACAGCACTTTGGAATATGTTGGAACTATGTAAATGATTGTAATTGTAATCATTGTAAAGTAGTAAGTTACACTTAAATGCCAGCCCAGGAATGGTGATTAAAAAGTGCAGAGTTTATTGTTTGTTCTGAGTGTAACTCTTTAAAAACATGCAAACACAAACAAACAAACAGCAACCTTAACTGTAACTGTAATTGAATGTATACATCAGAAAGATATAAGGTAATAATACACAGAACAATATTATAAACGCAACACTTTGGTTTTTGCTAAATTTTGAAAAAATGCCCAGAACATCAATGTCCTAGTATCTTTAGGAACAGAATAGGGGGTAATACTCAATAATTACAGAATCAAAGAGAAGGAGGAGTCTGTTCCTGCCACCGATATCGGATATACACAAACAGTTAAAAATCTAGAAGATACTTTATTGAAAAATAGAAAACATGAATCTGAAAAAACCCCCGGCAATGGCTGCCTTACTAAACACAAGTCAATTACGGCAGTCAAAACACAGAGCATACAAAGGGCTAAAAATTGATAAAGAAAAAATAAAGATAAATATAAATCGATAGAGTAATAGAAAGAGTTTATACAATGAGTAAATAATATTATCTATCAGTCAGGGGATATATGCAATGCATAGGTATCCCCTAGGTAGAGCTGACAATTAATTCAGTCAAATAATTCCTCTATGTCAGAAAAATGTGATCGAGTATCAATGCAATATAGCTGAGGAAGAATCTGTTGCAATTGGTATGAATTGAAACTAAATATATAGGTATCTGTATGTTGCCAATGAGATACAATGCAAGTTAACCTGCTAGAGAGAGTTAATTGCTCCCGTTTGATATAATAATATCAATGTATTCAAGGCAAAAGGATACACTGTGAAGACTAAATGCCTTCGGCCATAGAGGAATTACCCACTATAAACTCTAACTAAAAATAGGTATGTTATTTCTAAAAGTTCTAATCTAAAGATATATGCTAGTCTTATTAAGTATACGTCACATCAGCATATTAAATAGGTGTTAGGAAAGTGATAAGTAGATAAACTAATAAAAAAAAGAAAGAAAAAAGGTTAGAAGAATCTACCTAATAATCTCGATAAAATAACTAAATATCCACAATAGATTATACACCAAGTAAAAGTAGATCGGAATGGTGCCTTCGAGGGCACCAAAAGTAGGATAGATAGTGAAGAGATACAATTGCTGATGCTAGTGAGTAAACCGCTGAAACTATAGATGGTAGAGAAATACTGCAGGTTAAAGAACACTAATTCGTGGTGATATCCTGATCGATCCGATCTATATGTAAAGCTACTGTCCCAAATTATCACAGCCCCTCAAAATCCCAAATAGTAAATCAAAACACAAGTGTGTACATTATTGTGATCATTAGGCTTCGTGTGTCCCCAGCAACCCTCTTTCTTTCCCTTCCCATGAGAACGGACATACACTCTTGGGTTTTGATTTACTATTTGGGATTTTGAGGGGCTGTGATAATTTGGGACACTAGCTTTACCTATAGATCGGATCGATCAGGATATCACCACGAATTAGTGTTCTTTAACCTGCAGTATTTCTCTGCCATCTATAGTTTCAGCGGGTTACTCACTAGCATCAGCAATTGTATCTCTTCACTATCTATCCTATTTTTGGTGCCCTCGAAGGCACCATTCCGATCTACTTTTACTTGGTGTATAATCTATTGTGGATATTTAGTTATTTCATCGAGATTATTAGGTAGATTCTTCTAACATTTTTTCTTTCTTTTTTATTAGTTTATCTACTTATCACTTTCCTAACACCTATTTAATATGCTGATGTGACGTATAACTAATAAGACTAGTATATATGTTTAGATTAGAACTTTTAGAAAGAACATACCTATTTTTAGATAGAGTTTATAGTGGGTAATTCCTCTATGGCCGCAGGCATTTAGTCTTCACAGTGTACCCTTTTGCCTTGAAAACATTGATATTATTATATCAAATGGGAGCAATTAACTCTCTCTAGCAGGTTAACTTGCATTGTATCTCATTGGCAACATACAGATACCTATATATTTAGTTTCAATTCATACCAATTGCAACAGATTCTTCCTCAGCTATATTGCATTGATACTCGATCACATTTTTCTGACATAGAGGAATTATTAGACTGAATTAATTGTCAGCTCTACCTAGGGGATACCTATGCATTGCATATATCCCCTGACTGATAGATATTATTATTTACTCATTGTATAAACTCTTTCTATTACTCTATCGATTTATATTTATCTTTATTTTTTCTTTATCAATTTTTATCCCTTTGTATGCTCTGTGTTTTGACTGCCGTAATTGACTTGTGTTTAGTCAGGCAGCCATTGCCGGGTTTTTTTTCAGATTCATGATTTCTATTTTTCAATAAAGTATCTTCTAGATTTTTAACTGTTTGTGTGTATCCGATATCGGTAGCAGGACCAGACTCCTCCTTCTCTTTAACTTTCGTTTTTGCCCACTATTTTTCATGAGCTGAACTAAAAAAATCTAAGACTTTTTCTATGTACACAAAAGGCCTATTTTTCTCAAATATTGTTCACAAATCTGTCTAAATCTGTGACAGTGAGCACTTCTCCTTTGCAGAGATAATCCATCTACCTCACACGTGTGGCATATTAAGATGCTGATTAGACAGCATGATTATTACACAGGTGTGCCTTAGGCCGGCCACAATAAAAGGCCACTCGAAATGTGCAGTTTTACTGTATTGGGGGAGTCCAAAAACCAGTCAGTATCTGGTGTGACCACCATTTGCCTCACGCAGTGCAACACATCTCCCTCACATAGAGTTGATCAGGTTGTTGATTGTGGCCTGTGGAATGTTGGGCCACTCCTCTTCAATGGCTTTGCAAAGTTGCTGGATATTGGCAGGACCTGGTACATGCTGTCATATATGCCGATCCAGAGCATCCCAAACATGCTCAATGGGTGACATGTCCGGTGAGTATGCAAGAACTGGGATGTTTTCAGCTTCCAGGAATTGTGTACAGATCCTTGCAACATGAGGCTGTGCATTATCATGCTGCAATATGAGGTGATGGTTGTGAATGAAAAGCACAACAATGAGCCTCAGGATCTCGTCATGGTATCTCTGTGCATTCAAAGTGCCATCAATAAAATGCACCTGTGTTCGTTGTCCATAACATATGCCTGCCCATACCATAACCCAATCGCCACCAAGGGCCACTCGATCCACAACGTTGACATCAGCAAACCGCTCACCCACACAACGCCATACATGCTGTCTGCCATCTGCCCTGTACAGTTAAAACCAGGATTCATCCGTGAAGAGAACACCTCTCCAAAGGGCCAGAAGCCATCGAATGTGATGAGGATGACAAGCATGCAGATGAGCTTCCCTGAGATGGTTTCTGACAGTTTGTGCAGAAACTCTTTGGTTATGCAAACTGATTGTTGCAGCAGCTGTCCAGGTGGCTGGTCTCAGACGATCTTGGAGGTGAAGATCCTGGATGTGGAGGTCCCGGGCTGGTGTGGTTACACGTGGTCTGCGGTAGTGAGGCTGCCAAATTCTCTGAAATCCCTTTCAAGATGGCTTATGGTAGAGAAATGAACATTCAATTCACGGGCAACAGCTCTGGTGGACATTCCTGCAGTCACCATGCCAATTGCACGCTCCCTCAAAACTTGCGACATCTGTGGCATTGTGCTGTCTGATAAAACTGCATATTGTCGAATGGCCTTTTATTGTGGTCAGCCTAAGGCACACCTGTGCAATAATCATGCTAATCAGCATCCTGATATGCTACACCTGTGAGGTGGATGGATTATCTCGGCAAAGGAGAAGTGCTAACTAACACAGATTTAGACAGATTTGTGAACAATATTTGAGAGAAATATGCCTTTTGTGTAAATAGAAAAAGTCTTAGATCTTTGAGTTCAGCTCGTGAAAAAGGGGGGCAAAAACAAAAGTGTCGCTTTTATAATTTTGTTCACTGTATATGTATTTTTGTATTTTAAATTATATAAAGATTTTTATTTTATCTAAAAGCTACTTCAAATATATTTATTTCAATTTGGAAAAGGGCTGCCACAGGTCTATGATACGTAGGATTATATCATTATCAACACACATGCACACACATTAGAAGTCTTCCACAGCAGCATAAAAAATATCTCACATTTTAAATGGATAATTTATGTCCAGAACATCTTTGGCCTGTAACTTCATGTTATGGCCTAACTTATCCTGCAACAGTGTAGCAACCTAATCATGTGAAATAAATTTGACTATCCGGCAATTCAAATTTTATTGATAGAGATAATCAAACTATTCTGGATTAACTCAGTGTAACTACTATATGTGCACCTTATTGCTATGAATGCCAGTCACTCAATATATGCCATAGGTTACATGTATATGTCTATGATATTAATTAATGATGATCTCTGTATTATCCAGGGTGCATCCAGTTAAATGCATTTCACAAACATTTGCAGTACAGTGGTTAGCCATGAATTTTATTTAAGGACACGGAGGCTCATATTATGCTTATTCTCTTTTATTCCTCAGCAGCAAGAAAATGTATTTTAGAGAAACAAATCAAACATGTAAACATGCCCCAAAGGGTTAGTCCTATAACAATACAACCAATCAGCATGCCTTCAGCACCCTCAACTCCCCACGTGACCTTAAGCCACTCTCTTTCTTGCTGCTGCCTTCCTCAGCTAAGTACATTTATATTTTCTCTGTATGCTACCTATGTGTTTGTCATATTCATTCATTTTGATGTGGCATTTAAATTTTTCATTTGTTTGTTTCTGTTTGCTGTAGGGCTTCTGCTCTGCTTCTGCACTTTGTTTTCCAGCTGGCTCTTGGTTGTCCCTCAACTAGAGCCAATCCCTTAACCCTCCCTCCCCTCCCATCTCTGGCTCACTCAGGTGGATGATCACCTACTGAGTCAGGGCGGCTAGCAGCTCTCCGTGTGGAGGCTCTTGCCGCCCAGTCTGTTTTCGTGCCTCAGAGATCTTACTCTGGCCCCCCCCCCCCGGTTCGCGGCTGTAACCGTGGCTGGCGCCGTTCGCGCATGCGCACAACGCTAGTGCGCATCGCGGCGGCCATCTTGCGGTTGGCGGTTTTGCCGCGGTTTTTGTTCCTGGGCTTTTTGGAGCCTGTGGGGGTGGGAGTGAGTGCTGATTGGACAGCACAGTTACTGGGCAGCTCACCAGTGTCCCCAGGAGCCATTCCTGAGGGAACACTTGGTGAGCTTGCCTTTTTCATATTGCTGTATAGTCTTTCGTATTTTGTACCCATACTGCTGGTGCATTACTAATACCCAGCTTGCCTAGTATCTGTGTGGTCACTCCAATAGTTATTTGGATCCCCCCCCTTTTTTTCTTGGTATACCAATTTATATTTGTACCTACCACAACCACCGTCAGAGGTGCTATTTAGTTATGCAATCTCGTAAGGATTTGGGCATAGCCTCCGGCGATTCTCCCATTAGGGATAATATACCCCCTGCCCCCCAGGTTGTCCCCAGACCGGCTGGCTTAACCGTCACTGATGTGACAGACCAGGAGCAGTTGAACTCGGAAGAGCTTCATTCTCTTCTGGATGCCACGATGACGAAATCCGTAACCCAAGCTGTTTATTCAGCCATGGGAGTTATGTCGGACACTCTGTCCCACTCTATTAGCCATGCCCTCATGGCCGCCCAGCGGGCCTCTACTCACATTGCTCCTAACCCTACGGAGCACATTACAGGCAAAGCCAGTGGGCGCAAAGCCGCCAAAAAATCTCGCCACATGGACGAGGAAGCCTCCAAAACTTTACGGACAGACAGGGAACGTCCTGTCAAAGATAATGTGGTTGCACCACAACAAAGAGCCACCTACCGGGCAAAATCGGTGTGGAGTTGGAAGAGGGCAAAAGCCCAAGTGGAATCATCTGAGTCAGATTCAGAACAGGAGGAGGCATGGAGCGAGTATGATGATGAGGACTCATTCAATTTGGGCACTCTATTCCCTGACCACAGCGCTATATCTATGTCTGGGAATGAGGACGAGGACGGTGTGGAAGGCTCCACCCTCCTTGACCAACAGGGCGAACCATTGTTTGACCCTGATAGTCCGCAACACCCAAGATCAACTGAGTGGTTCCCGCTGGACCATGTGGCAAAATATATTGCCGCACGGATCAGGAAACCCCTTGATAAGGTGGCAAGAAGTAAGATGCGGGCAGAATGTCCACGCCCCATGCTCCCAGATTTAATATGTATCGCCCCTGTAGTGGACCCAAAGATTGCCCAGTTCCTGGGAAAAACTGGGTGGAAGGCGAAGAAGGGTCTAGACTTTGCACTTCGCCATTGCCAGGATAAGGTCCTGGATGTCCTCGGACCCAGTGCAAAGATATTTGACATGGTTGAAACGGCATTGGCAGGTGGTGCTCCCGTAGACCTGCTAGCTATGAGGGGCTGGATACAGCGAGCCATATGTCTTCTTGGAAATGCCAACGTGGCTCTAGCCACTGAGAGACAAAAGGCTATATTAATTAAGATCGAGCCAAAGCTAGTTGCCTTGGCTATCACTGACCCTGGGCCACAGGCCAAAGGTCTTCTTTTTGGGGATAGTTTTGTGAAGGAGCTGGGTACCTATGTGGGCACATTTACTGCTCTGGACAAGGCGCAAGCCAATATGAAAAAGGTATTCTCCCATAGAGTTTTTGGCGGGACCGGCAGATATCGGGGCCGTCTGCCTGGCCGTTTTTCCCGGGGCTCGTACCGGGTTTCTAGAGGCCCCTTCCAGTCACGTTACCAGAGTGAGGTACCAAAGTCCTCTCCATTCTTCCCAGTTCGAGGAAGACCCTGGCAGGCTCGTGGATCCAGAAGCGCTTCCTATGGCCGACGCCCTTATGGTAAGTCCACTTCCTTCATCACTACCTTCAGTAACGTTGGTGGGGGGCAGGTTAGGCCACTTTATTGATGCCTGGCGAATGTTAACTTCAGATACTTGGGTCCTACAAACTGTAATGGGTTATGCCAGGGCTGCCATCAGAAATGTTGGGGCCCCTGACACAGCTCAAGGTCTGGGCCACCCGAGTCCGCCCAAAGTGCTGCCCCCCCCCGAATCCGCCCACAGGGATGCAGTGTCTACAGGGCCGGTGCAAGGATTTTTGCCGCCCTAGGCAAAAGTAAAGTTTGCCGCCCCCCCATGTGACATCACAATGCCCCACCCATGTGATCTGCCATGTTAACTAACAGCAGTGCTGCAGTTCCACCGTGTTTACATTAAAAGGCCCGCAGGGACAGGCTAGATACCAGAACCACTACATTAAGCTGCAGTGGTTCTGGGGACTATAGTGTCCCTTTAATGTGAGGTAAATGAGAGATTAGTGCCACGAATAATATACTAGATTGCCTACTTGTGGGGCCCGGACGACCTGAGCAGTCCGGGCCCCCCAGGACCGCCGGGCCCATGACAACCGTTACGGTTGTCATGCCCTGATGGCGGCCCTGGGTTATGCCATAGAATTTGTACAAACACCTGCCCAGATATCCCTTCCCAGACACATAGTCTCCTCCACCCACGACAGGGCATTAATCGCAGTGGAGAAACAGTCCCTGGCCGACAAAGGTGCAATCATAGAGACGCATGCAGGGGTTTCAGGTTTTCTAAGCAACCTTTTCGTGGTGCCCAAGAAAGGCGGGGTGTCCATCCGGTCATCAACTTACGTCCCCTGAATGCCTTTGTAGCGCACCACCATTTCAAAATGGAGGGCATCCACTCCCTCCGAGATCTGGAGGATTGGATGGTCAAACTCGACCTGCAGGACGCATACCTCACCGTCCCAATGGCCGAGGACTGCCAACATTTCCTCCAGCTCCAATGGGAGGAGACCACATGGCATTTCAAATGCTTGCCCTTCGGCCTCTCCTCGGCCCCATGGTGCTTCACGAAGCTCATGCGGCCAGTGGTCGCTCTCCTACGCAGCAGAGGGGTACGTCTGATTATATACTTGGACGACATGCTTCTGATGGCACATGACCCACGCTTACTCCAGGAACACCTGAATTGGACAAACACATTACTCGGCAACCTTGGTTTCCTCATCAACTGGGGTAAGTCGGTGGTACAACCCTCCCAAGTCTTGGAGTTTCTGGGCTTCACCATCGATTCAGTGGAAGGGACACTCCTGTTACCATCTTCCAAAATCAGGATCATCAAGAAAGAAATCCGCCGGACATTGGCTCGACCTGCACCAACGCTACGACAACTGGCCAGGATCATCGGCCTTCTCTCGGCCTCCATCCAGGCGATTTTCCCGGGCCCACTTCACTACAGGGCTCTTCAACGCCTAAATGCAAAATACCTTCGCTCAGGTCTCTCTTATTCAGACTCTATACCTCTCGATTGCGCAGCCAAAGAAGAACTCTCTTGGTGGCTGCAGCACATGGAAGCATGGAATGGAAGAGCAATCTTTGGGACGAGGCCGGACTTCGTCGTGGAATCAGATGCAAGTCTGCTGGGCTGGGGTGCGCGTTGCGGTCCTATCTCCACCGGAGGGAAATGGTCCCCAGACGAACAGGAGTTTCACATCAATTGCCTCGAACTATTGGCGGGATCATTTGCAGTTCAGAGTCTCGTAGGTATCTCAACCAACTGTTCCATTCTTTTACGGATGGACAACGTGTCAGCGGTCCGCTACATCAATCATCTCGGGGGTACAAAGTCAGTGGTGTTAGCGGAACTAGCAAAAGACTTCTGGCACTTCTGCCTGGATCGCAATATTTCGGTTCAGGCGGAACACATTCCCGGGATGTCCAATATGGTGGTGGATTGGAATTCCAGATACCTACTGGATGCCAGCGACTGGCGGCTGAAGCAGGCCATTTTCCTGCAACTCCAAACACTCTGGGGCCCACTAGAGATCGACCTCTTCGCTTCACGGTTGAACTCCCAACTACCGAGGTTCTTCAGTTGGAGACCGGATCCAGAGGCATTGGCTTCAGATGCCTTCCTTCAACAGTGGCCGGACACGCGAGTGTACGCTTTTCCTCCTCTCATTGATTGCAAGGATGCTTCTACATCTCAGGTGCTACCGAACCTCCATGATTCTCATCGCCCCATTCTGGACTGCTCAACCATGGTTCCCTACACCCATGGACTACCCAAGACTGATTCCAACCTCTCCGGACCTCTTGTTGGACCCCAACGGGGAACCGCACTCCCTACTATTACAGGGACACCTCCAGTTACTGGCATGGCTCCTCTCCAGGGACTTGGATTCATCCTGGACGTTCCACAAACAACTATTGACCTTCTGGCGGGAGCTTGGGCTCCGGGAACAAGGAAATCCTACTTACATGCCTGGAATTCATGGAGTGGTTGGTGCATGGAACAACACATGGATCCCTCATCGGCACCTATAAGTCACGTTTTGAGATTTCTCACTTTTCTGTTTGACCATGGCCTAGCCTATCGCACGATAAATGTGTACCGATCGGCTATTTCCGCAGGCCACCAAGGGTTGGATGGTGCCCCGGCAGGTAAACATCTCCTCGTATGCCGACTCCTGCGCGGTATTAGATTTGCACGTCCACCGCAACCTACGTACTCTTCATCATGGGATGTTGACCTTGTCCTCCAGCTTCTGGGAGATTGGCCAAGGAACGAAGATCTCTCACTGAAACAACTCACAGCAAAGTTGGCGATGTTGTTTTGTTTGATCTCCTGTAAGCGGGTGTCGGATGTGCGTGCGTTGGACCTCTCTGCACGTTCATTCACCCCTGAAGGTGTCTCGTTTAATATTTCCAGGCGTACGAAGACGTCAAGTCACCTCAGTTTTCTACCCGGCCTTTCCACATAACTCTAAGCTATGCCCAGTGGCATGTCTCAAGGAATACGAGTCCAGGACTTCTTCGATTCGTGACCCTGCATATCCGGAGTTATTCCTAGCCCTTCGTCATCCATATCACCCTGTTTCAACAGTCACATGGTCTCGTTGGGTCAAATGGATTATGAAATTAGCAGTCATCGACACTTCTGTGTATGGAGCACACTCGGTCAGGGGAGCCATGGCGACTAAAGCTTTCTCCAAAGGATGCAGGTTGGAGGACCTACTCTGGGCGGCTGATTGGTCCCGCGAATCTACCTTCAAGGAGTTTTATTTTCGGCCAGTTTCTCATTTTTCAGAGGTGGTCGTGTCACAGCTTTGAACTAGCATAATATGAGCCTCCGTGTCCTTAAATAAAATTACCAGATTTTACTACTTTCATAACGTAAAGTCATGATTTTATTAAGGACACGGAGGCGAGTATTATCCCACCCGATGCAGGTAAGTGGTGCCCTCCCATGGATAGGTGGTCAGTAAGTTGCTACGGATTCAGGTTACTACAGCACACTGCATGTATTGAAAGGTTTTGGTTAGAGGATAATCTGGTTTTGGTGGCATATATTCCGATGACTAATTCTGTAATATGGTACTGTTCAAAGGTCCAGAAACATATTTTACCAGTTTGTTTCCCTGTTCCTTTCAGCTTCATGATCGGGTTTGGCACCGTTGTGCATGGATTCCTTCAGGACCTACGGGAAGATCCCAGCTTCTGGAGAGTACCGTATTTTTCACTGTGGCGGTCTTGGCATTTTGTTTTTTCCTTCAAGTTGACATGTTGCTGTGGATTTTTCGTCGACAGCACCAAGAAAGAGGAGTGGCTTAAGGTCACGTGGGGAGTTGAGGGTGCTGAAGGCATGCTGATTGGTTGTATTGTTATAGGACTAACCCTTTGGGGCATGTTTACATGTTTGATTTGTTTCTCTAAAATAAATTTTCTTGTTGCTGAGGAATAAAAGAGAATAAGCATAATACTCGCCTCCGTGTCCTTAATAAAATCATGACTTTACGTCATGAAATTAGTAAAATCTGGTAATTCTTTATATCAGGATGTTGTGGACCAAGTCTCCCTGGATGCTTTGCCAGGGTTATGGATGTAATAGCACTATGGGAGATGTAGTCCAAAACATCTAGAGGTCCAAAGGTTCCCCAACCCTGCTTTATATGATTAGAGCTGTCAGTATAAGACTGATTTGTATAGCTAATGTACATGCAAAGCATAAACTTAGTCATAGCCCTGTTCAGAATAACATTTAAAATTACATGTAATTAGTACATGACCACAGCAGACATACATGCTTGTGGTCAATGTGTTGTTGTTTTTTTAAAATTTAATTTAGCTCACTTAATGCTTGGTATCACATATATTGTGTTAATATATGGCAGACTTTATTCAGTTTGATAGCATTTACTTTTGTACTAAAGACATCGAAATTTTGATAAATTGCAATCATGTTGATTATAAATGCAAAATAATTTGTCTGTGTACATCAGATAATAAGCATTTATTAAACTTTAAAACAGAATAGTAATTTGTTAAATCTGAAAATATATGCAACCATGAAGATTATGGTTAACTGTTTTCCTCTAAAATAAGAAAAAAATCTTGTTGTATTGCGCATAATATAGTTAACATTTGAAACTATTATTTTATGATATATAAAAATGATTTGTTTTAGTGTTGTCATTTTTTTTAAACATAACTCTGGTGCATGAATAAACATCGGGCTTTGGAATTATAGATTTTTACTTCTGTCTCAGAGCTTCAGGGTGGACTTATTCAAGGTAATCATGGCTACACATTCTGAAGATTACTAGTTATTTACAATTTATACAATGAATGGGGATGTCTGAAAATTCTAATTAGCACAAGAGAAATTGCTACCTCAATACAAAAGACTCACCAACAGTCAGGGCTGGGTTTACACTCCACTTGCTCCTGGCAGAGTTTACATCATTTAGCAGTGGCACGGCTCTAGACTTTGTGAGGCCTTAGGTGAAACTTAAACATGAGGCCCCCATTAACACCCAAAGTAAAAAAATAAATAGGGGTTGCATTTTTTGTATAATGTGCTGTAGTTGTGTTGAAGGACAAGCTTGCAGCCTTCGATACAGAGAGCTAGTCTCTGCATTCGTTTTTCAGAGGCTTGCAGTGTCGCTGCTGCCTGTGCCACAGCATTGTGAGCTCTCTGACTGTAGTTATGGCATAATTTGCAATAAACAAATTTAATTAGCAATTTAGCTAATAGTTTATACACAACTGTGGGGTATGGTTACATAGCCTTGCATTTGTGTATACATAAGTGCCAGTGTATGTATTTCTGAGTGTATCTGGCATTGTCTACCTGTGTGTGACAGAGTTTGGGGTGAGTGTGGCACAGTTGGAGGACAGGATTGTAAGGGTTTATGTGGTAGGGAGAGTGTGGCAGAGTGAAGGGGGTGAGTGGGACAGACTGATAGAGGAGGTGTCTGACAGGATTGAGGAAGGAGGTTAATGTGAAGGGTAAGTGTGGCAAAGCAAGGGCAGGTGAGTTTGGTATGGTTGGTGTGGGTGAGAGTGACAGGATTAGGAGGGGTTAATGTGAGTTTGGCTGGGTGTAAGGGTGACAGTGTTTCGGGACTGAAAGTGTTTGGGAATGGTGATAGTGTATGTGTAGGGTGTGACAGTGTGTGTGAAGGGGCTATCAGTGTGTGTGGTAATGATTGGGTATGGGTGGGGGATGACAAGGTGTGTGGAGGAAGGCTGTGACAGCGTGTGTATGTGTGTGTGGGGTTGCTGTGATAGGGTTGGTGTGGGGTGACAGGGTGTGGTGGGGGCTGTAACAGGGTAGGGGGACTGTGACTGGGCAGGGGGTAATAGGGTTGTTGTGACAGGGAAGGGGGTGGTAGGGGGTTGTGACAGGGCAGGTGGTGGTGGTGGGGGGCTGTGACAGAGCAGGGGGTGGTAGGGGTACTGTGACAGGTCAAGGGGTAGTAGAGGGAGCTGTGACAGTGCAGAGAGTGGTAGGGGGGTCTGTGACAGGGTAGGGTAGGGAGTGGTGGGGGTACTGGGACAGGAACAGGGTTTGTGGGGGAGCTGTGACAGGGCAGTGGGTGGTAGTTGGACTGTGAGAGGCAGAGCATGGTAGGGGGCTGTGACAGGGCAGAGATTGGTAGGGGGGGGCTGGGGAAGGGTAGGCGGAGGTGATGTTGTGATAGGGTAGGGAGTGGTGGGGGAGCTGAGACTGTGAAAGGGCAGGGGGTCATAAATACCTTTTTATTAAATAGATTCCCTGGTGGTCTGGTGGACAGGCTGTGTCCCTGGTGGTCCGGTGGGCTCCCTATCTGGTCTGCAGCTCCGCCAGGTGGCAAGTCTCGCGATCTCCAGTCAGAGCGTTGCTGTGCTAACCCGCAGCAGCGCTCTGATTGGCTGCGATCACGAGACATCTCAGTCTGCAGCTCTCAACCCAACATAGCTGCAGACTGAAGGCTGTCTCTCTCCCTGGCAGACTGACTGGAGGGTCCCCTCCTGTGTCGGACCCTCGGTCATAGACCGAAGACCCAACATGTCAGTCTGCCCTATGGTGATTTAGGCGGCTGCGAGGCCCCAGACCGTGTGAGGCCTTTAGGCCACCTAAATCACCTAATTAGAGATCCGCCTCGGTCACTTAGTATTCATATTTTTGGATAAGCGTTTCAAATTATTTAATATTTTGGGATAAACTTTTAAAAAGATTTTTTTTCAAAATATTAAAATATGTAAAAATATCAATATATAAAAAAAAATATATTTGACATATTTTAAAATGTTATCCAAAAATATTAGACACTCAAAACCGATGAAGCACTTTAGCATGCGGAAATGCTTTATGTGTGCAGTGTGTGTCCTCTTATCATTTTGCAAAAAGTGGAGATTTCAATAGAAAGTTGACACTCAAAAATGAAACTGGTAACACCTCCTGTTGTGAAGCAGACAACAGACAATCTTACTTCCTGGTTTTGTTAGCTATGGGGAGCTAAACACAAGAGGCAGCAGTTGCTCAGAGCAACTGTCTTGTAAAAACATCTAATTGAGCTTCAATGGGAAGTCTGTGATTGGACAGCCACAGAACGTCTGGGTGGGGTTAGAAGGTGAGAGTTTGCAAAGGCTTCATAATTGAGAACTGCATTTTGCAAGTTGTTTTTATATATAATCCCCAATGAAAAAAAATGCATAAATAAATGCGTGCAAGTTTATATTTGGAGCCCTTCTGATAGGTATCTTTCTTGGTGGTTCTCATATCTCTACATCATAGACAAGAAGTTGGCTGGACAGTGCAGAATTATGTTTTTTTTCAAAAAGGAAGTGCAGGACAAGAATAAAAAACATCCATAATAGGACCTGTAGGGAACAGGATAAAGTGGAGAGGCAGTCAGTCACTGTAGGGTCACTAATTTTCATAACTTAGAACTATGAGTGCTGAATTTATTCTGTTATAGGATGTTAAGTTCCAAACAAGAATGAATAAATATGAACAAGAACATTATTAGGACAGGAGTTTAAATATGTACGTTCCCCTTTAACATGGAAAGTGTTTTTAAAAGTTGTTTATATCTCTTTGCTTGGCTAAAACATGTTTTTTTGGAAAGCTATCCAGAATTTCATCAACCGCTACATTTTTAAATATTAAAAACAATAATTACCATATGACTTGTATTCAAAATAGTAATTAGTAATAATTAGGGTTATGTGGTTAAAAACTTCAGTGATGTCATTTTGTCAAAGTGCTTTCCTAGAGTAACAGAATTATTAAGAGCTGAAATCACATGTGCACTTCTGTATTACCATATTTAAATAATCAAGGGTTTTTGTTTACTTCACTATCAAGTGAAGTATCATGCACAACCTATTTAGGAGGGACGGTTCCTATTTTGGACCCAAATCCCACTTCCCTCTTTTCTATCCTAATGCCCCTCTTCTGTAGAACCTCAGCATTCTTTGCATTCCTGAATTTATACCAGATCTCTAAAGGCATAGCAATGTGTCTTTAAAGCAGATTTTTTTTATATATTTGTTTATACAAAAATCTTTGTATGTTTTGTAAAGACCCCTGAAACTGACAGATTCACTGTGCCTGTGTTGGCCACGGGGTGCATGGGAGGTGCTTTTTATTTACCTCATGCTGTGCCATCCTCTTGCTGCTGTACCTTCAGAACAGCTCTGCTCTTGGCCAAACCCCACTGACATGGGACATCCAGTGTCCAATATCAGAAATATTTTGCATGCTAACACCGGACATCAAATAAGTACAATTATATAATCTATTTTAGTTTGAAGCACTTTGTGATTGTCTGTCTGATCGCCACTAACAGGCATGGGCATTGCTAAATATAAACTGGGCAGCATCTATGCCCTCAAATTTACCTCATTAAAAGGCAGTGATTTTGGAACTTAGACTGTCCCTTTAAATTAGAGTTTGACTTTCCACCAGACATCTCACTTTCCAATTTTATGCAATATTATGTATCGTCTGCATGTATTTTTTTTTATAATTGTAATAATAATGATCACATTAGTTATTTGTATCGTTTATCATCATACTAATATAGTACAGCACTTCACATTTAAGTGTAAATGATATAAATTATAGTTTTTCATTACATATCTTGTAACAGCTGTTCAGTTGCTCTGCTACCTGCTTCTACTACTAGCCAGAAGCTCTCTGTCTGGACTAAGCTCACAGTACAGTAGAGAAATGATGCATCAGGGTACAGCTAAGGAAACTCCTGTTTAGGAGCATCCGAATCTCCATCAGAATTAGTGATGGTGTGCTGTAGTAGTTGCCGGGTCCGTAGTGTTCCTTTAATATTTATAAGGTTTGATATAAACAAAACAACAAACACATTATAATATTACTTCTGTAAACATCTAACATAATTGAAATCATTACTTTGCATCAGTGTCGTACTAAAAGGGGGGGGCACTGCAAGGTAGAAGGTGTCATGACCAGGGTCAGCCATGAGCTATGTGGCCGCACACAGGTTGCCATGGCAGCTGGAGCACCGGGCGGCCAACACAGCTCACACAAGCAGACACCAGGAATGCAGCCACTTCAAAACCGGCCGCATGGAAGGAATGTGGGGGCAGAACCAATTCGGTGACGGGGTTGAGCCAAACCTGCAGCGGGGGCGGAGCTTACCCCCAGCCACTGCTGCACATGGAGGGGAAGCAAGGAGTCCCTAGCTTCTCCAACTAACAGACTTCAGGGAGGGACTTCAGAGAATCCACTTCTTATCCAGCCCATACTGTCTGTAAGTAAGTAAGTAAATGAGAGAGAGAGAGAGAGACCGTGTGTGTGTGTGAGACTGTCTGCATGTGAGTGTGTGTGAGATTGTCTCCCAGTAACTGTGTGTGTGTGACTGTCTGCATGTGTCTGTGTGTGACTGTCTGCCTGTAACTGCGTGTGTGTCTGACTGTCGTCCTTGAAATCTGTGTGTGTATGTATGTGTGTGTGTGTGTGTGAGATGGCCTGTAACTGTGTGTGTCTGACCGTCTGCCTGTAACTGGGTGTGAGACTGTCTGCCTGTAACTGTGTGTGTGTGTGCCTGACCGTCTGCCTGTAACTGTGTGTGAGACTGTCTGCCTGTAAGTGGATGTGTGTGACTGTCTGCCTCTAACTGTGTGTGTGTGTGTGTATGTGTGACTATCTGTCTGTAACTGTCTGTATGTTTGACTGTCGTCCTTGAACTCTGTGTGTGTATGTGTGTATGTGACACTGCCTGTAACTGTGTGTGTATGTGATTGTCTGCCTGTAATAGCATGTGTTTGTGTGTGTGTATGTGTCTGTCTGTCTGTAACTGTGTGTGACTGTCTGCCTCCAACTGTGTGTGTGACAGTCTGCCTCCAACTGTCTGTGTGACAGTCTGCCTCCAACTGTCTGTGTGACCGTCTGCCTCCAACTGTCTGTGTGACCGTCTGCCTCCAACTGTCTGTGTGACCGTCTGCCTCCAACTGTCTGTGTGACCGTCTGCCTCCAACTGTCTGTGTGACAGTCTGCCTCCAACTGTCTGTGTGACAGTCTGCCTCCAACTGTCTGTGTGACAGTCTGCCTCCAACTGTCTGTGTGACAGTCTGCCTCCAACTGTCTGTGTGACAGTCTGCCTCCAACTGTCTGTGTGACAGTCTGCCTCCAACTGTGTGTGTTACTGTCTGCCTGTGACTGTTTATGTGATTGTCTGCATGTGACTATGTGTGAGTGTGACGGTCTGCCTGTGACTGTGTGTGTGTCTGTATATCTGACTGTCTGCCTGTGACTGTCTGCCTGTAACTGTGTGTGACTACCGGTAACTGTCTGTATATGACTGCCTGTGTCTGTATGTGTGACTATCTGCATGTGAAAATGTGTGTGTGACCGTTTGCCTGTGATTGTGTGTTGCTGCCTGTAACTTTGTGTGTGTGTGACTGTCTGTCTGTAACTGTGTGTGATTGTATGCCTGTAACTGTGTGTGTGACTGTCTGCCTGTAACTGTGTGTGTGTGTGTGTGGGGAGGAGGGGGTTGCAGGAAATTTGGAGAAGGTGGCAGGAGTCTTGTATAAGAGGGGCTGAGCAGGGGATTTGTGGAAGGGGGATACAGGGGTTTTGTAGAAGGGGGCAGACGGGGGTGTTACATTTACAAATTTGTGGCAACATTTTAAAAATCCGGTATGCCCCTGCTTTGCATATAACAGGTAACCTTTCTAACTCATCATATATAATGGAAGTATTTATGGAATAAAATAGCCCTTACAGGAACATTAATGTTATCATTCTGTCATTCTGAATTAAAAAGGCGAACATACTCTGTACTAGTTGGCAGTAGGCAATATCCTTAAACCAAAGTCTTCTGTGGAGGAAGAATAACTTTATCAGCAAATGCATAGGTGTAGAGGGAACACTACAAATCATTCTCCTTTATGAAGTACATGGCATTTACACAGTAAGAAGAGTGTTGTTCTCCATATACAAAAACTAAAGAAAGAAGAAAAGAAAGCAAAAAGAGGACAGTGCCCAACTTCAGAGAGCTGATCCACTGTCATCTAGTTAAAGTGGCACTATACGAGTATTACATGAAGACAAAGTAGTTACCATTTGTCTCATATACTCATCAAAATGGGAAAATGTGTTAAAAAGACAAGCTCCAAGGAGCTTTTGTTTGTAGACATTGTCATCACCCATTAGTTATCATGTAAAAGGCTGACGAGGAGAAAGCATCTTATTGCATATCACACAATATCACACATGCCCAAAAGCGAGTGTTAAAAATATGCACCTCTATTTTGTACTCAAGTGCATGTGCAAGAGTACACCAGCAATTTTTATATACTCATTTTTCTGCATTTTGTTTTGATACTATTTTTGTTACACATACATATTGCTCTAAAGAATCAGTTGGTCATTCACTTTAGTGTTGACTATAGAGATTTATAGAAGACATGTTAGTTTATGGCTTTCTTTAGGAATTCCAGATGCATACCAGAACTTGAATTCAGAGTACCAGGTCAATGATGCTTTAGTAAAAAAAAATAGTAGTCTTATCTTGATAACCTGATAAGACAGTATCTCTTCAACTAGAACTTTCAGAGGGGATAGTGTCTTTCCTTTGGTTTCACTGTCTCCATTTTTCTGATAAAAATCCCAAAACACCAAGCAATAAAATGGGGCTATAAAACTGAGAAGAAACACTGACATGGCTTGTTATTCTGGCACCATCTCAGAGACATGCCAGGTCTTCCTGCTTTAAATTAAAGTCCTATGTTCTGATTTACCATGTGCCATCAGAAGTATTTATTGATTCTTATTTCACTGAAGAGAATGTGAGAATTTCTGGCAACTTGTGTAAATACTGTGAATAGTTCCTTCAAGACAGATAATACAGAATGTACTTACTTCAAAAGATGATGTATACATCCCTCTAACTAATGGGGATCAATTATGTTTAATTTATATAGGGTCTTTAGGTTCCCCCCACCCTCAGGTTCCCACTTCCGCTGGGCTGAAGGGGGCCGAAGGGGTTAAACACTAACCTTTCTCCAGTGTCGGGCACCCTCATCGCTGGGGAAGTCTCCTCCTCCTCCCGACAACGTCAGCGCTGAATGCAAGAGCCGCACGCACATTCAGAAAGTCCATAGGAAAGCATTTCTGAATGCTTTCCTATGGACGTCCAGTGTCTTCTCACTGTGAGTTTCACAGTGAGAATTGCAGAAGCGTCTATAGCGGCTGTCAGTGAGACAGCCACTAGAGGCTGGATCAACCCTAGTGTAAAGCATAGCTATGTTTACAGCTGCAAGGTTAACACTAGATGGATCTAGCACCCAGACCACTTCATTGAGCTGAGGTGCCTATAGTGGTCCTTTAATGTTGTTCTTAAGTCTTTTTTTTTTTTAACCTAAATTATCATGTTCCTTTGTGTAGACATATCCATGGCAAAATATTTGGTTTGGTATTTGCCCAGAAATAAAACCGATTTGGGTGACCGACTTTCATGTATGTGCTGTTTTGATTTGTCCAAATTGGCTCACACATAGAAATCATTTAGATGAATTAGAAATAAAAAATGAAAGAAATCTTTAAAAAAATGGCTATAGGATCAATATAACACCACATATCAGCATAAGGGAGGTAAAATAAGTCTCTTATGCCTCCACCCACCATACCGCAGGTACTAATTAAATATTAGAGAATGGGCAGCTATTGCTTCCTAGTCACAAATGAAAAAACTGGAGGAAATGGCACAGTGGCAAACATCCCAGTGTCTGCCCCACGCATGTCTGGTGGGTGGTGACTATTAATATAATAAATGTGGGAGGATAGTGAGTGGTGGGTCAACCCTACCCTAAACCAGGGACAATAACCTCCAACCACCGAAAGGTTATGGGTCGACAAGCCTCCAGCCACTCCCCCAATAAGAAATTATCCTACCTACCCATCTCACCATAATAACAGGGGGCAATAAATAAAATACCTGCAAATTAAAAAAAATTATACTTCTTTTCAGACGTTTTCTTTATTCTAAGCCCCAAAAAAGATTATTAAAAAAAAGGTATTGCATCCCAATGCTATTTTTAAAATAAAAAAGGACCTCATCGCACCTGATAAAAAAAATAAATGAAATTGCACCTCAACAAAAATTTATTAGAAAGCAAGCGCTGAGCTGCCACCACATGATTAACCCTCGTGCTGTCAAAGTTTTGTGTTGAACTATTTGCATGCTGGCTGGTAGTCCTGCCAGCGGGCTTATAGTATAGTCCAAATTACAAAACCTTCTGATTCTTCTATAACTGTTTTCAGAGTCACTGAGACACCTGAGGTATAGTTCGAACCTTGGAATCTGTCAGTGAGGAAGTTCAATTTCAGCATTATCAGCTGAAGTCACAATTCAAAGCTGCTCATAGACTAAGTAGGCTAGCTGAGTGACTGAATATACCATCTCTCTTACCACACTGTGTATTCGGTACACATGTTTGAGCTTGTAGCTAATTCGGTGAAGATAAATATACTGAGCACTCTACCATTTTAGATATATTTTCATCTACTTAGGCATCCCATGTTTCAAATAAATGTTAGTATCCGTAGAATGTGTTTTGGTTGTTGGAATACAATAAGCACATGCTTATCTGGACGTTCTTTCTTTCTTTCTTAAATACAGGGAGCAGCTCCAATTTGAATCATTTTGGGCTGAAATGTCAGTCTATAGGTAATGAGTTCATGCGAGTTTACTGCTTTAAGAGTATCTGGGATAGAGTATACTGGGAGACATGTCATTATTTATAAATCCCATGTTTTAATTATAGCGTTTAGTATCAGTGGTTTAAATTCCACAGTCGCACATTTTGAGAGACTCAGATGGGTACCGCGATCGCAGCAAACAGGTAAGGGGGGGGTGAAGAGTCTGCAGAGGAAGGGTGGGGATGGAGAGTCTGCAGGGGAAGGAGGGTGGGATGGAGAGTCTGCAGGGGAAGGAGGGTGGGTTGGAGAGTATGCAGGGGAAGGAGGGTGGGATGGAGAGTATGCAGGGGAAGGAAGGTTGGAATGGAGAGTCTGCAGGGGAAGGAAGGAGGAATGGAGAGTCTGCAGGGGAAGGGGGGAGAAATGGAGGGTCTGAAGGGGAAGGGGGCAATGAAGAATCTGCAGGGGAAGGGAGGGGGAATGGAGAGCCTGCAGGGAAAGCGGGAGAAATGGAGGGTCTGTAGGGGGAAGGGTGAGGTAAATGGAGGGTCTACAGGGGAAAGGGGGTGAGAAATGGAGGGTGTGCAGGGGAAGGGAAAGAGAAAAATGGAGGGGTTGCAAGGGGGTAAAATGAAGGGCTGCAGGGAAAGGGCTGGGGAGAAAGAAATTGAGAAACTGCAGTGGAGGGGAGGATTGAGAGAAATGGAGTTGCTGCAAGGGGGTGAAATGGAGGGGCTGCAGGGAAAGAGCAGGGGAGAGAGAAGTTGAGAAACTGCAGGGGATGGGAGGATTGAGAGAAATGGAGGGGCTGCTAGGGGAGAGAGAGAAGGGGTAAGAGTGGAGGGAGGAGAAAGACACTTGGAGTTGCTTATGGGTGAAATTAGACACATGGGAGGAAATTAGACATATGGAGGGGTAAGAGTGGAGGGGGAGAAAAACACATGGAGGTGCCTGGGGTGAGTAGGACACATAGATTGGCTTTGGGGGGATGAGACACATTAAAGGGCTTGGGGGAAATGAGACAAGTAGAGGGGGTTGGGGGAGGAAATAAAACTCTGTGGGGTGAGATGATGAGACACATGGAGGGCCTGTGGGGAGGGAATCAGACATATGGGGGAATGAGACACATCGAGAGGGCTGGGGGGGGGGCAGGGAAATTTTAGCACCAGGGCCCTGGGGTTTCTAGTTATGCCTCTGATGAAGATCTGAATATATTCTCTTTCCAGATTACTGGAAAGAGAATTTATGATTAGCCTCCACCTGCTGAAAAATTCTGTGATATTCTTCCATTTAATGTAAGAATATTGTCCAACATTTGATTCAAAACATCTTAAATCAAACCATGACTTTTAAAATGTTGAGCATCATTTCATTAAAGCTGTAGGAGAAGCATTTAAAGGAGTGCAGTGTATATTAGTGAATAATTCTAGAATTAGTATTTTTTTTTTTAGTGTTGGGCAATATTTGTGATAAGTAATAGTGGGCATAGGTTTAAGGGCACCTGCAGTGTGGGCCATAACTCACATCACTCTTTAATAGGCAACATATGTCTGAATTTGACATAGTTACATAGTTAAATAACTGTAAAGAGACATACGTCCATCTAATTCAGTCTTTCTCAAATTTGTTTTTGCTGTTGATCCAAAATAAGGTAAAAAATCCAGTCTGAAGCGATTCAAATTTTTCAACAAACTAGGAAAAAAAATCCTTCTTGACCCCAGAATGGCAGTCAGATATCTCCTTGGATCAAGAAGCTATTACCCCACTAGTTAAACCTTATATCTCTGTATTTTATGTTTTGCAAGTTTTTATCCAATTGCTGTTTAACCATCTGTACAGACTCTGATAAAACCACCTTTTCAGACAGAAAATTCTACATCCTTATTGGTTTTATTGTAAAAAAAGAAAACCCTTTCCTTTGCCTTAGACTAAATCTCCTTTCTTCCAGTCTAAATGTGTGTCTTATGTAGAGTCCTGTTTATAAATAGATTTCCAGACAATAGAGTTTGTATTGGCCCTAAATATATTTGTATAATGCTATCATATCTCCTCTGATGTGATGGGAGTTAAAGTCCACAGCATCTCCAGTGTCCACAATGGTTGTGGGATACACAGCTGGAGCAACATACTGTATGGACATTTTACTACAATCAGGGTTTAATTCTGTGCCTTGCATTATAGGAAAGTTAGCCATTGGAAAGAGTTCTAAAAGGATACTCTAGTATTATGAATGCAGAGTCATTATAGTGTTGCCATAATTTCATTTGACATCTCAAAGTCAACTTTTTTAAAGTGATTAGTTTTATCCTACTTGTTTTGCTTCCCCTTGTAATTGAAGTAGAAATACCTCTCTGCAGACATTTGCTACAGCTGATGACAGCTGATGCGTCCACAGTTAAGTTGTTTTCCTAAGCGTGGAACTTCCCAAATAATTAAAAAAAACTGACACAAAAGCTGAAAATGAAAACCTTAACTAGAATATCACACCCAACGGAATTTACTCTAGAGCATGGGAATGTAAGGAAATACATAAGAATGGGAGATATTGCCGTACAAATATAATTATTTTAGGATGTTCAAGGGATTAGGGAACAGAGGTTTTCTACTCTATCATTGAACTTTCCCACGTTGTTTTGTACATTTGAACTAATGCAATGACTACTAAAAACAAAACACAAAAAACTTACAATACATGTGCACATTCCTACTGTTCATATAATAGAATGGGAAAATATAAAATCATTTTTTTAACATGGTTTTATAGAGTTTGCTTTTTGTAAGAATGAAATAATTGCCAACATACCAAATTAAGCCTTGTGGTCAAACTCCCACTTCTGCTGGTCGGCAGCAATGAGTATAAAGCACATTAGCTCCAATACATAAAACAAAAATAAAAAAGTTACCTGCGCACTATCCCAAAAAGCCCAAATCTCAATGCACAATTAAATAACTGGAGGTTTTTAGTATCAATCCAATGGCCATTAAAGTATACGCTCACCTGCCACATCAAGGCAAACCTCTTAGGTGAGTCCTACATTAACAATTCACTTTGTTTCTTTGAGCTAAAGGCAAAATCCCTAATGAGACAGAGAGGGGATTTTCTATAAAACCCTACACACTAAATATACCATAATAGGACAAACATGGGGTGGGATATTGCTTAGACACCTTTTTTTTTTTTGTTCTATACATTTAGTCATTGCTGCCACCCACTAGTAGTAAGAGGTTGAGTGCAGGGCTTAATTTTGTATGTTTGTATTTGCTTTTGTATTACAGAGCCATGTCACAGTGCTTCAGCTCACCCCATGTGTGCCATATTAAGGGTTTATTTATTTAAATGTACATAGGAATTTGGGATAGTGAGAAGGTACCTTTTTTTGCTTTTTTTTGTTTTAATAAATCACTCTTAATTCTGTGTAATGTAAAAAAAAAGTGTGGAAAGCAGCATAGGAGTTTGGCAAGATTGTGTGAGTAGTTAGTATTATTGTTAGGTGGCGTAAAAGCACTACATACTGTAGGTGCCAATATGCAAGTCCTGGGAACAGCAGTTTGTTACAGTACAGCATCCCTCACCTTCACTTACCTGCTAAACGCAAGGATCCCTTCCTCCTCCTCAATACTGACACTGTAAATTGAAAAAAAAGACACGGTTATTAAGATACAACGTAGTCAATGTATATGTAGCTAATTTTGTGTGTTTCTATTTAGTGATGTTTTTATGTATATGTCTGTGAGTGTATACTACATAACTGAAAATACCACACTTCTATGCTCAAGTCACGATTTCTCTCTCTACATATCTCTCTTTACTTATATGTCAGGTGAGGGGTTGGAGGGGAAACATGGTGTTTCCCCCTCCCACATATCAATCAGCAAATCAGTAAGGGGAGAAGGAAACATTAATGGCAGCAGTGACAAGGCGAGAACTGTAACTGTAGCTTGAAACAGCAGTGCCATAATGGCTTCAGCAACTGAATTCTGCCATACCATGTGCAAATATTTTGGATGCATAGTAAGGAAGTAAAATGTTTCTTTGTTATGTCCTAGCCAGCCCCAGGTTTTCAGATTTTTTTCATCTGCACACATGGCGTTCTTGTACATTATCAACTAAAATGTATTTATTTTAACAGTTCTTATAAAGTGCTCTCTACAATTTAAGGAAAAAAGAACATTGGTAATTATACAAATGGGGGATATAAATGGAGAACTGTGAATGCAAGGTACTATGCAAAAGGACACGCAAGTTGTAAATATAATGGTGTTATAATGGTTAATGATACTTTTAGAATCCATTTCAATGTGAAAACTTGGCGTGTGTGACAAATAATTTGTGTGTACCAAAACTCTAGAAATATCTCTGGGATGTAGACTACTTAACAATCAATTTGCAGATATGTAAACAGAAAGAATGAAGTCTGTAGCGGAATGAACCTTGGACTGTCACCCTTATTCCTGCTATGGGCTGTCCGTAGCTTGTCCCCCTTGTTATTTCCTATGTTTTGTGCTCCTAGTCCCTGGATCATCTTGTTCTTTCCCCTGTTCGTCTGGCCGTTCAGTAAAATAATAGCCACCTTGCCTATTAACAACGTCTTGTTTGACAACCGAACAAATTACCGAACGACCAGACTACCCATATGTGGAGTGTGCCACTCGTTAACCACAGTAACCTCTGTTCACACCTCCACCAACCGCAATAACTGGAACATTCCAAGCAGTAGGCTGGGCGGTCACCATTCGTATATGTGCGAACACGTGTCAGCGGCCATCTTTAGTAGCGAACAGAGACAGCAGTGTTTGGTCGTCGAGTGCATGGAACGAAAAGCGGACACTCGGTGGCGCAAACACCTCTGGGACTTCCATCCTCCATTCGTTTGTGGGGATTCAGACGAACAGAGTGGCGTTCGGGAGGAGCAAACTCCCGAACAAGATACACAGAATAATGTCTGCATGAACAAGTTCATGCCTGGTGTTTCGTATATTTAAAACTCCCGAAAGAGACCGACTGCACAGCCTAATTTCATGGAACCTTTTTAGGCAGGCACCTTCTGTGCAGTCGGTCTAAACTATACCCGGTGGCGTTTTGGCTGCATTTGTGGAATCTGAGCGCTTTTCGGATATCGTGGGCGCTTAGACCCAGGCTATCCAGGGATTTATGACTTAAGGGGGTACCTTGTGGAGAAATTTATGTTTTGGGGTGATTAATATTATACATGTCCTGGACCTGAGAGTTAATGTAATTATGGTGTGTACTTTGTCCCAGTCTACTCTCTGATCCAGCGGGGAATGCACCTGGAATGTGTATTTGGAAACCCCTTGCATTCACATAACAGACCATGTGTGGCTCCATTAAAATCAGTTAAACCCCGAGATCTGAGTGTCATCCAGTTGCTGGGAAGGTGGTGGGAGATTCCTGGATTACTTTACGGTTTTTGGCTGTTCCCTTGGAGTGTTGTACTTGTTGCTGAGTGTATGTTGAACTAACCAGCGGAGGAGAATCCCTGCTAGGACTAGCGCTCCGCTACAAAGCCCTAGTAAAGAAACTAATTTCTATGCAGGGTAAATACCAGTTCTGGATCAAAGGGGAAGATTGGGCTGGATTTATATGTCAGTGCTTTTCATTACAAAATGAATATTATCATGTGTATACATTTTGTAGCGATGGAATAGTTTATATGGAGTGTCTCATCCTTTATGGTTATAGATCATAAAGACATTATCTTTTGATTTTGAGTAAAACTGGCATTACTTCAACAGAACAAATATTTAAATTTTCATATCCACAAATCTATCATTCTAAGTAAATTTGGGAAATCTGTCCTCTTTTGGCCATTGCAAACACAATAATGCTGTACAGGTTTTCAAAGAGTGTTTATTTCATTTTTAAAATCTGTCTTTAAACTAGAATGCTTTCTTAAATATCTTTACTCTCTGGAACTCTTAAAAAGCAAAAGTAATTGCACCATTTTTTTAGCTAACAAAAAGCTGAATCAATAACTGATTTCTATCTATGAATCATAAACTTGGAATTATTTTAATGCTAGTTGGTAAATCAAAACATTCTTAACATTCTTGTGTATGTCTCTGACTGTAAAAACCTATAGCATTAAACGTGGACATAACCTAAAGTTATTTTTTATTGGTAAAATCATTTTGAAAGCTCTGAATAATAATTTTTTTTTTAAACTTCCTGCTTGCCAAATTGCCTTTGTTTTAAGTGATTTAGAATAGATTTACTGTTTTTTTTTTTGTTTTTTTTACAGGCCTATTTTTTATCAGATACTTTAAAGGTAGCCCGTTTAAGTGAATTTTTTTTCTCTCTTTCTTTCTGTCTTTTTTTTTTTTTTCATCTCCACGGCACATATGATTTGTATTGCACAAGCAAGTTTGTTCCTGAAATATTTATTTAAGTGAGTTCTATGGCATTGTACATAGTTATTTTTCTAGGTGAAATACCTTTACCCAATTAAAGAGCTGTAAAAGCAGAGCTGTCTTTGTGTACTTGAAGCTATTATGCTTAAGCATTTCTGGCAAATGCAGAGATGACAGTTCAAAACACATGCGCTTCATACTTAATAGTTTTAGAGAGAGTTTCCTGATAAATAAAATCTTCTATATTTTAAGGATAGTCCTGTGGCATTTTCTAGATAGTTTTTCCATGACAAGTAAGCCCTGCACTAAATTTGAATTAGTTATAATAAACTATAAGAATAAACCAACTGTAAACTATAAGAATAAACCAAGTAAAAAAAAACAAACATACGAACAACGGTATGTAAATACATATACTTGACAAAACTCCTGATATGAGGCTAATTTCTAATGTGCCTTCTAAATATCTGCCGTAACTTATCTCTTGTGTCACTTTACCCAACTATTTCTAGAATGCAAGCTTGTTTGAGCACTGCCCTTTTACACCCTCAGATCCTGTGCATCCAAGTCATCTTGCAAATACGTGTCTGTTAGTCCACCCATTACACAGCAATGTGGATATTGTTGGCGCTTTATAAATAAACAATAATAATAACAGTAAGTAGATGTTTGTGACTAAAAAAAACGAACCGATTGCCAATCTCCAGGCTTGTGTTTAGTGGCTCACTGCTAATAATGTTCCCCTCCCATAGATTACATCCACATCTAGTGTTTACTAGGCACCAAGCAGCTACAACTGGACAATAGAATTGTAAAGGAAGCACTATACACAGGTGAGCTATGAATGTTCCTCTCTAGAACATTGGTGCTCCACAGTGAGGATCTGCAAGCCTCATTGTAAATTCATCAAAAAATAATCTGTAGGCTTCACAATGTAATGGACAACATGCAGATAAAGTTTTGGCCACAAGGCCTTAGGCATGTACAAAGTAATACAAATGAATCAAATATATAAATACCAATGGATTAAAGTCCAAACAGAATAAAGGGAGTTCAAAGTGGTATCCACAGGTATTTGTTTATTTCACTTGTATTACTTGTTTCACTTGAATCTACATTTTGTCCTTGTGATCCAATAAACTCACTCGCTATGCATTACATTGTGATGCCTACGGATTTCTTTTTTTTAATTCTTTATTTTATTTTGTGCAACAAGATGTACAGACAAGCCTGTGGTGCCCCAACAGCAGGCACAGGCGCAATTAAGCAATGCTTTATCATGGCAGAATACAGTCGCACATTTTGGTGTTACATGGTGTAACATGGTGTAAACATATGGTCATTAACAATAGGTATGAGAAAATACCCAAATAAATAATAGGATACACAAACATTACCCTTAAGACTGTGCTGCTGCATACCCTCCCAATATACACTGAAATTGGAGCAGTAGTCTCCAGGGAGCTCAGGTACTTTCTATGGTAGGGGTCTGTGGGTTTAAAAACTCAGACATCTGACCCACCCTTCGTTGTACACACCATGCCCGGACCTGGTGATCTCATAGTGATGGCGCCAACAGACAGTCTTTGGTTACATGTCTTGGTAGCGACGCCGCGCATGGGTCATAGGCCCATCTTGTGCGAGTAAGGTGGCCCCCGTGGGACAATTATGCTTGTGGCAACCCTTCAGCTTAGGGCTATGCAAAAAAATGATGTCTTAGGTATAAAAAATATGCGTGTTGTCTCAATCGTTTATGGTCTAAGGCTGTGCAGTTTAGTACTTAGCAGGCTGGGGTGCCTTAGTTAAATTTCACCTTATTGCGGTGTTGCCGCTCCTAAGTAAATCTTAATAGCAGACAGTGAGGTGATAATAACGAGGAATAAAAAAAAAAAAAATATAGAATATATAAAATGTAATAAAAGTTAAGACATGGAGAGTTATCAAAAACATGTACATTTGCCGTTTGTCTCTTGTATGTATAGAAACATTGCCTTCTGGCGTGCCATAAGCTTAGTACTTAACTATGGGTTACCACAGTAGCCTTAGGAGTGAACGTTTCTACACTGGGAAAGAGGCTGGCACAGTCCCGGTGGAGTGTTAGCGGGGTCAGGACTGAGGAGGCCCAGGAGACGCCAGTTGTTCCCCGGCTGGTTAGGTCTTGGTCAGGTTCAGCAATCGTGATTTTTTGTGTGCTGTTCCCGCTTCGTTGACTGATCGTCTCTCTAGGCTGGACCCCTCAGATGTGGAGGTTGTAACTGTGGCCTGTGTGGTGGCAGTCTGCTGCAATAGGTGTAACGCCTTCAGGAAACCCGCTGGGTCTTCCTGTGCCGACAGGGTTAGGACAGAGTCCCCTTGTTGCACCACAAGAGTGCCCGTATCTTATCCCATTTTATCCATCCATCGCAACGGTGGGGGTGCTTCTTGATTGGGTCAGGATTGCAGATTTAATAGATATGTCCCTGGTAATGGCTATGATGTCCCTGGGTGCGTCCGCGGGGGCGGTTGAGGCCTTCCGTATTCGGAAAGCGGTCATGATGGGTGATGCTCCCACTGTGGGTCTCACTCCTAGAGCTGCCACCATCTGGGCCCATGCTCTCGGGCGCCCCGCGGATCCGCACATTTTTCCTGGCCTCTACTGATGTGACCGCTCGGGTGAGTCGTTGTATTTGCTCGGACATTGTTTTCATTTGGGCCCATGTCTCCAACAGCTCCTGCTCTCTCCTCCCCTCTCTAGTTTCAGCCCCTTTGATTCTAGCCGCGTGGCTGTCAACCTCGGTGTGCACGCCAGCTAGGTCGGCCTTCCAGAACTCCCTTAAATTCACCAATAGTTTTCTAATATCCCCCTTTGTGGAGGGTGAGGCGTCGGAGTCGGAGTCGTCGCTCCTGTACACCCCGTTCAAGGCTGGTGTACTGCTGTCATCCACTACAGAGTCTTCCATGGAGCTCGAGTCTCGTGGACCCATGGGCGCCATCTTGGGCAGTGCATGCTGCTCCGGCCTTTCAAAAGACGCGTGGATGTCTGCTTGCTTAGTGCTTCCCGAGTGGGTCAGCTTACAGTTTCTGCATCCCATTTTTCAACGGGGGGGGGGGTCCTGGAGTACTCAGGTATTAATATTGCCGTCTTTCAGGTTTTTATCTGTGGTTTTTAAATCTGTATAGCTGTGCGGTTTGCAGGAGCTCCACACCAGCACGTCTTGTTCCTTCTACGGATTTCTTTTAATAAACAAAAATCTTTATTTATATTTTTCATACAAGCAAATTTGAACAAATACAGTGGACATATGATATAAGGGATTCAAGTAGTATCCCCTGATAGCATTAAGAAGCTAATCTGTTAGTAATTATAGGTACTTTGGGTAGATTTTGCATGAGGTAGCAAAATAGTAACAATTGTAATATGCTTAAGAGAATAAATATTACTGGAGGTGGGAGGCTAAAAATCTCAATTGGAGGATTGTAGAAAAGGGAAGGTACTGCAAATGGGGTTTAGAACACGAGGGGTGAAGATAACGTTTGTTGCAAATCTTCCCTAAATTCACTTGAGAGAGTTGGATAGAAGTGGGTGTTGGGAGGGATGGGGTGGGGGCAACAAAAGGAAATGCTGGACTGAGAACTTTATACAAATACATTGGAACAGATGGTAGGACAATATAAGAATCAAAGAAGAGGTGTGAGGAAGGGGGGAAACAAAAGAGAGAGTGTATCCGGATGCATGCACCGTAGGGAGAGGAGAGTAAAGAAACAAGGTATCATGCCCTCGCTTGGGCTTGGCCCAAAACTTACCTCCATCGCTCCCCTCCGCCAAACGCCGGACCCTGTTGCACTAAAGGAAGGTGCTTCGTTTACATATTCCGACACTGAGAAGGGGAGGCATCTGCAAGAAACAGGGGATGATCCCAAGGATTCTTAAAGGGTAAGAAGGTGTTCTTTAAAGAGGCAGGTAGGACACCTAGAGGGGGTGTTCATTCTATTGTATTTAAAGCTGCTCATACCTGCCAAAATGAGAGAAGGATGGAGTGAGAGAAGGTGCTAGTGTGCTTTGTGAAATTAGAGAGAATGAGATGGTACACTCACTGATTAGATTATTCTAGTTAAATGTAGAATTTTGGGTGTATCATGTAGTGTTGCTGTGAGTCTATCCATCCCAATTGCTTCATTATTTTTTGTGTACCCTTGGTCTTGCTAGGAATGCTATTTTTAGGCCACAGTTCTCCAATGGCTCTATGGGCAAACAATGCATTTTATAAACCCATTCCTTGTGTGTTACACATATGGTAAGAGAGGCTATGGCTTCCAAGATATGTGACCAGTCCCTCGCTTCTTCTGGAGGACCCAGATAATTTTCTCAAGTTGTGATATAGGGTAGTGAAATTTGGGAGTGTGATACTAATAGGTTATATATTGAAAATATCTGTCCTTTCTAGGCTGTGGAATTAAGCCTCATAAGTTTAAAAAGGTGTTAAGGAATCTGCGTCTGTTGTCCTATCACTGGGTAGGAGACAAAACTGCACAGTTGTACATATTGATAGTACGTCATGTTGTACTTTTGATATATCGATACAGTCAGATGTTGTAAGAAAGTGTATTCAGGTAAATTTGAGTAATTAATGTTGTTAAAATTCAGTCTGGTTATATTTCTGTTTGCAAATTGGATGAAGTGTTTAAATATAAAGCCATAATTTGTTATGTAAAATGAGTTTAAAGGGGAATAAAAAGGAGGAGAGTTTAAATTTGTCTTTAATGTGGTCTTACAAGTTTAGAGAGTTAGTGATCACTGGTGATGGCAATGGGACTAAGGGGCGATGTCGTCTTGGGAACCAAACATACAGAGAAGGAAAATCATTGCAAAGATCAGGTGCTCTAAATCAATCCATTTTTGTTGGTCAGGTGACAGATGTTGAGACAGTTTCTACTGCCACCAATGCAAATCCATGTGCATCTTCAGCTGATGCAAAGCTAATGATTGAGGGTACTGTATTGCTCGCAGCAAAACCTGGCAACACTTTGAGTGCCTTCAAGTAAGCTTACTTTCAAAGTGCAAATTATGTGGCAAGGAAGAGTACATTGGTAAGTGAAATCACATCTGCAAATTATTATTATGTTATTTATATAGCGCCATCAAATTCCGCAGGGCTTTACAATGGGTGGACGAACAGACATGTATTTGTAACCAGACAAGTTGGACACACAGGAACAGAGGGAGTGGGGTAAAATGACACAAAAAGGTAAGGATAGTATTAGACTAGTGACAGTTGCAGAAGGGGAATCAGTCGGGGAGCTATTAACAGTTTAATTGATACGCTTTTATGAAGAAGTGTGCTTTTAACAATTTTTTGAAGGAGTGGAGACTGGGTGAGCATCTAACGGAAGCGAGATCCACAAGAACGGTGCAGCCCTCGGGAAATCTTGAAGGCGAGCATCAGAGGTGGGAGTACGGACAGAAGATAGACGTAAGTCTTCAGCAGATCGTAAGGGCCTAGACGGGACATACTTGTGTATAAGGGAGGATAGATAGGTGGAGCAGCATTATGCAGCGATTTGAAAGCAAGAACCAGAATTTTAAATTGCCAATGTAGGGACTGATAGAAGGGTGAGGCATGGGAGGTGCACGCGGACAGGAAGATGAGCCTCGCTGCCGCATTCATTATGGACTGTAACGGCGCAAGTTGGGGGCACGTAAGACCACTGAGAAGCGGATTACAGTAGTCAAGGCGAGAAAGGACATGTCTATTACCACATGTCTATTACTGAGAGAAGAAGCAGAACTAGAAATTACTAGAGCAGACAGCAGGTACACTAGTGCTGTACTTGATTCTGTGTAGTTGTCATAACCTACCACAGGTGCTCATCTATTACTAAAAGATAATGGTTCAGTGCTAAATAATCTAAAAGAAACTAAAATAAAATGTAAAAGCAGCAACCTATAGGAATGAGGTCCCTCAATAAACCTCACATGGAATAGGATAAACAAAAATGGGTATATAGGTCGCGCTAAAGGGACAAGGAGGTGAAATAAATGAAATAAATAAAAGTGATAGAAATGCCATTTGATAAAGCCCTGTGTGGTGTAACGCGTTTTGGCTATTATTAAGTTTGTTATATATATTGATATATTATATTTTAATAAAGGAATATCGGCCCTTATTTTTTGCCTATATACTTTTAATTCCTTTTATTTTATATTTTTAATTTGAATTACCTGGTCATCAATTTGGATTGAAGTACGCCAATTTCCAAGAATCCTAAGGTGGGGATTGTACCACCTGCGCCATCATACTGAGCAGTAGTTCCTGCTCATGTACATGTGAGTATTTTACCATTTTTTATTTGTTTTTATATAAATCAGTGAGCACTATATACGTCTCTTTTTTTATATACCGAGGAATTGCCCAGGACCCCATCACCTATATCCTACCAGTGGGGGATTGACGCCACTGAACGCTAAGAATACTTGAGCAAAGTTTTTTTTGCTCACGCCAAGGTGAGTCATTTACCTACTTATAGACCCATACCTGGAAACTTTATAGACATTCTACACTATTGGAGTTCTTCTTCCTCCTTTTTTTTATGTATCTACGTATTGACAAGCATTCCAAGACATCCTCAACATAAGAAGATTCAGATATCCATTTGGACTGTATACTCTCCTAGAACAACACAGGTTTATTTATAATTTGGGACTTTTCTATCACTTTTATTTATTTCACCTCCTTGTCCCTTTAGCGCGACCTATATACCCATTTTTGCTCATCTATTACTACTATCACCACCATTAGACATAGAAGGGTCGAGCATAGTGCCAGTAGTTAACAGAGGCAATTTGGACAGGAACAGTCGCATCCCCGATTATCCAATGAATTAAGAAAAATAAAACTGGAAATAAATAGAAGCAAAAATAAAAAGTTTCATTCATTGAATTAGAATTGTTTTCCTGACTTGTGATTTAAAAATAATTCCAGTAAGATATGGGTTATTTGCTTTACAGTGTGCTTCTGTACTACTGCTTCTGCAATGGAAACATTTTTCCCTTTGTGAAATACACAGTGTGAGGCTACAGTTTACTGCATAAGTAATCCTTGCCTACACTAAATGTGCAGGTTCATTTTAAACTCTTTGTAAAAAAAAGTATTCTAAAATGTGTTGCAGGTGCTGGTGGTCATCTCCTTTCAAATGTAATTCATTATGCTTTTGCCCTACCTGACTGACTTGTGAGGTGCGTGTTACCCCAACAGATGCAGTTGGGAGAAACTAATAGGGCACTGCTTTTTTTCCCCAAGGATGGTCACTTCTTTTTCCAAGGAAAAAGTGACTAGGCATGGACAGTTGATGACACATTCACACTTTCCATCCTAAGAAGAACAAAGCTTTCTCACACAATCAGTCTGTGAATAGGTGGTCAATTGCCCACTAAGCTCTTTGGATATATCCCCATTTTTGATTTTGAAATGACTCTGGCTCCCCATTTTTCACAATACAAGATAGCAAAAGAAAAATCATAGTGAAAGTAAGTTCTCACTTTGTATTTTTAAAAAATCCATATATGTACATAGTAATCTGATGTTGTCAACTCAGAATCGTCATTGTAAAAAGGGCTGATATTGCGTAACCATTAGGTCATGTAATCTTGTAGTTAATTTTGCATCTCAGCACAGTCATAGTCTACATTTTTGCTACTGTTCTGGCTGTCTGAATGGCTTTTGGTTACACAGAGTTATTTACTAAAGTGAGAATTAAAAGTGAATTAAAGGACCACTCCACACCTCATAAACACTTCAGCTTGCTGAAATGCTTTACGGGTAAGGAGTAGTCTAGTTGAAGCTCAGTTTATAAAAGTGCTGATTTCTATGAGAAATCAGCCCTTTTATAAATTTGTCAGGGAACACCCCTGTGGCTGTAAATCAAACTGCCAGGGAGGATTCCTTCTTATGTCCGTTAGCTCCCCTGAGCTAACGGGAGTGGCAGGCACCCTCTACTTGAGTGTGCCTGCCTCCCCACTCACCAGCTCATTGGCTCCAGATCTGCAGCCTTTGCAAGCTCTTTTAGCATATACCCCCAATAAATACATGCATGTATTCATTGGGGGTATGTCTACTAAACAGTGATGTATTTTTTCCCCCCATGTGGGAAGTGGAGTGATCCTTTAAAAGTGACTTTTAAATTTAAGGTCAGAGTAGCCAAACTTGATGCATATCTGACTTAGAGAAAGTTCACAGTTCAGCTATTTTGAGATTAAAATGAAAATGTTAGGTTTCGCTTGTTTTTCTTTATTTTGTTTGAATATATTTGTCCATCTTCAACCTGTTTCAGTACAACTCTGCAAATCTTCTCCAATGACTTGAATGAAATACCAAAAATACCAATGGAACCAGCATGCATACATTTTTAGAACATTTGGGTAAAACTTCCCATTGTGTCAAGAGAAGGACCAACCAACAGGGTGCTAGGCAAACAACTAATGAGCATGTAGGTGATGTGTGAAGGATAGCAAGTCTCCTTCCACTCCGCAGAATTTAATATTTGAAGTGGACAGACTGGGTTAAGTAAAGTGTTTTGTTTTTTGTTTGTTTTTTATTTTTTATAACAGATGATATACAGTACATTACTTTTGCATTGGTATATGACATGATTCATTGAAACCGCATAATATAAAAGACAAAACTCCAAGCTTAAGGAAAACATGGGACGCCAGCTGCCCTAATGAGATATAATATAAACTTCTATAAACTCAGAATGTCATGAATTCACTATGTCAACATTCCAAATGAAAAATTAGATGGCTTAACTGTAACAGGTAACCCTAACCAAAGGGGACATTGGGGGTAGGGGTTACATAATATTCACCTGTGTAGGTGGCAATTTGGATTAAGTGCCAAAACAAGCAATAAAAGTAACTGTAACAGGTAACCCTAACCAAAGGGGACATTGGGGGTAGGGGTTAGATAATATTCACCTGTGTAGATGGCAATTTGGATTAAGTGCCAAAAAACTTGATATCAAGCCTTTCTAGCCAAGACATCGGATGAATGTGATATAAAAGTGTAGTGTTTGAAAACAAGCGATAAAAGTAACGCATCAAATAATGTTCCCACCCTACCCAACAGCAACTGTAGTCAGGTTCTGCACAAAGTCCCCTGTTGCCCTCTCGGAACAAACGGGATAACTAAGGTTGGGTTGCACACATGGAAATAGCAAGAAACCACACCATACCAATAAAGAAGAAATCTTTGTTACATACATGCAAAAGGCGAAACAGTTTAGAAACAAATACAAAATGTTTAAGCATACCATGCAAAGTTAACAAATGTGTACACCATTCATTAACAACAATAAAGTGCAAAACATTCAGTGTATCAACACATATACTGAGCTAGAGCTGGAGACCAAACTTCCTACGTTTTGGCTACTTCCTTTTTCAAAAGATCTCAATCTGCCATGATCTCAGGTATCTTATATAGCTGAATAAAAACTAAGTGCACACCCGCTAAAAACTCAATTATTTGTTCTAATAAACCCACTCATCCTACACATGGGCCATAGGTTGGGCCTCTGCCATCAAGTCAAAATCTTGAAGACCAAGTGACTTATGAAATGTGGAGGCCTCCGTGGCCAAAAAGAGACTGTAGACAGTCTTGTCCTTTGTCACCACAAGGGACTGTGATGCCCCCCTCAGGTACTGCAGGCCTGCTGTTTGCAGCAGTCTTATAACATGTGCAAGAGATTTGTGCCATTGCAATGTGCTTCTGGTGAGGTCTTGAAAGAAGGTTAGATTTGCCTCCTCCCTCAAATAGGTAATGCATCTTGCCCCTTAGTGCTGCCATGATGGTGCTCTTGGCGTGTAGATGGGCAATGGACTATGACATCGCTCAAGAAATTAGATGCAGCCTGCCTTGTCTGTGGCAGGCAATATGCCCTGTCAAAGCTTTGCTTCTTTGCCTGGGTCGGTGGAAAGATGGATGCCACCAGTCGTCTTAGGCAATGAGGCAATTCCTCAGTAGTGATGTCGCGAAGCTGCCTTCAACATGGATGCTGTCCAGGAAGTAGGAGGGTCTGGGAGGGAGGGTCTGCCGGAGATTGGCAGGGATGTGTCATCTGACCGGAGTTCGCCACGAACGGTTCGTGGCGAACGGTTCGCGACATCACTATTCCTCAGGTGTGATTGTGTCTAGCATGCCACGTATTTTAATGTGATTTCATCGGTTACCGTACTCCATAATGGACCTCTACATGACAACTATGTGAGCTGTTTGTAATTGTTTGGCAGTGTCCCTTAACCCCTTAAGGACACATGACATGTGTGACATGTCAAGATTCCCCTTTATTCCAGAAGTTTGGTCCATAAGGGGTTAAATTGGAAAGATCTGCTTGAATGTAAGTGACCACTTGGACATCTGCTTTAAACAGAGCTATATCAGCAGCTAGCATTTTTTAGCATTAGTGATTTAAATGAAAAATTGTGCTAGATAGAGGACTTGGACCAACAAACAGATAGCCAAACCAACAATCAATCAGGCTTGGTTTGGCTAGCCTTCATTTTCTGGTAATATGAGATAGACAAGAGAGCTACATTTACAGAACAAAATTTTGTTGTTTAATTATTTTGCTTCCTGGAGAAATATAACAATCAAAACGTATTTACTGGAGTCTTTACTATAATTTTCGTGTTAACCATTCTGGTTGGGAGATGAGTCCATTTATCATTGTATTATCTCTATTAGTGTTTCCTGGTGCTTGCCACACACATAGATGGTTTAATGTAAACTCAATTCCTCTTTTTCGGAAGCAGTGGAATCTGACATGAAAAGACGTGTTCAAATCTTCAACCAGTATTGGTTTGTTGTTTTATTTTGATGACTGTATAGAAGATTAAGTTGTATGAACTGAACAGACATGGCATTGCAGGTAATCATAAACATTAATTTTGCTAATTCCAGAAAAACATTCCTGATCGCTTGACATGCTGACACACAGATACTTTAGCTCTCTGCCTGAGTCAGAAAAACAAAAGGGTATATTATTGCACGTATTTTGTTTCTAGCTTTGCTAAAAAAAAAATTTAAGCATCGACAATCATGACTGTACCTACTACCATCAAAATACAAGGAAATGTGAGACATTACAGTGATAAATATTAAAAGGGAACTTCAGGCCAGTATAGACCCATTTATTTTGTTTTGCAATGAAATACATTGTTTTTACCATTTAGTCCAAAAACGATACAATGCATTAGAAATGTGTTGGTGCCTGAAGTGTCCATTGAAGCTTAAATATTTTTACACCATTTAAAGTAGCAGAGATCTGCAAGAGGATTGTAGCGTACCATGCAATACCCAGACGCATTCCTAGGTCAAAAATATACCTGGGACTTTAGCTCAATACAAAACTTGATGATCCCTCCCAAACTTTGTCTCTGGCTTCTGCCCACCCCTGACCACTCCAAAATGCTAACTCTTCTCACTTTAAAGTCCATTAATATTTAAACTGCAACTTTTTAACCCCTTCCTGCTCTCTCACTGGCCCAATATGTCTTCCTGCTGTCTCCAAAGCAATCTAATAAGATCATGGCATTGGTGGAGGTCAGTTATTGTCACATATACACTGTAGGTCCCCAATGCTTCTCTTTGTAGAATTGTGGGCCCATGGTGCATACACCATGCTGTAACCTACTTCTTTTAATTTTTTTTTTTTTTTTTTTAAATTCTTTATTTTTGGTATGCAGGTAGGTACAACATTACCTGTATCGCCACAACAGCGTTAGCAGGCTCAATAATCACATTTATAACAATTGTGTGGTATGTTAAGTTTGCATACATTTTTTAAATAAAATAAAATAAGTAGTGGTAGAGTAAACAAGCTATTATCAATATAGTTTTGAGTTCAACTGCAAGTTTTGTTCCTTTCTAGGCCTAGATATAACATTCCTAGGTACTCACAGGGTTAACAAATATGTAGAGTGGGTTAGCGGTTGTTTTTTTTTTTAGAGCTAGAACAATAACATTATAATATTGAGGTTAGGTTGTCACTATGAAACAGGTTAGCAAGTTTTAGGTAAGACTTTTTTAGTCTATTAACGACACTTATACTGTAGGTATCCATATCGAGGTAGGCGTGCCATGAGTGATTTGTACGAGGTTCTGATATAAATGTGAACTAGTTAAAACACAATAACGATTAATCAGTAAGTTAGCTTCGGTGAAGTAACTGAGGGGATCTAGATAGATGAGTGAGTGCAATCTGCTGAGATACGATCAGGCATAAAATTAACTTTGACATATGTGTATTAATATTGCCTGGTTCGGTGCCGGCGAACTGGGTATGACTGTAATTCCTGAGGGGGGCATGGGTACCTTGCTCGAGGGCACATGGCACTGACAGCCAATGCCTCGGCTCGGCATAGCCATATCGCCTCTGGGGGGTCCCGTATATAAGGCTTAAGTCTGATTAATTTTGGATCTAGTAACAATGGGGGCGTTAAGAAAACATATGTTCAGAAGGATAGTATAAGTCTAAACTTCGGGCGGTCATTTTTATCTTTGCGCCTTTTAAAAGGTGTATGACTTGCGTGTTGCGCATAAACAGATGAACTATAAACAGGTTAAACATGAATGGTTGCAGACTGCCTTAGGTTATCACTGGTTAGTGGATGTCTAGACACTTGTGTCAGCTGGAGGGGCTAGGTAGCATGTCATCGTAAGAAATACAAGTTTGAAATCATATTTACTATATATCACAAGTATGTTAATTTTAAACCGCTGCATCATGGTTAATGAGACCAGTGTAGAAAGAATTGAGTGGTGATGTCTCTGGGAGTGGGACTCTTGTGAGTGGCTGGCAGAAAACATAGAGCGTACAGTGCTCTCGAGAATATGGGTAAAGATGTCCCAGAGTAATATATAGTCCCCATGTTATTTTTCTGTGGTGGGCCCTATCGAGTCCGTAGTGGTCGAGAGTAGGGCAAAGCTGTAGCCATCGGTATCATGGAGTCAGCGTTAGCCGTCTGTGTGACTGTTAAGGTTAGTCGGGTTGTTGGTCGGGTAGCTGTGGGGTACTGTGGATGCTTCCGTCCACTTCGTTTGTATTACCTTCCCAGTGTCTGGCGTTGTGTCAGGTTCCCCCAGAGCATGTGTGGTGTCACTCCTAGGAGGTGACCGCTGCGTAGGTAATCGGCGTGGAGTCTCGGGGAGTGAATGATGTGGCTTTGCCCAGTGTCCTGGTATGGGTTGAAGGAGTATTGTTGGTTAGCTCCGCCTGGGTGAGGGATTCAAGTGGCAGGCCCAGGGTCTGCAGTAAGGCCCGTGCTTCGTGCATGTCCTGGATGCTATGCGTAGTCATCCCTTGTTTCACCGTTAGTGCCCTTGGGGATCGCCAGCGATACTCGATGTTGTGGGACTGGAGCACGGAGGTGATCGGCTTGAGTGACCTACACCAGGCCAGGGTGCCTCCAGATAGGTCCGGGTAGAACGTCAGGTTCATGGCCTCAAAGCGGAGGGGGGTTCTTCCCCGTAGGGCTGCAAGAATTGTTGCTTTTTCTTTACGTTTGCGGAGAGTGATTATCACATCTCTTGAGGCTGCGGCCGGAGCATTCGCAGGTTTAGGGACTCTAAAGACCTCCTCTGGGGCAGGTATTGTGGTTTGACTGTTTGTCAGAATCACTGGCAGTAAGCGTCCCATGACTTTTGGCAGATCAGCCTCCGATATTTCTTCAGGAACTCCCCTGATCTTGATATTATTTTGCCGCCTGGAGTCTTCCTGCGCTGCCATGCGACGTTCAAGTTGCTGGTTCTGCTGTTGCAGCTCCTGTATGGAGTGCTGCAGTGCGGTTACGTCCTGGGCCTGGGCCTGTGAGGCTCCCTCCAGAGTGGAGATGCGGCCTGTCAGGCCTTGTATGTCCGTGCGGAGCGCTGTGACATCCTCGTGGATGTGTTTCTGCAGGTCCGCTAGCAGTGTTTTGAGGACTGCTGTGGTAACTGGCTGTGAGTCTGTCCCGGCTCCCTGTTGTTGTACCTTTTGCTTGGGGTTGGGAGTCGGTGTGTAGTCTTCCTCCATGTCGTCGGATAGTTCCTCGGAGAAATCCGAGCATCCGCCATGCAGCGCCGCCATGTTTGACTCGCAGGTGCCCCGGGCCTGACTCCACATTTCCCCTATCGTAAGTCCCGATGTGGGCTTGTGTGGGCCCATTTTTTTCCCCCTTCGGCCCATACGTACTCAGGGTGGATTCCGTTGGTCCTGGTGTAAGGGGGGGTTATTTTATGTAGTTTTGACTTCGTTTAGGGCACGGAGCTAGTCTCTCTTGCGACCGTTCTCTTCGGCGTTCAGGCTCCGCCTCTACTTCTTTTAATTTATTAGTAGCTGACATGGAAAGGCAAATAATACTAGGATGTTGGATTCTCCAAAAATAAACTAGCTGGTATGTGTGAAGTATTGGTCAGATTTGACAAAGAGAGGATTATGGGTGTAAGGTAGACTTAAAAAAAAAAACAACAATATATGTGAACACAACCCCAGTGAAAATAATATAATATGAAAGCAAACTAAGACTTCTTATCTCTAAGGTGAAGTATCCAGATGAATCCCCGAAGACCTCCTCCTGTCTTCAATAGATATACACAGAAAAATAGGGGACAATCTGCTAAATACAAATAAAACAAAAAAACATAGCATATAACTGTGTGGAGACTGGTATTGATGTGCAATCACAAATGGTCACTCACAATTTTGAGGAGTTAAAAAAGCCTTGAATGGTGTCTTTATGGAGTTAAAGCAGCTTTAAATGGTATTTTTCCGTATTCAGTATGTTGTTCCTCCTCACATATTCATCAGAAAATAGGTATATATGTCTCAAAGAGAGAAAATGTACAAAAATGTAGTGCACTTCCGGAATATAATAAAAAATATTTTAATGACTTACATTCAAGAATAAAACAAGCAGCATGTCACCATAAACGTCCTACGCGTTTCGTCCTTAAAATGGACTTCCTCAGGGACTTGGTATGATAAAGTGCAATCAGAAATAGCAGCAATAATAACAATATCCCCCCCCCACAGTCCTTTATATACACCCCCATTTAATATTTGAAGTCTTTCAGCTGGTGTTCAATTTTCATTTCGGCGGTATGGAGTCAGGTGACGTCATCACGTCCGCCACGTGCGTTCCACCATGCGTTCCACAGACCCGGAAGTGGGTCGCGGTCGTCACTCTCTCTTTTCTATTCACATGCATTGACTCAAAATGTATACAAACAGGTGGATAAAACGAAAAAGGGGAGGAACAGATAATTAAAAGATACTCTGGACGGCACTACAAACTGAATAAAAGATCAAATAAATGTACATTCTCACTAAGGTCTAAAATTAAAGACACATATGTATAGGTATATATCCCATTTTCATTAGATTTCACAAAACGTTTTCTCACATACTTGTCACACATATTCCCTTCTTATTACATAAAGTGCGTAAATAGTACTATGACCCAACATCTTGGATAATTTTAAAAAATATAACAAACTATACATATGTAGTATATAAACAATGAACCCATTTACATTGCACTCCTTGTCTCCTTCTTAAGAAAAAATAAAAATTTATAAACAGAAAAAACTAAACCTTAAAAGTAAAAAAATTAAAAAAAATTAAAAAATTATAACATAAATATGATAAAATAATATAAAGATCAAAAAAATATAAAAATGGAATAAAAATAAAAATATTAATTAGAAATAAATAAAAGTAAAAATAAAAATAAAAAAATTAAAATAAAAATAAATTATTTTTATTTTTATTTTATTTTATTTTTATTTTTATTTTTACTTTTACTTTTACTTTTATTTCTAATTAATATTATTTTTATTTTTATTCCATTTTTATATTTTTTTGATCTTTATATTATTTTATCATATTTATGTTATAATTTTTTAAATTTTTTTACTTTTAAGGTTTAGTTTTTTCTGTTTATAAATTTTTATTTTTTCTTAAGAAGGAGACAAGGAGTGCAATGTAAATGGGTTCATTGTTTATATACTACATATGTATAGTTTGTTATATTTTTTAAAATTATCCAAGATGTTGGGTCATAGTACTATTTACGCACTTTATGTAATAAGAAGGGAATATGTGTGACAAGTATGTGAGAAAACGTTTTGTGAAATCTAATGAAAATGGGATATATACCTATACATATGTGTCTTTAATTTTAGACCTTAGTGAGAATGTACATTTATTTGATCTTTTATTCAGTTTGTAGTGCCGTCCAGAGTATCTTTTAATTATCTGTTCCTCCCCTTTTTCGTTTTATCCACCTGTTTGTATACATTTTGAGTCAATGCATGTGAATAGAAAAGAGAGAGTGACGACCGCGACCCACTTCCGGGTCTGTGGAACGCATGGTGGAACGCACGTGGCGGACGTGATGACGTCACCTGACTCCATACCGCCGAAATGAAAATTGAACACCAGCTGAAAGACTTCAAATATTAAATGGGGGTGTATATAAAGGACTGTGGGGGGGGATATTGTTATTATTGCTGCTATTTCTGATTGCACTTTATCATACCAAGTCCCTGAGGAAGTCCATTTTAAGGACGAAACGCGTAGGACGTTTATGGTGACATGCTGCTTGTTTTATTCTTGAATGTAAGTCATTAAAATATTTTTTATTATATTCTGGAAGTGCACTACATTTTTGTACATTTTCTCTCTTTGAGACATATATACCTATTTGCTGATGAATATGTGAGGAGGAACAACATACTGGATACGGAAAAATACCATTTAAAGCTGCTTTAACTCCATAAAGACACCATTCAAGGCTTTTTTAACTCCTCAAAATTGTGAGTGACCATTTGTGATTGCACATCAATACCAGTCTCCACACAGTTATATGCTATGTTTTTTTGTTTTATTTGTATTTAGCAGATTGTCCCCTATTTTTCTGTGTAAGGTAGACTTGCATGAATTAAATTTTGGTTATAATGCTACAGTAAGGTCATCTCCTACAATTGAAACCCCTCTTGGAATTTGTCAAATTCCTGTAAAGTATTAGTAAAAAATGTACACTGTTTAGTGTTAGGTCCATGGATGTTAATTAATCTATAATATCCCTTTAATATAATATCCCTTTCCATCCACCCTAATCTTGTTTTCATGGAATGGGAATGGATGTTTTTGAGAACAGGATTAGCATTCCCTTTGATTTGGCCTGTGAATTATTGGTAAAAAGAGGGGTAATAGCCATTATTATATGCCTGGGTAGAGCCCTTCCAAATGCATATTTCTTTTATGAAATGCTATGTCGATACAACAAGACTTAAGCTTGTGCAATGCTAATGCGCTCTTCTGTGGAGTGTTCAAACCTTTAGAATTAGCATGGTTGTAATGGTTGTGCTAGGAATTTTGGCTACAGAGGTGAAATAATAATAAGGCATCTTAACCTGTGTGTCTCTTGACCCTCTTGAATTTCTCACCCCCACCCCCTTTTATGTTTCGTATCCCCTCTTTTGAAAGCCTCGCACAACCCTTTAATTTAAAGTTTTATTAAGTTGGGTGTTTGAAGTTTTTGTGATTTCTAATGCATTATCAATATTCATTCACTCACCTAGGGCATTTACAGATCCATTTCAGGGATTGCACATTAATTCAGATTAAAAAAAACAACCTGTGATTTTTTTCCCAAGTATATTAATGAATCATTGCACAATATATCTATTAAGCAGCATATCTATATTTTAGTAGCTGTTCAATTCCACGTTCTCTTTGCGGTGAGAAATCTAATCCAACAATTATTCTGTCAGGCGTGTCACACCTTTTGCATTTAGCAGTACCTGTAATTTCAAACTCTGGATAATTATCACAGTGGTTGCACAGGTAAGATATGTTGACTTACAATCATAATTCTTTGAGAATAAAAGTAAATAACACAATGACGTTGATTGAACGCTAAGCATTCATTTGAAAATGTGCAGCTCGTTCTAGTTCAACACTGGGTAAAATATACACATTTTATTTTCATCTCAGACTTAAAATTACAAATGTAATGGACTGAGAGAATATATTTTACCTTCTCTTTGCCCTACTGAGTAATGCATGGTGAGAAAAAAAAACACATTGCATGCAGAAAATAAATAAAGTGGGTGAGTATTTGTGTTGTATTCATACACAAAAAGCAGAATGGGAAACTTTTTCTTATGAAAAGGGATATGGTTCAGTTACTGTTGCCTTGGGGCCTGAAACTATTTAAACATTGGGAATTTATGAGAATCTACTTTGGTATTTACTAGAAAGGTATTGTAAGTGAAGCAGTCTTTCTACCAGCCAACCATATGCGTATGCACCTATATGAACATTCCTATTCAGAGCACGTACAAGTGTTTAAAGTATGGTTGTGGAGCACCGGTATTAAGTATTCACTTTTAATCCCTTAGTCATTGCGGTTTTCCCAAAGTTCCATATATTCATGACAGAGGCCTTTTTGGACAATTGCCACCAGCCCGGAGCAAACTCTATTTGCACAGCAACCCAAACAGTAAAAGCTTGGCATAAAATTAGATAAAATAAGGCAAATTTGTGTATAGGGAGGGTATTGATAGGGGGTATAGTAGTTATATAGTGGGTGTACTTAGTGAATAGAGTGTATACCTCCCGTGGGTGTAGAACAGGAGTAGACAACCTTCATCACTTTAAATGTTGTGGACTATATTTCCCATGATGCTTTGCCAGCATATTGAGTGCATGGGTTATGGGTGATGTTACATGAGACGTGAAAAAAGTTGTGTCATTGAATCACAAAATATTGGGTTAGGGACATAATGGTCAGTGAGGTGGTACCAGATCCACCGTGGGCTTGTACCCTGAAATACTGAAATGAGAGGTAAATAAGGAGGTATTATTAGAATGGTATATTAAGGAGTAGAGTAATCAAATAAATAAATACATACATAATTAACAGCTAAATGAATTCCTCTGAACCTCTGGTAGACCATAGAACTAATTCCCACAGGTCGTATCCGATTGAGATTTATCCAATTGGTAGAAAACTTGATTGGGTAAATGAGAAAGGGAAAACAAATGGATACAAATAAACAAAACTGGGGAACAAAAGTAGTTACTATGCATAAATACACCAGTTCCACTCCATATACCCTTTCTTAGAAAGCAGCTGGGTATCTATAATGGCTTCAAGAAGCCCAAATAATAATTGCTGTTAAGATGAATGTAGCGGAGGCCTGGTATTTCACAGGTTAACTCCACTAAAGATCCCAGTGAGGCTCAGGAACAAGTGATGAAAAATCCCATAAAGTAATAATTCCAGCAAAGCAAGGTAATCCACGAATATCCCTATACAGATCCCAATGACTGGACGACACACAGCATCAGGAGCAGAACTGAACTTTTAATCACTTCACCTTCTTTTAAAGCATGCTCCCATGCAAGGGAGGGGTTTACAATAATTATTACAGTATCCAATCGTACATGAGTTACCGCCCACACATTCCCTCCCCTTAGCCTGACTCATAATCCTATTATGCAGTACACACATTTCCTAGGTTTCTGGATGTACCCCTAAACATAAGGGTACCCCTTTAATTATTATATCTCCTGGTAGCCCTGATCTGGGTGAAGAACATATCCAAAAATCACCCAGATCAGACCAGGGGTGATGGAAGTAGTAAAAAGACCGACCGCACGGGAAGTAACAGCCAAAATTGGTTCCATGCATTTTGGCCCTGCGGTCGATCACAGAAAAAGGGAATGAACTGCACGAATGACTTGGGCTATAGAGACTGGAGAGGATTCAAATGAATCCCCGTGTTCGTGGGTTTCTGTCTACCGAACGGGTAACTGTTCGGTAGTTTCTACACGAATGTACGGGCAGTGTGGAGGTCTCAGCGGGGTTTGCCTAGCCAAGTGTCTGATTTGGGTTCCAGACACTTGACGGCAAAACACCGCTGTTCAGGAGTTTTAAAATGGCCGCCGCCATGTGTTCATTTCCTGAATGGCGGCCACCCAGAGGACAAAACACACATTACACGAATCACCAATTACCCGTTTGCAACATTGTTGCGAACGGTAATTGGAGGCACACTTCTCCCTGGGGTGGTCTGATTGTTCGGTAGTTTCATTTGCATAAGAACTGGGGTGATTTTACCGAACAATCAGACGAATGTTACATACACTTCACATATTACAAGTTAACATTCAACCAAATACATAGACATAAATGCACTTTTTAGGACAGCCCAATGCCATCCGCTACAATGAAATAACTGGATAGGCTGGTTAGCGGAAGGTTCACTAAACAGTGGACTGGTAGTACTTTCATAGAACCACTACAATACAAATAGAGGGCAAAGAGTTAGGCTGTCTGGACGTGGGAAATCTACTACAGTGGAGTAATATATTGGGCAGGCAGAGCAAGACTTGGTAAACTAGTGATCGCTATAGGGACATAATCACTATAAGTCTCCTTTACAGCTTACCAGCTTGCTCTCTCTCACATAAGTCCTAAAGTTGCTTGAGAGAATTTCCTATATCTCCCAGAAGACACCTTCATGGGTTTTCTATGCTCAAAATTGCATCAAATGTATAAGCTCTTACCCATAGCTACTAATTAGCTTAAGGATATTGCCTAAATCTCCTAAAAACACCTTTGTGGGTGTTCTATACTAAACCCAGCCCAGTCTAGATAAATGCCCTCTATAAAGGTCTACCACGAGTAACAGAAAAAGAAAAAGGCTTCTACTAAACACCAAATACGTGGATAGTGCTGTAAGTGCTCAGCAAACGTGAAATTAAAAAAATCAAACAGATGACCCGATGTGCGTTTCGGTACAAGCAGCTGCACCTTCATCAGGTTTTTATATACATACGGGCCAATCAACACTCTCTACGTGCCAGTCCACCATGTCAATGTCAAGATCAAATATGTTAAATAAAAGCGGCCCCAAAACAGAACCCTGAGAGTCACCACTTACAACTTTTGTCCAGACTAAAAATTTACCATTAATGAATACTCGTTGTACTCTATGCTTAAGCCAATGTTCTACCCAAGAACAAGAATATTCATCTAGTACAGGGGTTCTCAACGTTAGTCCTCAAGACCCCTTACCAGTCCAGGGTTTAGGGATTACCTGGGTGTGTCTAAGATGTTTAGAAAAAGAAAAAAAGAACACCTAGAGTCTAAGGTGTTTTTTCCCTTTTTCTAAACACCCGAGAGACACCCAGGTAATCCCCAAATCCTGGACTGGTAGGGGGTCCTGAGGACTGGGTTGAGAACCCCTAATCTAGTAGATCACATCCACTGCAACACCCTGATCTACTTACTTCTTCGTAGAATGCAATTAGGTTAGTTTGACATGACCCATGTTTCATAAAACCCTGTTGATTATTGCTAATAACAAAGTTCTTATGAATTCCTGAATATTAACCCTTAATAGTTCTTCAAATATTTTCCAAGTCACAGAAGTTAAAGTCTATAATTTCCAGGCAAGGATTTTGAACCCTTTTTAAATATAGGAACGACATCTGCCTTCCTCCAATTCTCCGGTACAATACCTGAAACAAAAGAATCTTGAAAAATTAAATACAGAGGTTCACTTATTTCCCCACTTAGCTCCTTAAGTACTACTGTCAGGCCCCGGAGCTTTATTTACATAAATTTTCTTGAACTGCTGTAGCACCTTGTCTCGAGTCATCCAATCACAAGTTATCTGCAAGTTCTTTGCAGCAATCATTTGCATATCTCTTGCCATAGGATCCTCATTAATATATACTGAAGAAAAATAGTTATTTAAAATGTCTGCCTTTTCTTGGTCTTCATTACCTAACAAACCCATTTCTGTTTCCAGTGTACCTACACTTTAATTTTTAGTTTTTTTTAGAATTGATGTACTTGAAAAACATTTTGGGGGTGGTTTTGCATTCTTTAGCTATCAATTTCTCATTTTCTAGTTTAGCCACTTTAATTGCCATTTTGCAAGCATTATTGGCTTCCTTATAGCTTATATAAGATGCCTCTATTTGTCCGATTTAAATGCTTTAAATGCCCTTTTCTTATTTTTAATCTCTTGTTTTACTTCTCTACTAAGCCATATTGGTTTAACTTTGTTTCTTTTATATTTATTACCCAATGGTGCATACTGAGAAATGTACCTTTCTAATATTTTTTTTAATATTTTCCAGTTATGCCCAGTGTTGTTTTTTTTTTACTAAGGAGTTAATGCTAGTCGATATGTTGTAGAGCTGCCCTAATCTTATTAAAATTGGCTTTTAAAAAAATGATACGTTTTATTGCTTTTGCTTTTTTGAGTTTATAAAAAAAAAATTACCATATTGTGATCACTATTTCCCAAATCCCAAATAGAGGAAATTCTCTCAAGCAACTTTAGGACTTATGTGAGAGAGAACTTACAACCTCATACATCCTTGAATGTCGCTGGTCAGCTGTAAAGGAGACTTATAGTGATTATGTCCCTATAGTGATCACAAGTGTTGTTATATTTCACCAAGTCTTGCACTGCTTACCCCATATATTACTCCACTGTAGTATATTTCCCATGTCCAGACAGTGGTTCTATGAAAGTACTACCAGTCCACTGTTTAGTGAACCTTTCCCTCACCAGCCTATCCAGTTATTTCATATTAACAGCAATTATTATTTGGGCTTCTTGAAGCCATTATAGATACCCAGTTGCTTTATAAGAGTGGGTATATGGAGAGGAACTGGTGTATTTATACAAACTACTTTTGCTCCCCAGTTTTGTTTATTTGTATCCACTTGTTTTCCCTTTCTCATTTACCCAATAAAGTTTTCTACCAATTGGATACACCTCAATCGGATACGACCTGTGGGAATTAGTTCTATGGTCTACCAGAGGTTCAGAAGAATTCATTTAGCTGTTAATTATTTATTTGATTACTCTACTCCTTAATATACCTGTCTAATAATACCTCATTCTAGGGTGTATTTTATTTACCTCTCATTATGGGTGATGTTGTCCCATATGGCATTCCGAAGATTGCCTACCCCCAGGTATAAACCATTAATAACTGTCGGCCCCTCCTTGGCATTAGAGTGGGGGCAGACTGTGTGCAGTGGCCCCCACCCTGCTGCACACTGGCACAACCAACGCTGATAAATTGCACAGAGTTTATTTCTAAAATTATAAGCATCATTAATTTGATTCACTTTTCAAGAAAAGTTAACTTTTTAAAACCTCTTAATCAATATAGTTCATAGTTGTCTAGGTTAAAAAAAAAAACTAACGTTCACCAAGTTCAACCGTGATGCCCATTCTTTATTGCTGTTCCAAAAGAAGGCAAAACACAAACAATTGTAGTCATTTTCAATTATACCACAAAAGGGGGAAAAAATCCTTCTTGATTCCATAATGGCAATCAAATTTCTCCTGGGATCAATAACCTATTTGAATTTTCCTCCCTTCATAATTAAAGGTACACCCACTGCCCGAATCCAAATACATAACTAAAAATCACTGTTTAGTTGGTACACCCCCAATGAAAACATGCATACATTAAACTATCCTTTTTCTATTTGAGATATATCTAAAAACATATTTCAAATGTTGCAGATGTCTTGCCTGCAGCCATTGCAAACCCTTCTACCGTGTTTTTGGGAATGCTCCTAATATAAGCCCTACCTGAAAATAAGGCCTAGTCATTCGCTAATCTGTGTTTGTGGAATTTTCCCCAAACACAGATATGCAATATTCCATTCGCGAGCGAACTAATCTATGTTAGGGTAAGTTTCCCTAAACATAGATTTGCAGTATTCCATGCCCTAGTGAACTGGTTTATGTTCAGGGGAAACCCCCTGAACATAGACCTGCTTTCTAACACAAGTTTTTCCCCCAAATAAGAACTAGTGCATTTTTCAAAGGAACAAATTAATATAAGACCTGGTCTTATTTTAGGGGAGAGACGGTAACCCCTCTCAGACTTTCTGTGGCTTTCCAACAGGCTTCCCAGTGCAGCTCAATGGATAATTCCTACCTTTTGAGTTTAGCTTTACTTAGCTAAACAAACCAGGAAGCAACAAGATCTGTTGTGTGATTGTCAGCCAATGGGGCATAAAAAGCTAATTATAAAAGCATCAACCTAAATTGAAATCTGCACTTGGAGTGCTTTAGGGTCCCTTTAACTGTAACCTATGAAAGATTCCACTTTGCACCTTTAAATTGCAGTAACCAGATTCATTTATATAATTATTTATAAAATATGTTATCAGGATGGATACATTGAGATTTCTTTCATTTTCAAGTGTGTCCTGGGTCCACAAAACATTGCATTGTTACAATAGGATACAATATTACAAAAATACAATATACAAACTATAAATATATCTATATACACATACACATATAAAATTGTAAATTTCTATTGAAGTCTGCACTTTTTGCAAAGTGAAAATAGGACACACTCTTCATACATAAAGCTTTTCAGCAAGTTAAAATGTTTTAGGAGTCTGGAGTGTCCTTTTAATGATTCTATATATGCTATTGTGTTCATTACTTTATGTAAATCTCTGTACCCATAGACTTAGACTCACAGTATATCAACTTCTTCCCACCCAGACACAAGAATGTGTGGTTAGATGAAGCCTAATTGATGTTTTTTTTAATTGCTCTGTGTATAGATAAAGAGATGATAACAGACCATTATCTGTGATTCTGACAGAAAAATGTTTGTTCTGGGAGACCTAACACTTTTTATTTCTTTGTGCACTTATTTAGTTACCCACTATAAAATTTTAAATTTATGCTTTAGCACCTCTGCATGAAATGGTTAACACCTCAGTGTTTAGGTCTCAAGCACCTGCAAAGGCATATGGAATTAGGCTTAGTAATGGGAGACCGTTTATATTTAAATTTTTCTCTTTACAGAGCAAGATATGTAAGTCCGAGCATACCTTGGTGAAATATTGCATTTTAATCAAGTTTAGTTTTAAACCAGCAATTGCAATTCCATAAAATGGTTTCTTGTGCTTTATACATCCATTGAGGGTTTGGGAGGAGCCACCACTGAGGCATAGAATTTAGGCCTTGGTCTGGTTTTGCTCCATTGAGGCAGTATAAACTAAAAGATAGACTCTTCCTCTGATATGTTGGCACTTTGACCTTAGAATTTACTTAACTACAAAGTGTGTGTGAGCAAGTGTGTGGGAGGCAGTAGTAAGAAAGTCTGCAAATTAGCATCAAAGGCGTAGTGCTAGGTTTATTGGAACCTTTATGACTGCTTCTTTCATTATTTACACTGCTCTTGATTCCAGGAGATCTCATTAACAGTGTAATAACTGTAAAAATATTTAAAGGTCTTTTAAAGTTTCAAGGTAGAAATAACATCATATGGATCAAATTCTCTATCATGTGAAAACCAAGTCAGGGTCTTTCTATCCTTCTTGTCTGAATGGCATTGAGGAATTCATAAAATGGTGCAATGTTTTTTTACGGAATGTAAAAAGTGTAAAAATGAATGCTTGTTGCATATAGACCTTCTGTATAAAACTGTGGAAAGTATGGAATTTGTAGCAATTGCTAGAACTCACTATAATATATTTTAAAAATTCATATAGCATAATAAAAGGAAGTAAGGTGCATTTTGCATAGGTGTCAAGAGTCCTGATTTTGTTGGGACAGGAATGAGTTTAGGCATGAATATGCTTTAATGCGGGAAGAGTTGTGCAATGACTTCACATATGTTAGATGAACAATATAGCCTTTGTCTTATCTCAAAAGCAACTAATCCTTGACTTCCAGCTGTTGCTAGACTACAAGAATGAATTATGAATTATGGTAAGTGAAAAAAAAAAAACATACAAAGTAGTAAAAAAAAAAAAACCTTTCACTTACATCAAAAGTAAACATCCAAATACAGGTCACATTTGAGGCTTGTACAGGTTCTGTAACTTAGTCTCAGGTTGTGATATGATTTTTTTTTTTAGAGTTAGTGTGTTAAATATGCACAACTGAAATGAGGTAAACTACAGGTAGATTAGGGGGCGGGCCTGATCACTGACCGGGAAAGTCGCATGTACTCCTCAGGGAAAACTTCTGTACAAGCCTAATACTGGAATGTATCAACCCATTCTAGACCACAAACGGATTACTTACCTGAGGTACACTCTGTCGGGTGTCTGACCTGCTTCTGTTTGACACCGGTGGGCATAACTCATGAAAGGCCTATCTACGGCCTGCAGCCATACTTGTGGCGGCAGTCGCTCCACTGCCCTGGTCTGGAGACAGCTTGTTTCTAAGCCCTGTTCCCCTCTGGACCCGTGAGGATTATCCCGGTCCCCACGCATCCCCTTGTGCATCCTATTTTAACCATAATTTATAAAAGTGCTGATTTCTATGAGAAATTGGCACTTTTGTAAGTAAACCATGGAACACTCCCTTGCTGTCAATCATACACCTACATGTTAATGCCTGCCTCCTCCCCCACAGACTTCAGAGTAGTGCACCCATCTCCTGTAGCCACCAATTCAGAGGCTTCTTAGTGCAAAGCCCGTGATTGGTTATTTCCCTGTTAATAGCCTGAAAGTCTCTTCTGGAGGAAAAAGGGGAAGACTTACTAAGGCTGCAGTTCCTAAGAACTGCAGCCTTTGCAAACTCTTTTAAGATGTATCCTAAATAAATACAGACATGTAAAAATTAGGGATATATCTACTAAGCAGTGTTTTTTGTGCTAATTAGGGCAGTGGAGTGTCGGAGTAAGTCAAGAAAAAAACCAGTTGTTGAAGGTTCTGCACTTGTAGTTACAGTTGAGGTGGTTGTTTGCTGTTGATGTTGCACCAGCTCGCTTCTCAGTAAAAAAGTTGTCAGACATTTCAGAGTTCTGAACCTTGAGTCCAGGGAAGAGGAGAAAATCACTGTGTTACATGGACAAAATAATCATGTTCCATTGGCTTTTAAGCTGCTCTGCTGCAGTGACTTAAAAATACTTTAGTGAAGATTACTCAAAAGCAGCACCCTCAGTTATCTGGAAATGTATTATTAAAGGAACATTGTAGTCACCAAAACAACTTTAGCTTAATTAAGCAGTTTTAGTGTATAGATCATGCTTCTGAAGTTTTACTGCTCCATTATCTGCCATTCAGGAGTTAAATCAATTTTGTTTCATACAGCCCTAACCACACCTCCCTGGCAGTGACTCATACAGCCTCCATAAAACAAAATGGCTTAATTTTCAATCAGATGTTAACTTGCTTTAGATATTTTTATCTCCTACTCTGTAAATTGAATTTAATCACACACCAGAGATAAGGAAAGCTCATACACAGAAGGCTCCTGCAAGGTCTAGCAAACTTTGAACAGTGCAAGAGATAAGGAATACTAAATTAAACAGACTGTGCAATAAAGGAAGTGTAAACATTAGATGTAAACATTAGATGACTCTTTCCAGGAAGTATTTAAAGGGAATCTCCAGTGCCATAAAAACTGAATCCTGCAGTGCCCCCCTCCCTCCTACCCGCCATCCCATGTTGGGGTGAAGGGGTTAAAACAGGCTCAGCCCACACACCTAATACGCATGCACGGCAATAGCGCGTGCATTAGACCTCCCTATAGGAAAGCATTATTCAATTCTTTCCTATGGGGATTCCAGTGACGCTGGAGGTGCTCATGCATAGCATGAGGATGTCCAGCGTAGTTTAAAACACTTTTCGTGTTTTAAGAAGCTGGGAGTGCCTCTAGTGGCTGTCTGATAGAGGAGGACTTACCTGCATGGTAAGGGTAAGTACATGTCTGCGTAAAGTAAATAATAGAGAAACAACACATAAGTATACAACTGCATTCAATGTACATTATTGGACTAGACAGGGGATTGAGTTTTTTTTTAAATATATAAAGTAGCCTATTCACAAACTAGGTGGTCACTTCAATTTTGAGCCCAAACCAAAGGTAGAATGTAGGTTATCTCTGTTACGCTTTTCCATATCTGCTATATTCTCATATACACAGCCGTGGTAATGACCATATGAAGGAAAGAGCATAAAGTTTAACATCTAAAGAGCTACATATTTATGCAGTCGGCATAAAAAGTAGGCAGTATATGTAAAGGTGGGAAACTAATTTGGCTGTCTGAAGGACCTGGTGGCTTTACATCTCTAGGCCTCATCGACTGAAACCGTCTATTTGCTCAAGTGGAGAACTGAGGGGGGAGAAAAAGGCCTAGTGACCAATACAACTCCCATTAGGGTGTGCTTGTGTGAGTGTTATGCACAGCATTGACAAGTAGTAGGAGGAACAAACTCTAAAAAAAAACCAGTCAAATAAAATATAAATCAGGTAAACGTTTAACTATAAAGAATTGTAGAAATGGGTATCTTCATCCCGGGACCAGAAAAGTCCTGTATAGCCTCAGGTTGTGGCCCCAGCATATGCGAGAGAAGGCCCTAACTCTTGAAGGGGCCCCAGATGTGTGCTATTGTAGTGGCACCTTTTGTTCCAGGCTGTGATAGCGAGTCTTGTAGAAGTCTTACAAGGGTTTCAAAGATGGTAGCAACTTCATTCAGATCCTGAAAAACGTGGGCGAAATCCCCCTGATATATGTAAAGTGGTCATGGTGATTGTCAACGGTATTAAATATTGTGGGTGTGGAGCTGTGTAGTGAAGGGTTGCAGAGATTTACTCCATCTCAAAAGAAAATGGAGAAGTCCCCTTTATAGCTGCCTGCACTGCTGCGTTCTCCCTGCAGCTGCTGAATCTGACCACCAGGTCTCTAGATGCTGACTCTGGAGCTTTTCAAGACTTCGGGACTTGGAATATCCCATCAAACACAATGCTCTTAACTTGTTTTGGCACTAGCAAGGCCCCAATCAGTCTCCTCATTAAATTAGGGAGTTCCACAGATGGAATCTCTTCTGAGATACCTATGATCTTGAGGTTATCTTTGCACCTGGCATATTCCATCATCGCAGAGGGGTGCTCGAAAGCTGCCTGCTGTTTCTTGAGAGCATGCACTTCGTTGGTGAGAGAGGTAAGCTTCTGAGCGTGGTCTACCGATGTTGCCCCTATTGTGCCCAATCGGCTCACCAGGCCAGTAAGGTCAGCTCGCAGTGAGGCCACGTCAGCCTCAGCTGGAGGCTGTGAAGAAGCTCCTTTAGAATGGCATTTTTCACTGGATTTGAGTCGGCATTCTGCGGGACTGTCTGAGGTCTTGGAAGGGAGAATAGTTAGCGGCTCCAATCCACAGCATCTGTCTGCTCTCATGTACTCACCTTGGAGGTCTGCTGGTCAGTTGTTCCTATGAGGTGGCGGACCACCGCTCCCATGTTGCCTACTGTCTCAGACAGCCTCTGTGCGCCCACCTCCTCTTATGACGTGACACATGCAAACCGGCATCATGATGTCTTTAGAGCTCAAAACACTAGAGCTCAACATGCTCTCACTTTTTGGGCTGGGGCTATGATATCTGCACCCCTAAATGTATAAAACCTAATTTTTCCCAAGGCATAGTGGCTTGTTGTGGTTCCTAGTGTTACTAGTGTCCCAATAGTTCGTTCTTTTGTCTGTTTGATATAGTTTGGTATTGACCCAGCTTGCTCTCGACTACTCTGTTTTCTGGCTCCCCTGACTCGGCTTTGTTTCTCGTACTTGTGTATTTCTGGCTCCCCTGACTCTGCTTCGTCTCTCGTATTTGTGTATTTCTGGCTTCCCTTGACCTTGGCTTATTCTGACGTTCCTTGAATTTTATTCTATTATCCGGCCATTCTAAAGACTGGTTTAGGGTCCTTCTAGCTGTCTATATTTCTTCTGGTAAGTTTTCACTTGGGTTGTACGTTACAGCTTCAACTCCTCCGAGAAGTCAGAGAAACTATCGATGTCGGTGGCCATCTTGGGCCTGCATGCTCCATGTTCTTGCCTAAGGAGGTCTTCGATAGTCATGCCCGATTTGGACTTGTTGGGCTTCTGTTTCTTTGTTTTGCGACCCATAATATGTGGCAGTACCAGAACCCCGGTACTTGAGAGTGAAGAATGGTTTGAAATCGCCGGAATATAACGGTAAGATATGGAGCTCGGCTAACATGCGTCTTGCTCGTTCATCAGCTTGACTGATGAGGCTTATTTATATATGTAATGAATTGCTTTTTATTACATTGGTTGGAATTTGTTAATTATGGAGATACATATTACAACATTGTGGAACTTTGCTTAGAATATAAGTATGGCATTCAGCAACTGATTAAGCAGATTTAACATTTTCATTGTTACATATAAATAGATATTAGTTGGTAGTTGATTCGGTCATTATCATAACATCAGTAGCAAAGAACTTCCAGAAATACTCCAGATCTCATGTTTTGTACTAAGGTTATCTATACACTACATAAATGATAGGGGAATGTGAACATCCCTGGGGATCAATAATAAATAGTTTTCTAAGGCCAAATATTAATAATTGATCTTTTATGAAGAGCCAGTTTAAAGGAACACTATCGTCACCTAAATTACTTTAGCTAAATAAAGCAGTTTTAGTGTATAGATCATTAACCCTGCAATTTCACTGCTCAATTCACTGTCATTTAGGAGTTAAATCACTTTGTTTCTGTTTATGCAGCCATAGCCACACCTCCCCTAGCTATGATTGACAGAGCCTGCATGAAAAAAACCTGGTTTCACTTTCAAACAGATGTAATTTACCTTAAATAATTGTATCTCAATCTCTAAATTGAACTTTAATCACATACAGGAGGCTCTTGCAGGGTCTAGCAAGCTATTAACATAGCAGGGGATAAGACAATCTTAATTAAACAGAACTTGCAATAAAGAAAGCCTAAATAGGGCTCTCTTTACAGGAAGTGTTTATGGAAGGCTGTGCAAGTCACATGCAGGGAGGTGTGACTAGGGTTCATAAACAAAGGGATTTAACTCCTAAATGGCAGAGGATTGAGCAGTGAGGCTGCAGGGGCATGTTCTATACACCAAAACTGCTTCATTAAGCTAAAGTTGTTCAGGTGACTATAGTGTCCCTTTAAGTAGCAAATACATTTTTCTGTATCTGATGGCATTGTTAGGCTTTGAAAAGTCAGATTGTGCCTGATATAAAATTAATCCATCACCTTCCAATATTTCCTGTGTCCTGAGTACCTCTCATGAATCCCACCAGATAATATTCACCGGAAAATGTTTTTGGTCACTACAGAATTAACATATTGATGGGTACCTGGCTAATATTTACCACAGTTGATTGAATTAAATGTAGTCCTGTTTTGTAGCCTTCTTTGGACCATATTGAGATCTCCTGTTATTGAATTAAAAACAGGGTTGTTTTTATTTAAAAAATCTGCATTGGTCATTTACCAATGTTGTGCATAGTTTTGAACCTGGATTTGTGAGTGCAGTCTCCTCTCGACTGGAGGCATAGTCCTATTGACATTGCTTTTTCATTGTTTGTTCATTGATTTGATTTCCCTTAGTTTACAGGGATGGACAGCAGGAACTGTGAAAACCCCAAAATAAGGATCCTTTACATTGACATTGTTACACCTTCCTAGCTGTCAGACAAGCTTTCCTGTTACTTCCTGGTTTGGTTAGCCCAGTAGAACTAAACTCAAGAGGCAGCAATTACTTTGAGCACCTGCCTCAGTGGCAGAACGAGTGTAGAGAGGGCCCTGGTGCAAGACATTTTTGGGCTCCCTCTAACACAAGAATGGATAATGGGTACATCCTTAACTATCGTGTAAAACTGACAATGCTTTTGGCAGCTGGAGATCTACCATTTTCCATCCTTGCAGGGTTGTATTTGTGAGCAGTGTATGTGTGTTTGAATGTAAGCATGTTTTTGCATTGATTATGTGTGTTTTTGAATATAGTAGTGTAGTTGTATGTATTGTTGCCATTTGTATGAACTGGTGTGTGTGTATGTGTAGTGTTGGCATTTGAATTCGGGGGTTTATTTGTGTATTGTGTTGGTGTTTAAATGCCTGGATGTATTGACATCTATACATACACTGTCACACACAAATACACAAATATATTGACAAATACACGCACACACTGATTCACATACTGACACAGATCCACACACTGACACAAGTACAGATATATATATATATATATATATATATATATACCCTTACACACACAGATGCTCACACACTGAAGAAGATGCACATACACATTGAGATATACACCCATACCGACAAAGATACACACACACTGACACACATAGATTCATACCCATACTGATACAACTGGTCCTGTTACAAACATAATGACACACACAGATACACACACATACTGACACAGATACACATATACATACACACTGACATTTACATACAAGTAGTGACCCATGGAGAAACTGTTCCCAGATTGAAGTTTTTAAGAAATAACACTCATTTTTACACACAAACTTAATTATACACATATTTTAATATTATACTTTACTATGAGATACATTTTCTAAAGTTGTTTGTATGTATAGCACATTATTTTGTGATTGGCGGATGGAATTTTGGCGCCAATTTTAATTACTGTCACTCCTATATAAAACCAGCAAGCCAGGTTGTTAGTTTTTACTCCATTGAAAAAGCCTGTAGGCGAAATGCGTTTAGATGTATTTTACTGCTTCTAAACACTGATAAATAGATTTTGGTTACTTTATTTTTACTTGTACCATTATCTTTTATTACTTGACCTTTTAACAACGACCTGGCACCAACTATTTTTTAGTTTCCTTACTCCAAACAATCTCAGATGGGGATCATACCACCAATGCTGTTGTCATAGAGCAGTTAGTCTGCTCTACCTTTGTGAGTATATTTTTATTACACCTTATTATTATTTATATTTTATTGAGAGCACTATTGTCACCTTTTACTTGTTTTTTGGGTTCCTGATACCACCATCTTTAAGAACACTCACCATATATTCTATAAGTGGGGATTGTACCACTGTATGCTTATCACAGCAGAGCTGGCTTAAGCTCTACCAAATGTGAGTGTAACCCTATTATTTTACTGTTTTATTTATACCTTGTGGAACATACTGCACCATTATTGTTTCCATCTTTTATCGCCCCCGTCTATATATACGGATATGTGGAAAGTGCAAGGACCCCTTCCCACTGGCTTCAGAGACCTACACTGGACTCCGGTTCTATATATTTAGACTTTGTCCTAACCAGGACTATATTGAGATAAGACTATTTTTACCCTTGTATTGTGGCACAGCCCAACTCTGTTTTTATTTTGCATTTCTCTGAAGAGTACCAATGTCTGTCAACTGAGTTAGTTCTTGAGTTACTGGGTGGAAAAAAACACCATCATTGAGTTATATAGACAAAAAAAAACATTTGTAAAGTTATTCATTGCTATATATGGTAAAGAGCTAAGCATACATTTACTTGTGTTTAGCTATTTGTGTTTAGGGAAACATCCTGTAAGATATTTATTTATATTACATTATTTATATTGAGCAAATGCAGAAAATGTTATATTGGATACAGTTTGTGTATGTTTATGTTCATAGCTAACCTTGCAGTATTATTTGTGGCTGCTTGTACTATAAAATAAGATTACAAGGAACCCTGGCCTTTTTTTGCTTAAAGGACCACTATAGTGCCAGGAAAACATACTCGTTTTCCTGGCACTATAGTGCCCTGAGGGTGCCCCCACCCTCAGGGACCCCCTCCCGCCCAGCTCTGGAAGCGTACCTTTTTCCAGCGCTGGGCGGAGAGCTCTCCTTCTTCTCTCCTCCTCCGTTCCGCCCCGTCGGCTGAATGCGCACGCGCGGCAAGAGCTGCGCGCGCATTCAGCCGGTCGCATAGGAAAGCATTTACAATGCTTTCCTATGGACGCTGGCGTGCTCTCACTGTGAAAATCACGGTGAGAAGCACGCAAGCGCCTCTAGTGGCTGTCAATGAGACAGCCACTAGAGGATTAGGGGGAAGGCTTAACCCATTAATAAACATAGCAGTTTCTCTGAAACTGGTATGTTTATTTAAAAATGGGTTAAGCCTAGCTGGACTTGGTACCCAGACCACTTCATTAAGCTGAAGTGGTCTGGGTGCCTAGAGTGGTCCTTTAACGCACTGTATATTACAGATTATAAATGCCAGGCTTAGACTATATATTATATCTATAGATGTACCTGACATCAAATCATTTTTGATTTATTTGTTTTTCCACATTTCATTGCATATGGAAACAATAGGTAAGAACATTTTTACTATAATTTAACTTTTTCCTTTGTGTAAATGAAACGAAGGAGTCATGCAGTTTTGCTTCCCACAAGAATAAAGATAGGAAGAAACCCATAGTACTCCCTTTAGTAATAAACATCCAATGAACCAAAATTTTCAGTTATTTTTTTTATAGTAATTTGATTGTGTTTGGCAGTTATAGGTGGCTAATGCTGCTACACTTAGCCAATTAGTGAGTTTATTTATATTTATTTATAAAATATATTACCAGGAAATATACATTGAGATTTCTCTCGTTTTTAAGTATGTCCTGGGTCCACAAAACATTGCATTGATACAATAGGGTACAATAAAATACAAAAACAATATTAACACACAATATATAAAAAATCTGACATAGAACAGGTAGGAAATATATAATCAACCATGACATGTGCATTCTGTTTTGAGGTATGTAGAGAGGGATCTCTTAAAGGACTTTGGGCTTGGGGAAGATTTGAAAGTGTGCGGGAGGTCGTTACATAATTGCTGTGCTCTGTAGGAAAAGGAGGAACGGGCTGCTTTCTTTTTGTATTGAGGTAGACTAAATAAAGTGCTGGTACTGGATCGGAGGTTATAGGGGGTGGGAACAGCCAGGGAGAGTATTCTGCTGAGGTAGGGTGAGAGCTTCCCAGAAAAGCTCTTAAAGGGAAACTCCAGTGCCAGGAAAACAATCCTTTTTTCCTGGCACTGCAGGTCCCCTCTCCCTCCCTCCTCCCAATCCCCGGTAACTGAAGGGGTGAAAACCCCTTCAGTCACTAAACAAAGGCAGCGACATGTCCCACGTCGCTGCTTCTTCCTCTGCCGCCGCTCCTCCTATGCATTATGTCGGCCAGTGGGCGAGACTGATCCCACCCACCGGCCAGGGAGACCTAATGCGCATGCGCGGCAATGCCGCGCATGCGCATTAGAGCTCCCCATAGGAAAGCATTGGAAATGCTTTTCAATGCTTTCCCATGGGGAATTGAGCGACGCTGGAGGTGGGTTTGCGGTGCAGGTGGAGGTGCATGCACTACAAATACTATATCCTCATAATCAATAGCCACGGAGTTATTGTTTGTTACAGTAGTTATTTCATGTAAATATAATTTATATTTAGCATAAATCACTACATTTTAATGTACAAAAATTGCATTAAGTTATTTGATGGTATTCCAACCTATAAGATTTGAAATTTTTTTACTGTTGTATTTGTTGTATTTATATGTTTATTTTAAATTCTCTTGGTATAGTAAATTGCATGACAGTCATCAAAGCTTACTGTGATTACTGGGGGAAAGCCACAATAGAGAAAGATGATCACATACAGACATTTTTGAAAACTCTAGTGGCATTTGTGAGAAAAGCCATCAAATGCCAGCAGGCTCATAGCAAATACCTGTAACAAACATATTTGACCATTTTTAATAATCTATTTTGGCACACCTACTAGACATTATCCTGTTTGAAACTGTGAAAGGTGATGCCTTATAGTATTTTTTGTATTTGCCTAATATTTCTGAATAGGAAGAATTAACTATTAAACGTTTGTAAATTGTATTTAAAGGGAAACTATAGGGTAAAAAACACCCCATATCTATTTTAATGCCTTTTAATGCCTATTTTAATACTTAAATTATATTTCAGAAACACTGTTCATTGGGTATGCTACAAGCTGTTGCCTCTTTTAACAAGAAGAGTCTCTTATTCCATAAACTTCCTGTGGTGGAACCTACCACCAATTGCGTCTGTTTTCCCCAATTTCAAATGTTTAGCCTTTTTCTGTTGGGGAGTTATGGTATATGAACACCATCCATTCGTCTCCCTACGAGGACCACACCGGTACCCCATTAGAATGTTCACACCAAGTGCAAAATCGCAAGGGAAGTAATTAATGAATGCTTCCCCTGGGTGGCTGCCATTTTGTATAACTGAATACACATGGTCGACAAAGGAGTGGAGGCCATTTTGTCTTCCGAATGCGGGCAGCAGCACTTGGTTGTCGTGAAGATTAAACCGTTGCTCGTTCTCTTTCCTGACCAACTATGCGAACAACGTTTTGGGAGATGGGAACTACCGAACAGGGTATGCATTCGCACCCTGAAATTAAGAGAATCCCTTGCCTGGTGTTCGCACAGGAACCCCAGAATAGAGACCGGCCAGTCTTTTCTGGGGTTCTTATTTATGGTGGGGGTACTTTTGAGGTATTGTGTATTTTGTATAGATTTTTTTGTACCTCAATTATAGGTTTTTCTCATGCAATTATCTCTCAGACACAAAGGATCCTGGGAATGAAACCCCTGTATTATTGTGTTGGAGACCCCATGTAGGGGTCTGTGGATAAAAGCCATTTGTGGCCTGAAATAAATCAGTTGACTATCAGAACTATGTTTCATCTGGTTATTGGGGGAATGGATATCTGTATGTTTTAATTAGCGGAGGTAACCAGTCAGGTTACCTTTGGTCCGTTAAACTTCCATCCAGCATGATTATATGACATAAGTAGTTTATCGCAAGATCAATTTCACTCATAATCATCTGTAAACTGATAGGAGTCCAACCACACCTGTTATCCGTTTACACTGGTCAGGAATTGTGTACCCCACCATGCAAATCTTAGGGCAGAAGCCAAGCCAAAGACAGAATTATTGAAATATTGGTACACAAATATTAGAAAACTAGCGAAAGTCTAGTGATACACAGAGTCCGAAACAAGCCAAGGTCAAATGACAAGCAAATCACACAGAATTACAAATGTTTTAATTGAAAGCCAGAAGGAAATCATGACTGGTCAATGGTCAGGTCAAGAGGTGAGTCGTTTATATAGGTCATGAAGTCCTTCTATAGTTCAGTGTTAACTGTGTGACACCAAAATGTGTGAAAGCATTGTAGCACAACTGACGTGTAATGTTTAACAATAGCGTTGGCAGCATGATAAATAGATGAGGGATAGCAACAATCTGCATCCAAATTGACACAAGAATATGTAGAGCGAAGCAGGCCACAGGTAATGGGACATTTCTCTGCTTAATGAACCAGTTTATGTGCATCCATTGCCAGTGCTGTAGTCTTCACATGCATGGTCCATCAGTCAGCCACATCTTAGTATGATTGACATATCTAAGGGGCTGTCTTAGACTTGCAGTGCAGTTAGGATGCTCTATGCACAATCACAATTACAATCGTGCTTACAGTGACACTTTACTATTTTAGATTTCATTTATCCTAAATGTAAGTGCTTACTATTTATCTCTGCTTTCAAAAAGCTAGTTTTACTATTTTTAACAGAAATGAATTGACATTTAGGGGGATTTAATGTTGTGGAAGGCACACACTTTCAGATAGTCTACTTATGCAATACAAGATTAATTGCATCTTGTTCTTTACAATCAAATGTCAAAAGGCAATACTGATAACAAGGGGTGCCATGTTAAATTGATTTATTTTTGACTTGCAAAAATTCATGAGCTTTCATAGCAAATTGATTTATACATAAAAGTTCCACAAGTATAAACAAAGGAAAAGTTAATCTTAAAAATGTTTACATAACGATACTACACTATTGTTTAACCTTTGACAATATCCCATTACTATAAATTGAAGTGGTGTCTATGTGCATTCCAGCATTAAAAATGAGATCACTGCCACCCAAGAGATTTATCTGTCTAACCTGACGCTCACTCTTAGGGTTATTTACATATTCCTTATGTAAAAGGGTCTGTTTGCTAAATAGGTGATCTGCGGTGAAATGAGAAGTAACCAAAATTTAGGCTAATATAGCCAAGATGAGAATCAATTTTAGTTCAGCTTTAGCAATCATTTTCAATCTAACTTTTGTATGGCCTAATCACGCTTACTGTTTTAGTGAATAGTTGTCACATATTTATTGGCCATTAACAAATATTATACATTTTTTCAAATTATAATAC
>OW240914.1:252858117-252870566 GCA_933207985.1 Pelobates cultripes
TACAGCAGAGGTTGTGCCTACCCAAAGACAAAATGATTTCGATCAAGAAAGAGATCAGACGACTTATGATTCGTACGACCATTTCCCTCAGACAACTTGCGAGGATCATAGGGCATCGTCCATACAAGCAATCTTCCGGGGCCCGTTACATTATCGTGCCCTACAAAGGCTCAAGGCCTCATATCTGCGCTCCGGACACTCGTACGAAACCTGTGTTACACTGGACGAAGATTCCAGAGAGGAGTTGACATGGTGGCTAGCCCACATGGAGGCGTGGAACGGACGGGCGATATTCGGGTCTACGCCAGATCTGGTCATAGAGTCAGACGCCAGCTTACACGGCTGGGGCGCGCAGTGTGGCTCAGTTTCCACCGGTGGCAGATGGTCCAACGAAGAAACGTTGTTACACATCAACTGCCTAGAACTGTTAGCGGCATCCTTTGCCATTAGCAGCATGACCCCCACAGGCATCTCATGCTCTATCCTAATCAAGATGGACAACGTTTCGGCGGTGCGTTATATCAACCACCTAGGAGGAACGAAATCGAAAGTTCTGGCACTGATGGCTCGAGATTTTTGGCATTTTTGTCTAAAACACAACATTTCGGTAATAGCGGAATATATCCCAGGACGGGACAATGCACTAGCGGATTGGAATTCTCGATATCTTCGAGACACAGGGGATTGGCATCTCCACCCAATGATCTTCCAACGTCTCTCTCGACTTTGGGGACCTCTCAACATAGATCTCTTCGCGTCTCGGCTGAACACCCAACTTCCTCGGTTCTTCAGTTGGAGACCGGACCCAGATGCGCTGGCGACAGACGCATTCTTACAAGACTGGTCCAAGGGCAAGAATTACGCTTTTCCACCGTTCAGCCTCATCTCTCGGACCCTTGCATACCTTCGATATTCCCAGGGGACTCTAGTGCGGATAACCCCGTTATGGAGGTCACAACCCTGTTTCCCACAGTTATTAGAAATGTCGATAGATTCCCCACGACTCTTGCCGGACATACCCTACCTCCTGACCAATCCAGAGGGAATGAGTCACGAGTTGATCGACCAGGGTCTACTTCGCCTGATGGCATGGTTCCTTTCAGGGGAACATGGAGTCTCGAGGATGTTTCGCAGACAACACTCAGTCTCTTGGCAGAGTCTTGGGCACCAGGTACCAGACGTTCCTACGGGTCGGCTTGGAGGAAGTGGACTGATTGGTGCGTGGGACAATCAGTGGTTCCTTGCCACTGTGAAAATAATTTTACAATTCCTGACTCTACTCTTTGAAGAAGGTAAAACCTTTCGGACTATAAATCTATACAGGTCAGCTATATCGGCGAGACATATGGGATTGGATGGTACTCCAATAGGTAAACATACCCTCATCTGTCGTTTGCTCAAAGGTAACTCGCCTGCTCTCACCCCCTCAGCAGGCTCGCCAAGCAACCATGTACAGTCCAGATACACGGTAATCTGTGAGACTTTTACATTACATTTTACAGGGGTCCGGGTGAGTCTGTGGGTGCAGGCCGCTGTCGCGTATATTTATATCGCAGACATTTTGTGTTAAGACAGAAATTAAAAAGTATACTGCCAGCCTACCTTGTGAACAGAGATGACTTAATTTTATATTGCAAAAGCTAAGACAGACACAAGACATACAGTAAGTATAATTTACTAATAATACTAAGTAATCTTACTTGTATAGGTAAATTCATTGAAAATTTAGGTCTTTTCTTTTCAGCCTTTTAGATTGTCTCTAATACCGTGGAATTTGTTATCTTACTTATTCATTCCTGCTCATTCCATTGACTGGCTAAGTAACTTTACATTTTGGTGGCTGTTCCATGTTAATGATTGCCGTGGGGCAAGCTGTAAAATGCTTACAGCTGAATCCTGGCTATGTTTGTATACTTTTTATTTAAACTTGTATACAGTGTAACATTCTTCCACTGGGTAGGTATATTAGTAGTTCGGCAATACTGTGCTTCAGAACTTCGGCACTTCGACACTTCGGCAACTTTAGCATTTCAGCACTTCAGAACTTCGGAGCTTCGACACTTCGACAATTCGACACTTCAGCAATTCAGCTATTGAATAAGTATACGAATGTCCGAACTGCCCGAAATTCGGCCAAATTCCCATTCGGAACAAAACGAATTGCACATGTCTAATGTATAATGTACAGTATACAGTTTAATGTATCTTATACAGCTTAATATATGGTATACAGCTTAATGTACAGTTTACAGCATAATGTATGGTATACAGCTTAATGTATAATATACAGCTTGATGTATGTTATACAGCCTATTGTACAGTATACAGCTTAATGTACGTTATAATGCTTAATATATGGTATACAGCTTAATTTACGGCATATAGCCTATTGTACCGTATACAGCTTAATATACAGTATACAGCTTAATGTACATTATACAGCTTAAAATATAGTTTACAGTTTAATGTACAGTATACAGCTTATTATATAATATACAGTTTAATGTACAGTATACGGCTTAATGTGTAGGATACAAGTAATTGTAGTTGTTCTGGTGTCTAGATCTTGCCCAGGCTCTTTATGGAAGCTTTGCCTTCTCAGAGTTTGCGTTACTGCGTAGTCACTCAGACGGCCACTGGAGGGGTTTCCTACGTTCAGTATCTCTACGAGGAGATGCTGATTAGTGCAGAGTGGTGTTTCGACACACATGCGCAGTAGCCTCCCAATGCTTTCCTATGGGATTGGTTGACAAACAGCCAGGTGCCACATTTCTCATCACCGTGGCACGTGGAATTTGTGGAGGTCCTACTACAAACCTCCTACGTTGTGCGTTGGATTCTGTTGTTTTTTTTCTTCTTTGTCTGATTCTGTAATCTTTATACAGTGACTGCACATAAAATTAGGTTAATTATGCAAAAGAAAAAAATGACAGTAATTAAATAACCCACTAACTTTCTTGGTGATGGTCCTGGTGAAAATGTCTCTTTCATACCAGATTGATAAAGCTTTGCAAAAATTGTGTTTATTCACTAAAATGGCGATTACGGAAAACTGAGAAAAACCGAGAAAGGAATTGCAAACCTAATATCAAACTCCAACTCAGATATATCATTTTTCCATTTCTTTTATCATAATGCAGCAATTAAGAGAAACCTCCAGTAGTATAGGTCTAAATAATCGGATTACTTTCCGGTAGGCTTATAATATATGTGAAGACACTGGCGATTGCGGGGGGGATATGATCTCCTCTGAGTTTCTATCAAGTTTAATTACATTGTTCTATTGCACAGAATACTGTGTTTTGATTCTAATGACACAGTAATACATCTCAGAGATTTATCAGCTTACCAGATCATTCTCTAGAATTCAAAGTGCGTTTCAAATTTAAGGAGAAGTAGCAGAATTAGAAACAGCTTGAATGAGTGAATTTGTTTGTTTCAGCTATTTTGGTCTTTTAGAATTTCCCTTTGAATTTCATGTGAAATTAGTGAGTAACTGTGTTACGGGAGAGATTTCTTATATTGTCTACATGGCCAGAAGCCTCACACAGTCCACCATGAGTATGTATTCAATGTATTCAGTGAGCTTCACAGCTGCTCTAGAACACACGTACTCGCTTTGTCACAATGTGTCATTCCTCTGTTTACCAAATTTCTAGAATTCTATCTCCAAACCTGCTACAATGTACTTCCCAAGTCGGTATATCTCCAGGACCCCCCTGGAGAACATACCATGCAATTCTCACAATCTTTCTTTGAAGAAGAGGTGTCACCTCTGGGATAGTTCTTTATTACTCTGCAAAACCAGAAAATCCACCTTCTCTTAACTCTGTGTTCCTGCTCTGCTACTTATCAGCAGTTTTGGGCGGTGTCCGCTTTGATGTGTTGTCTCTTTTTACAGATAATCTCGCCACTGTTTGCTTTAATAACGCTGACACAATATCTCAATCTTAACTGTTGGTGGTTTCATATAATATAAGCTACTTTCTGTTTTTACTGTGCAGTTTATGGCTGCAGTTTACTTTTCTTTTCAATAAATTATTGAGACAATGGATAAAAGGAAAAGGTTGTAGACTAATTAAAAATAAATAATAATAAGTTACTCCACTTCCCTTGTTCGATTTAAATCCACAGGATTTTCACCTTCTGCAGTGATCTCTCCAAGGACCAATATATGGCTATGCAGAGGATTGTGGGAATTGTAGATTTCTAATAATAGAAGTAAAGTCATGGAGGGATCTGGCCTTAACTCTTGAAAATCTGAGGGTTCCACCTCACACCTCTATACTGGCCAGTGTGGATGTTGTTTCCCTTTATAACAACATTACCCATGTGATATAAGATTAAGGGCTACTTCATATTTACTGAATAAATCCCCTAGGTTCACACCTGCCCAGATAGAGTTCATGTTACAACTGTTAGAATTCATCTTAACACATTATTTCTTTTTTTTTTTATTTTTTATAATTCTTTATTTTTGGTGCATATGCAAATCAAGACAGAGTTGCCTACAATGCCACAACGGCTCTTGTCAGCATATCAGTGAACATGAGATAACAGTGGTTAGGCATAATAAACTTTGCACTTTTATGGTATAAGTTAGAATGGGTTGTCGTGTCATGCTAGTTTAGGGAGTGTGTTTCGTCGGAGGGGCTATCTATTGGGTTACTGTCAGATAGGCTAATTGATGGGCTGAGTGGTCACGGGTGGGTGACCCCGGGTGTCTCTATTGGTATGTGATGTGCTGCAAAACCCCCTGCCTCCCGCGTGGGCACCGTCCGTGGTCTCCCCTGGATGCTATTTTGCCCCCTTGTGTGTGTGTCCGGCGGTTGCCGGTTGGAGGGTGGTATGTCGTGTGTAACTGGGCCCAGGGAGAGTCAGTGTTAGGGTGGCCTCGTCATGCTGATGCTGTATGTACACCTACCATCCTTGTGGTCCCTGTCCTCCAGTGGCTGTGGGGCCTGGCTCCGCTGGTCACTTTGGTTTAGGGGTGGGCTAGTCTGAGCCTACCTTCAGGGTGTGCTGGTCGGGGGTGGACGGGTTGTGCAGGTAAGGGTGGTCGGCTGCACCAGTCGGGTATGGGCATAGGTCGTCTGGTCTGTATGTGAGTGGCTTAGTTTGTGCGGGCTGTATTGTAAACGTTGGGTGGGTGTTATAGTGGAGATACGGCAGTGTCTCTGGGTGTCGTCATTGAGTCAACCCGACCCTCTGGGTTCGGCCCTTTGTGGGTTCAGGTCGTGGCCCCAGCTCGGGAGGTTGAAGCAGTGTCCCTGGGTAGAAAGTCACGGGTGGCTACGGGGTCCCAGCCATGAGGGTTTGTCGGGCCCAGCGAGTACGGGGGCAAGCCCAGTGCCTGCAGGTGGTGTGTTGTGTCTGACAGGACTTGTATGGTGATGGTGGTTTCTTCGCGTTAGATCAGCAGTGTATGGGCCTGGCTCCAGTGGTAGCTGATAGTCTTCTTGCGTAGGAGGGAGGTGAGAGGTCGGAGTGACCGTCGCCAGGCGAGGGTTCCCCCAGAGACATCTGCGAAGAAGGTTATGGATATCCCTTCAAAGTTGTATGGTGATTGCCCTCTGATGCTGTCATCACGGCTGCCTTGTCCCTGAGACTCTGGAATTGCATCACTAAGTCGCCTGAGGCTGCGGGTGGTTCCTTGGCTGGTTTTGGAAGTCGGAATATGCCTTCCAGAGGCATTGCCTTAGCCTGCTTTGGTGTGAGTATAGCTGTTAGGAGTCATCTAGCAAAGTGTGGGAATTCCTCAGGTGGTACTGTCTCAGTGACTCCTCTGAGTTTTATGTTCTTCTGCCTCTGCTTGTCTTCTACGGTGTCAAATTTGCCTCCATAGGCAGTGCTCTGTTGTGTGAGTTCTTCCACTCTTTTTGTCAGCTCTTTAATTTGTTGTGTGTGGTCTTGGGTTTTGTTTTCTACCTCACCGAGGTGGCTCGTCAGGCCTCACAGATCCTACCGAATCAAGGCCAAATCCACCGAGATTTTCAGTTGGAAGTCTGCCATGATCTCCCTGATGGCCGTTAGCGTCACCGGGCCGGTGTTGGGTGTCCGTTGTGGGGGTGCCACTTGTTCTGCCGGTTGCCACACCATTGCTGGTGTGAGGCCTCCTTCTTCCTGAAATCTATTCATAAACAGGGCTATACATAGGGTACGAGGTCACACATTTAGGCTGGAAGAAAGGAGATTTCATCTAAGGCAAAAGGTTTTTTATACAGTAAGAGCAATAAGGATATGGAATTCTCTGCCTGAAGAGGAGGTTTTTTATTGAACATACTTTTTCCACCTGCACTGTGAATGTTTACAAGGTGCGTTCAATAAAAACATGGCAACATTTCATTCTTTGTGTGTTATTAGTTTAAACAGACTGTGATTGTCTATTGTTGTGACTTAGATGATGATCAGATCACATTTTATGACCAATTTGTGCAGAAATCCATATCATTCCAAAGGGTTCACATACTTTTTCTTGCAACTGTATGTGAGGAAGGCTGAATTTGATGGAAGCAAGTCTCTTTTCATGTAAAAGAAAAAATATATCCTAACAAGGTTATGAAGAGAGCACTTCAAAGAGTGATGGCACAACAAAGAGTGATGACACAAGACAAGACAGATGGTATTTTTTTCTCCCGAAGTTGACTTCCATGGAGAATCCAAACTACCAAACTGACCTGAGTGCTTTTTGGATATGATAGGCACTCAGATCAGGGCTATCTGGAGATGTTTATAAATTGTTGTATTTTCTGTACCTGAAGATAATTGAGGTTTGTGACGAAAGTCACTTCGCCACTGGGCTTCAGAGAGGACTACTTATCAGCCTTTTACCCTGTGACTATGGCCCCTTTCATTTATTTTGGATGAGAGACCCTAATTGTGCCTATTGGGACTTTAAACATTGTTTTTTCAAACTCTCGAACAGTCGAAGTGGCCGCCATTCGACATTCGAACACGTGGTGGTGGCCATCTTGTTTGCATGGGCTAAAACCGTGAATAGACTTCAGGGGGACTTAGCCGAGAATACCCTGGAACTATTTTCGGCATGAAAACCTCGCCTTTCCCAGTTGGTCCTCCAGCGGCACTTAGCCGCGAATCTATGGAACTGTTTTGGGCATGAAATTCTGTGTTCGCCTGGGCAAAAATTTGACTTCCATAAAATTTCTGAACCTCTGATCTGATCTAGGTGATTTTTGGATATGTTGTTCACCCAGATCAGGGCTATCAGGGGACGTATGGGGATATGTTATGTTTTGGGGTACTCATGGGACTTTATAAAAATGTGTTTTTTCTTCATGTGGCAGCTCAGTTGAGCAGCTGTGTATCTTACAGGAAGAAGAAACAACTGGTCTTACTTTCCAGTGGCAGTGTACCCTGCAGAGAGAAGAGATAACTGGTCCCTCTCCCCAGCCACAGCCGGAGTTACTGGGAGTGGAGACAGTCGGTCCCATTCCCAATTGGCAGCATACCATGCAGGGAGAAGAGACAACTGGTCTTACTCCCCAGAGGCAGTGTACCCTGCAGAGAGTTACAGGGAGTGGAAACTACCGGTCTCACTCCCCAGCAGCAGTGCATCCTGCAGGGAGAGAAGACAACCGATCTCACTCCCCAGCGGCAGTGTACCTTGCAGAGAGAAGAGATAACTGGTCTTACTCCCCAGCGGCAGTGTACCCTGCAGAGAGAGGAAACAACCAGTCCATCTCCTCAACCACAGCTGGAGTTGGAAACAACCAGTCCATCTCCTCAACTCCCAGCGGCAGTGTACCCTGCAGGGAGAAAGAAAACTGGTTCCTCTTCCCAACCACAGCCGGAGTTACAGGGAGTGGAGACGACCAGTCCTACTCCACAGCAGCGGTGCCTGTTGTCCAGATGGGTGCAGATGGGACAGAGGTCTCTGCACCAGACCTACATGCTGGATGGTCAGTCCAGATCCCCAACCACTCCCGCAGGAATACCAGGGGGAAGAGGTAGGCAATTCCTCCTCTCAGCAACCGAGTTCCAACAGGGTCCTGGGGGTAGTGGAGGGGGCAGCCGTCTACACTAACCCCCTTCCAGTGGAAAAGCTGGCATCAGAGCAGAGCGCAGCTAGCCTCTGCTCTACTGGTCCCATTGTCACAGCGGCGGCATTCGGGCAGAGTGCAGTTCTGCCTCTGCCCTCCCATTTTCCTTTGTCCAAGGCCTGACATTACACAGGCCATCCCATGCCCTACCTGTCCCCGTATGAATGAGCCTGACGCCCAGCAGGCTCCTGCAGCAGAAGCAATACCAACAGGACAGAGCAGCATTGGCCTCTGCTCTACTGATCCATGTGTTCTGGGACAGGATGAACCACTGTCCTACCCAGCTGTAACGCTAGCTACAGGGCACAGCACCGCTGGCCTCTGCCCCCCAAGTAACCACAAAGCTATACCTGGGAGTACTAGAGAGACCGGGGGTGACAGACACCCATTCAGCAGCCTTAGACCTGTAGGACAGAGCCTGGCACCAGAGGCTACCCAGCCAACTAATTGTTTTTGGGTGGGTTGCCCGACTAACTCAGGTACAGACTGGCAGCAGGTCATGTACCTGGTATAGTCTTACCTTGGGGGGAAGATGTGTGGCAGAAATGCCTCTGACACATGTTCTTGGAGGGGCTTGCTTGCCAGCCTCCTGCCAGAAGACTATGGGCCCTGTTAAAAACGTATGTGATTTATGTACTTTTGTACTCCAGAAAGACAGACCGACCATGTGTACGGTCGGTCAAAATTATTACTTCCATGGAAATGCCAAACCCCTGAACCGATCTGTGTGATTTTTGGATATGTTGGTCAAGCAGATCGGGGTTATCAGGTCATATGACTTTTGTGGGGTTTCCAAGTGTAATGGGGGTACTTTCGAGTTATTGTAAAATATATGTTTTCTGTGCCTGTACATAATTGAGTTTAGTACAGTTCCTGACTCAATTATCTCTCAGGCACAGGGGAGGGATTATCTTGTCTTTGTGATAGTGTCCTGGACATGAGAGCCAATGTAATTACAGTGTGTACTTTGTCACAGTCCCCTCTCAGGGCCACTGGGAAATGCCCCTGGAATATGCTATGGAAAACCCCTTGCATGGGGACTTGCATATAAGGCCAGTTGTGGTTGCAATTAAACAGTTCTACATCAGCCTCAACACAAAGCCTTGTCTTGTGCTTGTATGGAACAGCTATACCAACTATATCACTAGCTCTTGTAAGAGCTATTCTGCTATACTCTCTGGAGGAGGAGAGGTCTACCCACTGGAAGCTGGACCCCTGACTTGGGTCCAGGGTGGGTGGAGGATGGAGAGACCCCAGCCAAGCTACGGCGGCTAAGGATCTGCAGTGGCTATGATGTCTGGTGGAGTTCTTGGAAGCACTCAGGGATACTAGGAAGCATCGATTAGTGGAGGCACCCAGTCGGGGTGGTAGGCGGTCCATCACATAATCTCTCTGTTATTAAAGGATCCCCAATGTTAGCAGTCACAGACAGGTGGAAATAGCTTATCACAAATCCCGACAGTGACGGCTGCTACCCCTGAGCAGCCAGTGTATTAATGTCTTGGTAGTAGCAGGAACAAACAGAAGGTGGAATCCACACTCTTATCTGGTCCTGGTGCATTGAGACCTGAGGCTGGCTAATGTCACTCCAATAGTAAAACAATGAATGCAGTCCAGGCACGCAGGATCATGTATGCAGCAGTTTTACTGGAATATCAGGATCTCAAGCTTGAAAGAGATCTCAGTTGAGATTGAAACATTGTGTTTTTTTCCTGATTTTCCAATAAAACTGTTGCGTAAATGTTCCTGAGTGCCTGGACTACAGTTATTGTTTTTGTTGGTAGCAGGGACTAACTGAGGAGTCTCCCCAGCTTTGTCCAGGAATGCAACCACGTGTTAAAGGAACACTATAGTGTTAGGAATGATGATGTGTATTCTTAACGCCTAACACTAGAGTGCCCTAGTCATCGTGTAGGGTACCCTCACTGCTAGGGTATACTTATCCTTTCTCCTCGCAGCACTGGTCTCTGTGCTTCTCCACCTCTTGATTCATTGAGATTGGTAATCTAAGCCAATCTAATGCTTTCCCGAAGGAAGATACAGCACTGCTCCAATCAGATGGTTTCTATGAGGCTGTTTGATAGAAAAAGTGGAGTTTACCTTGGCTATTTCGGAAGCATCTCTAGTAGCTATCAGTGTGACAGTATAACAGCCACTAGAGGGGGGATTACGATGATGTGGTCTGGGTGCCTATAGTGTTCCTTTTAGCCTGCTGCATGTACAGGGGAAGGTGGCATTTATTGATTTGTCATTTAGGAATCACGAAGTCTATGTCACAGCAGAAGATGCACGCCTAAATGTGCGCAGGTGTTTGTCCTTGTATGGATATTTGTAAATTTGTGTACCTATAACAGTGTGGATGTATGTGTTCGCCTTCTCACAGATGTCCCAGAATCCAACAGTTCCCGCTCCGTTTGGGATCTTGATATGCCGCTGTTTAATGATGCATTTAAATTTCTTTGTTAAAAACTGAATTTAAAAATAAATTCTGGAGGGGCACAGCCAACTGAGGAACGGAGAAGCTACATTGTTGTGAGCTCCAGGCCTTAACCTTATGAAAATGCTGATTTTGCTGTGGATAACCTACCCCTAACTTACCTGCTCCACTCTGTCAACAAGAGTACACACAAAAGGCCAAAACCCGACAAAGCCCGTACATCCCGAGATATTGGGGAACTACTGCAGAGATCACAAGCGGCTGTGTGGGAAAAGATGGAGATGGCTGACAAGGGCTCTTCCTACTCCTCGGAGGATATCCCCTATGATGTGGGAGCGGTGGCCTCGAGCGCACCACTGCCAGCCCCCAATCCCAAACAACCCACGGAAGATGTGCCAGTCACAGCCAACCATTTCAAGATTTTATTCACGGAACAGAGAGCCAACATCGCTGGTGACATGGCCTTCTTCAAAGACCCACTGGAAGGCACTACCTTCCGCATTGTCTTGCTGGAAGCCGCATCGTCTATCTGTGTTGGAACAGAAACTTGAGGAGTTAGAAAAATGGGATATAATAACAACAGACCAGGTAGATGCCTTGGAAGACCAGCGGAGGCGATATAACCTTAAGTATCCTGTGTATCCCAGACTCCATAGGCCTCCCTGACATGCCTCATTAAATCCGACGGATGCTGCCAAAGCAGGCCAAAGGCGGTGAAGCTCGACGGCATGTTCCATCTGCCTAAACCAAGGGCAGCACCAGCGGACGTACAGGCTGATTTAATCATCCATTTCCAGGTAAGACCCCCTATTATTCGAGGGCACATCACTGGACTTATACCCAGACCTTACTAGAAGCACCATTAACTGGTGAAATTCACTGCAACCACTACTGCAGTAACTTAGAACAAAGGACATTCCATATAGGTGAGGACTGCCTAAACAGCTCATAGCCTGAGCATGATGAAGAAGCAGAGAACAGACAGTACGGGCCTAACAGGCTTAGCCTATCACTGAGTTCATCCCCAGAACCACCAGACGTCTGACGCCTCCACAACCTCAGACCTGATCGGTCATGACTAACAATCGCCTCACCCACCACCAAATAGGCTACCACTCGAGGCTAACTTCTTACAACTATATGATATGTTAGATGAATGGACATTTTACTTTATGTTACTTTCACTTTTCTTTATCTATCATAGGCATATAGGACTCAGAAACACCACTAGTCTTTCCCCGCTGATGAGTTTTTAAGTGGCACTACAGCAAGTTGTAAATGGCTCCCTACTTACCCCCTCCCCTCTGCCCAGACCCCTAGAGCACATCTCCTGCCCATCACTACCATTGGGAAGAGGGTACCTCGCAGGGGAACACAGCCCTTAAGTAGCCATCTTAGCCACCACCAGCTCATACCTGCGAGGGAAATGTTATGTTTAATTACGTGTGTTACATTATACAACAATCATTCTGCAGGCCTTAACCTGCTGTTATCCTAATACTTTTAATAACCAGTATCTTGCCTGTTAATGTACTGAATGCCATATTACTTTTCCTGTGGAATGCCAAAAATAAAGAATTAAAAAAATTCTAATAGTGGAAAATGGTATATAGCTTTATGCAACTCTTTTTGGGTTTTCCTTGATATCTCTAATGAGACAGAAAGGGGTATTTTTTATATTCACCCCTATATACATATTAACCATTAATAGGGAACACATTACTCCAATGGCCACTGGAGTAACTAAATGACCTCCATTTGTTTAAATATAGATAGGGATTTAGGAGAGAGCACAGGTAACTTTTTCTTAGGGGAAAGAACAAGATGATCCAGGGACTAAGAGCACAAAACATAGGAAATAACAGGGGGGGGGGGACAAGCTACGGACAGCCCATAGCAGGAATAAGGGTGACAGTCCAAGGTTCATTCCACTACACTGCTCCCATGACCAC
>OW240914.1:252870666-252885712 GCA_933207985.1 Pelobates cultripes
AAGCCGGCATACACAGTCTAATCCTCCACGGATCACCTTGGGGATGTCCGGGGATGCTCACGGATAATTTTTCAAGTTCAGTCTGTCTAGACAACCCGTCAGTATTTTAATTCTGTTTCCCGGGGCGGTAATGTATCGTAAAGTCAAAAGGCTGCAGCGCCAAACTCCAGCGCAAGAGCCTGGCGTTGTCCCCAGCCACTCGATTCAGCCAGATCGGTTCAGCCGGGTTGTGATACGTGAGCAAAGAGAAGGGCTGTGCGTACAAATAGGGTTGCAACTTCTTCAGGGCCCAAACCATGGCCAGGCATTCCTTCTCAATGACGGCGTAGTTTACTTCTTGGGGTAAGTTTGCAACTGATGTAAGCCACTCGGTGACCGAGGTACTGTACCTCGGCCATACCTGTGACGAAGTGCCCTTCGCCACTTGGTCCTGGAGAGGCCTACTTGCCAGTCTCCTCCCCTGTGACTATGACTCTTTCATGTATCTGGCTTTAAAGCCCCTAGTCTACCTTCAGACAGACTATTTATGTAGGCTGCTTTATTTATCTTATGTTTTAGTCACCCTGTACCCATTATAGGTGCAGGGTGTGTGTAATGTAATTGTTTATAGTGTGTGTGTGTACTGTGTAATTGTTACAGTACCTCCAGGAACGAAACGTACAAACCGCCGTTTAGCGAGTATTCCCCGTTCGCAATAATGTGGTCGGGTAGCGGGTATAATAAAACCATGCGAACGCCAGTCAGGGAACACTCCAAACTCCCGAACGGTACCTGTACGGCTGATTCCCTTCGCAAGCCGCAAATCCACGAACGGCAATTAATAACCGAACGACAATCTCTCCCAAGCGGCAAATAATCCAAGTAAGCAGTCTCTCGCCGCTAGTATCCAAATCCCCCCCAATAACGAGACCAAGCTCCGCTTTGAGGGTAAAACACGAACTGGTTTACTGTGGGCTACCTGCCCGGTATTTATGCAGGTCTCCCACTTGGTGGACACTCCCCTAGGGGGACCAAATGGGAGACTGAAATCACAGAGGGACATGGGGACATTCTGGACATACATCCCCACAATATTCCCAGCATGCAGTACAGTTCCCTCCCCTCTGCTCGGGGAATAATTGGGAAGTATTTCAATTATCTCCCCGAGCAGAGGCAATCGCCATTTTAGATACAAGTTACAAAAACACACAAAAATCCATAACTTAATAACTGCTGAACATTTTACATCAGTCTTGCATATCCCCAGATAGCCTGGATCTGAGGGCACATTATTGGAGAATAGCGCTCAGATCCCATTCGCACAGTTCAATTGCCATGGAGTCAAAGTCTCTTTCAGTTCTTCGGTATGCGATTGACTCCATGGGACGGCTATCTGGGTTAAGTCCATTCGTGTGATTGAATCTCCCGAACGGCTGGCATTCGTATACTTTTGTCGATTGAGAAGCGGAGGTCGACGGCTTCAGCGGTGTTCGGCTGAAAAAGTGTCCGTTTTCAGATCCATGAAATAATCGTCGAACACCGCTGGTCTTTCGCATGGACAAAATGGCCGCCGCCTCGTGGTCGACATACGAACGACGACCACCCGGCATTCGGTTTTTAATTGAGAAGTGTCTGTGGTTAACCGCAACGTTCTAATTGGGATCAATAGGTTAACCAGCAGCACACTTCTCTTCTGGGTGGTCGTCCGTTCGGTAGTTCTGTTCGACAAAACCGACATTCCCTTAAACAAAGCATACGAACGGGGAAATTCATGAAAACGGCAAAACAGACGAACAACGCAGTTATAATCCAGACAGATGGGTCTGTCACACGGCTCCCCCCTTGTGGAACACTCCGGCAGACCCGGCTTGACCCTTTGGCGGGTCAACTTGGGGATGACCGGACTTAGGAGGAGTAGGGACGTCTGTTTGCCGAGATAACCCATCTGCATTCCCATTCTGCTTACCGGGTCGGTAGCTGATGGTGAAGTTATATGGCTGTAGTGCCAAACTCCACCTCAGCAGTCTGCCATTGTCTCCTGAGGCCCGGTTAAGCCAGACGAGGGGGTTATGGTCCGTAATAAGGGAAAATTCTTGTCCATACAGATAAGGGCTCAGTTTCTTCAGTGCCCAGACCAGGGCTAAACACTCTTTCTCCACTGCCGCATAACTTACTTCCCGGGGTAGTAACTTTCTGCTTAAGTATGCGACAGGGTGAGGACCCCCAGTCCATACATGGAAGCATCTGTATGTACAAGAAAACGTTTGTTAGGGACTGGGGCAGCCAGGACAGGAGCATTAACAAGAGCTTGCTTCAGTGCCTGAAACGCGGCTTCACAAGCTGGAGACCACAGGACCTGCTTAGGCAAATTCTTCTTAGTCAGGTCAGTCAAGGGTTTGGCAACCGTACTGTAGTCGGGGACAAAACGTCGGTAATACCCTGCCGTCCCCAGGAAAGCTAGCACTTGGGTCTTGGTGATAGGTGTGGGCCAGTTAGCTACAGCCTCTACCTTGGCTGGCTCCGGTCTCTGGCTCCCACAGCCTACTCTGTGACCCAAGTACTGTACTTCTGCCATGCCTAGATGGCACTTGTCTGGCTTCAAGGTCAGGCCTGCGGCCCGAATCTTGTCCAGCACCACCCCTACGTGTACTAAATGGTCTTCCCAGGACTCACTGTAGACCGCAATGTCATCCAGGTATGCACATGCAAAGTCCTGGAAGCCATCGAGGAGCCTATCCACCATACGCTGGAAAGTAGCCGGAGCATTCTTCATCCCAAATGGCATAACCTTAAACTGGTATAGGCCAAATGGGGTGATGAATGCCGACTTGGGGATAGCATCCTCGGCCAAGGGGATCTGCCAATAGCCTTTGCACAGGTCTATGGTGGTCAGATAGCGCCCCCTGGCAATACGGTCTAATAACTCGTCTACCCGGGGCATAGGGTAGGCGTCAGTGGTGGTCCGCTCGTTGAGCCGCCTGTAGTCCACACAGAACCGGGTGGTCCCATCTTTCAGAACTACAGGCGAGGCCCAAGGACTGTCCGAATGTTCGATAACCCCCAGCCTGGTCATTTCCTGTATCTCCTTCCGCATTCCTTCTCGGACTGCTTCAGGGATACGGTATGGGGGTTGCCGTAGGGGGTTCTGTCCGGGTGTCTCGACCTTGTGTACAGCTAGGGTAGTGTACCCGGGTTCTTGGGAGAGCGTGGCCTGCTTCTCCCACAGTAATTGTCTTGCCTGTACCTTCTCTGCCGGGTTTAGTCGGTCCCCTAGCTGTACAAGACTAGTAAGGTCTGTCTGGGGGTCCCTCTCTAGCAAGTCAGGTAACGGTAAGTTCTCGGGGTCGTCAGTAGCTGGGGCACATACTGCCGCAACATCCTCTGGTCTCTCCTGATACTCCTTCAGCATGTTCACATGGAAGGATCGCTGAATCCTTTCATCTGAACAGCTGGCTATAAGGTAGGTAGTATTGCATACCTGAGCTAACACTTTATACGGGCCCTGCCAAGATGCTTGCATCTTGTTCGTCTTCACAGGCTTGAGTACCAGAACCTTCTGCCCAACCTGGAAGATCCGCTGTCGGGCACCCCGATCGTACCACCGTTTCTGTCTCCCCTGGGCCGCCTGGAGATTCTCCCTTACCATCAGGGACAGTTTCTCCATGCGGTCCCGGAGTTCCAGGACATATGGTACTATGGGGGTCCCTTCTTGCTCTGTCTCCCCCTCCCAGTGTCCTCTAATGAGATCTAGGGGTCCGCGGACCCTTCTCCCATAGAGTAACTCAAAGGGGGAGAACCCAGTAGATTCCTGGGGCACCTCTCTGTATGCAAATAGCAGATGAGGCAGGAATCGCTCCCAGTCTCTGCAAGTGTCAGTAAAGGTCCTCAACATCTGTTTGAGGGTGCCATTAAATCGCTCGCAGAGACCGTTAGTCTGTGGGTGATAAGGTGAGCTAAGCAGGGGTTTAATACCGCACACCTTCCACAGCTGCTGGGTAAGCACAGCGGTGAACTGGGTTCCCTGATCGGAGAGAATCTCCTGAGGGAACCCGACCCTAGTGAAGATTTTAACCAGGGCATCAGCAACCGTCTCTGCCTCTATATAGACAGCGCTACTGCCTCTGGGTAACGTGTGGCATAGTCCACCACGGTGAGAATATACTTCTTACCTGATGGACTAGCCCTGGCCAGTGGACCCACAATGTCAACGGCTATGCGGGAAAAGGGTTCTCCAATGATAGGCATCGACTGAAGCCTAGCTCTTGGGTGATCCCCCCGCTTACCTACCCGTTGACAGGTGTCACACGTGCTACAATAGACCCGCACATCTCGGTTAAAATTGGGCCAGAAGAAATTTTGCGTGATCCTATGAGCTGTGCGGCGGGAACCTAGATGGCCGGCTAATGGCACATCATGCCCAATCCGCAGAATCTCCTGCCGGTATTTTGCGGGCACCACTAGCTGTCGATTCTGCGGAGGGGTATTCGGCTTCTGGGGCGGTTTCGGGATCCTGTAGAGTCTATCCCCCACCCACTCGTAGTGCTCCCCATCTACTCCTTCTCCCCCAGAATCGGCCCTGGCCCTGTACTTTGCTAGCGTCGGGTCTTCCCTGGTTTCCTTCCCGTACATCTCTGGGGTATCCCAGCCTAAAGGGGCCTGGTCTAAGGTACAAGTCGGGGGAGAGAGTCTTACCTGGGTCTCAGCAGCAGGTGGGCCGGTCTCGGCGGCACGGGTCTGGGCACGGGTCGTGACAGCGTCCACTTCAGCAGGACCCATGGGAGCGTAGGCGGAAACAAGGGGCGCCAAGTCATTGCCAAGGAGAACATCCGCTGGTAAGTCCTTCATGACCCCCATATTCACATGTCTAGCGCCCACTCCCCAATCCAAATGTACCCGGGCAACGGGCAGACGGAACACGGCACCTCCAGCTACTCGTACGGCGACCGTGTCCCCTGTATGTTGGGCTTCGGATACCAGGTGCTTCTGGAGCAAGGTCATAGTTGCCCCGGTATCCCGTAGACCACTGACCTCCTTCCCGTTTACTTTCACACACTGCCGGTGATGCTGTCGGTTATCCCGGTGGGCAGCCTGAACGGGGTCTGCCTCATGCAGGATGCCCCAGCACTCTTCTTCCTCTACACAGTGAGCGGCCGGGAGGGGAGGTCGGGGGTTGCCGCCTGCTGGTCTCCGCCAGGACTGGTTCTGGTTGGCACTGTTCATCGGGCACTCGGGTCGCTTGTGCCCTAGTTGTTTGCACAGGTAGCACCGAATGGGTTGCGTGTACTCCCGTGCATTAAACCTAGGTGGCTGTTGGTACGGGGCAGATGGAGGAGGTGCTGATGGGCGAGTCATGGGAGGCTGGTATAGGTTGGCGGGGGCTGGTGTTGCTGGCCTGTATTCCACTCTGGCGGGAGCCTTGCTGATGAGACTGTCCAGTTTGCGGGCGTCGGTATACTCATCCGCCAGGCGAGCTGCTTCGTGCAGAGTGGAGGGTTTACGGTCCCTTACCCACACTCTGACCCCTGTGGGCAATTTGTCAAAACAATGTTCTAAGAGGAACATCTGTAGCACCTCTTCTCCGGACACAGCCTGGCACCCCGCCATCCAGTGGGCGGCTGTGCGATGCACCTTACATGCCCATTCCACATATGAGTCCCCAGAGGTTTTAACCGTGTCTCTGAACCTCCTCCGGTATGCCTCAGGTGTAACAGCATACCGGGAGAGTAAAGCTTCCCTGACGGCCCCATAATCCCCAATCTCCTCATCTGGAATGGCCCGAAAAGCCTCGCTGGCCCGGCCAGATAACTTGCCGGACAGTATAGTAACCCAGTCTTCCAGGGGTACCTTGTGCAGGGCACATTGCCGCTCAAAATCAGCAAGGTACCCATCAATTTCTCCTTCTGTCTCATTGAAGGCTTTAAATGCTGTAAAGGGTACCTTTTTCCTATCTCCCAGGTTTGCTGTGACTGGGGCTGCTGCAGCACCACTTTGGCGTAGCAGGTTGGCCTCCACAGCGGCTATGACCTGGGTGACAGTCTCAGTAGTTGGGTTGGGACCATAATGGGCCAGCCTGATCCTTACCGCCCGGTCGAAGCTTGCCTCCTCGGGGGTTCTGTCAGCTGTGCTGGGTCCATCGGTTCCCTCTGCCGCTGGTACTCCATCCATTTCCAGCAATAATGTAATAATATCCCTCTTCCTGAGGTTACTGGCTTGTCCGCCTCTTTGCTCTAATAAATCCTTTAGGGTAGCTCTCCTCAGGTTTTGATACTGTAATTCCATTTAGTCCCGGTTGTAGTGGTTTCTTTGGGCGCTGAGGATCATCCCGTCGCTTGCCACCAGTTGTTACGGTACCTCCAGGAACGAAATGTACAAACCGCCGTTTAGCGAGTATTCCCCGTTCGCAATAATGTGGTCGGGTAGCGGGTATAATAAAACCAGGCGAACCGCCAGCCAGGGAACACTCCAAACTCCCGAACGGTACCTGTACGGCTAATTCCCTTCGCAAGCCGCAAATCCACGAACGGCAATTAATAACCGAACGACAATATCTCCCAAGCGGCAAATAATCCAAGTAAGCAGTCTCTCGCCGCTAGTATCCAAATCCCCCCAATAACGAGACCAAGCTCCGCTTTGAGGGTAAAACACGAACTGGTTTACTGTGGGCTACCTGCCCGGTATTTATGCAGGTCTCCCACTTGGTGGACACTCCCCTAGGGGACCAAATGGGAGACTGAAATCACAGAGGGACATGGGGACATTCTGGACATACATCCCCACAATATTCCCAGCATGCAGTACAGTTCCCTCCCCTCTGCTCGGGGATAATTGGGAAGTAATTCAATTATCTCCCCGAGCAGAGGCAATCGCCATTTTAGATACAAGTTACAAAAACACACAAAAATCCATAACTTAATAACTGCTGAACATTTTACATCAGTCTTGCATATCCCCAGATAGCCTGGATCTGAGGGCACATTATTGGAGAATAGCGCTCAGATCCCATTCGCACAGTTCAATCGCCATGGAGTCAAAGTCTCTCTCAGTTCTTCGGTATGCGATTGACTCCATGGGACGGCTATCTGGGTTAAGTCCATTCGTGTGGTTGAATCTCCCGAACGGCTGTCGTTCGCATGCTTTTGTCGATTGAGAAGGGGAGGTCGACGGCTTCAGCGGTGTTCGGCTGAAAAAGTGTCCGTTTTCCGATCCATGAAATAATCGTTGAACACCGCTGGTCGTTCGCATGGACAAAATGGCCGCCGCCTCGTGGTCGACATACGAACGACGACCACCCGGCATTCGGTTTTTAATTGAGAAGTGTCTGTGGTTAACCGCAACGTTCTAATTGGGATCAATAGGTTAACCAGCAGCACACTTCTCTTCTGGGTGGCCGTCCGTTCGGTAGTTCCGTTCGACAAAATCGACATTCCCTTAAACAAAGCATACGAACGGGGAAATTCATGAAAACGGCAAAACAGACGAACAACGCAGTTATAATCCAGACAGATGGGTCTGTCACAGATGCATTTTACAAAAGAGTGTAGATAATGGATATCATGGCAGTGTAAAATCTGCCTGCATACCATAGCTCTGAAGACAGAGACAATGTCAATAGCCATGGTAATGGTAAGCTTCGCTGTGTGACCTTTTGAAGTACACACTTGTATATGACATGGTTTCAAAAACCTGACTCTAAGTCCACACAGGCACTTGTTCCCATCGAGGCATGATTGCTGCTATCTGTGCACTTTCCAGGGGAGCAGCAAAGAAAGTTGCCTCCAAATGCCCCAGCAGATGCATTGCTAGCCTTGTGTCCTGGGGGGTCCAAAAGCTGGTTGGCTGGCCACCTTAGGCCCCCCTGAGAGGCGCTGTCCTCTGCGCTCTTCTTCCATGCCCTCCTGTGATGCCATGAGCTGGAATATGACATCACACCAGCCCCTGCTTTACTAAGTGGCTGTCACATGTTCATCCTCACCTTGCGACATTGATAGTGGTTACCTTGCCAATAAACGCGGTAGTGCCGATCAGCGGCCATGCGTCAATGTGTCTGTTGATGGACGCCGGTCGCTGCGGACCCACACTAATTTATAACACCACGTCCGCCCACTGCATGGAAGACATCGACATGCGCATGACGTCACGTCCACAAGAGGGATATTTAAGGTTACCGATTCCTTCTGCTCATTGCCGTGTCGTAGTTTCCCTAGTAGTTGTCTGAGAGTGTATTCCTGAGCTTTTATTTCTGGTTATTGACTTTGGCTTCATTTGACTTTCCTGTATTCTGGTATCCCTGACTTTTGGCTTTCCCTCATCGTTGTGTCTCTTTCTGTATCCCTGACCTCGGTAAGTATTCTGACTATTCTCAGGTATGTTAAGTACGGCCATTCTAAGGCCCGGTAAGACGTTACCTTTTAGTCCTAGATGTGATACAGTTCTACGTGCTGGATCAACTTGTCATCCTGACATTACGACATGGCCATAGATCCTGTAGAATTGTGTCAGCACATAACAGCTTGCGAGAGAAAGCTAGAGGAGAATGATCACTGTATGGATCAATTTTTTTAAGGCTTTCAGTACGCTGCTTACTAGAACAGCGCATCTTCGGCCTGAGGCCTCTCTGACTATGTCACCTCTGTCTAATGTACCTCCTCCTATAGTACATAAGGCACCTACTATCTCCTTATCTCCTCCCTCGCATTTTGATGGTAATATTCAGGAATGCCGGGGATGCCTATACTGTGGTAAAAAAGGACATATGGAGATTACCTGTCACATATGTCTGGAAAACTTCTGCACCTAAGAACCTTCAGAGGACAGGTCTTAGGTGTAATGGTGGCAATAACCAAAGTAAGTTTGTCCTTGATGTTATGGTCTTGTGTAATACTAACAACTTTTCATCCATAGCCCTGATGGATTCAGGGGCGGCTGGAAATTTCATTGATATCCAGTTTGTTAGAAAACTTGATACCTAGCAAGGAGAGATCATCACCTCTGGCCGTAGAGGCTATTGATGGGAGACCTCTATCTCAACCCTTAATTACCCATGAAACCTTGTCCATTAACATTTCCATTGGGGCCTTACACAAGGAGGACATAACGTTCCAAATAATTTCTTCTCTTTCTTGTCCCATCATATTAGGATTTGCTTGGCTTAGTAAGTACAGTCCTCATATCGATTGGGCAAAGGGAAAAATATTGGAATGGGGCAAGGACTGTATTAGGAGATCTATGTTGTACATAACCAAAAAAGTGGGCATTACCTACCACTACACATCAAATCCCCGAAGTTCCCATACAATATCAGGAGATTAAGGAAGTATTTAGTAAGAGTCAGTCCAATACCTTACCTCCTCACAGGTCATATGACTGCTCCATAAATCTGTTACCTGGCGCTATGCCACCTAAAGGGGCAGTATATGCCTTATCGCCACAGGAGAATAAAATAATGGAAGAATATATCAAGGCACACTAAACAAGGGCCATATACAGAAATTCTCCTCACCTGCTAGTGCAGGCTTCTTTTTTGTAGAAAAGAGAGATGGAGAATTACGTCCATGCATTGACTACACAGCATTAAATAAGATTACTGTTAAGAATGCCTATCCTATTCCTCTCATTTTCAAATTGTTGGGTGCTAAGATCTTTACCAAACTGGATATCAGGAGTGCATATAATTTGGTAAGAATCAAGGAAAATTATGAGTGGAAAACGGCATTTAACACTAGATGCGGGCACTATGAGTACCTTGTTATGCCTTTTGGGCTATGCAATGCACTGGCCTTATTCCAGGATTTTATTAATGATGTACTCCGGGATTATATCTATTCATTTGTCCTGGTTTATTTGGATGATATCCTAATTTATTCCCCTGACATTCAAACCCACCACAAACAGGTTAAACAAGTATTGCAGACTTTACTGGAAGTAAATTCCCCATAGGAAAGCATTGAAAGCATTTTTCAATGCTTTCCTATGTGGAGGTCTAATGCGCGCGCGGCATTGCCGCGCATGGGCATTAGGTCTCTTCAGCCGGCGGGCGGGATCAGTCTCGCCCACCTGCTGACGTAAGGAAGAGGAGTAGCGGTGGTGAGTTTTCACCCTTTCAGCAACCAGGGGGTGGGGGGTAAGAAAGGGGACCTGCAGTGCCATAAAACCAGATTGTTTTCCTGGCACTGGAGTGTCCCTTTAATGACATTTACTGTTCTGACAGGAAAAGTTGTGCCGAGCAACATTACTGTCCTGACAGGAAAAGTTGTGCCGTGCAGCAATCAAATACACAGAAGGGTTTGTGCTGAGCAGCAATTATGCAAATGGAAACCTAGTAATTGCCTTTGGGGTCACAGCCAATCGGATCCACAGGAGGGGTATTTAGGCCCAGTTCTCCCCTTGCTCAGTGCCCTGTCATGGTTCCCTAGTGGTTGTCCGAGAGCACATTCCTGATTCAAGTTTCTTCTGGTTTTTGACTTTGACTTTGGCTTTGATTTTGACTTCCCTGGTGATTCTGGTATCCCTGACTTCTGGCTTTCCCTTATCATTGTGTCTCTTTCTGTATCCCCTGACCTAGGCAAGTATCTTTGGTATGTCAAGTCCAGCCATTCTAAGGCCCCGTAATACATTACCTATTAGTCATCTGTGTGACACAATTCTCCCGAACAGTCAAAGTGGCTATTTCTCATGGACTAAAACCGCGAATAGACTTCAGACTTAGCCGCGAATCTATGGAACTGTTTTGGGCATGAAATCCTTGGTTCACCTGGACAAAAATATGACTTCCATAAAATTTCTGAACCCCTAATCTGATCTGGGTGATTTTTGGATATGTTGTTCACCCAGATCAGGGAATGTAACATGGGGATATGTTGTGTTTTGGGGTACTTATGGTACTTTATAAAATTGTGTGTTTTTTCTGCCTGGGGATAATTAAGTTAATGCATTATCTGCCTTAATTGTATCACAGGGGAGGGATTGTTTACTGTACGTGGGAGTGTCGTACATTGTTATATTGTTCTTATTGGTCTGTACAGTTTGTAATGCGGTGCTCCATCAGGTCCATGGGGTGTGCCTCTGGCCTGAGGAATTGTATATAAAGCCAACCTGTACCATTAAATTTTCAGTTCTACTTCACCCTCAATCTAGAGTCTTGTCTCTTAATGGGGGGCATTGCTATAGCACTACAAGGGATTGCTCTGATCTTCATACTCCCTTGGATAATCACTAGCTCTTGTAAGAGCTGTTCCTTCTACGCTCTCTGAAGCAAGGCACCCACTGGAACCTAGAGCCTTGTCGTAGGTCCAGAGTGGGTAGGAGACGGCGAGACCCCAACCAAGCTGCGGCGGTTTGTGGGGTCTGCAGTACTTATGCTGTCTGGAGAAGTGCTTGGAGCCCTCGGTAAGCACTAGGAGCAACAGTTGGCGGAGGTACTCAACCCGGGGTACAGGAAGCTCCATTACAACCATCCCTCTAGAGCCTGGGATTGTGTTGAACTGAATGGAGACCCCCTGCGGGGATCAGTGCATAAAAGCTGTGTGTACCAATAAATTATTGTCAGTGTTGGACTTCCAGAACTGTGTCCTCATCCAGTTACTGGGGGGAAGAAAGGGTTCATCACTGTGCCTGCTGTTCCAGCGTGTGGAGGATGCAGCAGGGAAACAGCTCCCAGGACCGTGTGCCGCCCAGTCCCTGGGAGCAACTAGAGCAAAGTTCCCTGTCCTAGCGGACCCTTGGCGAAGGTACCCGGCCAGGGTACAGGGAGCTCCGCCACATCCACTATATGTGATATCTATGGGAACACAGTCTTAGTATGTGTGTCCACTAAATACTCTATGTATATGTTACTATGAGGACGCCACCTCAGCATATGTATCCATTATATATTATATGTATGAGTTAGTGTGAAAACACAGCCACATTATATGTGAAAGATATAGAAACCAAACCCTCAATATATGAGTTCAATATAATCTTCAGTATGAGCTGTTGTGAAGACGACTTACATATATACATCTAACACAAGTTCTGTGTATGGGTTGCTGTTAGTCACAGCTTCTGTGTTTATTAGTGATATCATATCTGCGTGTGAAGTGATGTGAAAACATAGTCTCAATTTATCTGACTCGTATAATCTTAGTATATGTTCTGTGGAGATGCAGTCTCTATATGATGTACATGTGGCTATCTCAGTATAGGAGGGGCTGTTTAAACATATCCTCAGTATATGTGCTGTGCGCTCCCCTCCTGTCTGTCACCTTGTTACCGTGAGCATGGGCCAGTGCACAGTGATGGCGGTCCACGGTCACAGGGGTTGCAACTGCAGCCTGGCCTCCTGGAGTGACGGGCCGGGTCACAGCTGCGACCCCTGCGACTGTCATAGTTACGCCACTGTGCACAGCTTGGGCTATTTATTGGCTTTTTATTGGCTCCCATGAGCAATTAACTTTCTGAAGCAATGTTTTCATTAATATGCTTTACTTTGTCAAATGAAATTTGACTTTGATTTGAAAGTTGCGAATAGTAGGTTTCATGCTCAGTGCTCTAAAGTTGACATTCCATCAGTATTCGGCTATGTGATCCCTTTTTTTTAAAGTTTGGTAATCCCTATAATGTTTCTCTGGGATGGCATGCTCTTGGTTCTTCAAACGTTAAGGATCAGAATTTCCCAAGGATTCAACTGTTTTAAGTTTGTCAGGAGAAACATTATAATTTCTTTTCTGCAATAATGTTTACTCTCTTCTGCATATATTCTCCATGTAATATTGATGCTTGCTATTGCAAGTGTCTTAATTACCAGTGGAAGGTCTCTTCAGGCCAGACCACTCTACCAGGTTTAACCTTTCTTGCAATGTTTCACTTGATACCAGAACAATAAGGGAAATCTCTGAGCATGAGGTCCCACTACGTCTGTCATTTTCTGATGTTCAAGGGGATTCTTCTGGCTGTCCTACTATCTGGACTTTCCAGCCAATATGTGCGATATGAGCTGTGGAGTCCTCCTGTATAATATGATATTGTAGCTTTTTTGTGACAAACATTTGTCTGACATTTTTAATTTGGTCTCTTTACCTACATCCATATCAGTGGCGTTCATTTCTAACATTCCACTAATGTAATATTGTTAATTATATGCTTGGAATTTTCTTAATAGCTTAATAGATAAAACAAGCTGCACTAGGATCTTAAAATCATCTTCAGCTCTGCTGTAAGTCGTTCACAGGGCCAGATTACTGAGGGCCTGGTACTGACAATTACGATGGGGCCTAATTACAGAATCTTATCGACCAAAAACACTAAAACAGTCATACGTCTCAAGCGTCATGTATCTGATGGTGTTGGTGGGAAACTCAAAGGATGCAGCTAAAAGAAAACACATACTCTATGCTAATCTCTTTATCTAATTTATGCTTTCATCTTTCAAGTAAATCCATACACCCTAACAGCAGTGTCCATTGAAGCAGGAAGTCAATGGGCAGGGTAAAAGGGTGGGCCACTGAGGCGAATCACGTGACCAGAACTGCCAAAAGGGGCGAACATGCCCAAAAAGGGGGCATGTCTGTCCAACGAATTGGAAGGCCAGCCTGGCATCAGTGTCCATATATATCACAGTGTCCCTATGTCGACCAGTCCCCCAGTGTTTGTGTCCCCATTTCTCCCAGTGTCCCCATGTCTCAGTGTGTCACTAGGGGACACAGTGAGACATGGGGACACTGAAAGACACTGAGACACATGGAGGCACTGAGACACTTTGGGACACTGGGAGACATGGGGGCACTTGTGGATACAGACATGGTGACACTGGGAGACATGGTGACACTGGGAGAAATGGGGTCAGACACTAGGGACACAGATACATGGGGACACAGACACTGGGAGACATGGGGACACAGACATTTGGTGAAACTAAGAGGCATGAAAACACTGAGAGACATGGAAACACAGACACTGGGAGACTAGGGGACACTGGGAGACATGGGGACACAGACATTTGGTGAAACTAAGAGGCATGGAAACACTGAGAGACATGGAAACACAGACACTGGGAGGCATGGGGACACAGGGAGACATGGGAGCACTTGTGGATATAGACATGGGGACACTGGGAGACATGGGGACAATGAGACATTTGGTGATAGTGGGAGACATGGGGACACTAAGGACACAGACACTGGGAGACATGGGGACACTGAGACACTAGGGACACTGGCTGAGAGACATGTGGACACTGGGAGACATGTGGACACAGACATTTGGGGACACAGACATGGGGACACTAGGGGACACTGGCTGGGAGACATAGGGATACTGTGTCCCTAGTGTCTCCGTGTCCCCATGTGTCTCAGCGTCACCATGTCTCAGTGTCCCCATGTTTCACAGTGTCTCCCAGTGTCCCCTAGTGTCTCAGTGTCCCCATGTGTCCCCTAGTGTCTCAGTGTCCCCATGTCTCCCTGCAGCATTTCTCCCCCTCCTTCACATACCTGAGCTGTAGTCTGTCTCTGCAGGCTGGGAGCTGCTGTCTGGTCTCTCTGTGCTGTGTTGCTGCTCCCCCGCAGATCAGTGAGTAGAGAGAGGCAGGTAGATGCTGTAACTTCCTATCACTGCCTCTCTCCATACACAGTGACCCCTACTGGCCAGTGCTGGTATTGCAGAGTAATCTCCATATATACTGAGAAAAATATTTGCATTTGTATTGCCGGTATTACTGCAATACCGTCACGGCCAGGCAGCCTCAAATACTGGCTGTGCCTTAAAATACCAGTCAGGTGGCAGACCTAAGAGTAGTGTGTGTAAAAAAAAAAAAAAAAATAGGGATTATTCCTTGGGCTTGGGCCTGGAGCTGCAGCTCCATCAGCCCCAATGTTAATCTGGCCTTGATTGTTCATAACTATCTGAAGATACAGTCAGAGTAAATATGTGGTTGTGGTGCTCTCATAAGGACAATTGAATATCTTCAGCAATCCTGCTTAATTATGGGTTTGCTGCCACAAGGTATCCTGTGCCACTGGAAACCACCTTTTAATTGTTGTCCTGTCTATTACATATAACCTACTTGTATTGATCAACATTAAAATAATTTTGA
>OW240914.1:252886209-252900396 GCA_933207985.1 Pelobates cultripes
CAGCTGCAGAGACTAAGTCCCATTCGCGATGGGACTTAGTCGTTTTTTCAGCCTGAAATAGACCGACCTCACAGCCCAAATCTATGGAACTGTTTTGGGCAGGAAAATGTGCTTGCGGTCGGTCATAAAGGGACCTCAGCTAACTTTTTAACCCCTGGATGGATTTGGCTGATTTTTGGTTATGTTTATGTTTTAAGTGTGCTGATTCCAAATATGTAATTATGAAGATGGGATGTGTAGTTTAAAAGTTACAGGGTATGGCTAAAAACTGTATTTTTACTGCCTGTGTTTAATTATGTTAATCTCTTCCCAAACGTCATTTCGTTCAAAGTGGAGAGAATGTTAAAAAAAAATATTTTTTTGTTGGTCAATGAGAAATGCTTTTTCAGCCGCTTCTAATCTTAAGCATCATTTGAGGAGCCATACAGGAGAGAAACCTTATTAGTGGTGTGTTTAGTATTGTTCTGATCAGTTTAATACCTTCCGCGTCTCCTATCAGTGGACGTGTATATGGCAGCCATTTAGGAACCGTACACCTGGGACCCGAGCAAGGTCACCTCGTTCAACAGGCTTGCAGCGTATCCTCCAGGAAGAAGAGCCTGAACCCTTACCTGACTTTCTACGTGTCTTACCTGTACATGAAGCTGCTCTGGTTCCTTGATGAGCCAGCTGCCCGTGGGTTAACATGTCCGATGGAGAAGCACTCTGTCCTGTAAGCCTCACCAAAAAGGATTGGTGTGTTGAGTATTGTTCTGATCCAGTTTAATACCTTCAGCGTCTCCTATCAGTGTGGGCCGTGTACACAGCATTGATTTTTTGTAACAGGGGAGATGGAAGAAGGAAGCAGTGGTCTCTTACTTCAAATTTGAGACTTTCAGCGGTCAAGCTAATGTGACACCAGATAGGAGTGGTGTGTTTAGTACTACTATTTTTATCCAGTTTAATACGCTTCCATCTCCTATCAGTGGATGTGTACCACGGCATTGATTTTTGTAACAGGGAGATGGAAGAAGAGGCTTGGTCGGTCCTCTTACTTAAAATTTGGGGCACTGCGCGGTCAAGCTAATGTGACACCAGATAGGAGTGGTGTGTTTAGTATTGTTCTGATCAGTTTAATACCTTCCACGTCTCCTATCAGTGGTCGTGTACACGGCATTGATTTTTGTAACAGGGAGATGGAAGAAGAGGCTTCGGCGGTCCTCTTACTGCAAATTTGGGGCACTGAGCGTGCAATCTAATGTGCCACCAGATAGGAGTGGTGTGTTTAGTACTATTTTTATCAGTTTAATCCCTGTTATGTCCCCTATCCGTTGATGTGGAGCAAGACGCAGCAGCAGAAGAGGACTCAGCGAGGAGGTTATGGAAGAGGATGGAGTAGGAGGAGTAGAGGAGGTGGCAGCAGGCCTGCCTGCAAGTCGTGGCGGTGTCACCAACTCCTCTGCAGAGCCACGCATTCCATGCTTGGCAACCGTCAGCAGGTTTACCCAATGCGCAGTGTAGGTGATATACCTGCCCTGACCATGCTTTACAGACCAGGTATCAGTGGTCAGATGGACCCTTGCCCCAACACTGTGTGCCAGACATGCCATTATTTCCTTTTGCACAATCGAGTACAGGTTGGGGATTGCCTTTTGTGAAAATAAATTTAGTCCGGGTACCAGTGAGTGAGTGGTGGCACTGGGCACAGTATCCACTGTGAGCCTGACACACCTGCTGGCAGACAACTAACTGCTATTCAATCTATAACAGTGAAAAAAGTTTTTTTTTTTAAATGCAAGCTATTATTACACCAGATATGAGTGTCACTGTAAACTGGCAGAGTACACGCTGTAGGGCTGACACACCTGCTTGAAGATAACTAACTGCTATTCAATCTATAACAGTGAAAAAAGTATTTTGTTTTTAAATGCAAGCTATTGTGACACCAGTGAGTGAGTGGTGGCACTGGGCACAGTATCCATTGTGAGCCTGACACACCCGCTTTGAGACAACTAACTGCTATTCAATCTATAATTGATGTTTGTTTCACAGGCAGAAAGTGCCCTAAAACATGGCTTGAACCCTAGTTGGTGGCGGATAAGTCACGCAAGTCAACCGGCATTCAGAGCTAAAATACAGCAGCGTGTGGACCATTTTTAGCCCAAGGCAGCTCATCTCATCAGGCCTTTTTAAATCGAAAGTATCGCCCAGTGTCAGTCCCTTAGGGATCCATCCCTCATTCATCTTAATAAAGGTGAGGTAATCTAGACTTTTTTGACCTAGGCGACTTCTCTTCTCAGTGACAATACCTCCTGCTGCACTGAAGGTCCTTTCTGACAGGACACTTGAAGCGGGGCAGGCCAGAAGTTCTATCGCAAATTGGGATAGCTCAGGCCACAGGTCAAGCCTGCATACCCAGTAGTCAAGGGGTTCATCGCTCCTCAGAGTGTCGATATCTGCAGTTGTAGATAGGCGAGGTAGTCTGCTACCTGTCGGTCGAGTCGCTCTCTGAGGGTGGATCCCGAAGGGCTGTGGCGATGCGTAGGACTTAAAAAGGTCCGCATGTCCTCCATCAACAACACGTCTCTAAAGCGTCCTGTCCTTGCCGGCGTGGTCATGGGAGGAGGAGGATGACTTCCACCTCTCCCCCTGTTAGATTCCCGTTGTGCTGTGACATCACCCTTATAAGCTGTGTAAAGCATACTTTTCAATTTATTTTGCAAATGCTGCATCCTTTCATACTTGTTGTAATTCGGTAACATTTCCACCACTTTCTGCTTATACCGGGGGTCTAGTAGCATGGACACCCAGTACAGGTCGTTCTCCTTCAGCCTTTTTATACGAGGGTCCCTCAACAGGCACGACAGCATGAAAGACCCCATTTGCACAAGGTTGGATGCGGAGCTACTCATTTCCCGTTCCTCCTCCTCACTGATGTCAATGAAGGTATTTTCTTCCCCCCAGCCACGTACAACACCACAGGTACCAGATAGGTGACAACGAGCACCCTAGGATGCCTGTTGTGGTTGGTCTTGCTCCTCCTCTTCCTCCTCCTCAAAGCCACATTCCTCCTCTGACTCCTCTTCCTCACAATCCTCTTCCAGCGTTGCCGCAGGTCCAGCAAGCGATGCTGATAAGGCTGTTTCTGGAGGTGATGGTGACCACAACTCTTCCTCTTCCTCTTCACGCTCATCTACGGCCTGATCCAGCACTCTTCGCAGGGCACGCTCCAGGAAGAAAACAAATGGCACCCCGTTCATACAAATATTCATTAACGGCTTTTTCTTGTTGGAGCAGGCGGTCGAACATTAGGAGTGTTGAATTCCAACGTGTCGGGCTGTCGCAAATCAAGCGCCTCACTGGCATGTTGTTTCGCCGCTGGATATCGGCAAAGTGAGCCATGGCGGTGTAGGAACGCCTGAAATGGCCACACACCTTCCTGGCCTGCTTCAGGACGTCCTGTAAGCCTGTGTACTTATGCACAAAGCGTTGTACGATCAGATTACACACATGTGCCATGCACGGCACATGTGACAACTTGCCCAACTTCAATGCAGCTAACAAATTTGTTCCGTTGTCACAAACCACTTTGCCGATATCCGAGTAAACAAGGTCAGCCACTTTTCCTACAATAGTTCAGAGGCGGACAGGAGTGCTTGTCGGGTGACTCTCTGCTTTCAGCAGTCAAACCCAAGGCAGTGACACTGCTGTATCCAGGATGTGGAATAGTACCTGGGAAGCTGCGGGGGTGCCGTTGATGTGGAGCAAGACGCAGCAGCAGAAAAGGACTCAGCCGAGGAGGTTATGGAAGAGGATGGAGTAGGAGGAGTAGAGGAGGTGGCAGCAGGCCTGCCTGCAAGTCGTGGCGGTGTCACCAACTCCTCTGCAAAGCCACGCATTCCATGCTTGGCAGCCGTCAGCAAGTTTACCCAATGCGCAGTGTAGGTGATATACCTGCCTTGACCATGCTTTTCAGACAAGGTAATGAGTGGTCAGATGGACCCTTGCTTACAACACTGTGTGCCAGAGATGCTATTACTTCCTTTTGCACAATTGAGTACAGGTTGGGGATTGCCTTTTGTTAAAATAAATTTCGTCCGGGTACCTTCCCACTGCGGTGTCCCAATAGCCACAAATTTTTGAACACCTCAGACTCCACCAGCTTGTATGGTAAAAGCTGGCGGGCTAATAGTTCGGACAAATAGCCAGCGGTCAGGCGCTGGGCAGGGGAGTGACTTTCTGACATTGTCTTCTTGCGGCTCAAACATGTCTTGACAGACACATGACTATTAATGGGTAGATGGCGTGAACTGCTCCAAGGCGGGGCCCAGTGGCCGGATGGTTGAGAGGGACAAGGAGGGACAGCAGTGGTTGACATGGCTGAAGATGCTGGACCAGGAGGCTGTGGCGGCTTAGAGTAGGCGAGCTGCTTGTACTCATGTGTTTGATCCCATAGGCGTTTGTGATGTGAGATCATGTGCCTACGCAAAGCAGTTGTACCTAGGTGGGTGTTGGACTTCCCACGACTCAGTTTCTTTTGGCACAGGTTGCAAATGGCATCGCTGTTGTCAGAGGCAGACACACAAAAAAAATTCCACACTGCTGAGCTCTGCAATGACGGCATTCTGGTGGTGGACACAGCATGCGTTGATTGGCGTGCTGTCGGGCTGACCCGGGTGCCGATGCATGCTGTCTGACTGTGCCACTAGCTCCTTGCGACGACCTCCCCCTGCTTCCAACTTCGTCTCCTCCTCCTCCTGTCTCCCCACCCATCTGAACTTTTAAACCTGTTCTTCTTCTTGCGGCGGCCACCCGTGATGACATCCATGGGCCGCATGCGTCATCATCAACCGCTTCACTTGTATCTGACAACTCAGCAAAGGAAGCAGCAGCGAACAACATCATCATCATCTCATCACCCGTGCGTCCATGTGTGTAATGCTGCCTGCCTGAGACATATCCCTGTTATCTACATCCTCTGGCAATAATGGTTGCGCATCACTCATTTCTTCAAACGGATGTGTGAATAACTCCTCTGACATACCAACTGAAGCGGCTGTGGTGCTAGTTTGGTGGTGGCGGCAGGCGGGTGAGTGGTATCTTGAGAGGTGCCTGAAGCTAAGCTGGAGGAGGATGGTGCGTCAAGGTTCTGAGCGGAGGCTGTAGAAGATTGGGTGTCCTGTGTTAGCCAGTCAACTATGTCCTCAGAACTTTTCAAGTTCAGAGTACGTGGCCTCTGAAAACTGGGCATTATTCTAGGGCCAAAGGGAATCACAGCACCACGACCATGATGGCCCCTGCGGGGTGGCCTGCCTCTGCCTGTCATTTTTTTTGGGATTAGTGGTACTATGCGTGCAAGCTACTGTGAGACCAGATATGAGTGGCAATGTGCACTGGCACAGTTGTGCACTGGCACAGGCTGTAGGCCTGACACCCGCTTTAAGGACACTGACTGCTATTCAATCTATAACAGTGAAAAAAGTTTTTTGTTTTAAATCCAAGCTATTATGACCTGTGAGTGGTGGCACTGGGCACCGATATCCACTATTGGCGTAAACACACCGTAGGACTTTGGCTGCTATTCAATCTATAACAGTGAAAAAAGTTTTTGTTTTTAAATCAAGCTATTGTACCAGATGCGTGGTGGCACTGGGCACCACGTATCCACTGTTAGCGTAACACACCGGCTTTAAGGACGCAGCTGCTATTCAATCTATAACAATTGAAAAAGTTTTTGTTTTAAATCAAGCTATTGTGACACCAGATATAAGTGGTGGCACTGGGCACCGTATCCACTGTTAGTAACACACCAGCTTTTAAGGACACTGACTGCTATTCAATCTATAACAGTGAAAAAGTTTTTGTTTTTAAATACAAGCTTTGTGTCACCAGATCTAAGTGGTGGCAATGGTCACCGTATCCACTGTTAGCGTAACACACCCGCTTTAAGGACACTGACTGCTATTCAATCTATAACAGTGAAAAAAGTTTTATGTTTTTAAATGCAAGCTAGTATGACACCAGTGAGTGGTGGCACTGGTCACCGTATCCACTGTTAGCGTAACACACCCGCTTTAAGGACACTGACTGCTATTCAATCTATAACAGTGAAAAAAGTTTTTTGTTTTTAAATGCAAGCTATTATGACACAAGTGAGTGGTGGCACTGGGCACAATATCCACTGTTAGCGTAACACACCCGCTTTAAGGACACTGACTGCTATTCAATCTATAACAGTGAAAAAAGTGTTTTGTTTTTAAATACAGTATTATGACACCAGTGAGTGGTGGCACTGGTCACCGTATCCCACTGTTAGCGTAACACACCCGCTTTAAGGACACTGACTGCTATTCAATCTATAACAGTGAAAAAAGTTTTTTGTTTTTAAATCCAAGCTATTGTGACTTCAGATATAAGTGGTGGCACTGGGCACCGTATCCACTGTTAGCGTAACACACCACGCTTTAAGGACGCGGCTGCTATTCAATCTATAACAGTGAAAAAAGTTTTTTGTTTTAAAATCCAAGCTATTGTGACACCAGATATAAGTGGTGGCACTGACTGGTGAAATGGGCACAGTATCCACTGTGAGCCTGACACAGAAGCTGGCAGCAGTGGCAGACAACTGACTGCTATTCAATCTATAACAGTGAAAAAAGTTTTTTGTTTTAAATGCAAGCTATTGTGACACCAGATATAAGTGGTGGCACTGACTTGGGAAATGGGCACAGTATCCACTGTGAGCCTGACACAGAAGCTGGCAGCAGTGGCAGTCAACTAACTGCAATTACATTACATAGAAAAAAAAATCAAAAAAGAGCATACCCTAACCCTAACCTAGCTATGCATTTCCCTATCTAATCAACAGCAGCTACACTTTCCCTCCTCTCACTAAGCATGCAGCTTGAGAATGAATCTAAAATGGATGCTGTCCAGTAGGTGGGAGGGTCTGCTAGGGAGGGGGTGTGCTAATTGACTGGAATGTGTCTGCTGACTGTGAGGTACAGGGTCAAAGTTTACTCAATGATGACGAATAGGGGGCGGGTCGAACCGCGCATATGTTCGCCCGCCGTGGCGAATGCGAACATGCTATGTTCGCCGGGAACCGTTCGCTGGCGAACCGTTCGGTACATCACTAGTCTAGAGCCACCCTAAAAATGATGCCATAGAACACCCGCCATCCTTAAGGGGTACAGATGAGATCATAATAAACCATGAGACCAAATGGCAAATTATTTTTCCCTAATACATATTTACATTTTATTTTTAAGAATTATTGTTGATGCAGGTGTTAAAATAGTATAGGGGTTAATGTTTTTGCCATGGTTTATGAACCACCAATTATATCCCCTCTACTTTTTTTTTAGAACCAGAGCTAGCTAATAATAAATACAAGCAATGCATAACATAACTTTGTGTGATATATATTTAGTAAAACTCTACACAATGCAATAAGAAACATTATTGTTATGCATCACCTGTAAATCCCAAGTTGAACTTTGAATAGTCCTTCTTATCCTTCGTAGACACAGAAACTTAAGAAATCATTTCCCCACAGTTATCCCAGAGTTCCCAGCTTGACATGCAAATGAGCATAGACCAACATTGCATTGCAGACCTTCTATGCATTTCTGCTCAATATATGTGAGAATTTCTGAATGCTTTGAGGTCTTCTAAAGAATAATAAGTCATTGTGTTCAAACAGATTTCCATAGTCATTTGGGCTATAAATGTTATGTTAACTTTGTCTAAAATATTTGAAGGAGTGCAGTATCATCATAAAACTAAAAGATAATGTTGTAAATGTTTACACTGAACCACTGCAGATCACCTTCACCAGTGGTCAATGTGAAAGGTCACAGAATAGCTGAAGAAACAGACTGACTACTTCTACATTGCTGAAGGCAATAAAACTCTCAGCAAACTCAAACCTTTTAGGTTGAGTTCTAACAATGGGTCAAACTATGTTGGTACAAAGTTTATGTTTACCCTAAGTAGTTTCATAAAATGTAGCAAACTCCAAAAGAACCATCAGCTGATAGCAATAATCTTGGAATCTTTGTGTCTTGTTGTGATGTCATTCCAAAGGTTAGCAAGGTACACTTGTGTAGTGCTGTTGATTTAATTTATTTATGCTAACAAAAGTCCAATAATTGTAAAGATTTAAAGTTATTTTACTTCAAGGGACACTCCAGGCCCCAGACCACTTCTGCCCATTGGAGTTGTCTGGGTGCCAACTCTCACTACTCTTAACCCTGCAACTGTAATTATTGCAGTTTTTTATAAACTGCAATAATTACATTGCAGGATTAACCCCACTTCTAGTGGCTGTCTACTAGACAGCCACTAAAGGGCACTTCCTGATTCATAGCAAAGATTTTCTTTGCTAGAGCGTCGCTGGACGTCCTCACGCTGTGTGAGGACCTCCAGGGTCGCTCAATTCCCCATAGGAAAGCATTACATTAGGTTTCCTCAGCCGGCGGGCGGGATCAGTCTCGCCCACCAGCTGACGTGATTACTGGTAGGAGCGACGCCGACCCAAAACCACCGCCGAGGGACATTGGTGGGGTCTCAGGTAAGTGACCTGATGGGGTTTTCAGCTACCTGGGATGGGATGGGATGGGGAGGGAGAGGGTACCTGCAGTGCCAGGAAAACGGATTGTTTTCCTCGCACTGGAGTTTTCCTTTAATGTAATATTCCAGGAGTGCCCTGGTGCCACCCTTCCCCTATTGTCAGAAGTAAAATTATTTTGCAATGGGTGGACTTCTTGTCTGGTGTTTTCCGGGCGCCGCTTCTGACCTCCATTACTTCAACCAGATAGCTGGAAGTTCCTGTGTAGGAGCTACCATTAGCTTTCTTGAGCTAAGCCCTGAAGTGCAGGATTAGTTTGTTGGCTGAGAGCATCAGTGAGCTCAGCCCTTCACTGTTAAGCATAAGGGACATTATGGCAGCCAGACCATTTCAGCTCATTGAAATGGTCTGGGTGCAGGGGCCTTTCAGAAACTGCAATAATTACATGCTTTGAGGGAGTGGAGGCATTGAGCACACCCCCAGTAATTAGTTAACTGTTCATTATGGGAGGGGGGAGGGGGGCAGGACACTCCTGGCACCATAACCACAGTGTGCTGTTGTGGTTATTATTGGACCTTTATGTTCATTTCCAGTTCATTTCCAGTTCCATTTACTTGTGATATTGAAACATGTTTAAATTGTTTTGTACCCCTTTAATTTCTTCTCAATTTCATCTGACAGGCAATTGTCAGATGACAAAAACTATAGAAAACAAAATGAAGACCCCACCAAGGAATATACATCACAACTTAGGGAGCTCATTAAATCCTTCCTTGAGAACTCACACCTAGAACTGCAATCACTCATACCACCTAGTCCCTGCATGGGCACTTTCTATATGCTTCCCAAAATTCACAAAGCAGGTAATCCTGGAAGACCCATAATTACAGGAATGGGAACTCTCACAGAACAGATCTCAGGACTGATAGAAAATACCCTAAAACCTCTAGTCACCAACACTAACAGCTTCATAAAAGATACAACCGACTTCCTCAACAAACTCAGCCAAATCACCAATCTCCCTGCTAACACCATCCTTGTAACCATGGATGTGGAATCTCTATACAGCAACATTCCACATACAGATGGCATCAATGCTTGTTTGCATTTTCTCTCTCATGTCAACAACCAAAAATACAGCCCCAGAATTATCACAGAACTGGCACTATTTATCCTCACACATAACTACTTCAGTTTCAACAATGAGGTTTACCTACGAACCATGGGCACTGCTATGGGCACTAAGATGGCACCCCAATATGCTAATCTGTTTATGGCAGATCTTGAACAGAGATTCCTAGAAATTCAACACACCAAACCATACAAATATTATCGCTATATCGATACCTTCATAATTTGGACTGAAAGCGAAGAAAAACTGATACAGTTCCATGAGTCTTTCAACACATTGGCACTAAGATGGCACCCCACATGGGCACTAAGATGGCACCCCAATATGCTAATCTGTTTATGGCAGATCTTGAACAGAGATTCCTAGAAATTCAACACACCAAACCATACAAATATTATCGCTATATCGATATCTTCATAATATGAACTGAAAGCGAAGAAAAACTGATACAGTTCCATGACTCTTTCAACACATTCCATCCATCAATCAAACTAAAAATGGAATATTCCACTAGATCTGTGAATTTTCTGGACACCACTGTGACATGTAACAATGGCACAATCCACACTTTGGTTTACAGAAAACCCACAGACAGGTGCAGTTACCTACACAGCTCCAGCTTCCACCCCTCTCATACTAAACAGGGCATCATCTACAGCCAAGCCACTAGGTACCATCGCATATGCTCTGATCCTAATGACCGTAATTCCCATCTAAATGTACTCTCCCAATATATGAGACAGAAAGGCTACAAACCAAAGACTATTACCAAACAAATCAACTCTGCTGTAAAAACGCCACGCACGTGCCTGCTACAGTACAAAGAGGAAAAAATATCCACATGAGTGCCACTTGTGGTCACCTACAACCCAGCTCTTGAGGAAATACGGAAAATCATCAAAGACCTACAACCAATATTAACAGAAGATGAGACTCTGAAAAACATTTTCCCTGAAACACCCATTTTGGCCTTCAGACAACCACCAAACCTCCAACAAAAATTAATCAACAGGAAGCTGCCCACTGATGGTAAGAATGAAGAAAATGGGACCAGTCAATGCAAAAAAACTCGCTGCAAACTGTCAGCACATATGCACAGACAACACAGCCACACACAACAATAAAACCTACAGCATTAAAGGTTCATACTCCTGCACATCCAGCAATGTGGTATACATGATTCAATGCATAAAATGCCACCTAGGATGCTACATTGGGGAAACCACCCAGCCATTAAATGGCAGAATGAATATGCACAGACACTCTATTAATCACCACAAAGAAGAATCCTACTGCACTCCTGTGGGACACCACTTTACCCAGCCTGGCCACTCAGGACCTAAAAATCAAAGTACTGAAAGGGGTTTTTAAAAATACCCAGGAAAGAAAAGCCTTTGAAGCCAGAATGATTAAATGGTTTAACAGCAAGAATAGAGGACTAAATATTGATTTGGGATTCCTGTCCCACTACCAACACTTTACATGAACACTCTCCCAGCATCTTACTATTTGTCATATGTACCAACACTTTAAAATGCATTCCTATATGTTTATTCTATCTATATACAAAGTACTATGTGTAGACCTATGCTTTCCCATACTCGTATGCATGTATGCTTATATATATTACTGTCCATTTATATTTGTGTATATGAGTTCATGTGCATGTATGTATATGTGTTTATGTATATGTATATGTACATGTGTTTATGCATTCACATATACATATATATGTGTGTGTGCATGTATAAAGTGCACCATCCTCTGCACTGTCTGCTTGTTTGTTTTTCTTTTCCCTCTCTCCCCCCTCACTTTGCTCTTCAAAAAGATATTTATGACTCTCTGCTAAGATGGTGTCTATTTTCTAACTAACCTGTGTCTTATCTACACTCATGTCGCTTTAACCCCTGTATCACACTCAACTTTGAATTCTATGTGTCGTCTTGCTCAGAAATGCTTCAGACTTGAGAAAGGGAGGTTCTCCCAAAAGCTTGTCATTAAAAAATTCTGTTAGTCCAATAAAAAAGGTATTACAAGATACAAATTTTATCTGTTTTTACATCTATATATATTATATATACAGGGAGTGCAGAATTATTAGGCAAATGAGTATTTTGACCACATCATCCTCTTTATGCATGTTGTCTTACTCCAAGCTGTATAGGCTCGAAAGCCTACTACCAATTAAGCATATTAGGTGATGTGCATCTCTGTAATGAGAAGGGGTGTGGTCTAATGGCATCAACACCCTATATCAGGTGTGCATAATTATTAGGCAACTTCCTTTCCTTTGGCAAAATGGGTCAAAGAAGGACTTGACAGGCTCAGAAAAGTCAAAAATAGTGAGATATCTTGCAGAGGGATGCAGCACTCTTAAAATTGCAAAGCTTCTGAAGCGTGATCATCGAACAATCAAGCGTTTCATTCAAAGTAGTCAACAGGGTCGCAAGAAGCGTGTGGAAAAACCAAAGCGCAAAATAACTGCCCATGAACTGAGAAAAGTCAAGCGTGCAGCTGCCACGATGCCACTTGCCACCAGTTTGGCCATATTTCAGAGCTGCAACATCACTGGAGTGCCCAAAAGCACAAGGTGTGCAATACTCAGAGACATGGCCAAGGTAAGAAAGGCTGAAAGACGACCACCACTGAACAAGACACACAAGCTGAAACGTCAAGACTGGGCCAAGAAATATCTCAAGACTGATTTTTCTAAGGTTTTATGGACTGATGAAATGAGAGTGAGTCTTGATGGGCCAGATGGATGGGCCCGTGGCTGGATTGGTAAAGGGCAGAGAGCTCCAGTCCGACTCAGACGCCAGCAAGGTGGAGGTGGAGTACTGGTTTGGGCTGGTATCATCAAAGATGAGCTTGTGGGGCCTTTTCGGGTTGAGGATGGAGTCAAGCTCAACTCCCAGTCCTACTGCCAGTTCCTGGAAGACACCTTCTTCAAGCAGTGGTACAGGAAGAAGTCTGCATCCTTCAAGAAAAACATGATTTTCATGCAGGACAATGCTCCATCACACGCGTCCAAGTACTCCACAGCGTGGCTGGCAAGAAAGGGTATAAAAGAATAAAATCTAATGACATGGCCTCCTTGTTCACCTGATCTGAACCCCATTGAGAACCTGTGGTCCATCATCAAATGTGAGATTTACAAGGAGGGAAAACAGTACACCTCTCTGAACAGTGTCTGGGAGGCTGTGGTTGCTGCTGCACGCAATGTTGATGGTGAACAGGTCAAAACACTGACAGAATCCATGGATGGCAGGCTTTTGAGTGTCCTTGCAAAGAAAGGTGGCTATATTGGTCACTGATTTGTTTTTGTTTTGTTTTTGAATGTCAGAAATGTATATTTGTGAATGTTGAGATGTTATATTGGTTTCACTGGTAATAATAAATAATTGAAATGGCTATATATTTGTTTTTTGTTAAGTTTCCTAATAATTATGCACAGTAATAGTCACCTGCACACACAGATATCCCCCTAACATAGCTAAAACTAAAAACAAACTAAAACTACTTCCAAAAATATTCAGCTTTGATATTAATGAGTTTTTTGGGTTCATTGAGAACATGGTTGTTGTTCAATAATAAAATGAATCCTCAAAAATACAACTTGCCTAATAATTCTGCACTCCCTATATATATATATATATATATATATATATATATATAAGTTTTATTATTGAAGGGGATCAGTGCAGCATTATGTTACAAGTAAACTAAATAAGCCCCAAGTCACAGTGCATAAAATGGAATCTGGGGTAGTAGCGCACAGTTCTATTTAAACTCGCATTTCTGTATGCATGGTGTTGATTTTTAGAGGTTTCTTATGATACCCGCTCAAATGTTTTTCCAATAACCAGCATGCATTGGATAGTGAAGGAAGAGAAGGCTATAATTGTCGCTTTCCTGATTTTCCATTAACATGGGTGACACTGGGTGAGGGAAGGCATGAGAGGCAATCCTTGGTAATTAGGACCATGTGAACCCAGTTAATTATTATTTTTTAGTTTTTCTTATGCAGCTGTTGATATTACTTGACAGTTAATATAATCTGACAACTAATAACATTAGCTATTATATTAAGGTAATAGCAGTATGTGGTGTATAATATGAAATGTTCAGGATAATATGCCCAAATTCCTGAATGCTCAATATGAAAACCTTATAAATTAATATATTGATCTAAAAATGGGCTGAATTTCATTGAAACAGAGTGGCAACGGAGTTTATTATTAGTTTTTATATATACGATATAAGAAAAATCAGATACATGACAAGTTTCCTTTACTTCAAAGATAGCATAACATTTATTTGAATTAAGTATTGCGTAGTTTGTCAACATAGAATTAAATAATTTTATATGAAAAGATAAATACCAAAAAAAACCCATAAAACTATTTAAATATGATTTATTCATCCCTTAGAAAACTAGTAGAGAGAGATAATGTAAAGATTACATGATATCCCTTATCTTTTAACATTTTAAATTTGGTTTACA
>OW240914.1:252900795-252930095 GCA_933207985.1 Pelobates cultripes
TCCCTCACCGGCCCACAGGCAGGGAAAGAGGCAGGAGAGGACCCAGGGCGCTCTTGCCAGCAGCTCCACGGGGTTCCTCTCGCGAGGTCTGAGCGTTGCTATGGAAACACTTAGATCTTGCGAGAGTGAACTCTAGCCCTGCAGGCTAGAGTTCACTCACACTAGGACCACCAGGGATCAGGGATGGCAGCAATTCCCCCTCCCAAGCAAAAGGTAAGAAGGGAGGGGGACTATTTCCTAATCTTTCCCCCTACCCCTACACACAAACCCTCCAAGCAAATTCACAGACACACACACAGCACACACACAGCACCCTCACACACACATCACCCTTATATACACACACACACACAGCAACCTCACACACGGCACACTTACAGCACCCTCACACACAGCACACTACCAGTACCCTCACACAGCACACAGCACCCTCACACATACACAGCACACTAACAGCACCTTCACACACAGCACACTACCAGCAACCTCACACACACAGCACCCTTGCACACAACACCCACCCTCCCACACACACACACACAGCACCCTCACACACAGCACACTAACAGCACCCTCACACACACACACACACAGCATGTGTGTGTGTCTGTGTGTGTATATATATATATACATATATATATATACACACATACATATACACACGGTGTGTGTTTGTGCAATAGGCTGCGCACGCCTATGATAGTACGTACAGCTGCTTGGAATTAGACAGATCCCTGGCTGCTAGAAAACCTACCAGTACAGAACCCATTTTGAGATACAGCAATGCTGGGGTTGAAAAAATCTATTTCTCTGCTGGGTGAAGACTTGAAAAAAGGTAAGATTTAACCCCTTCCTCTCCATCCAGCCCAGCGGGAGGGGGGCCATGAGGGTGGGGGCACCCTCAGGGCACTATAGTGCCAGGAAAACGAGTATGTTTTCCTGGCACTATAGTGGTCCTTTAATACGCTTGGGATGTTATGATAGGCATAACCTAATTCTTTATTTCTTTATTATTAATCACATATTTTAACTATGGAAGTTGCATTGTAATTTACCATGTTATATTTTTGCTGTAAACATTTTTGTTATAGTTTCGCCTAATTTGAGTTAGCTTATTTTAAACTAACCTCAATGGAAATTGGAATTAGACAAATGTAATATGTTGCATTATTTTCTGTGAATAAACAATATATTTGAAGTGTTTATAATAATGTTAGATGAATTTGAAACAAAGTCTATCTGGAAGCTCTTTCTTTAATACAAATAAGCACAGCCAATTCAACAAGATGGATATTTGTTGTTCCAAAATTCACATTTTCAAAGAGCCTTCATGTCATATGAGATCTATCATTGCTTTAATTCTGCTTAGGAATAAACAATGCTAGCAGTTTAGATTTATATGTTTAATGAACTATTCTCTAATACTTCAACGCAATTTGCTCTATGAAGAATTGCTTTTATTTTACTGTTTTATTGACCTATTTGGCTTCTTGATGTAATAAGAATCAGAATTGACTGTCTGTAAGTGCAAATTGTGGATTTAAAGTTTTATTTTAAAAAAAATGAGAACTCTGAGAATGGTCAAAAGCTCAGAATAGCTCAATAGCTTGTGTTCGGTTATTTATCGCTTAGGTTTCAAAAACATTTTTGCGTATCAGACTGATCGCACCCAAAAGGGCAGCCAGCAAGTTACAACTACATGAGAGATGCACCAACCCCAGATGATTGTTTTGACCTTCTTTGGGCCTCAATAGCAAGCTGTAGCTGATACCCCTCAAGTGAGCATAGGGTCCACATCTAGTTTACCCTCTTGACTTAATGAAAACCTAAGTAAAAGCATTATGACAAAAACTGATTCTAGAACTCTGAGAATGGGCAAAAACATGTTTGTTAGTTCTCAAAGTGTGTAGGTTTCTCTGGGATTTTGCTCATTCTCAGAGTTCTCATATTATATGTGTTTGTCACAATGCATTTACTTAGCATCTCCCTAAGTAAAAATGCCAATCCTGTCTCATCTTGGAGTATATTCACTTAAACGTAGAGAACTGTAAATTTAAAACAAATTTACATAATGTAAGCCAAAATAGTTGTACAGGAAAATTCTTAATCTAAGATACCACCAATTCCATTATTAATTATTTTGATCTAAATTGTTTAAATCTATCTTTTTCTTAACCACAATTCCTTGTTTATTGGTAGATTCCTGTGTACTTTGGGACTACCAGTGATTTGTGTTAGGGTAGGTCTTTTTTACTATGTCCCTGAATAGTATTTCTGATTATTTTGCTTCTGAATTAGGAAAAATCATAGTTCTCCAAAGAAACCAAACATCATATCCATTTTCATAATCTGTAATGTATAAAACTAGATTATCCGTTTGACCACTGTGATTAATAAAAAAAAAAATACTAACAATCTTATTCACTAAAGTGAGAATTCAAAGTAAATTCAAATTTTAGACCAAGGAAGATAAACCCTGTCAATCTCAAATAAAACACTTCTCAGCAAAGCTCACGTGCTCCTTGTCACAACAATTAAAACCATTATTGACAATGGGTTATTTCCATTGTTTCACGGCATAACTAACCATTAAGGAGTTAACAATACAGAAGTGTCTTAATATACATTTTTCATATGTAATACGAGATACAGTATGTTTGGAACTTTTTCTTTTTACAGTTCAAGATGGTTTTCAGTTTAAGGAATAAAAATCTGTCACATTTCAACCACCTCATCCATTTTAAATATAGATTTCTGTTTGAAACCCTGAACCTGATTAACATAGTGCAGGGATAGCCAACCTTCAATACTCCAAATGAGGTGGATTAAATTTCACATAATACTTTGCCAGGCTATAAGAGCATTACGGATGGTGTAGTGCACAACATCTGGAATGTCAAAGGTTGCCTACCGCTGACATAGGGACTGATGGAGCTTTCCCACCAGGCCCATTCCCGTGCACTATGGCCAAAGACCCCTCCTTTAAAAAATATGTCTGTTTTTATTGTAATATTTCATACTTCTGGAGCTACCAAGCAGTAGTTCCTGCAGACGTGTGGAGCGGCACATTAAAGAAGGTGTTAATTTTTCCTGCTATCGAGCATAAAAGGGCTATAGGCTGCAGCACTATATTCCTTCTGATTAAAAGTAACTTGGTGTGTGTTGGGTTGACTATTGGCAGAGTACAATAGGAACACTGCAACTTTCAAACATTGTGCAATCCTAGGTTTGAACTTGAGTTGGTGACTAACAACCTGAATGCTCTCCTGAGCGTGAGTGGCCCATTGTGATATTTCCAAGGAACTGGGAGTTATATGTACAGATAAAGAGCGTTAATTTGCACTTGGCCTCCAGGCCAAAGGTTGTCAGTCTTTCAATATCTAAAATTAAAATGTTATTTATTCCTCAGTCCTTTAATTCTCACCTAACTAGACCAAGCTTTGATGGCTACAACTTGAAAATACTCAAGATATTTAAACCTAAAAGCAGATACTCATATGTGTATAAGTGTCCATGTGGCTGTAGATATCTACTATAATATACCTATTTTTATATACATGTACTAAAACAGGAGTGCCCAAAAGATAGCTCATCAGATGTTGTAGAACTACAACTCCCAAGATGCTTTGCATGCATTTAGAGTGACAAGAGTGGAAGCTTAAAACATCTAGAAATCAAACTTTTGGGCACCACTGTACTAGAGTAATCAGAGATTATCAAAAATGGCTCATTCCACTATACCTCAGAATTAGACATGAAAGGCTGCCTGGGGAATTTTCTATCTATACTAGAATAATTAAAATGTCTAGCAAACAGCGTAAGTTCCATTTATTTTTATTTTTCAGCAGAGATATGTCATGCTTTGAAAACTCAGTATATGCACAGTCCAAGTAGTATCTTACTCACACCATGCAATAAATTTAATGGCTGCATACAAACAGCAGAATCCGTAACACACCATATGTGAAGACTCACCAAAAATGATAAGCAGATAAATTGTTTATGGGCAAATGACAACTGAAATACATTGTAAAACCATGTAATTATGAACAGTGCATCTCCTATAGTGGTCTATGACTAAAGCTGAGGAGATGAAACGGTAAGTAAATCCATATGGATTTTTATGTCTATTATAAAAAAATGCCTCATTTGATCCTAAATTCTGAACACATATAAAGCAAGAAGAAGAATTACTCTGAGATTGCCTGTTTTTTTTTTTATTATTATTTAATTTTTTTTTTTTAATTCTTTATTTTTGTTGTGCACAAGATTAACAAGCAGCCTTGGTGTGCCACAACAGCGACATTGGGGTGAATTGGCAGACATTTGTATTGCAATTTGTGGCATTCGTTAGTCAGGCACATTTTTAAGTTAATGAGCAATATAAAAATTAGCAATAAAGGAAAAATATACAGATAGGCTAACTATATGTCACCTCAGCATGCGCAAGGATCACTAGACATGTTTAAAGCAATAAATGACATGAGAAACATGCACTTTTTTTAGGATATGTTTAAGCAGGCTTCAATATTCTAGTTATATCCTAGAGGGGTTACAAGATAGGGGGGGCTGTTAGGTGAGGTTTGTGAGCGCAGGCTGTGATTTAACATCTAAAAGGTACTGGGGTACAAATAAAGGTGGCTAGCTTTAAGTAGCTCATTGGCGATTAACTGTGGGCTTTTTGGACTGAACCTGCTTCTGTGCATTGTGGAGCATGATTAGTCCTTATGGCAGTCCGTCTTGGTCATCCCACTCCAACTCTGGAGGCTTGGTACAGGAGCCCAGTGTGAAGGTCGTGGTTGGGCCAGAGCTGGTCCACTTCTTGGTGTGAGGCTGCCATTGCCCCTATGTTGTCGTCCCTCCAACCGTCCATGAGTGGGATCTGGAACGGAGCGGGATGTTGTATGCTTCTGGTCTCGGGTGTCGCCAGGTGGGGCGAGTGTGCACTTGGGGTCCTGCTTCTCTTCTGCGCAGTGTGTCCCTGGTGGTGTCTCATGCAGAGTTTCCGCCTCTTATGCATTGTGGTCCGCAGCCATGATGTGGCCTGTTCTGCAGGTGAGGCCTTCGGAGTGATCTTCCGAGGTGGAGGCAGCTTCTTTGTCGGGTAGCTGTCTGGTGGATGCTAAGTGGCTGCATTCTGCCCTCTATCTTATGCCAGAAATTGGCGAGTAGTGAATCCAGCTTTTGTGAGGTTTCATAGTCTGTGTCCGCAGGGTTGGGGAGGCACGTGGCAGTCGCCATGAGGGGTGTCATGCTGGATAAACTGTAGGTTGAGGTGGCTGCACCCTGCACTCTCCCCTTTCCGGAATTGCCTCTCTGTCCGGGGGGGAGTAACGGGGGGGAGTAATGGGGCTCCTGCTCATTGGGCATCGTCACCGTGTGGCTCTGGACCGGGAGATCGTCCGCCTCCCCCGGTCAGCACGCGCCAGGCCCCATGCTGCGTTGAGCGCCACATCGGTTCCCAGCCCCATCGTGGGTTAGGTGAGTCGATTTTGGGCTCCATTTGTCGGCTCTGTGTGGCTGGATGTGCTATTAGGCTCCCTTTTTGCTGAGGAGCTCTGCTATGGCACGTCTGTCCTTCATGCTGGCCCCCTGCCTTATATTTTTTCATTATAAGTTTTCTTTCTGTTGTAACTTTATAATTATTGTGAAAACTGTGAGATTTCACTCTCTATTTGACATAATTGCACTACAAAGTAAGGTCACTTACATGAGCTTGAGGGGGGTCTTCCACCGTTCTTGGGTTACAGTAATACAGAGTGTATATATACACCCTAAGCCTGTATAAAAGAGCACAATTTGTGGTGCTACAAAAGGGATGCACACACCCTGAAGCTCAGTAAAATACCAAATTAAGTTCCACCTTAATCAGCCACAAGTTTATATAAGGCACCTACTCTCTGATTCAACATATGCCTTACTTTACTATAATAATACTACCACTGTTACATATAGTTTACTAGTGATCAGATGCCTGATGTTTGGTTTTAAAACCCAAAATAAGAAACTTGTCCTAACACAAAGAATGAAGCTCTATAACTAACCTAGCACTCACCATGCCCGCTTCTGATTATAGAATTTTCAGAGGACTTTGCATTTACACATTTTAGGGAGTGCTCCCACTAGGGTGCTCCAAAACAGGGAGGGGCCCCAGCCCAGACAAATCCAATAGAACAAAAAGTAGCTTTGGACACACCCAGTAGTTTCTTCAGCAGGTAAACTTTAGACTTGATAAAGGCTCAGTGGAGCCAAAATGTTGCCTACATTTCTGTACTCCATAATAACATCTGCCTGCTGAAGAAACTATTGAGTGTGCCCAAACCTACTTTTTTGTTCCACTGCTTTTGATTATAAGCATAATCCATCTTTAAATTTGGGGATTATTGTTAAGTTTTTCCTTTTTAGGAAATGTTACATTGTTTATATCTTGTTTCTAACTTCTTGTAATGAAATTTAGAATTAGAATATTGTTAATAAAGTCAAATGGGGTAAAACTATCGAAAATTACCAAGATCTATTAACCATGGGGAAGCATGATTAGACCTGTTTCATTGCTCAACTCGCTGCATTTATTTTTCAGTACTAAGAACACATCTGTGATCAATCTGTACTAAAGACAATTACTCAAACACAGTGGTTTGCATCATAAAAAATGATACATGTAGAGGGAATCACTTTTAAGAGTGATTCCATTATCTCTTGATAACAGAAATTTAGTTTAAAAGCATCTGTGCCTCAGAAGCTGGTTTAAGTGAACTTGAAAGCCTACTTTCATAAATATATCATAGCCAACAAACAGAAATCAATCTCCATTTTATCATTTGTTGATTTGCTATTGACAAAATTTTGTAAGCATATGCTAAGTGGCACACTACAGAAAATACCTAATATTATAACTTTTGTGAAACAATAAATGTTAATAAGTAAATAAAATTAGAAATATGTTTTCTATTTAACCACAGTAATTCACAAACATGTTCAGTGTCTGCCTATATATTTATAGTCACAATAATTTGTTGTGGTGACATGAACATATTTTTAAAGACCATTTTTCTTGGATACATCTTTATTGCCATTCATATCAGTATTCCCATACTAACCAACAAACATGTAATATCATCTGGAAAGTGGAGCTACATTTTTGTGAATTCAGAAAGGAAAAATGTACAAACTATACTTGCTTATGGAATAATAAATAGGGTTTGGGTTTTCTTCCTTCAAATATATAAAACAAAGACAAGGTCAAAATGATATAAAGATACATTAATATCACTATTTAACTGCTTATATGATTAAAATTTTTAATTTGTTTTTTTTATTTAAATTTTTTTTTCTTTTAAATAACGGGACACTAAATGTAAAAGTATATGAGTTGATTTGATTTGAAGGGTAACTTCACAGAAAACAAATTCTTTCTTTTTTTCATAAAATTTTTGTTCTTTCACACTTCACATACCTTTGTCAGATTTTCTTTAGTCTTCTCCAAGTGGAATGAAACATCAAAATTTAAACTAATTCCTTATCTGAATTACACAGCATTTTATTTATTTTTTTCCTTTCCTTTTTTATTATTAAATCATTTTATCATACATTGACAAGAATAAAGTGCATACAAAACAAAGACAATGACAGGACAAAACATATAATTTACATTGTTACAACTGTTTTAGTCCTATTTATTAGGTAAATCCCAAGCTGGACAGCTAAGGATCTCAGAGTACAAATATATTTTATATCTTATAGAACTATAATCATGCTAAAAATAGATACAAATATATAAATATAAATATAAATATGGGCTAGGGTCAGTCTGAACATCTAAAAAGAAATATCTCTATAATAAGGTTTCTATCAGAGTCTATCGAAATCCAAGCAAGGAAAAAGTACAAAGGAATAATTCATTTATTTTCTAAAATTCGTATCCAATTGGTATATTGATCTTGTTTTTTTTAAGAAAGTATAGAGGAAACTGGTAAATCTTTTTGTCCTCCGGGAGGCATAACCACCTAGCAAAGCTAGTGGGTATGCGGCAGCCTCCCGGAGTCAAATGCCAGAGCTGAAAAGGCTCGCGCTGTGCATCTGCACAGCAACAGCCTTTCAGCCAATCAGGTAATCAGGAGAGCCGTGCTGAGCGCGGGAATCCTGATTACCTCAGATTTTTTAAAATGGCATCATTGATGGAGGACTCTATTTCTGTGTCTGCCACAGATTTAGTGGATGCCTCTCTTAAAGGCAGCCCCATCAATGTTAGAAAGCTCCATAAGAGAGCTTTCCTTGCCAGGGATCTATCCTCTTCATCATCTGAGGAGGATTTGGTCCCAGTTTTAAATAAAAAGCATAAAGGAAGACGGCTGGTCTCTTCCGCCAGTTCCTCGTCTGAGGAAAACTTCTCCGCTCCTCCTTCCCCTCATACTCGTTTGAGTAAGCGAAAATTTAAGGGGACAGGACCTCAAAAAAGGAATAGCGTGTTTCCCTCGTTTGAGCACCAGAAACACCTCCCAGAGGAAAAGGGCAAATCTCGTTGGAGGTTAGATAGTCCCTCTCCTTCCTCTTCTAGAGCGTTCGCTCACTCTTCTTCCCAAAGCCGTCCCAGTTCCAGATACGGCTCTCCAGAAATAGACTGGGAATCCGAGGAAGTGGTTCGTTCAGCAGCTTCCACTGAGCGAGGGAAGCTAAGCAATGTTCAGATGGCCAGAGTAAGTCTCCTAGGAAAGACTCTCCCATCAAAATTATTTCACTCCAGATGGGCTATGGAGCACGATTCCGAGGTTAGAGATTTTGCTAAACTAGCCTTCAGATCCCCCTTGGTTAAGGAAGATGACCTTCTCCTCAGGAACCACATCGGTATCCCGGACATTCAGGCTCTAATGGCCCCAGAGGTAGACCCTTCGCTGTTATCCATCACAGGGAGCAGCGTATCCTCTGATCCCACAGACCAGACTTTTCGCAATATACAGTTTAAAATTGCTGATGCTGTGGGACCACTATTACTGATGCTGGATAAAGCAGAAAAAGAAGGCAATGCTCAGAAACCTTCCACTTCATCCCTGTTAGCATCTAAGATGGCCCTTTTAAAAGCGTCTGGCAGGGCAGTGCTAATTATTGGCCAATCCTTTAATTACATTTCAAACATCCGCAGATCCCGCTGGCTCCATGCAGCTGGTCTGTCCGACCTAGCCCCCAAATCGCATGAGTTCCCAAATTTGGAGGATTCTTACCTATTCGGTCCCTCGTTCATTCAGGAGGTTAAAGGCCGTTACAAGGCAAGGAGATCCTTTTCAGAACTCAAGAAGTCCGTCCCTGGCTACAAGAAGCCCTTTCGGACGGAGGGTCGCCCCTATAGGGCTGCAGGAGCGTCCCGAGAAGCCTCTCACCAGGCCCAGTACCGCCACTACAGTGGAAGACATAAGCTCCCAGGCGGCGGCAGAGGAGCGCATTCCAGAGGCGGTTCAGCTTCCAAAAGGAAACCCATGCATTCAAGTAAGTGTGCCTCCTCATATGCCACTAAATTGGAAGGATATTTCCTCAGACAAATGGGTTCTAAAGATCTTTCAAAGGGGTTTACAACTCCCCCTGTTAAGGTTCCCAGTCCAGAAATTTGCACCCCACAGAGAGGTGAACCCAGTGCTAGATGCCTCCCTTTCCTTAGCTTTAAGTCAAGGAAAAATAGAGTTGGCAGACATGTCTATTACAGGATGGGTCAGCCCATTGTTCCCAATCCCAAAGTCAGACGGTTCCTGGAGACCGGTCCTAAATGTGAGGCCTCTGAACGCTTTCATCAAAAGGAAAAGGTTCAGGATGGAGAGTCTATCAGATCTTCCAGGCTTAGTTCAGAAAGCCTTTTTCTGCATAAAAGTAGACCTAAAAGATGCCTTCCATTCAGTCCCCATAGCCAAGAAACACAGGCGCTTTCTCAGGTTTCAGTGGAAAGGAAAGGTGTGGCAGTGGACTGTTATGGTGTTTGGCCTCTCCAACGCACCATACACATTCTCCAGAATTATGAAATCAGTGATAGCTCATGTCAGACTAAAAGGTTTCATGTGTCTATACTACCTAGACGACATCCTGCTCATGCACCCAGATGGGGAAGCCCTTGCTTCTCAAAGGGATTACCTTGCTTCCCTTTTACAAGACCTAGGATTCGTAGTAAATCTACAGAAATCAGTCCTAATTCCCACTCAAAGCATCCTCTTTCTGGGTTTCATACTGAACACCAGGACTATGTCCCTTGGAATCCCTCAAGACAAATGGGACAAATTATTGGTACATCTGAACTCATCTCTCAAGCACCAGAGTTGGTCCTTGAGAGACCTAGCAAAGATCATAGGGAAATTAATAGCTTTAACACCAGCATACAACAATTCCCCCTTACTTTGCAGAAGAAGTCAGCTGTTTTTAGGGAACCGACTGAGACAGGGTGGCCATTGGGAATCAAAATTTGTTCTCCCCAAGAAGGTCAGAGAAGAATTGAAGTCCATTCTGGAGTTAGAAATTCTATTTCCTCGTCCACTGTTAGAGCAGCCTGCGACAGTCACTCTGACGTCAGATGCCTCAAGTCACGGTTGGGGTGCGTTTACAACCCAAAACGCCATAAGAGGAATCTGGTCAGACCAAGAGAGTCACCTCCATATAAACATCTTGGAGTTACGAGCTATAAAATTAGCTCTCAAGGGCCTAGTTCCTCTAAACGAGTCACCGACATTGGTAAAAGTCCATTCGGACAACAGGACAGCGGTGGCTTATATAAACCACAGAGGGGGTACAAGATCAAGGGGTCTTTGCTTAGAGGCTCTAGATCTTTGGTCCTGGGCCTTAGCAAGCAATGTTCAGGTTTTCGCAGAATATGTTCCGGGAGAGGCGAACGAGCTTGCAGACTCTCTCTCTCGCCAAAGTTTGTCCCTGGCAACGATCCAATTAAAGATTGCTCTTTTCCAAAAGATAGAAAGCAATTTTGGCCAGAGACAGGTAGATCTGTTTGCATCCCAAACATCCGCTCAAACTCCCAGGTTCGTCTCCCGGACCTGGACAAATGGAGCTTGGAAAATGGATGCAATGTCTTTCCAATGGACGGATGTTCCATCCCCTTATGCTTTCCCCCCTCCATCTTTACTGATGAAAGTGCTGGAGAAGATCCGCAGGGACAGGGTGCAGAGCTTAGTTCTCGTTTACCCAGTATGGACCTCCAGACCCTGGTATCCCTTGATCCATCAGTTAGTCAAGGGAACCAAGATCCCATTAGGCATGACAGTGGACTGCTTTCAGGGAACCAGCGATCTTCTGCTCAAGCTCCCGCAGCTGATGTGGATCGCAGCCCTGGTAGGCTGTTAACACATCCCCACTTATCGGACCAGGTCTTGGATATTATTAACTCATCTTTAAGACGTAGAACTAGGGTAAGATATAGAAAGATGATCGAGGAATTCAAAGAATGGGAGGTTTCTTTTCTGTCTAACACACAAGGATCTGATACCATTCCTTTGGCGTTAGAATTTCTTACCCTTAAGTTCCATTCTGGTTTATCTGTCAGTTCAATCAAGACCTACGGATCTGCCTTAAACTTCCTGATCCCCAACCTTACTCAGGATGCCCTGTATTTGAGATTACTAAAAGGGTTAGCCGTCTGCCGCCCATATACCTCACGCTACACATCTACTTGGGATGTAGATGTCTTATTAAATTTCCTAAAGTCTTTGGATAATGCTAAAATTGATTTAAGATGGACTGCTATTAAGCTGGCTTCTCTGCTGTCCTTGGCCCTGGCAGCTAGAGGAGCAGAGTTAACTCAGATCCATATTTCAGAACCTTGGTTGTCCAGGACCCCGGGAGGTTTCCATATCATACTAAAAGGCAGACAAAAAACATCCCATTTTTCTCCTGGTCCGGTAGAATTGGACTTGGTCCAAGATTCTTCCGAACCAGGCTTATGTTTAGTCAGTTTGTTACAATCGTACCTTCATCTTTCTGCTGGATTTAGAAACGATATCAGTCAATTATTCATTACATCAAGGAATCCCTTTCGTCCAGCCAAGGTTAATACAATTAGAGGCTGGATACTTTCCGCCATGTCTACGGCTGGAATTGATGTTTCAGTGTTCAAAAGCCATTCAATTAGGGGAGCCTCGGCTACTAAAGCAGCAGGAAAGGGCCTTCCTCTAGCTACTATCTTAAAAGCTGCAAGATGGTTGTCCAGTAAAACCTTTGTTAGATTTTACTGGAGGCCATCAGAAGTTGAACGCCTTCAGTTTCTTAGGACCACCACCAGGTGTGTGCTATTCTACCCACTAGCTTTGCTAGGTGGTTATGCCTCCCGGAGGACAAATCAGAGTTTGCAGGAATCTATGATCTGCAAACTTTCTTTGTCTTAGGGATGAGCATAACCACCTAGCAATAGCGCCCGTCCCACCCTCCTCCTAGTTAAGGGTTTTGCCTGCTGGTGGTAGTTGGTTTTTCTAAAACATAAGGTTATCTGGTGATTATTCAACCTTTTGATAACTGTTCTCTGTTTTGTTTTTTACAGACTATAGCCGTACTCCAAGACAAGACCAACAAACCAAGGATCCACCTAAGTAGAAGGATTGGATGCAAGTAGTCTCGTCGGTTTAATATTCTCATGGACTCCCTGCATAAAGATTATGTCTGCTGGGACTTGTTTCAACATTTCTTGTCTCTTTATTGAACTTATTTTGTTGCAACTTACGTTGAATGTTTCCAGTGGTCTTTGGATACTTTCCTTTGGCACACATTGTTGCCTTGTTTTTCAGTTCAGCTGTTTTATACAAAGTTTCAAGTCTATCTTGTATGTCTCCATGACTTATTAAATATTTTCTTGTTCCCCTGTACTATTGGCATCTTGAATTATTTTATTTTGTGTTTAGAAGTTTAATTATATTCCTGTACACTGTGGGAAATATTTATCCTTAGTATTTCATGGGATGTGCTAACCATCCGCAGTTTCCCAATTTTAAAAAATCTGAGGTAATCAGGATTCCCGCGCTCAGCACGGCTCTCCTGATTACCTGATTGGCTGAAAGGCTGTTGCTGTGCAGATGCACAGCGCGAGCCTTTTCAGCTCTGGCATTTGACTCCGGGAGGCTGCCGCATACCCACTAGCTTTGCTAGGTGGTTATGCTCATCCCTAAGACAAAGAAAGTTTGCAGATCATAGATTCCTGCAAACTCTGATTTCCATTTGGAATTGATATAGAATTTGATTAACCAGCTGACTCCTCAAAAAAGGGAGATGTGACTTCCATTGCCTTGCTATTATTATTTTTACTGCCAGGAAACAGTGGTTTACAAGGCATTTAGATGGAGTGGAAGAAAGTTTCCAGTTTAAATGTAACAATGCTGTATCTGGGCCTTTTTTAATTGTAATATTAAATAAACATTTAAGAATTTCAAAGGACCACTCCCAAAGATTTTTAACCAATTTACAATGCCACCATATATGGACGAATGTTCCCTCTGTAAAACCACAACGCCAGCAATGAGAAGTTTGACCTGGATACATCTTACATAATTTATATGGAGTCAGATACCATTTATACATAACCTTATATTGACATTCAAATAAATTCTGACAATGAATATATTTACGGGTATCCTTAAGAGACATACACCATTCCTGCTCAGTTATGTCAATCTTTAAGATATTTTTCCATTTATCAAGTATTTTTAAGGGTTGTTGATCAAGGTTGGATAATAAGTTAATAGCTTTTGAAAGAATTTTATTAACCTTGGTATATCTAAACATAGTTTGAAGAAGAATATCAATTTTTGGTGACGTATTTAGTAAACACATATTCAAAAAAAATTTAATTCTTAATTAAGAAAAAAATTCTTTGTTAGGGAGAAGAAGTTTAGCTTGAATATCCACAAAAGGTAAAATTTGATCGCCACAGAGGATATCTCCAATCGTCCATTGAAATTTAGACCATTTATTTAAAGAAATATCCTCAATATTATCTTCTAAAATGATCAAATGGGATGACTTAATTATTTTATCGGAGATTTTTTTTTGTTTTTTTATCCTTTCCCAAGCACTAATAATTTGTGACAAAATTAATGATTTACTACATAAAAATTCTATCGTTTTTTTGTTATTTTTAAGCCATAAATACATTTCCAATCTATCTTTTCCAACTGCCTCGGATTCAATTAGGTACCACAGCATTTTAGACTTTGAATTCTGCTGAGATATTCTATTTTATAGTTTTCCTTTAGACACACTGAGTAGACATTAAAGGGAAACTATAGTGCTAGGAAAACAAACTAGTTTTCCTGGCACTATAGCTTCCCCCTCTGTCAAGTGCCCCTACCTTGTGGTGCAAAAGGGGTTAAAACACCGATACTTAACCGGGTCCAACACCGATGTCCCTCGGCACTGGCTCGGGTCCACCTTCACTCCTCAATGGTCGCATTAAGATTTCCCCATAGGAAAGTATTATACAATACTTTGCTATGGGATATTGTGTGACGCTGGACGTTCCCATGCATAGCCACTAGAGGTGGAGTTAACCCCGAACGGTAATTATTGCAGTTTGTTAAAAGAGCCCTGGGACAGTGCATCCAGACCACTTCAATTAACTGAAGTGGTCTGGGTGCCTATAGTGTCCCTTTAAGTTAAAGCAGGCGCACAGTGAGAAATTTAGAAAATGGAAACAGCCTCGGGAGACATTTAGGGAAAGGATAGAGAGACTGTTGAGAAGAGACACACCCTCACTAACACACACTCACTGACATAGACAGGGTCACTCACACACACACTATCACTGACATACACACACAGTGTCACTTGCTCACTCTCACTAACACACACAGTGTCACTTGCACACTCTCACTAACACACAGTGTCACTTGCACTCTCTCACTAAAACACACACAGTGTCACTTGCACACTCTAACACACACAGTGTCACCTACACATTCTCACAAAGTGTCACTTGCACACTCTCGCTAACACACACACAGTGTTACGTAAACACACTCTCACTAACACACAGTGTCACTTGCACACTCTCACAGACATACACAGTGTGACTAACACACTCTCACTAACACACACACACTGTCACTTACACACTCTCACTAACACACACAATGCCACTTACACATACTCACTAACACACACATACTGTCGCTCAAACACAAGCTCACACCACTTTACATAAAGTCACACTTTATTTACACACAGAAATACAGCAATTTAACACACCCACACCAATTTACAACCATTCATACAATAAACAATCCCCCTTAGCCCTTATGCGCTGTGAAGAGAAGAGGTCCAGGCTGCAGGAAGGTATTCTTCTTTCTGGAGGGGGAGCAGGAGAGCTTCCTGTTCCCCTCAGAGAGTTTCCAATGTTCACAGGCAGGGGCAGCCAGGATACCAGGTCATGTCCCGGCTTCCCCTGCATACAGGAAGCAGTGTGCTCTGCTCGGGTGCTGGGGTTACAGTAAACGCCGCTACCTGAGCAGGCAAGCAGCAGCAGAGGGAGCCCAGCAGCTGAATGACTGCGCTGGGGGTTGGCTAATAAGCTGCTCACACAGCGTTCCAGCCCCAGACAGCAGCAGATCAGCCCACCATGAAACCTCTCGGTGGGCGCCCCCTAGAGGTCGGCGCCCCAGGCGAATGCCTTATTCGCCTTATGGTAGCGCCAGGCCCTGATCATACTGGTTAAGTTCACAGATTCATAGTGGTTAGGTTCACAACAGGGGGTTTACTAGATATTGTAAGCATGAGTTATTAAGGAAAATACTGATAAGATGGCATGTGACTCCACTGAGTATGTGGTGAAGAGGGATCTTATCTACATATTTGATGTACCTCACTGACACCATGCAGATATTGATGCCACTTTGGCCAGAATTTGCTATACAAGTCACGTAACCCCAACAAAAATAAGTCTAACCCAAAGCCAATTCATTTCTATAAAGATACGGGCAGTGAAAACTTTAATTGCCTGTAATTGGAAATCCATGGTTGGTGCCTACACTCGCAGATATTCTCACCTTGCTACACCAAGTACAGCAGGTGGAATAAAAATCCCATTTGGATAAAAAAAATATTTGAGAAGATTTGTGGTTTCTTGGGGATATTTAGCTTGTTGGGTTGTGGTCTAGTTGATGATAAACCACAATCCACCTAGAATTAGAGAACAAAAATGGATATGGGAAAAGGGGAACTGGAACACATAACCTGACATAGCTCTTGTCTTTGTCACACATTGTCACTCCACTGACCAGATGTATTTGTTACTTTTTTCTTTCTATGTTAGGTGTTGGTATTTTTGTTCATAATTTGTTAATAAGACCATCTGGCAAAATATTTAACAAGTTTACCTTTATTCAGCAATGTGTGTGACCAATCATTATGAAAAAAGTACAGCAGCCTTCTTTTCTTAGGTGTATTTCTGTATATGACATAATTTTCATATGCCAATCTGACTTCTATCCATTTATGGAGAATTGCCTTTATAAAACTTGTTGATATGGCAGAAGGCATGACTCATTCACTTTTAGGTAGTTTTGTCAATATACTAAATATTTCTCACACAGGCCTAGATTGTTTCACTAGGTTGTTATGTCAAAATACTAAATATGTCTCACACAGGCCTAGATTGTTTCACTAAACCAATATAATGTATTCCACAAAGATGTAATGTTAGGGCATTGCCACAAGAGTGTAATAAATCAGCTTCTGCTGGCAACATTTAGTGCAAGAGTCATCTGAAGACTGTTTCAATACACCATAACAAAGATAGAAGAGAGCAAAGTCAGGACAAGCTAAGATCTGAATCAGATAGGTACTGATAGTTGAACTCAGACCATAGGTCAGTACAGGGCATAATCAGCAATAACCATAAACCGACAAAGGTCAGTGCAGGTAGCAAACATAGATAACAGGATGAAGCTAAAGTCAGTAAATTAGAAGTCAAAATAGTACAAAGGGAAATTGGATGGCATGAAAAATGCAAACAGAGTAAAGTAATTTCTAGGTCCATACAAGTAGCAAGACAACATAAGAGTTAAATATTTAAGGAATAGCAACTGCTAGACCTGCTATCGGGACAGACTGAGCAAATCAGTCATTTACAGACAGCCCAAGGCTCTTGCGAGCCTTTTCATAATTGAATTTTGAAAAATTGATTTGGGAGAACACCTCAACTAAACTGCTATAATTACTGGTGCTGTCTGAGTGTGGGGGTCTCCATTCCACTCTTCCCTGGATGTGTATTGCAACCAAGGTGAGCCACCATTATGGAGTCTGCAGTCCAGTGCATAACTGCTGCCACGTTGAAGGTGCAGGACATGTCATACATCATATTTATTGTCTCTTAAACAGCTTAGCCTTCCACTAGGGGGGATAGGCAGAGGAAGGATGGTTAGATCTTCAGATCTTCAGTCCCAGTTCCGCCACACTACAGAGGGCTGAGGTAAGACATGGGGCAGGACTGTTGTCAGAAATATTGTGGTCTCTTACTATGCTGTAGGAAAGCCTGCTTTCCCCCCACCCCGCCTGCACAATACTCTTCACAACCCCACAAGTAGGTATTAGGATTCCAAAATCCATATTATCTGCACACACATCCATAATCACAGGCAGCACAAGAAATGAGCTGCCCTGTGGTATGTACATATTACACCTTTACTGTTACATAGTAAAAGAAAAAAGTGTTTAGTGTGGTGGGGGATGAGAGGTGATCAGAGAGATAATGAAGTTGAAAAATTGGGCACAAGACACTCCAAAAGGAAAAAAAAGAATTATACAATCTAGAATCCCACAAATCCTGTTCTTCATCTACACAAACAACACCTAGACATCACTCGTACTCACATTGACGTACTTCACAAATATACTTCACACATTCACACAAACTACACAGAGAAATCCGTCGTACTTGTATCAGTGCAATTCACAGGTACACTTCACACATCCACACGAACAATACCCAGGCTACATCATAATACATTGATGCCCCTCGCAAATAAACCCATGCATTCACACACACACTGACACACTAATAAAGCATCTGCTGAAATACATTCATGCATTCACGCACACTGACTCACCATAGAATTACACCCTGCATTTAGATGTAGACTGATAATGTTTTTGAAACATACCCCTGCATTCACTTGCACACTCCACAGATTACTTGCATCTTCGTCCACGCATGCAGACACACTGCATTTCCTTGCACAACGAAAAGGATTTGTGCATTCACCCACTTAATACATTAATGAATTAACACATACAGATCTTAAAAACAAATGTACACATATTCTCACAGTGATAAAAATACATATACTAATCAGCCACAACATTAAAACCACCTTGTGTAGGTCACCCTTGTGCTACCAAAACAGCTCTGTTGAGGCATGGACTCCAGAAGACCTCTGAACATGTCCTGTGGTATCTGGCACCAAGACATTAGCAACAGACAACAAACATAGACAACAAATTAGGCAGCAACATGCAATGTCAATCTGCAGTTGCTAAGGCCAGTAAGGTTTTGTTATGTATAAATAGGGGCGTAGATTCTCGGGATGAAAATATAATTTTGTCTCTTTATAAATCGCTGGTAAGACCACACCTTGAATATGCTGTGCAATTTTGGGTGCCTGTTCTAAAGAAAGATATCATGGCACTAGAAAAAGTCCAGAGACGAGCTACAAAATTGATAAAAGGAATGGAGCATTTTAGTCATGAAGAAACGTTAAAAAAAATTAAATCTGTTTAGTTTGGAAAAACTGCGCCTGAGAGGGGATATGATAACATTATACAAATATATTCGGGGCCAGTACAAACCTTTATCTGGAAATCTATTCATAAACAGGGCTATACATGGGAAACAAGGTCACACATTTAGGCTGGAAGAAAGGAGATTTCATCTAAGGCAAAGAAAAGTTTTTTTTACAGTAAGAGCAATAAGGATATGGAATTTTCTGCCTGAAGACGTGGTTTTGTCAGAGTCATTACAGATGTTTAAACTGCAATTGGATAAATACTTTATCCTAGTTTGTGGCATAATTGGAAGCGCTTCAGACTAGGTTTTTTGCCTTCTTTTGGATCAACAGCAAAAACATACGTGAGGAAGGCTGAACTTGATGGACGCAAGTCTCTTTTCAGCTATATAACTATGTACTATGTAAACTATGTAAACAGATATTTTAAGTACTGCAACTTGCGTGGTGGGGCATCCATGGATCAGATTTGTTGTTCCAGCACTTCCCACAGATGTTCAATAGGATTGAGATCTGGGGAATGTTCTTCAAATCATTCCTGAACAATTTGTGCAGCATTACAGGTTGCATTATCCTACTGAAAGAGGCCACTGTCGTCAGGAAGCACCATTGCCATGAAAGGGTTACGTGGTCTGCAACAATCTTTAGGTAGGTGCTAAGTGTCAAAGTAACATCCACATGAACTCCTGGACCCAAGGTTTCCCTGCAGAACATTACCCAGAGCACAACACTGCCTTCTGGAGGTATGTCTCCTTCCCATAATGCATCCTGCTTCAATCTCTTCCCAAGGTAAATTATGCACATACACCCGGCTATATACCTGATCTAAAAGATAATGTAATTCATCAGACCAGGAAACCATCATTCATTGCTTCATAGTCCAATTCTGACGCTCATGTCCCAATTGAAGATGCTTTAGGTGGTGAACAGGAGTCATCACGGGCACTCTGACAAGTCTGCAGCTACGCACCCGAGGGAAATAATGAGGGGTGGGCAGATCACCTCTTTGCCAGCGGGTGGAGGCAATTAACCCTTTGCGCTTTGCCAAAGGTTGGAGGCAATTAACTTGAAAAAACTGTGAGATATCGTAATATGTCCCTTCCCCCCTACACATTGTCAGTAGGTGAAAACTACTTATTAAATGAGGGGGCATAGTGTCCCCAGCAGCCCTGACCCCCAGGTAGTGGCTGGGCTATTAATAAAAAAAACAAATAGCCCCCATGCTATTAATAATATAAACCCAGAGAGGAGGGACCTAATGTTTTATAAAAGGGGGGGAAGACATGCCATTTTCAACCCCATAAAATTGTCTTGAATCCTGACTCCCTGGGTGGCTATGGCTTCTAAAGCCAATAGCTTTTTACATTTTTTGTCTACAAAAACATTTACAAAAAGACACGTCACACTCAGGCAGTGTTCACTTGCACAATAAACAGCCACACACTCTATATTACAGAGAGTAGAAGCAAACTGCAAGTCAAATAATCTGTCTCACACTAGAAAAATCACCAATCAGCAAAACAATCTTAAATCAGTGAATCAGTTGGTGTAAGTGGCAGTGGAAGTAGCTAGGCAACTGTGGCAGAAGCAGCCACAAGAGACTGTACCTGCATTATTATTCCCTTGTATTTGTCCTAATAATCGCTGGAAAGTGCCGAATGCACGACCACCCTGCTGTGGTTGTGTGCTTCCCCTGTATAGAGGGAAACAATGTTGCCAGAGAGGTAATTGGGTTCGTGGGTGGCCGCCGTTCGCATAAAAACCACGTGGCGGCGGCCATCTTAACTGCCGAACAGCGGCGCCTGGTCGTCGAGCGCCTGGAACTAAAACCGGGCGCTCGACTACCCAGACACCGCTCAGACCTCCAGGACCACGGAACTGCCGATTCAAACTGCCGAACGGCCCGCCGTTCGGTAGGATGAATCCCCCAGACTAGGGGATTCATCCGAACCTAAGATTAGAGCCGGATGGCTGAACATTCGGTACTTTCAGTTCAGTGTAATAGACCGACCGCAGGGCCAGAATCCATGGAGCTGTTTTCGGCTACCAAATCCCTGCGGTCGGTCAAATCTTTGAATGTCTGTAACTCCCGAACCCCTGGTCTGATCTGGGTGAAATTTGAGTATGTTGCTCACCCAGACCAGACCAACCAGGGGACCCCTCATTTGTCACCGTACCCCCTGTATTTAGGGGACATCCAGAAATGGGGGAAAACTCTGTTCCCACTAATGAGCTTAACTGTTAATCTAAGGGGAGGAGAGGGAGAGGAGGTAACCACGATGTGATTGGATATGTTAAGTTACCTCCCTTGCATGGGAAAAAGTCATAAAAGCAAATGTGTGAATAAACCTGGCAGTTGACCTCCAAGCTATGTGTCGTCTAGTTCTTGGAGGGAAGGGATTGTAACTACGCTACCTGTTTTGTACCTGTCTTGGATTGCTGTTCCTGTCTACCAGTGGAGCTACCTTGGATAATACCTCTACTCCGCTACAATTGGTGGCAAGTGACGGGATCGTACTACACAGCAAAAAGGAGTCAGCAGGAATTAAAAAGGACTGAATGGAAACGGATTATACCCTCTTAAAACGGGACACGCTAAGAGAGCTACTAGAAGCGAGAGGGAGGATAGCAAGCAACAAAACAAAGGCTATCCTAATCGCAGAACTCATGGAAGGAGACAGAGTCGCAGCTGCTGCAGCACCTCCAAGGGAGGAGGAATCTGAGTTTGCCAGGGAATATAGGTGCAGGATGGCTCTATTCCCACCAGACGTAGCAGCGCAGAAGGCAGACCAGATTTACAATGATGTACAGGCATACATCATGCTGCGAACGACACCGAGGAGCCAACAAGAGGGGGAAGGAATCACAACGGCTGTCCCCACCCCGCCAGCAAAAGCTAAAATACCGTACCAGGCATTTAAAGCATTTAATGATACCGAGGGGGACATTGATGGCTATTTACAGGACTTTGAACGGTTGTGCCAGCTACATGCCATTAGCACCGAAGACCAAGTGCCCCTGCTAGCGGGTAACCTGTCAGGCCGCGCCGCAGATGCCTACCGAGCCATGCCGGCAGAGGACATCCGGGACTATCAGAAGGTAAAACAAACCTTGCTCGCACGGTATGCCATTACACCTGAGGCATACCGAATACAGTTCCGGAAACTACTCAAACCGGGAAAAGACTCGCATGCAGAATTCGCACACCGACTACAACGGGCAGCCACCGGGTGGATAGAGGCAGCAAAAGCCATCACGTCCCAAGAGATCACGCAGTTGATGGTGCTGGAACAATTCTACCAATGTTTGTCAGAAGATCTACAGATCTGGGTAAGAGATCGTAAACCCCGCACGCTGCAAGAGGCCGCTAAGTTAGCAGATGAGCATCAGGACACCCGGCGGGAACAGCACTCATCTACTAGAGTGCAATCCACGCCAAACGTTCCCCGACTTACCCCAGTAGATTCACCCCGACCAGGGGGGACCTACCAGTCACAACCCCCCCGGTACAACAACCGGGCATCTATCCGGTGCCATACCTGTAACCAGCTTGGGCATATGCAACAAGACTGTCCCCGAAACCGGGCCAGGCCAGCCTGGACCCCTCCACGACCACCAACCACCCCTCGAGCTGCAGTCCACTGCTATCAGGCCAGAGCATTGGCTCAACCTTTCACCCCTACCCAAATAGAGGAACCCTTGGGCACCCTCCATGAGGTAAACCCGGTACAGGCGGCATCCGACAACCGCCAAGGCCACCGACAAGTGGTCCACGTGGAGGGAAAGCGGATGGAGGGATTACGAGATTCTGGGGCCACCATCACTCTGATACGGAATCATTTAGTGGCCCCGAACCATCTCACTGGAGACTGTATTGCGGTTAGGGTGGCAGGGGGAGCCATTTACAAAGTACCCACCGCGAAACTACATTTGGACTGGGGAGCGGGGGCAGGGCAAATTGAAGTGGGGATGATGCAGGACCTACCTGCGGATGTGATTTTGGGGAACGACTTGGGGGAGCTAACCTCCGCTTTTGTTACCCGACCTCCTCCACAGGAGGCATACCCGGTCGTCACCCGTCAACAGGCTCGCACCACGGCACCACACTTCGACTCTGAGGCTCCGGTAAGCCCGAACCCCCCTGATCACACTGTGTTACCCTGGGCCGCCCCATTAGAATTTGGTAGCGAGGTCGCCCTAGACCCATCCCTACAAGTTTACAAGGACCGGGTAGATAAAAACCAGACTGGCATAGAGGGGGAAAGATACGCTTGGGATAAGGGGTTATTATACCGGTATGCCGAAAAGATAGTAGCCGGATCAGTTCCCGTACCCATCAAACAGTTAATTGTGCCTCGGAAGTATAGACAAGAGTTAATGCGAATCGCCCATGACATCCCCATGTCAGGCCACCTAGGGATTAGCCGAACCAAACATCGGCTGCTGCAAAATTTCTTCTGGCCAGGGATATCCCAGGATATTAAGCAGTACTGTAATACCTGTGATACCTGCCAAAGAGTAGGGAAGCGAGGGGACCGATACAAGGCCAAACTACACACCCTGCCCATAATCGAAGAACCCTTTAGCCGGGTAGCAGTAGACATAATCGGACCGCTGAAACAAAAGAGCCCGTCTGGCAAAAAATACATCTTAACCGTAGTAGACTACGCCACTAGATACCCAGAAGCAGTGGCCCTAACAAATGTGCATGCAGAGACCATAGTAGACGCCCTTATGCGCATATTTACCCGCATGGGGATACCCCGGGAGATTATTTCCGATAGGGGTACCCAATTCACCGCTGAGGTCACTCACCAGCTGTGGAAAGTATGCGGGGTCCAAGCTATCCTTAACTCCCCCTACCACCCCCAGTCCAATGGCCTCTGCGAACGTTTCAATGGAACGCTAAAACAGATGATTCGCACGTTCGTAGCAACCCAGAAAGACTGGGAGCGGTTCCTACCCCACCTCCTGTTCGCCTACCGAGAGGTGCCCCAAGAGTCCACTGGGTTCTCCCCTTTCGAATTGTTATTCGGCAGGAGAGTAAGGGGACCCCTAGATCTAATCAGGGAACACTGGGAGGGGGGAACGACAATTAACGGCACCCCTATCGTACCTTATGTGTTGGAGTTTCGGAACCGCTTGGAGGCATTGACCCGGGCCGTGCGCGACAACCTCCAGGCGGCTCAGACCCGCCAGCGCCGATGGTATGATAGGGGAGCCAGGGACCGCAGCTTTCAGGTCGGCCAGAAGGTACTAGTCCTACGACCCGTCACTACTGATAAGCTGCAGGCTTCCTGGCAGGGCCCATTCCAGGTGGTAGAGCAAATCTGTGATACCACCTATATAATTGGCCCCTGCGCCGGGGGTAAACGCATGTTCCATGTAAACATGCTAAAACCCTACCGCCAGCGCACAGAGGAGGTATCCGCCATCTGCGCCTCAGCTGCGGAGGACGCAGATAACCTACCCCTCCCTGATATGCTGGCCCGAGGAACTCTGCAGGAGGATCTAGCCGCTGTACAGTTAGGGGAGCGCTTGGATCCTCAGGAAAGAGCTCAGGCCCAAAGTCTAATTAGGGAAAAAGGAGCCACTTTTTCCAACCTCCCGGGATATACCCCGCTAGCTACCCATCGAGTAGAAACCCTAGACTCGACCCCGCTCCGCCAACCGCCCTACCGCATTCCTGAAGCGGTGAGGGGGAACATGTACAAAGAGTTGAAAGAAATGTTGCAGTTAGGAGTAATTGAGCCTTCGGATAGCCCCTGGGCATCCCCCGTAGTACTCGTGCCGAAACGGGATGGAACTACCCGCTTCTGCGTAGATTACCGGAGACTCAATGATAAAACCATGTCCGATGCCTATCCCATGCCCCGGATAGATGAGTTACTAGACAAAATGGCTAGGGGTAAATACTTAACCACCATTGATCTTTGCAAGGGATATTGGCAAATTCCTCTAGCCGAGGACGCTATTCCCAAATCGGCCTTCGTCACCCCATTTGGCCTGTACCAATTTCGGGTCATGCCCTTTGGGATGAAGAACGCCCCGGCCACATTCCAGAGGATGGTGGACCGATTATTAGACGGGTTTCAGGAGTACGCGTGTGCCTATTTAGACGACATAGCCATCTTTAGTTATTCCTGGGCAGATCATCTGGACCATATCGGGGCAGTACTAGACCGCATCCGAGAAGCCGGACTGACCCTCAAGCCCAGTAAATGTCACATAGGGATGGCCGAGGTCCAATACCTAGGACACCGAGTGGGCAGCGGCCACCAAAAACCCGAGCCAGCCAAAATAGAGGCCGTAGCTAAATGGCCAACCCCCCACACTAAAACCCAGGTACTAGCCTTTTTGGGGACCGCAGGGTATTACCGAAAGTTCGTACCTAACTACAGCGCCCTAGCCAAGCCCCTTACCGACTTAACCCGCAAGAACCTCCCGAAATTAGTAGTATGGGCCCCAGAGTGTGAACAGGCGTTCCAGCTCCTGAAAAATGCTCTTGTTAATGCCCCTGTGTTAGCTGCTCCCGATCCAACTAAACGTTTTCTCGTCCACACAGACGCTTCCATGTTTGGATTGGGAGCAGTACTGAGCCAGATCGGAGCCGATGGCGGTGAACATCCGGTAGCTTACCTCAGCAGAAAACTTTTACCCAGAGAAGTAAGCTACGCCGCCATCGAAAAGGAATGCCTTGCCGTGGTGTGGGCCCTCAAGAAACTGCAGCCCTATTTGTATGGGCAAACATTCTCACTACTCACAGATCACAACCCGTTGGTCTGGCTGAACCGGGTGTCCGGGGACAATGCCAGGTTGCTGCGCTGGAGCTTAGCGCTACAGCCCTTTGATTTCACCATCCAATATCGCCCGGGGAAGCTCAATGGAAATGCCGACGGGTTATCTCGACAAACTGAACTGGACAAGTGATCTGTGAGTACTCCTCCAGACATCCCCAAGCTGATCCGTTGGGATCAGACTGTGTATGCTGGCTTGGTTCTGGGGGAGCATTGTGGCAGAAGCAGCCACAAGAGACTGTACCTGCATTATTATTCCCTTGTATTTGTCCTAATAATCGCTGGAAGGTGCCGAATGCACGACCACCCTGCTGTGGTTGTGTGCTTCCCCTGTATAGAGGGAAACAATGTTGCCAGAGAGGTAATTGGGTTCGTGGGTGGCCGCCGTTCGCATAAAAACCACGTGGCGGCGGCCATCTTAACTGCCGAACAGCGGCGCCTGGTCGTCGAGCGCCTGGAACTAAAACCGGGCGCTCGACTACCCAGACACCGCTCAGACCTCCAGGACCACGGAACTGCCCGATTCAAACTGCCGAACGGCCCGCCGTTCGGTAGGATGAATCCCCCAGACTAGGGGATTCATCCGAACCTAAGATTAGAGCCGGATGGCTGAACATTCGGTACTTTCAGTTCAGTGTAATAGACCGACCGCAGGGCCAGAATCCATGGAGCTGTTTTCGGCTACCAAATCCCTGCGGTCGGTCAAATCTTTGAATGTCTGTAACTCCCGAACCCCTGGTCTCATCTGGGTGAAATTTGAGTATGTTGCTCACCCAGACCAGACCAACCAGGGGACCCCTCATTTGTCACCATACCCCCTGTATTTAGGGGACATCCAGAAATGGGGGAAAACTCTGTTCCCACTAATGAGCTTAACTGTTAATCTAAGGGGAGGAAAGGGAGAGGAGGTAACGACGATGTGATTGGATATGTTAAGTTACCTCCCTTGCATGGGAAAAAGTCATAAAAGCAAATGTGTGAATAAACCTGGCAGTTGACCTCCAAGCTATGTGTCGTCTAGTTCTTGGAGGGAAGGGATTGTAACTACGCTACCTGTTTTGTACCTGTCTTGGATTGCTGTTCCTGTCTACCAGTGGAGCTACCTTGGATAATACCTCTACTCCGCTACAGCAACTTTATTTGAACTTTATTTGTTTATTTTTAGACTGAGCCTCTATATTAACAAGGGTGGTAGTGGCAGTTGTAGCAGTAGTCATTTCAGTGGTGGTGATGCTGGTGTGCGTGGTGGTGAATAGTAATAAGTGTGGGTGAGCTACTTGTGGCCCTGGTAGGAGATGATGTTATAACTGTGTCCATTGAATAAAGTGATTCAAAAGAAAAAATAGAGATGGACTTGTCCAAGGTGGAGAAGATGAAGCAGAAAAGTGCATTCTAGCTTGAGAATATACTAGTGAAGTGCTGCCTATCCTTTTCAGAAGCCTCTTTCCTCTAGCTAATTGAGTACCTCCCAGGCCTTAGATAAAGAAACTCTGCCTGCAGTAATGAGGGAAAATAGTTACCAACATTATTCATCACCACTACCACCAAGACCAGATATTTTGCTGTACCTCTTCAGTAAAGGATGTATTTGATAGAACCAGAAAACTTGACTCAGCTGCTCTTTCCCTTAGTTGCCTCTTTTAGGGTCTAGAAGGACTAGTGCTACTTGTACCAATCCAGCTGCTGCTGCTAAAGGTACTCTCTGTCTGTGTTTGTGAAAGTCCTGCACATAGGCGTGCGCAGCCTATTGCATTATACTGCTGTTTGTGTGTGTGTGTGTGTGTGTGTGCTGTTAGTGCGCTGTGTGAGGGTGCTGTGTGTGTAAGGGTGCTTTGTGTGTGTGTGTGTGTGTGTGCGTGTGTGTGCTGTTAGTGTGATGTGTGTGTGAGGGTGCTGGTAGTGTGCTGTGTGTGAGGGTGCGGTTTGTGTATGTGTGTTAGGGTCCTGTTAGTGTGCTGTGTGTGTGAGGGTGCTGTTTGTGTCGTGTATTTGTGAGGGTGCTGTTAGTGTGCTGTGTGTGATTGTGCTGTTTGTGTGAGGGTGCTGTTAGTGTGCTGTGTGTGAGGGTGTTGTGTGTTTGTAAGGGTGCTGTGTGTGTGTGTTTGTGAGGGTGCTGTTAGTGTGCTGTGTGTGTGTGAGGATGCTCTGTGTGTGAGGGTGCTGTATGTGTGTGGGTGCTGTTTGTGTGCTGTATGTGTGAGGGTGCTGTTTGTGTGCTGTGTGTGTGAGGGTGCTGTGTGTGCGCGCTGTTTGTGTTAGGGTGCTGTATGTGTGTAGGTGCTGTGTGTGTGTGGGTGCTGTATGTGTGTGTTGTATGTTTGGAGGGATTGTGAACGTGGGGGCAGATTAGTAAATAACCCCCCTCCCTTCTTACCTTGCTGTCCAAGGGAGAGTGAACTCTAGCCTGCGGGGTTAGAGTTCACTCTCGCTAGATCTGAGCATTGCCGCAGCAACGTTCAGATCTCACGAGAGGAACCTGGCGGATCTTCTGTCTAGAGCTCCACAGGTCCTCTCCTGCCTCCCTCCATGCTGCTGTGGGCTGGAGAGGTAGATCTTTGATCTCCCCGTCGGCCTATGGAGGCTTAGAGCAGAGCCAGCACTCAGATAGCGCCAGCTCGGCATGAGCCGACAGGGGAGATCCGGAGATCTCCCCTGCCGGCAGGGGTCAAGTCCTGGGGAATAAAGTGTGGGAACTCTCCCAAGATTCCCACCCCCCCAAAAAAATAATATACATTCGTGTGTGTATATATATATATATATATATATATATATATACGCGTACACACACATACTCAGACACACACTTACAGACACACACACATATATTCACAGACACACATACACACACACACACACTCACAGGCACACACACACACACACATACACACACACACACTCACAGACATTCACACACATACACACACAGACACACACACATTCACAAATTATAATTTTTTAATTAAAAAATGTCCACCCAGCCTCCCTACCTGGAGAGCTGGCGTGGACTTGTCCCTGGGGTCCAGTGGGTCGGGCACCTATCTCCTTACAACAAGCGACGAGGGAGCTGTGTGATCTCTGCTTCCTCTCGCCGCGCGGGCTGTCTGCTGTAGCTGGGAGCCAAAATATGACGTCATATGACGGCGAGAGGAAGGAGAGAACACACAGCTCCCTCGCCGCTTGTTGTATGGAGATAGGCGCCTGACTGGGGGGTATCCATCACCTCTTGCTCTTCCCCATGACAGGAGGAACACGGGGGAGGAGGAGGGCATTTGGGGGCGGCAGAGTGCCTGCAGGAACACGCTTTCCTGCAGGACTCACAGGCGTGCCGCAGGGATTAGGGCACACCCCGTGCGCACGCCTGTGGTCCTGCATGCTTTGCAAACACGCTGCTACCACTTGTGGGAACTACAGATTATTCTGCAACTTTACACTTTGAGTTATCAATAAGTACAGTTTAAGGTCAATTAAACACAAACATTTACCTCCTAGGTGTTGAATTGGACATAACGGACATGGTAATCCCACTATTGTGAGGTTGAACATTGCTTATTGTGGTGGTACTTCTGGACTAGGATCCAGCTTCCAGTGAGTAGGCCTCTCGTAGTTCTGAGAGCATAGCAGGAACAGCTCTTGATTATACTCAGTGGAGTATTGTGATATAGCAATCCCCTGAGTGTATGTAGTTCTCCAATCCCCCAAACATGAGCCAAGACTTCATGAAGGGGTAAAGCATTCTGTTTAATGGCAGCCACCACTG
>OW240914.1:252932724-253043315 GCA_933207985.1 Pelobates cultripes
TATTTCCTGTTTGTTCTGCTGTCATGAGAGGAGCTAACTCCATAGGTAAATGCTGCCATTTTGTTTTATCAGGAAAACAGGTTAATTTAAGAAAAATAGAATTATTTCTAAATGTTAAAAAACTGCAAACAGAATACATTTACTTGTTAGTTGTTAATATTATTTCATAAATATGCAACATGGTTTGTATTAACTTAATTTGTAGACAGAGCTCTAATGTATAGTTTCTAGGTCCTTGACAATTTTTAGAATAGTACATGAGGCTTAACACAACCTCAATACACAGATGTAGCTTATATGTTTTTCTGTACAAATATTCAAATAACGTCATATCTGCTCAGATTTTCTGATTTAACTAAAGGGTAAAAACCTGTGTGTCAGAGTTACATTAGTTTCAAAAAGTGTGAATTTATCTCCAAAACACCTCAAAGACGCCAAATGCCAAAGATATCTTTGGCCCAGTTCCAGTATTAGAACACTTTGCCCAACTGAACTTTTATTTCATGTGAAATTGCTGTTTTAGTCATAATACAGACATGTTTTGTGTCATACAGACTCTGCCTAAAAGATTATTAGACCTAACATTTAAACATTATTATATATTTAGGCTACCTGTTGTGTTAAATTAAAACTGTAAACTTTCAAAACTTGCTTAAGCCAATCTTTAAAGGACATTAAGATTAAGTGATAGTGGCATGGTCCCTTTTACGTACAAATACAAAGCACATTAGTATTATGAATAAAAACAACTTAAATATTAATAGTAGTACAATTATTAAAAACTTTTTATCCTCAATATAAGTACACAATATATCTCCTATGTCCCAGTCCCCTCTTGACATCATGAGCTTAGGCGCAATGTTGTAGATGACCACTTTATTTGACTTGATTTATGTAATAAGTACAGTATATACTCGAGTATAAGTCTAGTTTTTCAGCACATTTTTTGTGCTTAAAAACCCCCACTCGACTTATATTTGAGTCACTGTCTGTATTATGGCAACTTAGAGAGCCGCGGCCGTCAGAGCCATGGCAACGATCCGCGCGGCAACCAGACCGCGAGACTTACAGTGGAGCTGACTGGAACGGAGGAGAAGAGAGCTGACAGGAGCTGCAGGAAAGGTAAGTAAATGCTTCCTGCCGGCCCCCCCACTTCACAGCCCATGCCACTGGACCACCAGGGATTAAGATAGCCCCCCTCCCTGACCAGTTAACAAGCAGGGAGGGGGGGACAAAAAAAAAATTAAAATAAAAAAAATATAATATTAAAATAAAAAAAATTAAAATAATAAAAATGCCCTCCCCCCACCCAGTTCACACACACTACACAAACACAAATTCTGCATTATATACACACTCTGCATTATATACACAGAGTGTGTGTATATAATGCAGAGTGTGTGTTTGTATGAGTGTGTGTGTGTATATAATGCAGAGTGTGTTTGTATGAGTGTGTGTGTGTATATAATGCAGAGTGTGTGTGTATATAATGCAGAGTGTGTGTTTGTATGAGTGTGTGTGTATATAATTATAAAAATCACAGAATTTCATAGCCCCAAGTTTTACCCTCGACTTATCCACGAGGCATAGCATATTTCACAATTGTTGGTCACAAAACTGCACTCGACTTATACATGAGATCGACTTATACACGAGTATATACGGTAATTTTTTAGATTTTAAATTTGGCACCACATTTCACAGATACAAACACTGACATACATGCAGATACATTGATACACACTGACACACATTCAGACAAATACACCCCTGCATTCAAATGTCAGCACTACATACAAACACACCTCTGCATTGAAACGCCAACATTCAGATACACACTGACACACATACAGATACACAGACACACATATTAACACACATGCAGATGCACTGATACACACACTGACACATGTGCAGATATAAAAACACACAGATACACACACATACAGACAACATACAGATACACAGACACACACTGTAACACACAGACACACAGATGCACTCACTGATGCACAAAAGAACACACAGATACACACACTGATACACATACGGAAGAACTGATTCACACTAACAGACATACAGATACACACACTGACAGACATACAGATACAAACACATAGATACAGAGAACATACAGACACACACTGACAAATATACAGACACACACTAACAGACCTACAAATACACACACACACACACATACACAAAGAGCAGGTAAAAATTGACACTTTCTTTTTTTTTTTTTGTGTGCAGGAGGGTGGCTTCCAGTGTGCTTACTGAGGTAGTTGGGCACTAGGGTCTGTCTCTTGTGGCCTGGCTCTCTCCTCTCTGGCTTTCCCTCAAGCTTCCCGCGCAACTCCATGTCGCTCTGGGAGGAAGTGACAAGCTGTCACTTCCTACTAGTACTACAGACAAGAAGGTGACTCGGTTGCGCTGGTAAAGGGCCACAGCGCCCAACTGGGCCCCTTCTGACACATGCCCATCTGGGGGCCCTAAGTGCATGAGCCACCCGATGGGCCTTCTACAGTGTGTGGGCCCGGTGCAGCCATACAAATAGGGTGCTGAAGATTTAGATTGACAGGACTAGTTTTTTATTTCTACTATATTGCTATTTTAAATGGAGTGTCTAGATCTACCAGATCAACTGATGGTCAAAATATCACAATATAACTACTATCCCCGCAGTTTGTAATCTCTCGCACAAGGGGTGTCAGCTGGTTCAAGACTTATCTTGCAGGGATAATCACAAACCAATTTCTATAATGGTGAATCTACAATTGCCCATTGAGAGGGTAATATATCATGTAGATCCGCCACACTCCGATCTACTTAACCTTTGCAATGTCCTCATAAATCCCTACTTATAGTGGTTATATGTAACGGAAGACAATCAGTAATCCTTGCACACTTATATAAGAAATACAACAACACTGTACTTTTTCATTTTCCATCTCTATAGTGTGTTTACTTTAGAAGCTTCATTTTATCTCCTGCTTTGTTAATTGAACTTTAACCACACATGATTAAACTAAAGTTATTTTTATGCTTGTAGTGTCCGTTTAAAAAGGGGAAAAAAATTCAATTTTCCTCCACATTTGCGCTGTGTGTCTTATAATGGCACTTGATAATTTTTTCATATACACCTAAAAACAATGCAAAAAAAATGAGCATTGCATGAAAATGTTAACACAATTTATAACACAAGTCATAGATGTTTTTCAGTGTTTAATTCAGTTCGTGTAATTTCCTGGGAAATTACAGTTACTCTTCAAGGGTAACATAAAACATTACAAAAATTTTTAATTTATTATTCATGCTTTTCACATACACAATCCTCTGTCAATTACTGCAAACACAGTTTTCCTGATTTCCTGACCTATTGGATACATTGATGTGTTTGTTTCCAATCCAGTTCCTTCAGTTGGATGACTGTCTCTGCCTCTATGTTTTAGTTACCATGCAATCACCTCACAATAGAGTATGTGGACATAATCCAACTTGCAATAGGGCTAAAATTACATCTGTAGGGCTAAAATCAGACTTAGCAACAGGTACTTCAGAATGCAACAGTATTCTGCATATATGTCATTAAGTATACCCAGAACCCTATGCATTACCTCCAGGATTGTTTATTTGTGTACGCAAATACCTATGCATCTGTGTAGGCAAATATACAATAAAATAGAGGGATTAATGGAGAGATTGGATGAGAAACTCATCGAGAACCAACACTGGAGCAAATGAGAAGGTAAATAGTATTCACTGCAATACATTGCATTATATATGTATATAAGATAGAAGTAAATACCAAATTATGAAATACCATTATAAATCTTTACACTAAAGTGCTAGAGAGATTTGAGGTATAGCTTTATGACCCATTACCTTCTGAATTAATCTGTTTGTCACATTTCTAACATTTCTTACAGATTTTTATGAAGGAGATTTATGCTCGCTCCAAGTGAATGGAAAAACAAATACTTTGTATTTGATATTTACCATGATACTAGCTTCTTTCTGACACTCCATAAATCTCTATACAATTGCAGAATGACAAAGTCTTGTATGCTTATTTAGCTTTTTTTTGTCACTGTAAATCACGACGCTGCCGTCAGCAAATGCAAAGTATTGGAACAGTAAAAAAAGTACAAAGCATATTGTGATGCTTTATAACCAATATAAAAATAATAAGAAAATAGGGGTGTGGCTTGACTGGGAACCAAGCTGGACGTGCAAGCCTAGAGCTCCTCGCTTACCCCCTATACCAAACGCTCACAAAAGATATCAACCCACGAAAAAACCCACTTATCCCGATTCCTGAACAACCATGGACAAGCGCTTACCGAGGAAACTGGCCAAAAAACAAACAGACACGGCCGCCACGGTACTCGATCTCTTTGCGGTCTCCCGCACGCCTCGCCAAGACACCCAAGATGGCGGTGGATCTAGCCCGCGAGCCCCAGGCTCACCAGCAAACCCAAGCTCACCCCAGCCTTACAGCTCAGCCACATCCGAAACAGCCCACATACTCACGGAGCTGGCAGTGGTGAAAAAATACCTAGCTCTTAGAGATAGACAGAAGCTCCAAGGCGGTAATGTTGGAAATCCACAAGCTGGGTAGGCGTACTGCGGAACTGGAGCACCATGTAGAAACTACTACAGTGGCCCTCAACACAGTGGCCGCCCATGTTAATACACTTACCGCTCGACTAGAAGCATCAGAGGCAGTGCTTGAAGATCTGGCAAATAGGTCGCGCCACAACAACATACGCGTGCGCGGCCTACCTGAGCAACAGGATGAAGGCCCAATTGAAACCATGGTCCTAACAATCCTGCGGCCTCTCTTGCCGTAGATACCGGATGAGCATTGGCACATCGATAGGGCGCACAGGGCCCTGCGCGCCCGGAGAGACAACAACACGAGACCCAGAGACATAATAGTCCGATTTCTCCACTTCCAGACAAAGGAAGCAGTCCTAAGGAAGGCCAGAGAAAGCCCCATAAAATACCAGGATAAAGAAATTACCCTATTCCAAGACTTGGCTCCCATCACCCTCCAACGCAGAAGAGAGTGGAAGCCAGTTACTGAGCTGCTCTGGACCAGTGCAATAAAATAGGCTTGGGGACACCCCTTTAAATTAATGGTCTTTAGACACGGCAGGCCTCACATCCTCACACCAGGCACAGACCCAGTGCCCTTCTTCCGCGCTCTGGGCGTCACATTACCGGAAAACTTCACGCTGACAACTACCACTCTCCCGGCCTTACAACCCCTACCAAGAGACTGGTACACCGCTGGGAGTTAACAGGCGGCCGACAGACACCAACATCCAAGGCTCCAGACAAGAGAACAGAGTCACACCAGTGATATATCAACCACCCGGACGGAGAGAAACTGCGACACCCAGAGACAATACCTCCCTCTATGATGGCCTCCCGCACCAGAGTTACCCTTGCCACACGAACCGACCAACAGACACCTTTCTACTTACCATCACCAACACTTGACCAACAAGCTCACAAGGACTCCCCTTCCTGCACAACACCTGTCTCGAAAACAACCACAATGACACGCCACCCTATGCACCTGACTATAGACTGCTGCGGATATCCCGAAACAGAAACACGACCATGTTAAAAGCTACCGAAACCAAGAGACAATCCTGCCACCATCCAGAAGTGTAATATATATGTGTGAAACCTAAACGCAATAAAAAGACAGTTAACCAGGGCACACATACACAAGATAGCCGCAACTCACTACTCTAGATGCCAACTCATCAAACAACCATACCCACACCCACGCATCATCGATTATCCCTAGACCAGCACACATAACCACAATTAGACTAAGCTCAACGACTAGAGACAAGGAAAATGTTTTATACAGGGAAAGCAAACAACTGGAAAAAGCATTGCACATTAACTAACCACATCCACAGTCACAAAGGGAAGGGGAAGGGGCAGGGAATGGTAAACGGCTATTGGTCTGAAAGATCACAGAGGGGCCGAGGCGGGACACAGACCACATGAAAAATCAGGGCAAAGAGACAACATAAGAAAGGTTTTATACTTGAAATGGCTACTGAGATGCAGCAATATTGTGTCATGTTCCTAACTTGTATTATTATGTATTGTTCTGTTTTGGCCCACGTAGAACAACCGCCGACTTTTAATAACAACCCACCCCCTTTCCACCCACCAACATCAGGGAACAGGAAAAAAAATAAACAATAAATAATAAACACACAAAAAGCCCAAAAATGCAAACAGGGAAAAACAAACAAACAAAAAAAAACCCTCCCCCCCCCACCCATACACTAACATGATCCCCAGCAGGAGAACCGTCATAGACCAGAAGAGATAACCCGACTAGTCTCACCCTACAAAGCCTCTCCTCCCCCTTCCCCCCCATTTCATGGATAACACCGCTAAGCAGCAACTCTCAAGAGCTCCCAGCTTCACCAACCAGCCATAGAAACTTAATGCCTCAGGAAGGTTGGGAAGCCAAATTAACCACGTGGTTATCAAATAGTGCATGGCACAATAAAGACACAATTGACAGATGACAGATGGCTAACAGGTTCATGACCCACTACTCCCAGACTGACAAAGTCCTGGCGGAGACGAGGGTCTATGCACCCCCCCACGGTCTGGCACGGGATAAGGCCAGACACGTATGGCAATACCGTACTATCCCCTTTCCCCATCTTCCTCACCTTCTTCTACTTTCACTAATATGCTCCCACCCATACACCCTACCCACCCCACGCCCGCACTGGTCTTGGACGAAGATCGAGGCGATACGTATGCATTCCCAAACCCACACCCAAAAAGTGAATCAAAGGAACAGAGGTGGGAGTAAACCTCACCTATACACATGCACCAGTCTCACCGCAGCGAAATTCCAAAGCCACCCGAACATCATCGGGTCCAAGAGCACACCCCGAAACTCAAAGACCATGGCCCTTAAAGTATCCTCACTTAATGTTAAAGGCCTCAACGCCCCACGTAAGTGACGAACAATTTTTAGAGAACTGAAAAGATTGAATCCTGACATAGCATTCATACAGGAGACACATCTATCTCGATCCGCTCAGGTCTCCCTCCGTGATAACACATACCACCTAGCCACAGAGGCAAGAACCTTCTGTAAACATAACGGAGTAGCAATTTTCATACACAAACGATGCCCAATTCACTTAACCCAAGTGATTCATTCACAACCCATCCACTTACTCAACATTTATGCTCCCAACACACCAACACCCCAATTCTGGAACCTGATGTCCGATGTGGTCCTTTCATTCCCCACCGGGATTATCGTTCTAGGGGGTGACCTAAATGCCACTCCCGCCTAAGCAGCAGATAAAAGCTCACGCCCAGGACTGATCAGATCCCATGGCATGGGCACTCAAGACAAACAGCTACACCACTTCATACGTAAAACAGGCCTCATTGATGCATGGAGGGCACAACATCCCTCCGAAAAAGACTACACCTATTACTCGCCCCCCTATGACACATACTCACGCATAGACATGTTTTAAACCAACCATGCAGGCTACACAAAAACACAAAAAACTAGGCACCATCACATGGTCGGACAACGCGGACATCACAATCTACCTTAGGGGCCTCCATAGCCCTACCCCGTGGACGTGGAGACTCAACACGCCCCTCCTCAAAGATCCCCAAGTCGTTAGCGACAATCAGAAACAGATAAACACATACTTTACAGAGAACCTAACACCAGATATCCCCATGACCACGGAATGGGCAGCCCACAAAGCAGTGATCCGGGGCTCCCTTATCAAAATAGCGACTCACAAAAAGAAACAAAAAATGCAGAAACTCACCCAACTGCTAGAAACCCTCCGTACAGTGGAGCAACGCCATAAAACCGACCCCAATCCCCAAACACTACAACCACTCCAAAACACCCACATCACTATCAGACAACTATTCATAGCCCGAGCACTCACATGGACAAAAAGGACATTCTACGACAAATCTAACAAAATGGATACACTACTAGCCTGCTGGCTACGACCCAGAACCCAACACCCCCATATCACAAAGATAAGAGCCCAAGACGGCACATTGAAAACCTCCCCGATTGAAATAGCTCAAACATTCTCAACCTTTTATACAATGTTATATGACCATTCCCCACAAGACCACACAATGAACGCAGATGCGAATCAGAAAATAACTGACTTTCTCACCCGACTAAACCTACCAAAACTACACACTGTAACCATAACAGAATTATCAGGACCGATTACTAAGGATGAAATCAATGCAGCCATCTCCTCCCTCAAAAGCAATAAAGCCCCCGGCCCAGACGGTTTTGAGGGCAGCTACTACAAAACCTTCAGAGACGTACTAATTCCACATTTAGAATCCCTATTCCAGGACCTGATGACGGGAGCCCCACCAGACAGGAACATGGCAAAATCCTAGCAGGGAGACTGAACCCATACCTAACACACTTAGTTCACGCCGACCAGGTAGGTTTCATACCCGGACGACAGTTATTCGAAAATACGAGACAAAACATAGACATAATATGGATGCTAGAAAAAGCATTTGATTGTGTAAAATGGCCCTATATGTTCGCACTCTTAGAACATCTGAACATGCCCCCCCATATATCACAGTGGTACGCACACTATACACGAACATTTCAGCACAAATAAAGATAACCGGGACGACCTGCCCATGATTCAACATAACCAACGGCACCCGACAGGGATGCCCCCTATCCCCGCTACTCTTTGTGCTGACTCATGAACCATTAGGGAACATCCCCAAATCAAAGGGGTCAAAATAAAAGACCAAGAATTCCTGGTATCAGGATAAGCAGACGATATCATGCTGACCTTAACCGAACCTATTCCTACAATGCGGGCACTGCTCCCACTCCTGAGAATGTATGGTGGGGTCTCGGGATACAAAGTAAATGTGGAAAAATCCAGTGCACACCTCATAAACCTCTCACAGACGGACATAACCAAAATCACCTTAGACCACCACATTCGCGTTACACCAACGTTCCTCACATATCTGGGTATCAAATTACCAACAGACACCACCACACTCCACAGACTAAACTACACACCCATAATAGAAAAACTCATCTCGGACATGGAGACCTGGGTGGACAAACCCATATCCTGGATAGGGAGAATACATTAAAGTAAAATGAATGTCTTACCCCGAATTTTATTCCTATTCCAGGCCATCCCCATCACAAAACACTACAACGGGCAATTGACAGATTTATTTGGCAGAATAAGAGACACAGAGTAGCCCGCAACATACTATATCGCCCCAAAACGTGAGGAGGCCTGGGTCTAGAAGGTGGGTGGATCTGGAATCATTACTTATGAGATCCGATCTCCTGCAATTCTACATCTGGACCCCAAAAGAGCACAGGGCGCTCCCGAGAATGGCGTGCCCAGCCATTACCAACTCAATTCAATTATGGGACAAATATGCCCTTAAATACGAATTAACTTCTACGACCTCCCCTCTTACCCCTATATAGCGTAATAGGACTTTCACACCAGACATGAGACGATGAGACTTATAAGGTCTACAACAAGCCGGCCTCCAGAGGGTATACCAACTTTATATGGGCGACAATCCTTCCCAGACCTTCCCAGACCTACAATCCAGAACAACATTGAAACCAGCCGACTTCTTTCGATATTTACAACTTAAAAACTATGCGACCCTAGCGATGGTGAAAACCGCCGCTAAAACCAATCCGACTTTCTTTGAGCACATTTGCCTAGCGGAACAATATCCAAGAGGCATGATCACCCAAATATACTCCCACCTCTGTTCCACCACACGGGAATGGGGAGAACTTCAATACACTGACAAATGGGAAACGGACTTGGGAGAATCTTTAGAGGTAATTGACTGGCAGGATATATGGGAAGCCAACACCAAAATCTCCATCTGCATCACGATGCAGGAACAGGCATATAAAACAATGCTCAGATGGTACATTACCCCGGTCCAATTGTACCACATGAAAAAAACACCTACAGATCTCTGTTGGCGTAACTGCGGAGAAAAAGGGACATACACCCACATGTGGTGGTTCTGCCCCACAATTAAACTCTTCTGGAAAGACATCCAAAAGCTAATATCACAAATCCTACATAGACCGGTAGACCTAAACCCATGGACATTCCTACTGGACAAGCCCCTCGACAACTGGCCCAGACCAGAACAACAATTGCTAAACAAAATAGCATTGGCAGCTAGAAAAGCCCTAGCTCAAACGTGGTTACAACCTCTCCCCACCCCCCCAATGTCTACAGTGCTCAACAAAATTAAAGAGTGTCACCTCATGGATAAATTGACGGCCCAAATAAGAGGCTCAATGAAAACATTCACTAAGACATGGGAACCATGGGAAAACTACATCGACGATTAGTAAATCACAAGAGACATCCAAGACTCCCCCTCCCTCTCCCCCCTCTCTTTTACCATCCCCCCCACTCCCCATCATTAGGCCGAGCCCACCGGTGCCCCGGCCTATAAGTTCAACACACCAAAGCCACCAAAATAAGATGGCAACTTAAACATACTGTTATGATATACTATTCAAGTTTTACGTTACCGATTGTTGTTTTTTCCATGTAAAATACTGATAAAACCAATGACAGACAGATCTTGAATGCAAATGATGTACACGAAATGTCATGAAAACCGCATGTACTTCCTAATGGCAACACATACTTTTTGAATTCTGCGCAAGCCATATGACTGCATAGTACAATTTTCTCTGTCATTGAAAAAAAAAAAGAATAATAAAAAAAAAAAAAGAATAAGAATATAAAGAAGTATAATGAATTTATTGATTTATTACAGTTATCAGAGTGATCACTTGTAAATAGGTGACTCTGTTAGGTAGTTATGGATTACTGTCATTGGTTGTGTTACCAAGACTTGAACTTGAACTTGAACTAAAAAGATTACTTTGTTGTGGTGGTTAGGGTTTTCAGTTGCCAGATTTGTTAATGATACAATACTAAAAAAGTAGTTAAAAAATAACAACGAAACAAGAAATTTTTTGAAGCAACCAACATAGAAACATAGAAACATAGAATGTGACGACAGATAAGAACCATTCGGCCCATCTAGACTGCGCAAACAAGATGGAGGACATTTTGTTACCCTGTGTGCTAGGGAGGAAGATTTGATAAAGTCCTCAAATTAGATTCTAGATAATGCTGTTGAATATCTTGTGTGTTTATGTGCGTAATATAGGGGACAATGAATAACCAGACCCAAAACCAAAAGCTTGCATAATGTTTAAATAATGTATGCTATTAGAATTCCACTTGTACGTAGGTACAAAATGTATACTTTGTGAATACATATCATCTAGTTTCATTTGTGACTGAAAGGTCCAACACTCACCAGAGATATACTTTTTGTATATGAATATATATTTATCTGTATACTGTAACATGAATCTTAAAATACAATGGCATTACCTTTGTATAATAAAAAAACACTAAGCACAAATTCCTACTAATGTTAGTTCTCATATTTACTGATGCCAACTCTGTCCAGAATTTGGTTGGCCCAAGGGAGTCAGCACCAATAGCCTGGATGCATCCGGAACCCAATACATCTGTCAGGATACATGTGCTTTTTTGCAAGTGAATCATAATTTTAAGCATTATTTGCCCACTGGCAGAGAATGCAAGGAATAATCATGTGGTGGCAGGCCAGTGTTTGCTAACCAGTCGCTACATTAAAAAAAACGAAATAAATAATGACTTAAATAGAAGCCTACGGGTGTAAATAAGACCCCCATATTACTATAAGGAATGTTCAAAACCTCCCTATCACCCTCACCCATTGCAAGCAGTTGGGGGCTGTGATAATATGAGGTTGGTGGGTTGGGGCTCTAAATGATTAAACTATGGGGGGTGGGTATGCCATTGCCCACCCTTCTTGAAAAGTGGCATGCCTCCCCATCTCTGGGTCGTTAATTCCCTAGCCATCCCCATTAAAAATAAATAACCCTAGCTAGCCCTTTCACCCCAATAATAGTGAGGGGATCCAATAAAATTAATAGTTGTATAAAAATATTTATACTTGCCATTTAACGTCTTCTTTCTTCAAATTCATCTTTTCTTCATCCCTCAAAAAAAATACAAAAATTTGAATCCAGAATTCCCCCCATAGATATTGGGGGGGGGGGAAATATTCCCTCTCCATGAAAAGCGACGCAATAAAATGAATTCATCTTTGTTCCGCAAGGGCTTGCTGCAAACTGATCCAACACTATACAACATGAGTAAGACTACTCCAACTGGGTGACTATTTCACTGCTGCCAGTTGCTAGTTTTATATATTTAGTAGATATGTTCCAATCTGATGGGGGCATGTGGAGGCTTAAATCCACCCTTATAGTAATATTGAGGTCTATTGACACCCATAGCTGTCTATTTAATTCATATTTAGCGACTGGTTAGCAAGCACTGGCCTGTTGTTACATAATTATCCCTTGCATTATCTGCCAGTGGGCAAATAATGTCTAAAAGTGTGATTCACTTGCAAAAAAGCACATGTATCCTGCCAGATGTATTGGGCTCTATAGTACTATATACTCTCCACAGGGATTTTCTTTATTTATTTTTAACTCTTTCATTTGGTGGCTGAAATTCAGACCAAATTCAGCCTGTTCGGTGCCTGAATTGTATAATCCAGACTTTGTTGTATAGTGTGAACAATGCCCGTATTTTTCATTTGGCACAAGAAATAGGTGGGACCCTGAACACAAAGCAGTATGAAAGCCTGCTAGCAGTTAAACATAAGGTTAGTTTTTATTTCCAATAAATTATTATTGAGGTAAAACAGATAAGAAGTACAAACAAATACAATAGTAATATAAAGAAGCATCACAAAATGAGTACAGATAATGCAATATTGTTGTCAGTATATCCAGCCAATCTTATAAGCAATGCAATGTTTAAATCCCAACTGAAACCTTCTTGACTCCACCACCTCCTCTCTAGTATCACATGATTAACTGAAGCTCAAGAAGTGCATTGCACTACCGTATATATTTTACTGCAGAATCCCTGAATAAAAGGTCAAATGGGAAGCAAACTGCCCCCTTCAGTCCATTGCTCCAGCAATCTCATTCCTTTTCTGTAGACGTCTCCCTTTTTGCCATAAAGGGAGAAGGAATAAGATATTTTTTCTGAACTAGCAAGCTATACATCAGGAATATCCTTTTTACTTTTTAAATAAGATATCCACTATGCCATAGCTCAATAAATGAGGAAGGGGACATTCACTGAGCATTGTAGTTTGTAGGATGTCCACAATTTGTTTTCAAATTTCAAATTGTTTCCAAATTTCAGTTGCGGTGCTTATTTAAAGAAGTATTTTTTTAGCGCAAGAGGTAGCTCTATGAAGTCAGTCAACCTTTTTATTTCTCATCCCCAGGCGAATGTGCACAGGTTGCAGTGAAATGCACATTGGGTATACTGCTGTATGACTGTATCTTTATTTTGTGTTTTTCCACTATGAGCACTGAACACTTATGATTTGTGAATTATTTATTTCTTAGACAGACTTGAGGGAATAGATCGAGCTAGTGTGTGATGGTATATGTAGGTATAGGTAGGATCTTGGAGAAATTGCTACTAAACTCTGACATAACCCACATCTAAGACTCTTGATGATATCAGTGGAACTCTGGGTAGTATGCACCCAGAATGCTAAAGTATATGATTCAGCAGATAGTCCCTGTGCCTCTATTACAATTTACAATATGACCAGCAGATTGTAAGTCCTCATATGGTTGTTACTTTTTTGGAACCATTGCTACATTTGTTGCCACTATTAGTATCAAGCTATAATGAGTTGATTATTTGACATTTGATATATAGCTTGAGGATTGTTGCAATGTATGCTTCATTAGTAGCCTATGTAAATTTCTGTGACTAGTTTTGATGCTAGTAGGGGACATTGGTAATTCGCTAGGGTAATTTTAATACTACGAGATGGTAGTCTTTTATTCCACTATATATTTTCTGTACATTAAGTGAGATAAAGTAGCTATCTTTGGTCTATATATATAAGTCCTCTGGGAGATATCTGCCTTCAATATATTTTCAAATTAACCCTTTGTAGGAGGTCACAATTCTTCAATAAAGTTTCATTTTTTATTTGAACATGGCTCCTCTTATTTACTCTATTTTGTGAGGTGGACTGCAAGGTTGTATATGTGTCACGAACTCTGGAACCAGACACGCTGACAAAACACAGACACAGGAAGTGCAGCACCGGTCTTTAGAGTGGCCGGGCTATGCACACAGAGAGAAGTCAGTATACAAGCCAAAGTCAGAGGGAACCAGAGAGACAGAATAACTGATAAGCCAAGCCGAGGTCAGGGGTTAGAGAAAGCAGGATAAACGATGAGACAAGCTAAGATTCCTTAACCAGAAAATTAGACAAACGGACAGTGTATACACGCTATTGGGCTATCAAAAAACCACAACAGGGCAACAAGACACGAAGAGGTAGGTTCAAGTATGCTTAGGAGGCTTCTGATTGGCTAACTTTTGATTGGAATTAATTATGACACATGGAAGGTATTTGGGCCTTCCACTTTGACCTATGTATCATCTCCTTTTTAAAAAAATTTTTTATTTCTTTATCTTTATTGACAATTTTGTTTTCCATATATACATATACATACATGTATTTATGTTCATGGAATATGATGGTGCAGTATTCCAACATAAATACAGTTTACATCTCATCTAATTCCTCCATCCTTCATTCATTCTTCTATTCTATAACATAATATAATAAGTTTTGACCATTTAATCTTTATCATGCTTATATTCAGAGAGAAAAAAAATAATATTCTAGTTGTACGGGTAGAGATAAAAGTTTAGTATATATGCCATTTTACAAATGGTATCACCTTTTGTATCTAATTATTTTAATTTATGCTCAGGGTATTTATTTACAATTTACTTATAGGATCTTATCCCACAGTCTCCATACTTTTTTATGTATTGATATCTTATTTGATTTTCGATAGAAACCTTCTTCCATCTGTTGTTGGAATCTTATCTGACTGTTTATTTCTGGCCATATTGGTGTCATTGGATTTTTCCAGTTTCTGGCTAATATAAGTTTGATTGCCATAAAAATATGAATAATTAATGTTTTTTGTTCATAATTGCAATTTGGAAAACCCAATTGGAATAAAAATGTCTGGGGTAATAGTATTACTTATTGTAATCCCATTTAAAAAAATATTTTAGAAATCTATTATTTTAATCTCTTCTAGTTCTTCACATTTCCACCACATATGATATAATGTACCTATTTCTTTAGCACACCTCCAGCATTTATCTGAGCAACTATTCTTAATTTTTTAAATTCTATATGGAGTAATATACCATCGGTGAGTGATTTTAAAAAAAGTCTCTTATATATTAAGGTTGTGGTTGATCTTCCTGATTTCAATTAATCTATCGAACCATCTTTCCAGTGGGAATGATTTGATTATATAGTTTTCCCATTTTTTGATGGAATTGGGTTTATCCATGACTGCTTATCTATCATCTCCTGACAAACTTATGATCTATATCAGGCATAGGCAACCTTTGGCAATCCAGATGTTTTTGACTACAGCTCCCATGATGCCTTGCCAGCTTTACGGGTGTAAGAGCATTATGGGGGATCTAGTCCAAAAACATCTGGAGTGCCGAAGGTTGCCTATCCCTGATCTATATGTTGGTCAGATGACCATGAATAACTTTTTTTTTTATACCCTTTGTTTTTTTTGTTTTCTGTAGCATCCAAGTGAATAATGCACATGGGGCACTGGTACAACATCATCTTGCATATGCATCTAGCCACAAAGCATGCTTGTGCACCACTGAATATATATTAACTACTACATGACACGTTGGGTGTTAAGTTGTATACCTGTCCTGTCACATTGCGTAGGACTGTACATCAATACTGAATGAATTTTAGAACAGTCAAATTTTTGCAGCAAAAGCCAGAAAAATTAGGCCTAAAGTTACATAAAGAAAACAGCAAGAAATAAAATAAATGACTCAACAATAATTTAACTCTTATCAAATAGAAACTTATATAAAGCTAAAATACAATACAACCTTGGGGACTCTAGTCTTGCACCATGTCTCAAGTACGCACGTTATCTTAACCTAGCAGGTTTAATCTGCTCAAAATATATCTAAATACTTTGCTCACAAATTTGCTGTAAAATTAAATAGGTAAGGTAATCACTGTCTATCAGCAATCCAAAATAATCCATGAAAGTCTTTCCATTAGATGTACATTTCCCCTTGAAAATTGAGATTACATTACATGTTTTATATAACCTTATGAATTTATCTCAGCTGTCTTCCTGCAATGTTAAATGGTGACTTTTGTACGACTATGAGGTGTGAAAAATATACATTGAGTGGATTACTTTTTCATAGTCTACATTTACAATATTTTGCTTACAAAGTAAAATGTTTTACACATCCCCTGTGACAGGGATTTGGGGAAGGAGAGAAGTGACAGTCTGGGGAAGGTGGTGACAGAATTCCATATAGGTTATGTACAGCTACTGTGTATTCAGAATGAAAGCGATTGAAGGCACTGCCTGTTCCAAGATGCATTGATGTGAGTGCTGATTCCATCTCAAGAGTAAAATGTGCAACAGAGTGATAACAGGATATAAAACCAATTTGGTTCAAGTGGATATATTGTGGATGTATTGTACTTAAATCTGTCAACAAGTACATTATTCACTCTGTCAACTTGATTTATTTGTGTTATTTAGAAGACATTTTTTTTTCTGGTCCAATAACTGTTATTAAAGAATTTTTCTAACAAAATAAATAAACAACAAACCATACATTATTAGCATAATCAAACAGGGGAAAAACTTCCATCCAATGTACAATCTGTGAACAATATTATCAATTTAAACAAAAATCAATTACAATTAAGGCACGTAATAATAATTATGTAAATATATAAGTGCAGGTAATATGTAATAAACAGTATATATCACAATGACAAAGTAATGTAAGAGACTGACATAAAAAAGCTGGTTCAAATGAACTCCAATCATAACGAATACACACATTTAACTGTATCTTCCCATACAGTTCAATGATGTTTCAATAAATTATTATTATTTTATTATTTATATAGCGTTAGCAAATTCCGTAGCACTGTACAATGGGTGGACTAAGAGACACGTAACTGTAACAAGACAAATGGATGCACAGGAATAGAGGGGTTGAGGGCCCCGCTCAATGAACTTACATGTTAGAGAGAGTGGGGTATAGTGACACAAAGGGTATAAGTAGGGGTAATGAAATAGGTTGCTAGAAAAGTATTCACTGAGAATTTAGTAGGTTATTTTTGACAGTTGCAGGCACGGCCGTCTTTAAAGCGGGGCAAACGGGCAGCTGCCCCGGGCCCATTTACTCCTGGGGGGGCCCAAAGCAGCTACCCCGTGGGCCCCGCTGTCCGGAAAAAAGAAATAAATTTATTTGCCCCCTGGGCCCGCCGGTGCTGCGGCTGCACTGGGAGCCCCCACACTAAGAGGCCCCGGTCGGGCACTTTGACCCCGTGGTTTTACCGCAGCAGGCTGGGAGGAAGTGACTGCCGTGAGTCACTTCCTCCCAGATAGAATGAAGCAGCGCGGGATGGAGTAGGAGGCCGTCAGGAGGGAGCTGGAGTGCAGGAGCCTCACACTCCCAACGACCTCAGCCTGCCACTGGACCCCAGGGAACCCATAAGGTAGGGCGGCTTTATAAATGTGAACTTTGCATGTGTGTGTGCCAGTATTTGTGTGAGTCAGTATGTCTGTGTGTGTCTTAGTATGTGTGTATGTGTGTGAGTTTGTCTGTCAGGGTATTTGTGTGTCAGGGTGTCTGTGTGTGTCTTAGTATGTGGTCAGTAAATCTGTGTGTGTGAGTATGTGTGTCTTAGTATGTCTGTGCGTGTCAGTATGTCTGTCTTTGCGTGTCAGTATGTCTGTCTGTGCCTGTCAGTTTGTCTGTGCGTTTCAGTTTTTCTGTGAGTGTGCATGTCAGTTTGTCTGTCACTGTGTCAGTATGCCTGTCAATGTGTAAAAATGTAAACGTTGCATGTGTGTGTCAGTATTTGTGTGTGTGTCTTAGTATGTCTGTCAGGGTGTCTGTGTGCATCTGTGTGTGTATCTGTAAGTTACCATTGTATGTATTTGTGTATCTGTATGTTGTCAGTGTGTGTACATGCGTTTGTATATCTGTGTGTGTGCATCTGTATGTAGTCAGTGTTTTTATCTGTGTATCTGCATGTGTGTCAGTATATGTATCAGTGTGTCTGAGTATTCATGTGTTTCAGTGTTTGTATATTTGTCTCCGTATGTGTGTCAGGTTGTGTATCTGTGTGTCTGTATGTGTTAGTGTGTGTATCTGTGTCAGTCTGTATTTGCTTGTGTGTTAGTGTGAGTGTCAGTGTTTATATCTGTGTATCTGCATGTATTTCAGTGTGTATTTGTGTATCACAGTGTGTGTGTGTGGCAGTGTATGTGTACATGTACATACATCTCATCATTCAAATCGCCAACACTACACACAAGTACACCCCTGCATTCAACCTTCAACACTACATACAGACACAGTCCTGCATTGAAACGTCAACAATACATACAAATACATCTTTGTGTTAAACACCAAAAATATATATAAACACACCCAGCATTAAAAAAAAAAATACACAGATGCATGCTTGCATTCAAACACCAACACCACCTACAAACACACCCCTACATTTACACAAACACACTTCATACAAAAACATGCTTCCATTCAAACACACAAACACAACTCAGTGCTAAATACAACTCTGCAAGCATGGGAAAATGGTTCCGTTACTGCGTTGGGAAGTGGAGATCGTGATTGCATGCCAGGAAGTTAGGGTCAGGGGGCCCTATCAAATGCTTGCCCCGGGCCCAATCATTATTAAAGAAGGCCCTGGATGCAGGAGAGGAGACATAGGGGGTGGGGATGAAAACCTGCTAACAGTTTAAATTATATGCCTTCCTGAAGAAGTGTGTTTTCAAAGATTTTTTGAAGGAGTGGAGACAGGGTAAAAGTCTAACAAAAAGAGAAGGGAGTTCCACAGAAAATGTGCAGGCCTGGAGAAGTCTTGGAGGCGAGCATCAGATGTGGGAGTACAGACAGAGGATAGCTGTAGGTCTTCGGCAGAGCACAGGGGCCTCGACAGGACATACTTGTGTACTAGGGAGGATAGGTTGGTTGGAGCAGCATTATGTAGGGACTTGTAAGCAAGAACCAGAATCTTAAATTGAGCCCTATATCTAACTGGAAGCCAATGTAGGGACTGACAGAGGGTGGAGGAATGGGAGGTGCGGGCGGACAGTTAAATGAGCTTTGCCACTGCACTCATTATACATTGCAGTAGTGCAGTAATAAAGAATAGTAGGGGACCAAGGACAGAACCTTGGGTAATGCCAAAAGAGACGGGTTGAGGAGAAGAGGCAGAGCCAGAGAGAATTTTTTTATTACTACCAAAAATTACCTAAACACTCAATTTAATTTGGTTACATTAAAAAATGACCCAACTCTTTTTCTTTATGTTTTAACATAAAAACCAGTAAGGCAATTTTGACCTACCCCCCTCATTTTTGGTTATGATAAAAGACATCTAATATAAAATTGAAACCAGTTGGAACATACATGCTTGATCTTGAAGCATTTAAAAAAACAAATTTTTTCACGGCAGGATTGTCACACTTTCTGCGCAGGTTGTTCTCAGCCCTGTTACCCACAAAAATGGCGAACGGCACACTGATAAACAGCATGTTTCGTCTCCATAAACAACAGATGGCAAAAGCCTCCACCACTAGTGACCTGCTAATAAAATTCCAGAAAGGCCAAGATAAAGTGGCGTTTCTGAATGCGACCAGAGAGAAATCCCCATACCATTTTGAGGACATGGATCTCACTTTTTCCACAGACCTCTCACGCGCAACTTACCATGGAGGAAATCTCTCCATTCTCTGATGGCCGCACTGAGTGCTAAGGGAATCAAGTAGCGCTGGGGTTTGCCCTGCCTGCTCCTCATTCAGCACCAAAATACACCGGGTAAACAACGCTTTGTAGATAGACGCCACCTCCTCAGCACTGGGTCTAGATGACATCAACCCACCCGCAACCATGATCTGGGATCCTGCTAATGTCATCCCTTTTGTTCCGGCAACAAACATGGTTGTTACCTGACTCTCATGATTTTTAATTTTTACTTTTTTTTTTATATACGCTCTTTACTGCTGGACCTATACTATGTTTTTATTTTATTTTATTGTTTGTGTACACAAAAAGCCTAGCCTACCATGCCCCAGTCACGCTAGCTCCTAAGTTGATACAACCCCCATCCCAGCTCTAAATTAATGGCTCACTACCTATTTCCAAACAGTGGAGCTGTGTCTATTCATCCGTTAGGTAATCCCAATTTCTTGCCAACTCCTTTAAATATCTTTAGTGAATTCCGTGTTATACCTAGACATCCATAATGACCTTCAATATCTCAATAGCCCTAGACACGGCTGCAACTTGCTCTATAAAACCTAAATACCCATAACCAGGAATGTTTTATTTAATCACAATGTTGTAATACTTTTCAAATGTATACTGAGCTTAGTTTGAAACTTAACATATTAACTCAGGCCTGATAACATATTAACTCAGGCTTGAAAAATAAAGAAAAAAAAATACTCTAGCTGGTAAAGTACTAGGACCAGATGGTTTTACAATGTCCTACTCAGTGGTGTATTTTGGTTTTGTGCTGCTCTAGGCATGACAAAACATGGGCAAACCCCCCATATCTAAATTTCTTTTTGTCTGACAGACGTACACCCACATTGATGCATAAACTGACAGTCATTGGCATACACACTGTTTAACCGACACATACTTTCACTGAAACACACACCTACTGACACACACACTCACATTCACTGATGGACACACACATTCACTGACAGACACACATTTACACTCTCTGACAAACACACATACTCTTTGGCAGACACACATACAAACACATAAGCACTTTCACTGACAAACACACACACACTCTCACTGACAAACACATACACTCTTACTGACAAACACGCATACTCTTTGACAGACAAACATACACTCTCACTGACAAACACACATATACACTCTCACTGACAAACACATATACACTCTCACTGACAAACACACATACTCTTTGACAGACACACATACAAACTCATATACACTTTCACTGACAAACACACACTCACTAACAAAAACACATGCACTCTCACTGACAAACACACATACACACTCACTAACAGACACACACACAATTTTTTTTTTTTTTCACTCCACCCAGCCTCCCTACCTTTGGGAGTGCTGGCATGAAGTCTCTATTTCCCTGGGGTCCAGTGGGGCTGCTGTGGTGAGCGGCTGGCGTTCGGGCGTACAGTGCAGGCGGCAGGGGAGCAGTGATCTTCCTGCTCAGCTCCCTCGCACACCACTACACCATATACTGCCAAATTATTGAATTTGTTTTGGAACACAGGGATGATGCCCAGTGAAGTGTTATGTGCTCAGATTGTCACCCTTCCCAAGCCAGGTAAGGATCCTAATAAATGCTCAAATTGTAGACCCATTTTATTATTAAATAATGATACTAAGCTCTAAGCCAATACCAATATATTGGGGAAAAAAGGTTTGCCAAAATAATCCCTAGTATTGTGAAAACCTTTTAAATTGGATTTGTATTAGATAGACAAACAAAAGATGGAACAAGGAGATTTATCAATTTAATATGCCGGATTAAATCAGATTGAGCACCTTCTCTGCTTCTTTCTTTGGATGCGGAAAAGGCCTTTGATAGAGTATAAGGATATTTGAGGGAAGTGATGTTTAAATTTGAATTACCTATACAATTTGTTAATTACATTTTTGCCTGATATCACTATCCCACAGCCAATGTTTCAGTCACAGGTTTTATCTCAGAGAGCTTTACTCTCATAAATAGAACAAGCCTGGGTTGTCCCTTGTCCCCAATTTTATTTGTTCTAATGAAGGAACACCTTGAATTAATTATGTGTACTTTGGAAATTGCAAGGCATTAGAGTCAATTACACTACTCACAAAATTGGCTTGTTCGAGGACGATATAATATAATCTTGAGTTTTCCTGACTTCTTTCTTGGACCTCTTTCCTGTGCTTATGCCCCATGTAGTTATCTGTGGAGGGTAATATAATGCATGTCCCTGTGGAGCTTTCAGACAGAGTAAAACCATTTTTATTACGGGGCTGGTGCAGAGCTCTGCAGTAACACGTCCATTCAGTCTCTCTTGAATGCCCCCCCTTGCTGATTTTTATATCTCAGAACTTTAACAACGCACTTTTGATTAGAATGCATTTTCCGTTGGATTTTGGTGTGCAAGTTGGGTTTAAATATCTCATCTGAAAACATGCTCAAATCACTATATTTTTGGAAAACATAGCACCAAGTCCACATTAAAGGGCACCTGTTATTCACCAAACAACTTATGTTCAAAAGTGAGTAAATGAGTGAGGAAACGTGAGTAAATCTTTATATTTTATGTTGAATACACCATATATTGTATTGTATTTTATGTATACGGTAAGTTAATTGTTCCATAACAGGTTCACTTTAAAGCTTTAACATTACACAAAATTAAGCATTATGAGAAAATGAAAATTATTTGTGTATGATCCTAGTTATCCTAATTCTAGTGTATAAGATGTTATACACTTTATTCCATATTTTATATGGGACTAGAATAGTGGAGCGCTTAAACAGGAAATACATAAATAAAAAAATAAGTTGAAAATATAATAGTATAATTATATCACTATTATATAATAAAATATAATAGTGATAAGCAATGCCTTCTTAACAGCATTAATGGCCCCCAGGCCAAGTAGTGCACTGGGGCCCTGCCTACTCAACCACTCAGAGGAATAAAAATGTTAATTATTGATAAAATTAAACTTATATTTATTGATGCCTCCAACAAATTAGTTTTTAAACATTAAAAAAACATGTTGTAAAGCAAGGATTAATCCACACAACTGTTTGATAGGTAGCAGGGGCAGGCAACTGACATGGCCTGTTAAACATAGAAGAACTTTATTATAGCTTTATGGATACACAAATTATGTGTATTGGTTTTGTCTTCCTTATGTACAATTAGTACTTGTGTTTTGTTTTCATCAAGGGGAAGACGTGTATTTGCAACAGCATGATCGCATGATCACAGATAACAGTGGATACTGAGATGATTAGTTTGCCTAATTGTTTTGACACAGAGGCTTAAAAAGTCCTGAATAAATCTCCTGGAATAATATACTATGCTTGTGGGTGCACAATGGTGATGAGTATATTTCTCATTCTGTAAAAAATGAATTCCTGTTGTGCTTAAAAAATCAATACTGATAAATGTAATGTAATGCCTGGAATAATATACTATGCTTGTGGGTGCACAATGGTGATGAGTATATTTCTCATTCTGTAAAAAATGAATTCCTGTTGTGCTTAAAAAACCAATACTGATAAATATAATGTAATGCTTTCTCAGTTAAACATGTGTAATAAAAAAAACTCTGAATATTGCCTTATTATCACTATATATAAAGTGCAAAATAAAGTGTAAATTAACCCATTAACGCCATTAGAGTGTACAATGTCGTGTACAATGTCACCATGCACACAGGGAAAATTTAGTTTTTGTGTGGAAAATGCAATAAAATGAATATGAACACTAATATTGGCCATGGGTTGTGGGCATTTTGAATACCTTGGGTTGTCTACTTTTGCAAATAGTATGCCATGAAGGGGTTCATTTTTATTTCTAGGCTGCCATATGGTCTCAAAGGCAACATAGACCAAGTAAATCAATCTGGCAAACTGAAATGGGCAAGCTCAACTTTTCAAAACTCCATAAAACCTGTACACTATTGTACTCAGGAGACTTTGCTGAACACAAATATGAGTAAAACGTATAATACCAATTATATCATCAGTGAGAGTGCAGTTTTTGTGTAAAAATGCAAAAAACAAATATGAATTTTTAGGACATCCCAAAACACACATAAAACAATTATGTACCTCCTCAAGTCTTATATCCCCAGATAGCCTGGATCTGAGCGCACAACATATCCGAAAAGCGCTCAGATCCCACAAACACAGCCGAAACGCCACTGGGGTAAAGCATGCGAGGCTCCTGCTCAGAATATTTCCATAGAATCTGGGGTAGCGGTCGGTCTCTTTCAGGAGCACAAAGATGCAGAAAATACCAAATGGATGCTTAAACCCAAATGCTGATCATGTGCCCCTCATTCGTGGCAATGATTCCACAGAACAGTGTTCTTCTAAGATGTTTAGAAACAAATGCAGGTGGGGATGGAAGTTCAGCGGTGTTCGCGAGGTTGTGTGTCCGATTTTAGTTCCATGTACTCAATGACCAAACACAGCTGCCTGCATTCGCGGGACCAAGATGGCTGCTACCACGTGTTCATACGTACGAACGACGGCCACCCAGCCGACTATTTAGAACCCTGAGTTGTGAACCATTATTGAAGTGTTAACAGGGGTTATGGAGGTTAACAAGCATACGGGTGGTCTGGATATTTCGTGGTTTTGTTCGGTTCATGAACAAAACAAGGATACAATTTGAGCGAACGCGGTTTTACTGAACAAACCGGGGAATCATAAGGGTACATAGGTCAATCCTGAACAATATTATATGTAAGAAGTGTGAGTACACTTAAAATGAAAGAGATTGAGCTAACATACAGCTCAAAGTTTAGGGTTTGTTTTCATTTTGTTTTGATCAGAACATGTACATTTACCCCTATCCTTAAGGGTTTAAAACTCATTGGATGTTGTCTTATTATCACAACAAATAAGTGCAATCCATTAAAGTGCACGCAATTGAACAGTATATAAATGTGCAATTATATTATCTTAAGTGGTAATCCTTGTGAAAAACGCAGAGACACTTCACTATGAGTACCTATTTTTTAGAGATATTATTAAAACCTCAAAATAAAACAGGACACATAAAAGTCTAATTAATTTAATTAAACACACACACGTTATAAAGTGCCCCCAGAAATGCCAACTCACATATGATAGAGCCTAAATATTGGCTCTATTTTCTTAGCTTTTAGAATCTTGTATAGGGGACTTCTCCCCTCCCATGGAACTATTCTCCCTTATGCCATAAATAGGAGCAGAAGAGGAGATATATGGTGTAGTACAGCCAAGAAAAAGACTCTTAAGAAACCAATAAGGTCACACTCACGTGTTCTGGAACCTTCCTTCTCAGGCTCAACTTGTAAACGCAAGCTTTTACATTTGGGTTTCACTGCCTCTGCTTGTAGAAATACTCAGGGTCTAATCAATGAATGAATAATTAATATATTTTATTGTAAGGAACAGCAATGTATAAAACAATATTAAAATAAGAATAAAAGTAGTATAAGATCCCATAGGCTTTCTCAGTCCTGAGGACTGTCACCCCTTATGTTCGTTGGGTTGGTCTGAACAGAGATGCAGAAGAAAAAAAAGAACATATTGGTCAGCACTATCACACAACAAAATAAAGTAAGAAAGAGAGAGGCAGGTCACTTTAAAAATGGTGTGCACTTGCAAACCCCAAAAAGAGTAAATGTATATGGTAAGGAGAAGGGGAAGGTAGCGCCAAATATAGCAAAATGAAATAAACAAACCACTGAATGGAATACTTAAAATAAAAAAAATAAGAAGAATCCACAATATATTCTAATCAATAAAAGACATAAACATGTGCAGAGATTAAACACATATAAAAGTCCACAGTAATGTCCAAAAGATGTAAATAAAATATAAAGAACGATAAAACTTGCAAGGAAAAGATAATCAGGTCCTGTCAGGGAAATCTTCTATGAGGAAATCAGCAGAATAAAAGGAATATGGCACACTGATATTACAGAGTAGCCAAAATATCTTTATTTAATACATGTGTTTCTTTAATAATACATGTGTTTCACCTCACATGGTTTTCTCAATTCATGAAACATTAAGAAAGCCCTGTGGATATTTTAATGTATGAAATAAAGGTATTTTGGCCACTATATACTACTAGTGTGCCATATTCCTTCTATTCTGCTGCTTTTTTAGCATTTTATTTTTTTTACTTCCTGGCATTCAACCTGTTCCAGTGAGGACTACTCAAAAGCATCCTAGATGGGGATTATACCACTTATGCTTCATCCATTGAGCAATGAGCCTGCTCTACTAAATGTGAGTACACAACTGTTTGTCTATTATTTCTGGTCTTTTTATACACAGAGAGCACTATTGTTGTTTCTTTTTACTTCTATGGTCTGCATATTGCCGTGACATCTGTTATACTACATAACTTCACGTATCCTAAAGTGGGGATTATACCACTGCACGTCATCCCTCCTAGAGCTAGTTTAAGCTCTGCTAAATGTGAGTAGGATTACATAGACAATAGAGTCACTAAAGCCACTTCAAGTTGCTTCAGACTGCACTATTTTGTTGTACTTTCTGTTTTTTATATATATGGATCTCAATAAAATTCCAATCTGATTTCCTCATAGACGATTTCCCTGACAGGACCTGATTGTACTTCCCTTGCATGTTTTATTGTTCTTTATATTTTATTTACATCTTTTCGACATTACTGTGGATTTTTATGTGTTTTACCTCTGTACATTTGTATGTATTTTATTGATTAGAATATATTGTGGATTCTTCTTATATTTTAAGTATTCCATTCAGTGGTTTGTTTTATTTTATTTCATTTTACTATATTTGGCACTACCGTCCCTTTCTCCTTACCATATACATTTGGTCTGAACAGAGGCCTGCTGATATTCCATGACACAGAATAGGATGCCGATGTAAAAACAATGCAGTCTAAAGATAGTGAAGAAGAAAAAAGATCTCTGTGACTAAAGTCACGTTTCTCCACTAAAACCATCCCTTCATCTTGCCTTACCCTACCTTCCATAAAGGTCTGGAAACTGGGATGAGAAAAGTAAGGAAGACAAGCAGCAGCAAGACTCCTGCAAAACTGGTAGAAAACAGGGCCCTCTGCTGTATACAAACACCAGTAGTGGATTTAGCCTTGCTCCAAAGCAGTAAATATACTCTATGGCAAGATATACAATTTTGCATTTATTGGTTAAAAACACGTCTGAATGAATTTAAAATAAATTCTTATTATTATTTTTATAATTTACATAGCCCCTACATATCCCATTGTACAGCACTACGGAATTTGCTGGCACTAAATAAATAATAAAATAATAATAATACCCCAGAGAGCTTTACAATTATAAAATGGGGATATCTGACAACATGCAATTAACATACGAATATAATAGAGACAAGAGGTTAATTATATTGTGTGTCTTTATCACAATAAGCAAATTGTGAAGAAAAAAAGGATTTTGCAATGATCTTAACAAAAATTGAGAGGTCAGTACTGTGAAATTTGTATGTTCAAGTATTTAACTCTTGATTATCAACAGAACAGAAGATTTTTCTGGTTTAGAAATCATTGTTAAAATAAGAACAACACTACTATAGCTGCATTAGTTCACTCTAGTAAAAGCAGAGTACAGTGTTATTCAGATATGGATTTAGTGTTTATGGAACTGTGTCTGATGATTACATTAAGGTAAAAGTACTTTAAAAGGGGTTAAGTATCTAAGGAAATTATAACTAAGTAGGGATTAATGTGCCCATCCTTATGCTGTCATATTTGTGAGTCCTGTTCTCTTTATTTTGCTATAAATTGGAATGCTTTTCGTATAGAAATTTATTATTTACTTTACTAACAGGTCACTTGTCTATCATCACCTGCTACAAAGCAAACATCAGCTACACGGTAAAACATAGCAGACCTTTCTTATAGACACACCTGGTTCAAACATTTAAGACAAATGGGAGTGACTTTTAAATTCTGCTCTTCTTTGCATAGCTGCACGGAACAGATTTTTTTTTAACCATTTTCCATTGCATTTTTGAAGTATGACAGCTGTAGGGTATCTGATTATAAAAGAAAAGCTATCAAAACAGAAAAAAACTATTCTGTGGGAATTTATATCTGTAAGCAAAGTTCCAACTGTTTTAAAATACGTTTGACGTCACATTATTACTAATGCAGAAAAAAAGTGACCTGATCTTGGTAATCCAAATTAAAATTCAAAGAGAGAACAGAATAAAACGCTCTGTAAGAAACCTAAATGATGTTTATGTTTTGATAATGTAAGATACTAAGTGCATATATGCTGCATTTAATAAACTGCAATTAATAAAAAAACACAAGGTTTTAGTTCAATTTGCTAATGAAAGCATGTGTAATTTGTCAGTCTATCCGGTCACAAAAAAAAAGAAAGAAAATATTGTTTAAAGCTATGCCATTAAAATGGTACTTGTAAGTTTTTTCTATCCTCAACTTTCAAATTCTGAATATGACTTTAGTAAACAAACCTGGTTCTCCACTTGAAGTTGAGTGATTCTAAGTGTGAGTGGTTGAAACCTAATAATGTGTAAAAGGAATTAAACAGTTAAGGGGTTGCAAGGTAGTATCCATGTTGTCCCTAACAATGAAGAGGGGCCGTGTAATTAACCATAAAGTTGGTGTCAGCTTTTTATTAAGAACCGTGCTGGATTGGGGATAAATATTCGACACTGGCATTTTTTTTTATCACAGTGGCTCAGTGAGAAGGTGGCCGACCCGGAAATGGGTGCGTTTTGTCATTACCAGTGACAAGCACACCCCCTCTCAAAGTGATTATGTTGGTTCAATGCTTTTCCAGTGCACACTTGCATTGTGTTTGCTTGGGATTGTGGGATACCAGAGGACCTTTTAAGGTGCACATCAATTAACCTTTACCTTTGTTACCACCAAAAAGCAAGGGAAGATTTTGACTTGGAGGGAGAAGTACAATAATACTTAATTTGTACAGTGATCGCAGATCTTTCTAACATTGGTACTACTCATATGACAATGTGATAAATGGGTTTGAAAGATGGAGCCTGGTGGGGTTGTGAGGGGTTATTTAATTTCCTTCCCCAATTTTCATATATTGTAACTACAACAATATTACCAGTGCAACATGACAGAGCAATTACAGAGATCTGTGTGTGCCTAAACAGACTTCCAGCTTTCTACTACTACACCACTGACGCTAATGATGATTGGCATGTCTATAACACAGTTATAACACACTAACACAGTTTCATCTCACCCTGTTGCTACTTGAAGATACCTTCAGGGACACCATGCACACTCATTATAGTCTTGTAGTCTGGTAGGCACAGATATTGCCGTTTTTAGTAAATATTGCAATAGAGAAGTCCAAGCTTGGAGAGGATTGATATTGCAGAATATCTGTATGTGTGTCAGTGTGTGTATATGCATGTACATGTGTATCATTGTGTGTGTGTATGGCACTGTATTTGTATATGTGCATACATCTCAAATCTATAGCATTAAAATGTTAACTCTATATAAAAACACACCCCGGCATTCAAATTCCAACAATACATACAAACACACCTCTATTTTAAAACACCAACATCATGTATAAACATGCCCCTACATTTAAAAACCACCACTCCACACAAATTCACGTCTGCATTCAAATATCAACACTGCATACAAACACTTCCCTAAATTTACACATACATATTAAATACAAAAAACATGCTTACATTCAAAAACACAAACACTGCTCATTGCTAAATACAACCCTGCAAGAATGGGCAAATGGTAGACCTTCAGATTTCAAAGCATTGTGGAAGTTGTATGACAGTGATTCACCCTAGCTATAAGGGGGCCCAAATTTTTTTGAAAACCTGGATTAAATTCTGGCTTTGTAACCAACTACTGCATGTGGGAACCCAGACAAAATGTGTAAGTGTGACTCCACCTATATAATTCTATAGGTATAAGTGTGACTAAATAATTCTAGCAGTGTGATATAAATAGCCAACTTGTAGCCGCCACAAAGAGAACCAAGATACATTTTGTTTTAAATGGCTTGCCATTCTTGCTACACTTGCACCTCTTTTTCATTTATTGAGATTCATAAATGTAAATTTTTTCTAGCTTCACCTTTTCGTGATACCTCTGCCACCACCATCACCTCTGCCACCACCATTTTAAGTACCACCACTATTAATAGAATGATAGCACATCCGGTATGAATATTTTTTTTAGTAGGGTTAGAATGTCTGTTACATCTGTTACATCTGATTCAACAGCTGTTATGCACTTCGGCGTAAAGAATGCACAAGCAACTTATACCCTTAATGGAATGACAACACACGAGAAGGACTTGGAAATTGTTATAGACAACAAACTATGCAACAATGTGCAATCAGCAGTGGCTAAGGTCAGTAAGTTATTGTCATGCATGAAAAAGGGCATTAATTCTCTGGATGAGAATATCATTTTGCCTCTTTATAAATTTATGGTAAGACCACATCTTGAATATGCTGTGCAATTTTGGGCACCTGTTCTAAAGAAGGATATTATGGCACTAGCAAGAGTGCAGAGGCAGGTTACAAAATTAATAAAAGGAATGGAACATTTTAGCTATGAAGATTAACAAATTCAAACCTCTTTAGTTTAGAAAAACGTTGCCTCAGAGGGAATATGATAACATTATACAAATATATCAGGGAAATCTATTCACTAACAGGACTTTACATAGCACATGAGTTCATGCATTTAGACTGGAAGAAAGAAGATTTAGTCTATGGTAAAGGAAAGGTGTTTTTATTGTAAAAACTATAACGATATGGAATTCTCCTGGGTGAAGAGGTGATTTTTATTATTTATGAGTCCGTACAGATGTTTAAACAGCAACTAGATGCATACTTGCAAAAACAGAATGTTCAAGGATATAATTTTGCAATGTAGGGTAATAGTTTCTTGATCCAAGGATAAATCTGACTACCATTTTGGGGCCAAGAGGGAATTTATCCCTAGTTTGTTGCAAAATTGGTGCTTTAAAAGTGCTTCAAACTGTTTTTTTTTTTGCCTTCTTTTGGATCAACAGCAAAAAACAAATATGAGGAAGGCTGAACCTGATGGACACATGTCTCTTTTCAGCCTATGTAACTATATAATTATGTAACACCCAAGATGCAATTGGCGACTTAACGTATGATCCACAACTTCTACTTCTTCTATTAGCATTGCAGCTCTTTCTACCATAGCTTATTCAAGTGCTATATCTTCTTGTAGCTCCCTCCAAGAACTAAGGAAGAGCTCAGTAGAATCTAGTTTGCAGTTGTCATCAGAGACACTCTTTAAGAACCACTACTACACACAACGCAGAGTACAGATGTATTGTCCCCAGTGTCTGGTCTTGGTCCAGGTGGGGATAAATCTGGTGATGATATTGCTCTTTACTCCACAAATATAGCATTAAATAGCTACAGCATTTTTACCTCTGGCACAGAAGGAACTCAACTATGACAAAGTGGAATTACAAGAGGAGAGTCTGGAGAGGATAGGCAACAGCCCACTATTTTCTCCAGCAAGTGTGCATGCATCTGCTGCATCTTCACCTTGTCAAACTCCATCTCTATCTGCTTTTAAATGGCCTCAACTGACGGAGACAGGTGTAACATCATCTGCTACTAATACATACACACACACTCACAAGTAGGTCAAAAACTTTCATTGTTACCATCACCATCAAGACCACCACAATCACCACCAACATCAACACTTAAATGAGCATTAAAAGACCACAAAAGTGCCAGGAAAACATACTCCCACCCGGCTCTGGAAAGGGATTAAAATTTACCTTTTTCCAGCGCTGGGCGGGGAGCTCTCTGCCTCTGATCCTCCTCCGATCCTCCCCGTCGGCTGAATGCGCACGCGCGGCAGGAGCTGCGCGCGCATTCAGCCGGTTGCATAGGAAAGCATTATCAATTTCACAGTGAGAGCACGCAAGCGTCCATAGGAAAGCATTGATAATGCTTTCCTATGGACGCTTGCGTGCTCTCACTGTGATTTTCACAGTGAGAAGTACGCAAGCGCCTCTAGCGGCTGTCAATGAGACAGCCACTAGAGGCTTTGGGGGAAGGCTTAACCCATTTATAAACATAGCAGTTTTCTCTGAAACTGCTATGTTTATAAAAGAATGGGTTAACCCTAGAGGGACCTGGCACCCAGACCACTTCATTAAGCTGAAGTGGTCTTGGTGCCTAGAGTGGTCCTTTAATCAGCAAGTGCTAGTGTAGTTTCTGCTGCCACAGATACAAATACACCTGCATCTCCAACAGCTGCAGGGCGAAAGGTTGAGGCTAATGTATTGCACCAAAGCAAAGCTTGGGATCACTTTAAGTGGCTCCAAGAAGGGCAATTTGCAAAACGCAAAATGTGTGGCAATTAAGTGAGTGGGGGAGAGTAAAAGTTTATCCCGCTAGTTCCAGTATGAATCTACATTTGAGACACCAAAAGTCTTGATCATTCAGGAAGGAATCAGATGAGGCAGCGTGCTTCTGTACCACATGTGCTTTGCAAATTACATGTTTCTTACCTCAGTAATATACATTGTGTGGCTGTTTACTGCACAAGTGAACACTGCCTAAACTGATTGTGGAAGGTCATTCTTTTAACTCTGTTTTAACTCTCTGTAAATAAAAAGTATTCTAAGATGTGATGGTGATGTTTGTTGTAATATTTCAAATTCTTTTCATTGTTATGCTTTCTCCCTGCCTGGCTGAGTCTTTGGGTGTGGCTATGCCTGCTATCACTGTTGGTATAAGCTGATAGGGTACTGTGTGTTTTCCAGACTGAATGACCGTAACTTCTTTTTCTCAGAAAATTCTAACTCCTAAGGAGAGAAGGCCATTGAGGGCAAACGGAGGACTGGAGGAGGCGCATTATAGGGCAACCACAATGGAACTAAAAGACATGACATGGGACCACATATTGTGAACTCACATTTATAAGTTTTAAAGAATGTGTAAATAGGCAAATAGAAAACCCAGCGCTACATCTTGCAAGAATGAATGTTCCTTAAAGATTAGAGCAAGAAGTAATCATGTCTTCTATTTTAAAAAAAACAACAAAACAAATAACATGCACTGTAACAAATTAGCAAGGCACGTTAAGTTGTATGACAAATAGTGTTTTGTTCCTTTGACATTAAGGAAAGATTATTGCCCTGTGATTTAGCTAATCTAAATGATCAGCTTAAAGATACAGGAATAGAGGAAAGCGAGGATCAATTTACAGATCTTAGAAAAGATACTGTACTCCATAATTACTGCTGATCTTTACCTTTTGTGTCTGCTAATCTATAGTAGTAGTTGTGCAGTCAGCAGTTGATTTAATGGGAAATCGGCAGGCACACATAGTGGATAGTAAAACTAAAAAGTCTGAAGCATACCTTAAAATCTGACTACCTAGCCATCCCCTCAGACAGTGCACCACAGAAAGGATCAGGGGCTCACACAGATAAACAAGCAGATGAAATCATTGAGTTTGTTAATTTACACCAACACGGTTTTCTAGTAGTGACTGACACTGACACTTGTTAATATGGGTTACAACTCCATGTATTCTACTAGTTTGAGTGCTTTGTCTTGTCTTGCTGTGAAGAGGTGGTACTCTGGACACTGGCACCCAGAATGCAGTATTAATTATGTGTGACACTCATTTCCGCCTGTGAAATATCTATCCAGTGTCCTGATTGGCACCCACAATATCCTGCTTCCAGGATGAGAATACCATTTCTTTAAATGTTCATGTTGCACATGGTAGAGTAAACCTAAGGAGCTATCTCTCTCTGTACTCAGTGCAATATAAGTTGTTAGCCAGACATTTACACAATTGAAGACTTCACGTAAAGCTGATTGGTCTGCAATAGTTCGCAATGTGACAAACTGATATATTCAGACTATATGCTGCCTTAACTCCATGTTGACTCAACTATGATATTTACTAGTTATTATAATGGCAGTACACATGTTATGCTGATTGACCTGTTTGGTGTAAACAGTGATGCGTAGAATTTGTATTATATTAGACACAGCTATTTAACATGCCAACGTTTCCCCTTTAAATGTGGATAAGGAAGTGAATAGTAGACTTCTGCATTTAGATTGTGAAGAATGAAAATTCATACAAATTTTTGGGGATTAATTTGTTTGTCCATAAGATAAATGTGCTGTCATATTGTAAACTGTGCCCACCATCTTACGGGTGGCGTATTTCCATTTTCCATATATGGAAAGGGCAGTATTCTATCAATTAAAATTAGGTGTGATATATTTAGGTTATTGAAAGGGTTATAAATACCATGCTTTAGTTTTTTGTTTATATTTACCTGAGGAAGACTGTGTAATAGTTGAAACATGTCGTGCTGCAATTTTTTTTATAACGTTCATTTATTTTATTTTTTATTTATTTGTATATATCAAGAAAAATGTATTTAATTCAATATTTAAGTCTTGATATTCTATGCTGCTGAATATAAAACTGCATTTGGGACCTACACCAATCTAAAGCAAAGTGTATCTTGAAAATTGTACCTGATGCATGCGCCGAGTCATAACAGGCTCTAGATATTGTGAGTTTTCACAATAGTTTTAACTTTTAATTTCTGCTCATACATATTGCACTATGATTCTTTTATATTACAATTTTATTGCTTGACAGGAGGAAACTGTAATCACTGTATGCACTTCACCACCTCCTCGATGCTGTTTGTATATAGTTCATTTTAAATGTAAAGGTGACAAGACATTTGGTGGTCTTAACAGCTGCACTGGATTTTTTTTTTTACAAGTGTCAACCATTTACCCTTAATTTTATTGTGTATATATTCCTAAATTTGTCAATGTTGAACAGCCATGTGAAAAAACTATTTTTTTTTCAATGTTGAATAGTTCAGGCTGTCTTCTTCTGCTAATGGAGGTAATTTGCAGTTGGTGGAAAATATGCTGGACCACAGTTTAAATGGGCCTAGTAAATCAATCTGTCTAAATCAATCTGAGTAAATTTTAACAGAAGCAATATTCACTTCAGTTGACAGATTTGCTGCCATTATTCCTTGATCCTATTAGCTCCATATAGGCTTCCATTATGTATTAATGTAAGGGCCACTGTGGTCACCATAACAGAAACTAGAGAAGAAACCTTGTATGTGAAAAAACTAAAATTTTGCATGTAGAAAATAAATAGAAAATTAAGAAAATAAAAGCCATGCAAACGTATAATGGTTATGAAGTCACGACCAATCAGGTGCTTTTCAAACACCGTATGAATCCATATAAATCATAAATTGCCTCTGTTCATGAGAGCTTGGCCACAGGGCTGAAGCAAATCACTGCAGTTCTAAGCCACTCTGTGAGTAGGCCTAGATGCTCCACTACCTTTGCAATAAAATATAATGCTCTAAAAGTCTAGTCAGCTCACTCATAGACCAGGTGTAGACCGTGGAGTATTTTTGAATTGTGCTGCCCTATGCATGATGGAACTCACCCCATCCCCCTGTCAAGGCCACACCTTTTCCTGTTAAAGACTAGCACACACTTTGACTGACAGACACACACTCTCAGATACACTGACATACACACAGACACTCAATGATTTGACACAATCTGACAGACACACACAATCACTGACTCACTCAGACACACACTCACAATCACTCAGACACACATGCTCCCTCACAGACTCACAGACACACTCACAGGTACACTCTCAGACACACACAATCACTCAGACACATGCTGACAGACACATACAGTCACTCAGACACACAGGCTCCTTCACAGACACACACTGACAGAAATACACACACACACACACACACACTCACTCACAGACACAAACACTCTCTCACAGACACACACACACACAATCACTCAGACACACACTGACATACATACACTCACTCACTCACTCACTCACAGACACAGAGTGACAGACATACACCCTGTTCCAAATTATTATGCAAATTCCATTTAAGTGTCACAAAGATTCAATATTTTGTTTTTCAGTTTAACCCATGGATGGCATTGTGTCTCAGGGCTCTTTTGATCACTGAAAACAATTTCGGACACCTGTGATAATTAGATTGCCATGTGAGCCCAATTTAAGGAAAAACTACTAAAGGAGGGTGTTCCACATTATTAAGCAGAGAACCATTTTCATGCAATATGAGGAAGAAAAAGGATCTCTCTGCTGCCGAAAAGAGTGAAATAGTTCAATGCCTTGGACAAGGTATGAAAACATTAGATATTTCACAAAAAACTTAAGCATGATCATCGCACTATTAAGAGATTTGTGGCTGATTCAGAGTACAGACGGGTTCCTGCAGATAAAGGCACATTGAGGAAGACTTCTGCCAGATCCATGCATCGGATCAAGAGAGCAGCTGCTAAAATACCATTACACAGCAGCAAACAGATATTTGAAGCTACTGGTGCCTCTGGAGTCCCACTGACATCAAGGTGTAGAGTCCTCCAGAGTCTTGCAACTGTGCATAAACCTTCTATTCGGCCACCAATAACCAATGCTCACAAGCAGAAGCGGCTGCATTGGGCAGAAAAATACATGAAGACTAATTTTCAAACAGTTCTGTTCACTGATAAGTGCCATGCAACCCTGGATGGTCCAGATGGATGGAGTAGTGGATGGTTGGTGGACGGCCACCCTGTTCCAACAAGGCTGCGACATCAGCAAGGCGGTGGTGGGGTCATGTTTTGGACCGGAACCATGGGAAGAGAGCTGGTCGGCCCCTTTAGGGTCCCCGAAGATGACCTCTGCAAAGTATGTGGAGTTTCTTACTGACCACTTTCTTCCCTGGTACAGAAGGAAGAACTATGCTTTCTGTAATAAAATAATCTTCATGATTGACAATGCACCATCTCATACTGCAAAGAAGACCTCTGCATCAATGGCTGCTATGGGGATAAAAGGAGAGAAAGTCATGGTGTGGCCTCCATCCTCCTCTGACCTCAGTCCTATTGAGAACCTTTGGAGCATCCTCAAGCAAAAGATCTATGAGGGTGGGAGGCAGTTTACATCCAAACAGCAGCTCTGGGAAGCTATTCTGACATCTTGTAAACAAATTCGAGCAGAAACTGTCCAAAAACTCACAAGTTCAATGGATGCAAGACTTGTGAAGCTGCTATCAAATAAGGGGTCCTATGTTAAAATGTAACGTGGCTTGTTAAAATGTTTAAAAAGTTAAAATGTTGTTATAAGTTTGATTGTAATAGCTTTTGATTTCAGTAAATATGCTGCAAACACAACAAATGACAATTTTCAGTTCTTTACAACCTTTAAAGTGCTTTGAAACTTACTGTGCGTAATAATTTGGAACAGTGCATTGTACGTTTTTTATGTTTAAAAAAAATACTGTTATCATTAGGAGGTTTGTTCAATACAATTTGAATTGTACTCTTAATAGTTGATAACATTTGAATTATGCTGCCTGTTATTTACATCAATTATTTAGGTAAATGAGAAAATTATAATTTGCATAATAATTTGGAACAGGGTGTACACACACACACACACACACACACCCAACACTCACAGATTAATTTTTTATTTTAATTGAAATGCACCCAGCCTCCCTACCTTTGGGATAGTTAGGTAATTTTTTACCTGGGGTCCAGTGTGGCTGCTGGCCGAGGTGTTTGGGCAGGAAGGCGTGCAGGCAGACGGGCGGTCAGTTGAGGTCCAAGCAGGTGGCGAGAGAGTGCTGATTTATGAGCTTTCCCTGCTCAGCTTCCTCGCGCGTGGCAGATTGATGCTGGGAGCCGGAATGTGACCTCGCTGACCGCCTGGACCTCAACTGACCCCAGGTAAAAATTCCACCCAGCTTTCCCAAAGGTAGGGAGGTTGGGTGGATTTCAATTAAAATAAAAAAATGCCTTGTGATAGCCAGCTAGCTGAGCTCCAGGTGGATGCTGGGAGCCGGATTGTGACCTTGCCGCCTGTCTGGAGCACAGCTAGTCGCCTATCCTGAGGTTAACAAGGCATTTGCCTGGACATTTGGGGGCGGCGTTTTGACAATTTTTTGGACAATAAAATGTATGTTCATATACGGTGATCATTTATCATGTACATCTATCAATTAGTTTATTTATTTCTTCCTAGCAGAGCAACACTACCAATATACCCCTGCAAAAGGGATAAAACCTGTGAAAACATTGCAGGAGTATGTTGGATACCAGGGGCAGTACTGTTCAGAATAAGCTTGACCGTTAATCTCACCGCATAGACCAGCAGGTCCAACCCAACATCAGCCAGAACAGTGAGGCAGCATGCTCATCTGTAGACCCCAAGTCTGTGTACTGCAACAACCACCAGCTTGACAAAGAGCCAAAAGTCCTTCTCTTGCAGTTTCATCCATCTCCAACTCTCCAATTTACAGTGATAGTCTTAGAGGCTCTAACAGAATTTCCTGTTCCCTCATTTGGGTTAGACAGTCACAGAGCTATGATTACTAATCAATCAGAGTGCTCATACCAATATTACATAGCGTGAGACATTTTCTGCAATGTAATAGTTGTCATAGCATGGGAAAGCCTATAGGGCTTTTCTAACTATAAGTGCTTCATTGTTTTTTATCTTCTCCATTTTTTTTATCAGCTTTTTTTTTACATTTTCCTTACTTGTGTTGGTTGTGTGATTTATGGATTTTTATTTGGCATTTTGGGGCTTAGAAAAGAAGAATTAGAAGAGAAAATACTTCTGATAGTAAGTACATATCTTTCAACAGGTATTTTATTAGCATCCCCTCACTATTATTAGGGTGAGATTAGTAGGTAGCGTTATTTATTTTTAACAGGAGCTGGCTAAGGGGTTGGGGATCTCCAGGAAGGAAAAGGGGGGACTACATACCATTATTAGGTTGTAAACAATGGCCACCCTCCATTGCTTAATTTTTTATGCATGGGTGAGGGTATGGGGGTACACTAGGTCCCTGTCTATTTATCTTCTTAAATAGCTACCACCCCCTGCCACTGGTCCACCCTTCATTATATGTTTAAATATCCCCCACCATATTCCCACATGTGGTGCATGTGGTTAATATGTCCCCCCTGTTTATATACCCAATCAAGATGGGACAGGGCCTTTGCTAGCAAATGGATGGCAATGGCTGCCTGGTTTTAACAACTGAGTAGAAATGTCCCCACCTTCTCCATGGCAAACTGTGACATAGGGAGGTTTAAAACCTCTCTTATAGTAATATGGAAGTATTATGGACCCTCATAGGCTTGCAAGTGCTGGCATGTCCCCACATAATTAACCCTTGTGCTGCCAGGGGTTATTTAACTATTTTCACACTGATGTTTGTGCTGTCAGTTCAGATTTTGTTTTTCAAATCCAGCCTGGTTTTAAAGTATTTGATCTGTATTTCAGCCATCCGGGCAGCTTTTGATCCAGCCCAAATTCGGGCCTGTTTGGCAAAATCTGGACATTGTTGAATAGTGCGAACAGTGTCGGTATTTTACAGCTCGAATAGCCCCATATGTATGGGGATGCACTTTAGTGAATAGCTTGAGAGTCTGCATCTCTTTGAATACTCATATGATGTAGGGTACATGGATATAAGATGTTAAAGGACCACTCTAGGCACCCATACCACTTCAGCTTAATGAAGTGGTCTGGGTGCCAGGTCCCTCTAGGATTAACCTTTTTTTTATAAACATAGCAGTTTCAGAGAAACTGCTATGTTTATAAATGGGTTAATCCATCCTCCAAATCCTCTAGCGGCTGTCTCATTGACAGCCGCTAGAGGAGCTTGCGTGATTCTCACCGTGAAAATCACAGTGAGAACACGCAAGCGTCCATAGGAAAGCATTATGAATGCTTTCCTATGAGACCGGCTGAATGCACGCGCAGCTCTTGCCGCGCGTGCACATTCAGCTGAAGGGGAGGAGAGGAGGCGGAGAGGAGGAGGAAGCTATAGTCATCTCAACAGGGCTTTGCTGAATACACATTTCATTGTGGGAGGGCAATTATAGAAAGCACTTTGCAAATCATTTTTATAATATACAAAACAACTTTTGAAAACAGAATAATTTTTACTATATAACACTTTCATTCCACTCGTCCATTAAATCAAATAGAGAAACACAGAGAATATCAATTGTATTCAAGTATATTTGTCATTTGAGACATGAGCACTCATTGAAAGTTTAGACAATTATATCTATCATAAATAAGATCTAAACGGAAATACTTGAGAATTTAATAATGTCTTTTTATTGTTTGTCAAAGCTTAAGACAACAAAACAAAAATAAAAATATCTAACACTGATTGAGTTGATTCACTTGGATGAACTGTATAAAAAAAAACAATTCTTTGTATTTATGGATCATAACGCTTGAGATGCTTTTGGTAGATAACAGTTGCTAAATTACTGTCTGTGATGTCTATGTTTTCATTTGTCTTATGAGGGAATGAAATCACAATAATGTAGAAACTTTCACCCATTAAAAACATAAAATGTCTTGTAAAATACAACAGACATAACAAGCGATACACCGGGCCTCTGTGAATTGAATAATTAATTAATTAAAGTACATTTAGTTGTTATGATACCAGTTAAATAAATGCTTAATTATAACTAATTTATTGTAAAATTGTGATTAACTGTTGAACAATTGTACCATTTGTTTTGAAAGAGAGACAGATGGTGTATTATCCAAAGTCCAAAGTAAGATATGCAGGTAATACACAACAGTAATTTCTCTATTTGCATTTTGCAGGTTTTTATTGTGTTTGGTCCAATCACACTCTTTCTGACACCTGGCTATATGCTATCAGACAAGCTTGTACTTCCAGACCAGAACTGGTGTGATGCTGTTGATAACTATGCAGTCCATAACTGGTTTCTGGTCACTTGTGCTTTCAAATCACAATTTGTGGTTTAGCTGTCTTTAAAACAGTCTATTGCTAAGGTGAAGTCTGAAATATAATTGCTTGACAAAGGCCTCTGTGCAGGCCAAAACATTGCTCCTTTGGTCCAATAAATCTACTTTTTGCAATATCCTGTGTCACTGGACATGACTTTTTTCATATCTGAAATATAATACCGGTCTGTGTTCATTTGCATGTCAAAATAGGAACTCTGGGGTTACATAGTTACATAGTTACATAGTTACATAGCTGAAAAGAGACTTGCGTCCATCTAGTTCAGCCTTCCTCACAAATGTTGTTGCTGTTGATCCAAAAGAAGGCAAAAAACCTGGTCTGAAGCGCTTCCAATTTTGCCACAAACTAGGAAAAAATTCCTTCTTGACCCCAAAATAGCAGTCAGATGTCTCCTTGGATCAATCAACTATTACCCAACTAATTAGAAATTATATCCCTGTATGTTATGTTTTTATCCAATTTCAGTTTAAACATCTGTATGGACTCTGACATAACCACCTCTTCAGGCAGAGAATTCCATATCCTTATTGTTCTTACTGTAAAAACATTTTTTCTTTGCCTTGGATGGAATCTCCTTTCTTCCAGCCTAAATGTGTGACCTCGTGAATAGATTTCCAGATAAAGGTTTGTACTGGCCCCGAATATATTTGTATAAAATTATCATATCCCCTCTCAGGCGCCGTTTTTCCAAACTAAACATATTTAATTTTTTTAACCTTTCTTCATAACTAAAATGCTCCAATCCTTTTATCAATTTTGTAGCTTGTCTCTGGACCCTCTCCAGTGCCATGATATCCTTCTTTAGAACAGGCGCCCAAAATTGCACAGCATATTCAAGGTGTGGTCTTACCAGCGATTTATAAAGAGGCAGAATTATATTTTCATCCCGAGAATTTATGCCCCTATTTATACATGACAAAATCTTACTGGCCTTAGCAACTGCAGATTGACATTGCATATTGCTGCCTAATTTGTTGTCTATAACAATTCCCAAATCCTTCTCGTGTGTGGTTATCCCTAATTCACTACCATTTAGTGTGTAAGTTGCTTGTGCATTCTTAACCCCGAAGTGCATAACTTTGCATTTCTCTATGTTAAATTTCATCTGCCATTGTAGTGCCCAGTCCCCCAATCTATCCAAATCTCTCTGCAGCAAAGCAATATCCTGCTCACATTTTATTACTTTACAAAGTTTTGTTGTGGAAATAGAATGTCTTGACCTTCTGTGCCCAAGGAGGACTTTCCAAAGTCCAACTTAAGATATGCAGGTGATGCACAACAGTAATTTCTCTCTCTCTCTCTGTTGTGCACCATATGCATATCTCAAGTTGTAGAAGTTTAAAAAGTCGCCCTAGAAACTCCAAGAAATTATGTTTCCACTGCTCCATAGTCTGATGTCGGTGTGCATTATAGAACTCCAGCTGGTGCTTTCCATTGCACAGGATGATGTGAGACTCCCAATTCATGAAGCTCCAAATACAGATTTTGTTTTGATATTGGTTCCAGTCAGAGTTTGCAGTGAGTGATTTAACAGATGAAGAATGACGATTTTTACATGCTTTGTGCTTCAACACTCGATGCCTTCACTGATTGTATGTGTGGTCTACCACAATGTGGCCAGGATGTTGTTACTCCTAGAAGTTTCCATTTAACAATAATGGCACTTAAAGTTCACCATGGCAGATATAGTAGGGTGGACATTTCAAAAAATAACTTGTGGAAAAAGAGGCATCCCATAACATTCAAAATAACTCTCTTCAGTATGACTCATTGTACTGCCATTTTTTGTCTATAGAGATTTCTGAATTTGTGAAGGATTTTATGCACCTGTTAGAAGTCAGTGAGGCTGACACACATGAACTCAGTAATGAGTATGGGTGTCAACATACTTTTGTACATAAATATAGTATCTGGCCTAAGTAAAATCATTCCCTATGAGAACCAAAGGAACCAAAATGCTACACAGTAAATTTCATGACTCATGTGGCAACATGTTATCTCTCACTAGCAATTTGTGGTAAGTCAGTGTATGTGTATGATGCCCTGGCCTGTGATTCTGAAAAGAAAAAAAGAAAAAAAAACTCCTCTTATTGTGCTCTTGAAATCCAACCATTTAATCTTAGAGAGCCAAGCAACTCTATGGTCGCTAAAATCCTAAACCAAACTACGGGCCTTGCAAAGGGGACCTTATTTCTGTTATTTCTGTACTTTGTGTAGTACAGTGGAAGGAACAAGATGAAATACTTCAAAAATAGATGAATACATAAATAAACTGACACATGGCTCCATCCAATGGCCTATCTCAAAGATCACTAATAAAATTATATGAATTCCTGTAGAGCCTAGAGTATGGCCAATGCCCATGGCACTAGTAAAATAACAATACTATAATGTGCACTCATTAGATGACCAGAATATGCCCAAACAGTAACAACACCTTGCTCCAAGCATGAATATTTATTCTATACTGTAATATGATTGCTTGGCAGAATTAAGCTTTCAAAAGGAATAATGTAATCTGTTTTGTTTTAGAAATGGGGGTTATATTTTTTTAAATCTCAGCAAAGTGTAAGGAACAATTACAATTATCAGAACTATAAAAATAATCTACATATAGTTATGGATTTTGCTTTTTCTAGTACACTTTTGGATTTGATTTTTGTTTCATGGAGTGATAAACTATTAAATTTATTTCCTTAACATAGGATTGTTCTCATCATGTTAATTATATATATTTTTCTAAAATCTATAAATAGGAAGGATACATTAAAAGACTAATACAACCTGTGGTGACATGACAAGGGTTGACTACAAAGTATTCTGTGCTAATGGTATGTTAGTATTGTATATTTGGACCAAGAAAATGTGAGTCATTATTGTCACAGACAAATGGAAGGATGGTGACAGACAGGTTGAGTGATCATTTTTTTCCTTAAAGAATATTTGCACAACCCGTTGCACATTTATTGAAGTTGTTTTCATGGGTTTGAATAAAAGCTTGCTGGCAAAATAATTTGTTACATGACAGAGCAAACCTACCAACAACTGTTTGTAAACAGATTAGTGCTAAGGAACATTTATTTACTGTAAGGCTGTGAATTAATTTCTGTAATAGCCTGCTGTAACTTACATAATATGAAACTCAATGTCAGTGCATTTTTTCCCCACTGCGTGTATTACAATATTAACAGGTATACCCCGAGTACTATAACCACAGTGATTTGAAGTAGTCACGGTGCTTGGAGTCTGTATGTGTTTTACTGTCTTACTGGTTTTCATATTAAAACAAAGAAAATAATTGGATTAGTATCTCTGTAACAAGATAATGTAGCCAAGTTTAATTCAGTGTTTTGGTAATTAGCTGGTAGCAATAAACAAAAAATGCTCCAAGCACCAGAACCACTTCAGTGTTTTGAAATGATTGGTGCATACTGGGCATCTTTCATCAGCACGCACAGCATGATGGTGACAGACTTTCAATGATGGATTGACCTCACCTCACTTTTGAGTCTCCCATGTCCTCCCATCCTTTCTGACATTCCTCCTCCTACTGCTGGGAGAACTTGCCCTTAATAAAAATAAGTTGCTTTTTTTTTAATGTTTAGGCGAGTGGGGATGGAAAGGGTTACTCTAAAAAGAAACAGTGTTTTCAAAAACACTATTTTTCATTTGGAGTAAGCCTTTAAGATCAAAACAGTCATATCATGAGTGAGACAGCAAATCAATGAAACAGTTTAATACAGTGACCTCTACAAAGCCTTTCATTGTAGGCTCCCATTGCCTTTTATGATATCATTAATGACACCACAGCAATTTAGCAGTCAATCATTTGGCTTACAAAGAAAATCTGTACATATGATAAAGGACGGTTGCACATTACTCCTGCACTAGGTTTTAGAAAGGAAAGTATGCTCAACAAACTTGTGCATTTGGTTCAAAGCTATTTATGATTCATTAAAATTATAGGTGTAGTGGAGATACAATATTCCCCAGATTATCTCCGCTTAAGATCCCAGTGAGGCTCAGGAACAAGTAAATTATAAATCCACAGGCAGGGTTTCCAACAGGCAAAATAATCCAATAGTATCCCCACAGCAATCCCAATGACTGGACGACACACAGCATCAGGAGCAGAACTGTAAGCTTTATTCCACAGTGGCCTTTTAAAGCATGCTCCCATGCAAGGGAGGGATTACATTCATTAATACATTAGCCAATCCTGTACTGGTAACCTCCCACACATCTCCTCCCCTCAGCCGGCATCATATTCCCCTTATCCAGTACAGCAATTCTGCCCGTTTCTGGATGTACCCCTAAAGTGGGGTACCACTTTAAATTCTGCATCCCATGGTAGCCCTGATCTGGGTGAACAACATATCCAAAAATCACCCAGATCAGACCAGGGGTTCGGGAATTTCATGGAGGAAATAAAATGACCGACCGTGCTGGATGAACTAGCCGAATTGGGCTCCATGCGATTGGGTACCTGAAAGCCTCCAGCTATAAAGGCTTGGGTGGGTTCGCCTGAATCCCCTCATTCGGTTGATTATGCCTACTGAACGAGGGGCCATTCGGTAGTTTGGAACCGAACGGACCGGGCTGATGGAGGTCTCAGCGGTGTTCACCTAGTCGAGTGTCCGTTTTGAGTTCCAGACACTCGACGGCAAAACACCGCTGTTCGGGAGTTTAAGATGGCCGCCGCCACGTGTTCGTTTCTCGAATGGCGGCCACCCCCGAGAACAAAGGATTGCTACCTAGCTTGTCAATTACCCGTTTGCAACAATGTTGCTGATTGGCCCAGTGATACAGTGAGTTTTACCCTTGCTGTGCCTGTGTGGGAGGGTAAGATTGGCAATTGATTGTAGTGTGAGACTAGGTGTAGCTTGCTACTGTATCTGACTAGCTAGCTAGCCAGGGGCACCTGAAATAACTTTGAGTAAGAGATTGTCATTTTGTCAGTGATCCTAGAATGACATTAGGTTTCCAATATACAGTTGTTAAACAGACTTTGTAGGAACCCAGCCCACTTCATCTCACTTCATCTTTTCAGTTAAAGGACCATTATAGTGCCAGGAAAACATACTCGTTTGCCTGGCACTATAGGGCCCTGAGGGTGCCCCCACCCTCAGGGTCCCCCTCCCGCCCAGCTCTGGGGAGAGGAAAGGGGTAAAAACTTACCTTTTTCCAGTTCTGGGCGGGGAGCTCTCCTCCTCCGATCCTCCTCCTCCGATCCTCCTCCTCTCCGTACGCACGGCAAGAGCTGTGCGCGTATTCAGCCGGTCGCATAGGAAAGCATTATCAATGCTTTCCTATGGACGCTTGCGTGCTCTCACTGTGATTTTCAATGAGACAGCCACTAGAGGATTTGGGGGAAGGCTTAACGCATTCATAAACATAGCAGTTTCTCTGAAACTGCTATGTTTATAAAAAAAAATGGGTTAACCCTAGAAGGACCTGGCACCCAGACCACTTCATTAAGCTGAAGTGGTCTGGGTGCCTAGAGTGGTCCTTTAAGTCGTCTGGGTATAATGCCCCTGTAGGTTTAACCCTGCAAGTGAAATGATTGTCATTCTGCAGGAAGGGCAATGTTTACATGGCAGGGTTTAAATGCCTTTAGGGGTTGTCACTCTGACAGCCACTAGAGGCAGCCACTAGAGGCAGCGGAATAAAATTTTGCTATTTCAACCAGATGCTATTACAGAGACTCAGTGCAGCAGTTTTCCATGCACGCACACGTGACTCCCAATATTTTCCTATTGGAAAGCATTGAATTGGCTAATATCATCAATTTTGATGATCTCAGCCAAAGAGGCAGAGCTTCTCCATGGAGACCAGTGCAGCACGGGATGAAAAGTAAGTAAAGCTTACCCTTTCAAACCTCACACGGCAGAGGAATCATAAATACTATAAAATAAAAATTATATTATTTATTCCATGTGGTCCTTAAACATTTTTTGTTGTTGACTGTTTATAGAAAGAAAATCTTTCTCGGGGGGAGAGCAAAAACCAAAAAAGGAGTTCCTCTTGCATTGCTACTCTCACATTGGCACACATTTTGAGCGGTAGAGAGTATTTTTCATTCATCCTAGTGTAGCACTGTTGCATTGTTTCACTGCCATTAAACTTGTAACACTCCACAAATTTTTTTGTGGTGGTCGGAGTTGGGGACGTTATTCAGTAAAAAGCTTGAGTCTAATAGAAACCACAACATGGTATCATGTACTTGGAAATGTGATGTTTAATAGGCTGGGGGTGTAATTGCGATAACCAAGCCCACAAAACTTGACGGGGCCGTGAATATAACATGTTTTCTATCTCTTGATTTCTGTTTTTTTTTGCCCCTTACTTCTAGAGCTCTTGTCTTGTCAGTATAATTTTGTATGTCAATTACTGTTTGTTAGATATAATACATTATTAAATTATATTCTATAATTTTAAAGGGACACGGAGTATGTTAATATGTTTAGTGTAATAAGTCAGAATTTGAGTCGTCAGAACAAAATCCAGATCTGAGGTAAAACAGTAGGTACGAGATGATGAAGTATAACAGTCTGTAACATGGTAAGAATACTTTATATAAAAAATTTCCCCTATTTTACTATGTCCTACTGTGACAAACAATGGCCCTTGAGATAACTCCTGCTTTAAAGAGACACTGTGACCACCATTCTCACTATAGTTTGTAGTGCTATGGTACAAGGAGTTTTTGGGTGCCCACTTTTTTGACAAACCAGATTTTATTGTTTTTTTCACACCCAATAATATCATGCTAAAGTGAAATTATCCTTCCATATCCACTAAACCTTGGTGGGTTTTGTCAGGCTACAAATGCCAGCCTAAGCTCACACATGTCTCCATGCAAAAACACAAAAAACACATATTCTAAAACATACTTATCACACCAATTTGTGAGATATGAATTCATGCATGTTCATATGGTCTCATATATGCTTGTAACACATGAGAAGAAAGGTATTTATATGTCTGAATCCACAGAAATTAGTTTTATAAATGTGCTGTAGATGATTTTGTAACTGCTTGTATTTCCATATTCAGTGAGTGGGAGATGTTCATACCACACTACCTTTATAGATGTCTGCAATGTCCAGTTTATACAGGCATGAAGAGCTGTTTTTTTTAAATGTCTGAATTGTTTTATTCCAAGGCTATAAGTGCATGTAATGTTTATTTAACATATGCACATGGTTTTTGTCTTTTGGCAGTGTAGAGGGGATCCTGAGCATAACATGACTAAAACATAGGAGATGTAATTCCTACCCGCTAAGGTACTATGGTGGGTCGATCGCAAACTTACTTTGTCCAGACATATTAATTTGTTTACTTCAGGGTGTCCCCAATTTCTTGTCCAACTAATGTGTTACTCATAATAACAAAAGGATGTTCAATCACTGTGGTATTTAATACCATCATTTAACCCATCAGGGGATACTGAGTACCTCTGCAATGAAGCTACACTAACAATCGCTAAATATATGTGACCTTAGGTGTTACCTACCATAAAATTCCCTGTTTATACATTTAATCCAATAAAGATTTTCTGAGGCTCAGTTATTCCTTGTTCTGCTCATAGACTGCTTGTTTTTTATTCTGCTCAATAAAAAACAAGCAGTCTGCTGACATCATCAGAAGTGGTAGCCGGATCCAATCACAGTGCTTCCTCATAGGATTGGCTGAGACTGACAAAGAGGCAGATCAGGGGCAGAGCCAGCATGATTTTCAAACACAGCCCTGGCCAATCAGCATCTCCTCATAAATTGAATCAATGAATCTCTATGAGGAAAGTTCAGTGTCTGCATGCAAAAGGAAGAGACACTGAATGTTTGGATGCCTTTTAGGGAGCCATGACCCAGGAAGGATCTCTAACAGCCATCTGAGGAGTGGCCAGTGAAGTTATCACTAGGCTGTAATGTAAACACTGCTTTTTCTCTGAAAAGACAGTGTTTACTGCAAAAAGCCTGGAGGTAATGATTCTACTCACCAGAACAAATTCAATAAGCTGTAGTTGTTCTGGTGACTATAGTGTCCCTTTAACTACTCATTTGGTTGCCCTCATTCTTGCATTAGCAACTGTACAAACTTCCATTCAGCTGGTAGAGGGCACTGCAGAGGTATCAAGTAAAGTAGAGGTATTAATGAAACGTCTGTTTTTCAATTGCTACCATCACAAACTCTTTCAGGGGCTCTTGGGGCCATCTCCATAGTCTATGGGCAGGAGGCTGCTCTTCAAGCTTCTCTGTCACGTGCTTTATAATATTTGCATTTTTTATGTCACATTGCCTTGCCATGCACCAGATTAAAATATATCATGCTGATCAGAGGCAAAAACACAGCTAATGATGTCTAGCTATCATATCTACCAACTTTGGGAGGTATGGAATTGGGACCAGTGGGTGAGCTTCCAAATGGTGCTGCCAGTGATGCAACTTGTGTCACTGGCAATGCCCATAATGGGCATGCCTGCTTGTAATGGTCTTCTTGCCCTGTGCTTCCTGGGTGCAAAATTTAAATGGTGGGACAATACCATTAAATAGAGGCAGATGGGAGGCCTGAGCCATGCTACATTGTTATTTATAATGTGCTAAACGAGTGGAATAACAAACAATTAGCTGCAAGAAGACAGGTAATAAGGATACATTTATTTCATACTTTAGGGTAAAAAGGAAATAAGCTCTGACTTACCTTAAAGACAGTTGGGGTTGGGAATATAGCTAACTTTGTGTGTCTAAGGGTGTATGTGTCTGTGAGACATTGTGAATCTGTGTATTTGTAGACACATCAGGCAGGTTGCATCTATGTGTATTCTGGGACTGTGTGTTGTAGTGCTTGATTGAAAGTGTGTATCTCTGTTCATTCTAGAAGTGTGTGTAATAGTGTGTACCTGTGTAAGTGTGTACCTGTATATATTCAGGGAGTATGTGTTTGTGTTACACTATAAGTATATGTATAGCTCTAGGTATCTGGGTGTATTTGTGTATCGATGTCTGTCGGGACTGGGTGAGCCTATGTTTTTTATGCAGCCCCAATATTTCTGAAGGCAGGCACAGGCAGAATATTTACACTGGAAAAATAGTGCTTGGACAAAGAGAGCCAAAATGTTTTTTATGTTTTTATACTGAATTTCAGAATGTGAGCAACCATCCAGTAATAAATGACAGTGAGGCAAATGACAACATGATTTAGCACCAAAATTAATTTAGCCTACTGGAGTGATTTTCTTGTATAGATCATGCCCCCTGCAGATCAGTACTCAATACTCTGCCATTTAGAAGTTAATTTACTTTGTTTATGCATCCCTAGTCACACCTGCCATGCATGTGACCTGCACAGTCTCTATACACATCTCAAGCAATGAGAGATCTAATACTTCCTTAAGTGCACAGTCAGTTTAATTTAGAATATCATATCTCGTGCTCTGTTGTTATTATTATTATGTTATTTATAGAGCGCCGTCAAATTCCGCAGCGCTTTACAATGGGTTGACGAACAGACATGTAGTTGTAACCAGACAAGTTGGACACACAGGAACAGAGGGGTTGAGGGCCTTGCTCAATGAGCTTACATGCTAGAGGGAGTGGGGTAAAATGACACAAAAAGGTAAGGATAGTATTAGACTAATTAACTGTTAATAGCCTTCAGGTGCCTCCAATTGGTTATTACATTTTAATTAACAGAACAGGAGATAAAAACTTCTAAGCTCACTTCAAAAACACACTGTGCTGTCACATCTGACTAAAAAAAAAAGTTTTTTTTCATGTAAGCTGTGTGAGTTGCAGTCAAGGGTGGAGTAACAAGGGCTGCATAAACAGAAACAAACGTGAGAGTTGAGCAGTTAGACTTCAGGACACAGTCTACGCCCCCAAACCACTTCATTAAGATGAAGTTGTTTTGGTACTTAAAGTATCCCTTTAAGAAGGAAAGAAAAGAGATCAAGAAGATAGGTTTGTCTCTGTGTCACCAATAAAAGGTCGTACTGAAATCCAAATGAACAAAGTAGATTGCTACATAAGACTTGTTTACCACATAAGATGGCAGCTGTCCATGTTTCACACTCCAGGGATAAGGCGGTCTCTCTCTGGGCTCTTGACGCCTCTGGTTGGCACAGTTAGGAAACAATCGACACCGAGGCCTAGAATGAAGAATATAGCAGACCAACACAGCTGAGCTATATTCCAGTTCCTGGTGGACTGCTTGAAGCATCGACTGATTCCGCTCTACACAACATGCCTGGCTTACTCGACTTGGCTTCCGTCCCACTGCTCAATGATTTCTTCAACAACTCATTCCTCTGTATATCCTCCTGGTCCTGAAGCGAGATCGTTGACCCTTCTGGTGGACGGGATGCCTACTCACAGGTCTACACTTGTATATTAATATTATTATTATTTTTATTATTATTGCCATTTATATAGTGCCAACAGATTCCATAGCGCTTTACAATAGGGGGAATTAAACTACAAAAAAGACAATTACCAGAAAATTTACAGGAATAACAGATTGAAGAGGACCCTGCTCAAATGAGCTTACAGTCTATAAGAGGTGGGGTATAAAACACATTAGGACAGGAAATAGCAATCAAATAAGGTGGGAGTGAAGCAGAGCTGGAGGAGAGAGTAGAGTGCTGCCCTTTAGAAGAGAGCAACAGACAGGTATGTATGGGAGAGATTACTCTAGGAAGCCATAAGCTTTCCTAAAGAGATGGGTTTTGAGGCACTTCTAAAATGATTGAAGACTAGGGGAGAGTCTAATGACAGTAGGCAGGCTATTCCATAGGAAGAAAAATAAGAAAAGGGTCAGCGCTAGTTAAATTGAAGTAAGGTAGGCAGCGGCCCAACAGAAGGTAACCCTCAAACCCTCTGAGGAGAGAACATGTAACACAAAGAAAAGGAAAAGGGCTGTGCCAATAGTTAAAAGGTACAATAGTTCGTCTGAATAGGTAGGACAATATAATGTAGTTGGTCTCACTGATATGGAGTAACTAAAGGTAAAGTCCGATAATATTGAGGTCTCACTCAGAAGTAAGTATCTTTATAAGATGCCTGTTTTTGGGTGTAGAGTCCTCAATGTCCCTAGTGGTCCAACAGTCCCGCTTACATGCAAGACAAAAACGAGGAGACCCAATGGTGCAGTATATAAAAGCCAACGTGGGTAAAATAAACAAATATGTGCAATCAACTCACATTTAGAAGAGCTATAGCCAGCTCTGGTGTGAAGCGAAATGGTTGGACCACTAGGGATATTGAGGACTCTATACCCAAAAACAGGCACCTTATAAAGATACTTACTTCTGAGTGAGACCTCAATATTATCGGACTTTACCTTCAGTTACATCATCAGAACTTTAGTCCCACCATATCAGTGAGACCAACTACGTTATATTGTTCTACCTATTCAGACGAACTATTGTACCTTTTAACTATTGGTGTAACCCTTTTCCTGTATTTCTTTGTGTTACATATTCCACCCACGAGAAGTCCTGCAAGCACAAGTTGGCCGTACGGGTGCGAACAGCGGACAGGAGAAGGTCACGGGCAGAGCGGAGAGACCAAGAAGGGGCATACCTATGGATGTGTGAAGAGATATAAAAGGGGCTAGAATTGTTCAGTGCTTTATAGGTATGGGCTAGCACTTTGAATTGACTCCTAAAGGATAAAGGAAGCCAATGTAAGGACTGACATAGGGGTGAGGTGTGAGAGGACCAACTAGAGAGGAAAATCAGTCTGGCAGCAGTATTCAGTCTGTAGTGGGGTAATATGGGCAAATCAGTCTGTAGCGGGGTAATTTTGGGAAGATCAATTAGGAGAGGATTACAATAATCCATGCAGGAAATTACTAGAGCATGAATAAGCTCCTTGGTAGCATCTTGCTTAAGAAAGGGGAGAATGCGGGCTATGTTTTTAAGATGAAATCTACAGGAGAATCAGTATTAGGAGGAGGAAAGACAAGGAGCTAAGTTTTAGAGAGATTGAGTTTCAGAAAGCAGGAGGACATCCAGTCAGAGATGAAAGAAAGGCAAGCAGTGACATGTTGCAGGACTGCAGGGGAGAGGTCCAGGAGGAGAGATATATCTGGGTGTCATCAGCGTACCGGTGGTAGTGGAATCCAAAAGAGGTAATAAGTTTGCCAAGAGAGGTAGTATAAAGAGAAAATAGAAGGGGACCAAGGACAGACCCTGCTGGTAGCTGTAGCTGGCTAATCTTGTGGGGATTGGGTTATTTCTCCAAGGGTTAATGTGCAGCTAATCCAGTAGCTACTTTCTTCCCCTGACTGGTATACGTTTTTCTCAGGGCCAGGGGTCTTTTATCACTATTAATTTTTATTGTTTTCTATGGTCACTCTTTTGTTCCTCTACAATACAAAAAATAGTGCAGTACTTCTTGATGCTGTCTGCCTTATTTTTATGGCCTGTATTATTGTCTATTCTCTCACAATATGTCATTCAAAGCTTATATGCCTTTCTGTGCACTATAAAAATAAAGAATTATATATATAAAAAAGTGTAAACAGTCATTCCGACATCTTATATTTTATAATTATTTATATAAAATTCAAAAAAATTATTTGTCCTTAACTGACTTGTTCTTGTAGGGACTGCATCGTCATATTTGTTACGTGTAGATTAATTTGCACGTATATCTAAACAGTGCCATGAATGAGGATTTGAATATGTATAAGTGACAGGCGATGCCACGGGATGATTTAGCTTAACATATCTGTGAGTGAATTATGAAAATGAGATTATAATTAATATAAATAAAACCGCAGTACGTGAAAAATACTGGGTGTAACAAAGTTAAATTATAAATGATTGGCAGATTGTTATATATTAGGCTTGCTTTTGGAATAAGTTCATTTTACAGAAAGAATCGCAAAAACAACTTCCACTTTCAAAAAAGCCAACACTTGTGTCTGCTTTATTCAATGTATTCTTTAATGCTTCAGGGCCTGTCTACACTAAATTATTGAATTACTCATAGATACATCAAAATGTTACAAATCTTTGAATTGGTTATTTTATTACACACATAAACGTCTACACTGGCTGGGTGTGTTTGTTCAGGCATACATTTCAATTGCCATAGGAGAATATAGTGAACAATAGGATATTTATTATCCTTGAGATTGTTCATTACATGCAATTATTAAAGATCATACTCACTTTATGATATTCATATATCAAATAAATCATATTGATTGTCTTGTGTATTAACAGTGAGACGGGTAAGATTCTGATATTGAAGGATTGTGAAGTTTGCATAACATGCTATTTCTTTTATTGGATTCAAAAAAACACATGATAGATAGGAATGGCTAACTTTTTCTGCTACAACAGAACCTGGACATGTGTGATCCCTTTGTGAGAGCTATAAGAGCGCCATATAATTTTTGCACAGTGATAATTGCACTCCTTTGGGCCCTTCTCTCTTTTTTTAATATATGAAATGGAACCAATCACAGTTGTTACTATTCACTCTTGTTAGTTAGACTTTCTTTAGAATCCATTATTTTGTTGAATAAATCACTGCAGTATATCTTTTAATGTTTTAGAAGATTCATGTATTAGATTTAGAGATTAAAGTCTAATATCCAGGGGCGTGGCCTGACCGATGGCGCGGACGGACGCATGTGAGTAGAGCTCCGTCCACAAACGGCCCAAATCAGCGGCTAACAAAGCGACACCGACCTGCAAACTGCACCCAAGCCGTACACATGATGGCCCAACACAAAGGGAAAAGGCCCACCGAGAAAGGAGACAAATCCGGGTTCTTTACGACCCGGACTCAGCAACCCCGACCCCAGGCCGCTCACGATGCCGAGCAAGATGGCGACGACACGCTGCCACTACATGACCCCACAGACCCCAGAGGCTTACCGGTCACGCAAGAAATCCTGCAAGCATGCCTAGAGGAGATGTCGAACAAGCTCCTCAACAGCTTCAACAAGTCGATCGCAGACCTAAGAAGGGATGTACAGGATCTGGGTGAGCGCACAGCCCGCATGGAACACCGCATGGGCGAATACGCAGAGGCCCACAATGACATGGCGGATCACGTACAAAAACTGGAGCAAACACTAGAATCCTGCCAAACTAAAATCATGGACCTCGAGGACAGATCCAGGAGGCAGAATATCCGTCTGAGAGGCATACCGGAGTCAGTAAAACAACCAGACCTACTGGAATACCTCACTGGATATTTTAAACTGTTGGCCCCGGACCTGCCCACAGATATCCTACTCATGGATAGGGCACATAGGGTCGCAAAGCCGAGATTCCTGCCAGAAGAAGCACCTCGGGATGTTCTAACCCGCCTGCATTATTTCCATGCAAAGGAAGCCCTGATGAAAGCCTCAAGGCAATCGAAGGATGTGCCGGATAAATATCGGGCCATACAAATGTTTACTGACCTCTCCGCTCTCACCCTGCAGAAAAGGAGAGAATACAAAGAAGTCACAGAGGCCCTGCGACAACAAGACATGCCCTACAGGTGGGGCCATCCGGTCCGCTTACTTATACAAAAAAATGGAACTCTGCATACTATCAATACCCCAGAAGAGGGGAGAAAAGCCTTAAGAAACTGGGGCATCCATATGAAAGCACGGGACGCATCCACGAAACAACCAGCCAAACTCCAGCCGGAATGGAAGAAAGCCCGCACCTAACCAAGAGACAAGATCTCCTGCGACCAGGAAGACGAAGCCATACCTGGCTGCGAACTTTACTTTGATACAGAGGACTGAACACCCAAAGGAGACACTGATTACCCCAGTCCCCCGGAACACAGACCCCCTAAAGCCGCCTCCTTGGTAACACGAAATCAACCCAGGGACTAACTCCGAGATGCGCATCAGGCATAGCGAAGGGTCCTGGACGACCCCTGAATGGACTTAAGTGGTAACGTTACCTACGCTGACCCACCTCAGGCTCGCAACCACACACTCCCATACATTCCACAGTCACGACAACACCCAAGTAGTGCCATGGCATGCCTACCAACATAACACTTCGGACAGGGCCAAGGGTAATCTCTCACTACACATATCACCACTCCCAGCCACACGCAACAACTGACAACCACGCACGACACACAGGGAACACGGGCCACATCACCACACTACATAACTGAGGTCAGGATGCTACTACTTACTTAAGAGACTTAAGTTGAACATTGTAAATACAAAGCTACACTGAACCGGACTGGGTCATAGCGGGGAGATGTATGCACTGGGAGGCTGCATGGGGGGCTGCCTTGTGGGGGAACGCCGCGCTGCACCAAGGGAGGGTGGTTGAGTGTGGAGAGGTGAGCCCTACCGGCCAGGCCTCTAGTGGGACTCTGTTCGGGAATGTGCATATGGCTAACTGGTAAATATTGATGTTGATGCTTGCGCTAAGCTGTAGGATCACCGCGCATCTCGAAGCGGGGTTTCAGGGAGGTCAAGCGTACCGCCGGGGCCGCGACGCGTTCCCCCGGGACGCAGTTAGGCGCTGGGAGCGGTGGAGCGGCACCGGTGGGAAACCAGGGGGCCCCGACAAAGCCTCTCTGAGTGCTGTTGATCCTTGAGAGGGGGTCAAAACATGATTAATAATATGGTTGGCCGCGAGAAGGAGGCAAACGGCATAGAGAGAGATACGAAATCATAAAGCAACCTCGCTGGCGGCCAACACACAGGGTGTAGACAAAGGTTTAATACAGGGAGATGTGGCCTTCCAACAACCACACCAGGGACGGGATAGACAATCGGGGATATGTTAACTGTTGAATGTTAAATGTTGAATGTTAAATGTTAACTGTCAATTGTTGATTGTTCATGCATATGCTAAGCTGCACCCCTACTCAAACAGCTAAAACCCGTGCGACAGGACACAACGGGAACTCTAACCCACAGATGTGCAGGCACCGATGCTACTGCGCTAACTGATCCAAGGTCACAACACGAAACTGGGCCGTACGACCCCCACTATACTCACATTAGGAAAACCACGCTCAAGTCTAATACCAATGTATAGACACACCGCCCGACTAAGGGCTCCCGTGGCACTGCCCACACCCACCGTACCACTTCGGTACGCACCCACCCACCCTACCTACCCACACCCGCCCCCACCCCTTCACCGGAGGAGCACTCTGAGGATTGTAGGACATACCAATACTCCCCGTAGGACGCCTCTAGTCCCCAGCAGTTTCAACACCGGCCCTGAGGAAGGTCAACCCCACGGCACTATCTTATATTCTATAACCACCCTTATTAGCGGATCTAACCAATCACCCCAGTATGAAAATACAAACTCACAATGTTAGGGGCCTTAACACCCCATACAAAAGACATTGTCTCTTTAAAGATATTAGGAGGACACAACCAGACGTGCTCTGCCTCCAGGAGACTCACTTTAAGACACCACCTAATATGAAACCATCCCAATTTCCCCACCAATACCACGCAACATCAGGGAGGAAGTCCGGAGGAACTTCAGTCCTAATAAGCAACACTGTATCCTTCCAACAACACTCTATACACAAAGACACGGAGGGTAGATACCTCATAGTGATAGGCACGATCAATAACACCAAATACACGATAGCCAATGTCTATGCCCCGAATACAAACCAGAGAAACTTCCTACATAAGATCTTGACCCTTTTACGACAAACACAGGAAGGAATACTGATCCTGTGTGGAGACTTCAACCACATACTCGACCCGAAATGGGACACAACAACACACACACCCCAAACGTCCAGGTCCAGGCAACACAGAGCATGCACAAAGTATCTTAAATTACTGGAGGAACACAACTTATACGATGTTTGGAGAACCCTCCACCCACAAGAAAGAGACTACACATACTTTTCGCATGTCCACAATACATATACCAGGATTGATAGATTCCACATAGAAGGCAAATACCTAGACCAGATCGTAGAGTGTTCCGTGGGTAACATATTATGGTCGGACCACGCCCCATGCACCCTATCCCTCAAAGACACCTACGACTACAAACACAAAAGCCCATGGCGACTCAATGAGTCCCTCCTGTCGGATAGAGCATTCACAAAATCCGTAGAAGTTGCACTAAACGAATTCTTTACAACTAACAAACCGGGTGACACGTCTATTGGCACCACATGGCAAGCACACAAAACAGTTATCAGAGGGCTCCTCATCAAACAAGCAGCACACACACTGAGAGCAAGTAGAGCCAAATGGGCAGGGTGGCACAAGCAATTGGTAGACCTCACGAACAAAAACAAAACACAACCGACAGCGGAAACCCATAGGGAAATCAAAGAGATATCGGAGAAAATCAAAACACACTCTTTAAAGCAAGTGGGCTATAACCTCCGCAAACTCAAAGCCACCCACTACACTCAGGGGAACAGAGCCAGCAAAATTCTAGCAGCGAGACTGAAAAAAACAGAAGCAATCACCAAAATTCCATACGTGTACAACCACAACAACACAAAACTGATTTCACCCATAGACATTAGTAATGCATTTGCACAATATTACGAACAATTGTACAACCTCAAAATAGCAAACTCAATAAGAGAACCCACAGACCAGGACATAGGGGCTTACCTTAGCGACACTCCTCTACCCCATCTTACAATAGATCAAGCAGACGCACTACAAAGCCCCATCACAATCACGGAAGTGGAAGAGGCAATACGCTCCCTACCCTCCAATAAAGCCCCAGGCCCAGATGGGTTTACTAACTTATACTACAAGAAATTTAAGCAAATCCTAGCCCCGCACCTGACGCTGCTCTACAACTCGGCTACTAATGAGAAAGAACTGCCCGAGGAACTACTTCTAGCACACATTATCACACTGCCGAAGCCAGGTAAATCCCCGACCCACTGCCCCAACTTCAGGCCCATATCCCTACTCAATACTGACGCCAAACTGTACGCGAAGATATTCGCAAAACGACTAAGCTCCATCTTACCCACACTGATCCACGACGACCAGGTGGGGTTTGTTGCCGGCAGACAAGGAGCTGACAACACCCGCAAGGTCTTGAACCTAATACACAGCATCCGAAGGGCGGATAAGGGTGGCCTCCTTGTATCGCTAGATGCGGAGAAGGCCTTTGACAGGCTGAACTGGAGATTCCTCCAGGCGGTCTTAGTCAAATTCGGTTTTCCAACCCGATTCAGGAACATGGTGGAAGCCTTATACAGCCACCCGGCAGCAAGAGTTATGAACGCGGGTTTCTGTTCTGACAAATTTCAAATAACGAATGGCTCAAGACAGGGATGCCCATTATCCCCACTACTCTACGTTCTAGCACTAGAACCCCTGGCAGCCAAAATCAGAGCAGAACCCTCCATACATGGCGTCAAACTGGGTCAGAAGGAGTATAAGTTGAGCATCTTCGCCGACGATGTCTTTCTGACTCTAACACAACCCCTGATATCCCTGCCAAACTTAATGAACCACATCAAGACATATGGCCAATTATCGTATTACAAGCTGAATGTCACTAAGACGCAAGCAATGGGAATCAACATACCCAATAACACACTGGAACTCCTGAGGAAGTCCTTCCCCCTAGATTGGAGAGAGGATCACTTGACCTTCCTAGGAGTTAAAATGACGAAAAACCCAGCCTCCCTCTTTAAAACCAATTATGTACCTCTAGCCACTACACTCAAGGCCACATTAGACTCTTGGGAGGGGAAGTATCTGTCCTGGGTGGGTAGGATAGCGGCCATAAAAATGTCCTTATTGCCCAAGCTACAGTACCTGTACAGAACGCTACAAATTCCACTACCAGTGACCTTCCTTAAATCCCTGACAAAACGCCTAATGGCTTTCACGTGGCAACATAAAAAGCCCAGGGTCGCAGCGAGACAGATACAGAGACCTACACCGCAGGGGGGACTGGGCCTCCCGGACATTTCTGCATACTATAGAGCAGTGGCTCTGACGATTGTACCACAACTAAAAACAGGCCCCCTCTCGCCACAGTGGCTAAACATAGAGAACTACTGGGCGAAACCCCTGACACTGCACACCCTATTTTGGACCCCAGACGCCCATAGACCGAACACCCAGCATCTGCTACCCACAACGCAACACACGCTACATCAATGGGACACCTCTAAACACCGTTTGGTCAACTACCACCCAGTGCCCCTAGCCACACCACTGGAAGCAGTAGCAAATGCGATCCCAACACTAGACATAAAACCATGGAAGCAAAAGGGTATCATAGAGATAGGGCAGCTGTACAAAGAGGGGAAACTCAGACAATTCACGGACATCCAAGCAGACCACGACCTACCCCCCAGGATGGTCTTCTCATATCTTCAACTCAAATCATATTTAACCCAGACCAAACCTAGCGCCCACAATACAGACCCCCTAACACATCTCTCTGAGTATGAACTCCTATGCACGCACAAGAAACCACTTAAGAAAACAATCTCGCTCAGTTACAGACTAATCCTCCCCACAACAGACATATCGGAAGACACACACGTGCAAGCCTGGCATCAAGAAATGGGGAAAAACATAGATAAAACAGAATGGAACAAGGCATACACATCACATAAAGGCGTGACCTCGTGCGCCACACACCTAGAACTACAACGCAAAATACAATATCGCTGGTACATGGTGCCGGCTAGACTCCACAAAATATGGCCACACTCCACGGACAAATGTTGGAGGTGTGGGCTCCATAGAGGCACCATGTCCCACATATGGTGGAAGTGCGACACCTTACAGCCGTTCTGGCACATGGTGCAAAACACAATCTCAGAGGTAATTAGAACTCAAATAACCCTCACCTTGGAACTGTGTATTCTATTTATACCCCCAACAAATGTGCCCAAAGCCACATGGTCAGCCATGTACCATGTACTTATATCAGCAGCAACACTCATTGCAAGGTGGTGGAAAAAGCCAGAAGCCCCCACCAAGGAACAACTAATACGACAAATCTCCCTCAATTGGGATTATGAGAGCACATGGGCTACCCAATGGGGAAACAAACGCCACATGGAAAAAGCCCATGCAATGTGGGAAAACTATTTAGAAAGATCCAAAGCAAACCTACTCTAATCAACCCCTGTAGGTGACTACAAATACTAGACTGGAACTAGTCCGGAAGGCCCTATGAAACCGGGCCATGCTAAACAGAGACTAAGCCTCCTCATCTCCCCCTCTTTCCCCCCCCCTCCCCTTTCTCTCTCTTCCCCCCCCCCTCAACCCCCCGAGTGAAAAGGTCCAGTGAACCTACAGCTACACTGAACACACCCAGTGTGTCATGCTCTAATTGTCACATATGTGTATTGTGATTACTGTAAAAGCTTGGTTGGGAGAAATGTAAATACTCCCATTCTTCATGACAATGTGATGTATATTCACTGACCAATAAAAATTGTCAAATTCAAAAAAAAAAAAAAGTCTAATATCCAGATATAATATTTTGATTGACGAATTGTATACAAGCACTCCTCACTTACTGACTGGGTTCCATTCCTACCACCAGGTCGTAGAACTAATTGGTCAGTAAGTGAGGAGTTAATAGATTCCCTGGTCTGCTGCTTTCTTCTATGTTCTTGGAGATGTCCCTGAACATAGACCAATGCAACCGAGCAGGGGATCCCTCTAATCTATGTTCGGGGGAAATTTCCCCGAACATAGATTTAAGGGATTCACTGCTGAGGTGCGTATGTCTGTGTTCAGGGACATTTCCCAACACATAGATGAAGAGCAGGGAATCCCTAGAATCTATGCTTGGCGAAATTTCCCTGAACATAGATTAGAGGGATTCTCTGCTCTGTTGCGTTCGTCTATGTTCGGGGAATATCCCCGAAGACAGAAGAACGCAGCAGAGCAGGGAATCCCTCTTATTGACCCAGGATATACTTGAAAACGAGAGAAATCTCAATGGATCTTTCCTGGTAAAAGATTTAATAAATAAAATAAATAAATAAATAATTCCCACGATGGCTCGCACTTCCCACCCCACGAGAGAGCTGGTCATAAGTGCGAAATGTCGTAGAACAGTAAGGTCGCAAAACGAGGACCAACTGTATTACTAAATTAACAAAGACAAATCTACAGTTCTCCAGAGAATCTCTGTTCTCCACAAATGTATCTAATATGCAAATATCTTAACATAATTGCAAAATTAGAGAGATCTATTTGACTCAAACCTATCCCTTTACAACACCAATAAGACTTATTTAGTTTCTAGATTTAAATGAGACTTAGAGAGCTGGGGTATTATAGCATTTCTTGGAAATTAAAACTATTTTGATGAACAATGTGCTTCACATACCTCTTCCATCAAGTGGCAAAAAGACAACAGCCACCATCAGTAGAATAAGTGGAGTGCTTAATATTTGCAATACACTTACCCATCTATAGAATAAGATTGTCCCAAATATTATGCTAAAATAAAACAGAACAAGTATATAGTGTAACCATATATAAATGAGATATCCAACACTTTACTATACACATGCATAATGGTGCAAAACAAGAAGGAAAAATAAATGTCACATCATTTGAAATGTCAGAGCTCAAAATCATTAATAAGTTTTAGATGCTGTGCTGTGTTTAAATAGAATATCCACTTAATTTTTGTTTGTCTTATTTGTCTTACTAAATTATTATCTCTCCAATTTTTTTTAGAACTCACTGAATGTCCTTAAATTGGAGGTTATTTGGATACCTGTTATGTTTTAATTTATAGTGAAAACAGAGGCTGTGTCATAGCCATTTTTTATATTTCTAATATGTTCTTGTATACTTATATATAGTAGTTCTGTCCATGTAGCTTAAACCACAAGAACAGAAAATGAGATAAGTAAAAAAAAAATTTGAAAAACAAGGAATTCATTGTGTAATTGTAAAATTATTTCCATCATTTTGAGGATGTGCAAACTTTTTTATCAAATATTTTTTTACTCCTGGCATTTTTACACAGGAGCCACAGTCATAATAACCTACAGCCTTATTTAAAAAGTTAGATTTATGATTAATATTCATGCACTTATGCATCAAACTTCTCCTCAAATTGGAAACCCCTGTACACAATTACCGGCTGATCAGTAAGTATTTGATTAAGCAACTGGTCATTTTTAAAATCAGACAATATTTCTTAAAAATCTTTTTTATGTTGAAACTCCTACGATTAAAATTTTTTTTTTCTGTACATTTAATTAATGTACCTCTCTCTTCCTTACTAACTCAACTTATGGAACAAAGTAGAATTTTCCTTTAAACTCATATGGACAAACTAAGAAACATGATCTTGTATACCAATTTCCAAAGTATTTCCAAATGTTTCGAAAATATATTTTTTCAAACACATTTTTTACATTTATTCAAATCAGTATACATGCTGAACCCGTCCATCACTTTAGTAGGAACAATTATAAGCCATTTTCTCAGGAAATTAGTTTCCAGTGTGGATGATATCATCGCTGTCAAGTTAAAAATGCCATAATAATTTAACAACTGTCCTCTTCCTTTTTATACACTTATTCTTCCATACTTCCTCTTCTTCTAAACTTTTCCTGATTTTTACTGGTGACCTGGGGAGAGGTCTACCGTCTTTGTCGCTCCCTCTTATATATGTGTCCCAAAAATCCTTATCTTAAAGGTAGCGTGCTAAGTGATTGAATATATTGTATGACAGTACTTCCTCATTATTACTATATGAATGTGTCTCCTTCACTAATTTGTGTTCTTTATATGATTTCAACAATTTTGGTAAATGTATCATCTGTTTATTAGGCAGATGATATTTTTTCTTTTTACCACAATATTGGGAGTTTTATGTCTATTTGTATTATATGAAATATTCTTATGGTGAACATTATAATCCTGATGTCCACATGTTAATGGTTTGGTAGGTGTCTTTGTGAGTTTCTTTGTAACTGTTCCTTCTAACATAATAAGTCTCTGATCATGCATATTCTTTTAGTTTTGTGTTCTTTTTATCATTCCCATGTTATGTATTACCCTGAGGCTTATACCCTTTCCATGAATATGTCCTCACTTGAATCCTTGCATAATAATTTTTAGCTTGAAGATATTTTCTTTTTTTCTAGTCTCAATAACTCTCCAAATTGGTTTTCCAAATTGGTTTAAATGTCATTTGTTATTTCAAAGAATTATCTACAGAGGTTGATACTTCCGATTGAGTAAGCTGCTAGACAGTGAAACATGTTTCTCAGAGTAGAGCACAAAGACTTTTACTGATTTTATTATATTATGGTTTTTACCTTTTACCTGTGGTATTTTTGTTTTTATTTATTTATTTTTATTACATTTATTTTTTACATTGGAAGTTTGGAGTTCTGTGGCACCCTCACACTACAGATGAGAAAAAAAATATATATATATATTTTTACATAGGATTTTATTTTGATGTGTATATCACAGAAGCGGTCAATTAAGGCATTAAATATTCGTTCGCCTACGCAAAGGCACATTGAATCCTGCAGGGACCAAACTCCATTAAGGAACCTACGCAGATGTTTCTTGATTACACTCGTTATTAGAGAGTGGGCAGAGATAAACATGTGGGTAAAAAATATTACACAGTAAATCAAGGTCTATGTATGTGAGAAGTGAGAAAGGTTTACATGTGTATCGCAAAGTTAATGGATCTTTTAGCTGACGAAAATAATGCCTGCTTAAACAATAAAAGAAAACACGACACAACTTAGAATATGTGCCAAAATCAGGAGTTCTATGCTTCGATAATAATAGGGGCTTAAATGGTTATAGCATAAAATGACCATACTTCAAGCATAGGTGTGACAACGGCAAGAGATGTGCAACATTAACTAATGTGTGAACATCAAAATTAAGACAATAGCGGAACAACAGGCTGTATCAAGGTCCCGTGCTTTGTTTACATATCAAATTCACTACAGATGAAAATGGTATCAGATGAAGTATTTATATATTCTTGAGCAGGCATACACTACCGTTGCAATTAGAGAGGCAATTAATGCGTATTGGAGCAAGGTATAAGGTGCCTGTAATTACAATACATTTTCGCAAATTATGTAGTGTTGTAAGGGAAACAAATTAATCCAAACTAAGTAAAATATGCGTCAGTTATAGTTGTGGAAATATGGCTGCATATCTGTTATTAGTAAGTGTATTTTTGTAAATCTTGAACGCTTAACTTATTTTACTGTTGCAGGCTGTTGTCATCTTGACACTCAATTGCTGTGTTTGCATGAGTTTTGTGTGTTACGTCTGGGAAACACACTAGTATGGTAGCAGCTCCTATATTAAATTATACCTAAGTGCCTAAACATTACTGATATTTTTGATTTATTACCTGTTCCAAGCCCTACATTTACCTTTAGGTCATCAGGATGTAAAGCAACCAGACACAACCAGACACATTTTATGCAGACCAAAGAGGAGGACTTGTATTTCCCTGTAATACATATAATATTAGCTGCTCAACTGGTAAAGATGCACATTTTCCACTCCCCACGTGTTGTCAGCAGATGATCATATGTAATAATGCATCTTTCCAGGTCTGACCTTGCTCAGCTTTTGTTCTGGACTCATAGTCTGGAAAGCTGAACTCGTTCAGAATTCAAATACTTTTGTAACTCCACCCATTCTACTTAATAGAGCATTCATACTAAAATTGTCTCTTAGAAACTTTGACCAAATTAAGATCTTTGGTCTACAAAGGTTGGACAATTTCTATGGAAAGGTAAGTTTATTTTTTTAAATTGCTTTACTTCAGGGCCCCATGACTTCAGCAGATTCCTCACTTGTGCAGAGCAGACTAATTTGGTTCAGCAAAATAATTTCTGAATTCAGAGTATCCTCTTAGTTATCCATATTTATGAAACCTGTAACTGCAGCATTAACCACAAACGTGCAGCATTAAGGTTGCACTTACTGCATTGAAAGCCCACACCCACAATACCCCTACACTATGCTGTATAACTGACTTTAAACATGGAGAATTGTCACATATTATGAAACTGGATTTCCTATTTCTCTCTAAATATTACAGTGGAATTGGGGCTAGGTTACCAAAATCAAACCCAAGGCTTTTCAGGCCTTGTAAAGTACACACAGTAGCATCCTTATATGCCTTTCTTAATTGCATTAGGAAAATCACCATTTAGCTATTCTGGAGACTTTGTGAAAACACACAGGAATCTTCTACCATATCTGATGAACTTGTGCAAAGTAACAATCATTCAGGACCATCAATAGTATAGTATCAGATGCATTGAAAATACAGATAATAGTTTGGCCGTGTGTTGTCTTCTTACTTGCATTACCCATTGCATTACTCCAAGTGAGTTGTTATCCAATATAACTACTGCTGCCATTAGATCAGTGGCCTCAGTCTGATTGTCTAATGTTGAAATATATCAGAGTTGTATTAGCACTGTAATAGCATGTAGCAGTGAGGACAGGGCACACAATCTTAAAGACAAAATGGCTGCATAGCGAGAGAGAGGCAGTGAGATAAGACAAGATTATACCATACTTCTGCTCCAGCACTACAGAGTGCTGTCAGAAAATAATTCCATGTTAGTGATAGTTCACATCCATCCACTGACTTGCTATAGACTCGTTCTTTCTGCTCAAACAGGAAAACCACCTTTTTAAGCATGCTTAGGGAACAATTCACTGAGACAACATGTAGTTCAGAGCTTACTCAGCCCGTTTAATGGGGAACAAAGGTTTTATATAGAGAAGCTGTGCATAGGCGGATCCCAGGCACACCAATCAAAACAATACTACTTATCATTAAATCAATTTATGAATACATTAATTAGACCTCGTGAAAGAGGGTTGTCATCGTGCATGAACCAATAGAAAGAGAATATGTGATGTAGAAATGCGTGTCAGGCTTGTGTTTTGATTATGTCAGTCAATGTTAGAATCAGAATAGAACAGTGTGCGTAATTTATTAAGACAAGCTGGTATAGAGTATTGCATTATATAAATAGTATGGAGCAGCCAGAAGGCTTATATGCTAAACTGTATACTATGATTTAACTCTAACAGCAAACATATTGCATAAACAGCATCCATTAGTTGTAAAATAAATCACAACAGTTATCTGGATCCTCATTAAATCAGTTGTAAAGAATGAGTAAGACCTAACTCTCATCTGCTTTCTTCTTTTAGGTTTCCAGTTCACTTTTACTCATTAAACATTTAACAGTTGTCATGGTAATCTTTACAATCATTTGACCATTTGTAATTTTATTACTTAGATGACTATGTAACATTTTCAGTCATTGACTATTTGTTCTCTTATTACTTAAATTGTAATTCATGCTTCTGACCTAACAGGCTAATTAGAGGAGTAAGATATGTTGATAATCTCCTAAGTATTTGATCTTCGATTTTTTAAATTGTAGGTCGAACTTATAATTGTATTGTAGTTGAGTTGCGTGAGCGTTGCATTAAATTAACAATTAAAAAAAAATATTAATCAATATAGTAATTGAAAAAATAAGAATAAAGACTACTGAAAACAAACAAATCCTAATTCAGAAATAAATTCTGACGCTATGTATGTAGTGTTCTTTTGATTGATATTAGTTAAGACTCAAACCTCCGATGTTATTATAATAGTAATTAGTCGTATCATTGGTGTTCTGTCTTGTACTTCAGCTTTGCTTTTGCTGCCAAAACAACAACACACATTATAAATGCATGCTTAATGCAGAAAACCTATTCAAGCAAATGGGTGTTTCTATGAAAAGAAGTTTACCAATAATGTTCCATTTAAGTGGCTATCCCCCATTGAGAGCATATTCTGGACTACCTACAGTGATGCACATCATATAAACTCACAATGACCTGAATACTTTTGTTTGTTTGGTCATTTTAATGCCTGTGGAACTTACATAGGTTATAATTTATCAGGTTATCGTAAAGATTTGTGTTGTCACAAGGCAAATATGAACCATGAACCAACAGCAAGAGACGTTTTTGTTTGCCAAAATACCGTGCCAACTGCAGTACTGCAACAATAATAGTAGTCTGAGTCACCTTAAGTCAATAAATGGAGCTCAGTGTGATGAACTGGCAGATTGGCAACCATCCCTAATGGTTAAAGGGCACGGAGTCATTTTATTTTATTTGGCTTATATTCTGTTTCTGGGGTGCTGTCCTCTGCTTTTTATTATCAATGAGAAAACTCATTTCTTGAATTTTATGTATAAGTTTACGCTAATCTTTTCTAATTATTCCATTCAGCTGGTTCACCTAAATATATTTTGTATGACATGCCACATATGGTTCTTTCCTAACTTTTCTACGTGTAAACACGAACTAAAAATGATATAATCAAATGACTCAACCGGACATCTGGCTGAGTGACCTCATGCTTAGGACCAGCACTACACATTTTAGAAATAGGCAAAATGTGAATTATTATAGATCTTTTTTCCCCTTAATTTAAATGCATGATGTTCAGAGTAGAATAGGAATTTCCAATTTACCTATAGAAAAAGGAATATTTAATTAAAGGAACTGCCTTCTGTATGTAGAGTTTCAACCTTCTCTCTCGGATATGCATGAAGTATTTGTATTTTTTTTACACAGGTACCACTCTTTAAAACTACTTATGTCCCCCAAGTTTTCTCTAAAAGTGAATAGTTAAAAGAAAGAGTTAGCTGGCGGTGCGTGACTGGCAAGCCGAACATTCGACTCCTGAGCAAAGTCTGCCTAATTAGCCTATTATACCTGCCATTATGCAGTTTCTCACCGCAAAACAGGGGGACCCTTGTGTCCCTGGTGACCCGTTGGATACCTCAAACTGGAATAGTTTCTCTACACTATTTGTGGCCCTTAAGCTTAAAGGCTACCCTCTTGTTGCCGCATCCTGATACACACTGCGGACTTCTGCAACCCCCCCTTTCGACTGGCGTGGTTTTTACTGGTCCCCACTGGTGTGCCGACCTGACATGACTGAAAGGCATTTGCAGACAGAGGAGATAACCAGACACTCCTACACTCTTAGTTTAAACCTTGTTGTTGTCTTGTCTACTAAAACCTTATCAGATCTACCTGTAGTATGACCAGCCCATGCCACGCATTGTTTCTTATATTTTTCTTAAAATTGTGCTGTTGTCTCCATGCCATGCTTCTGTTTTCCTATGTTTGACTTTCGCATGCTTGTATTCGCTGTTGTGGCATCACAAGCCTCTCTGTAATAATGACAATAATTACAAAAATGCTGAATAAAAAAAATAAGTAAAAAGTTAAATTTTTCCAATTTGCATAATTTTAATGTTTTACAACACATCAAACTGCATACCAAACAGTAGGCTTTGTACTCTGATGTAAATCAATTCCTTGCCAAGTGCTCGGTAATGGCCTTCAGGCAGATACAACAGTAAAAATGTTATCAACACTTGTGGACTTCTCTATAATGATTTATTTTATCAAATCAGTCATTACAGGCCAATGTCATAGGAACTTTCTTCACTATTACTGTATATATGCAGGTCATAATAATGTGGTCACGGGATATGGAGAAATTTATATGCAACTCAACCTCTGGTTTATTATTATGTCTCCATCATGTCTCTTTCGGCCCTCTAACTGTTAGGGACTATGTTTTCCATGGGAGTGTTTGGAGTGAGAAAGAGCAATACTTTTTGTAAACTGTGTCAATAGAAGTAAATTGTAACTTAGCACTGAATGCTAAAATTTGATTCTTAATTTGCAGGTGGTTGACTTTTGGTTCTGGCTTTAGTCAAATATAAGCTGGTCATAAACCAAAAAGATTGACAGCTGGCAACACTTTATATAAACATGTCAACTTTCAGGCTGCATTACAGATAGTCAAAGCTGTAAGTATTTGTAATTAGAACTAATTGAGGGCACTATTACCTATGGTAGGATCCAGGGCAACAATCTGCCAGTTATACAAGTATATTTTAAGAGAGAAGCCAGTAAATACCTCATAAGCAAGGATGAATTGTGGGAATAATTGTCAATGAGATAAATGCTAATTGAATAAATAGAAGTGCATGTATATTTCATGCTCACTAAATTAATAGATAACAGTTATACAAATTACATGGATACAATGGAATACAATAGGCATTGCATTGAAAAGTTAAAAAATATTGCATATAGTTATATAAGTTTTTTTATTATTCTTAGTAAATATAAGCGTTACATTGATTGCATAACCTTGTTAGTGTGTTTAATTTTCATATTCTGCCACAGTCCTCCTTCCACTTGTATGCACTTTATAAACTTATAACAATTAGATGGAGAAAAAGATGTAGGCTTGCACCATTAGCGTCCGCAGGAATTTTTCCAGGGGAAGAGGGGGGGGCATAATTGTAATGACATCAATGCTCTGACACTTTTTGCAGGGCTGGACTAGGGATATAAAGCTGCCCTGGAAAAAATCATATGCCAGCCCCATAAGTCATTGTCGCATGTAGTGTGTGTGTATGTGTTTGTGTAAATATATATATATATATATATATATATATATATATATATAAACAAGGAGTAGTAGGAGCACTCAAATGACTTCTTTACAATATTTTCATTTATTGTAGTATCACATTTGTGCAAAAAATATCGACAAATGTTTCGACCCCTAGAGGTTCTTTTTCAAGATCCTTGTAGCTATCAGGGACCCTGAAGCACTTAAGACCCAGTCGCCAAGGGTTGACTGAGGGCCTTTTGACTGGGATCACTGAGGGCCTTTTCCACCCTGGACCAGGCTACTGTGTATATAGCCCTGGGCACACTTTCCATCAGCAGATTCCCCCAAAAACCAGATGAAACTTGGTGAAGGTTAAAACAGCAACTGACTTTACTAGACATAGCACGCACATTTTAAACCCCCAACAACCTCATTTACATACAATAGGGTGCATAGAGTACTATAGTACAAGGAAGGGTGGGGTCAGACAATGGCAAGGGCTGGTGGGAGATTGAGGAGGGACAAAGCAGCTAGTTTCTACTGGTCTGGCAGTGTCCCTGGGTCAACACCCTGCAGGGGAAACAATAGGACAGGAAAAAGGGGGAGGAGGAGAGGCACAGACAAGCAATACATTAAACATACCCTGCACTAGTACTGGGAACAGGGTGACCAAAAAACAAGAGGAATCTGGGAACCTACATATAATATCTGTCTTCCTTTGCCAGTGACGGTGGCTAACGTCACAGGCCCACCTTAGAGGGTGATTTAAAAAGAGGGAGTGGTGGAAGGGGCAACTTGCTAGACCAATAATGCTATGTGAGAGAGGATTGAAGGCCCTTATAAAGGGGACCCAAGCTACAGACACAGCCTTAAATTTGTGGTCGGGGCAATATTGCCGTAAGAGTTAGATAACACATAATTCATAGTAAATATCATAGTTAATAACACCAGTTGGTTGTGGTGTGCTAGAACCGACAATGTAGTAGGCCTGTAATAAAAAGGGCAAAAAGAAGTGTACCATACAAATTTTATTTGTTCTACAATACATCAAAATTACTTGGATAAGTCACGAAATGCCTGACGAGTCTCTTTATCCAGTTCTGGTATATAAAGTGTATAAGTGTATAAGTGGATGATTTCCAGCATCCCATGGCCTTTATTATATGTGCTGGAATGTGATTGGAGACAGCAGATTATGCTGCCCCTGTGCAAAAAGAGTGACCTGAGTAATGAATTGCAATGAGGCCAAGTCCTGTCAATAGCATACGGACATAGAACATAAAATTAACAGTAGTGTGTGTGGAACCATGTAATTCTAGTAAAGATTGGAGTGGTTGTTTATAAATGGTGCTGAAATATTTTTCCAATACCTTAACTGGGCACTATTTGTTATAGGTAGGGTAGAAGGGTATGTCGACCTGCGTCCCATCTGGCTGGTTTTATAGTGGGGGAGTGAAAGGATGTAGGTAATCTGCGTAAGTTAGTTTAATGATGGTGAACTCTCTTGGTCATAGCAATCTGTAAAAGCTAGTTATATGGTGGTTTTAATTATCATATCAGTGTTAGGTTCAAAAGGTCTAACAAATTGGATTGGAACAGTTTACTATGGATGGGTTGTCTCTTAGAAGGTAATATTGTGTCATATTTTTGGATTCCTTTCAGTAATAATTTGGTAGGATGATAGGAATCCTTTTTTGTTAGGGTGCTGTAACAGCATGTGGTGTTGAATGCCCGTTAGGTAGAGTTTGATACTGTTAAAGGATAATTATAAGTTAAGGTGGCAAAAAGACGTGAACCCCAATAAAGACCCCATAGAAAGCATGTCATGAATTTGAGATTCAGCTATGACTTTAGTGAAAATGTAAAAAGCCCTATCCTAAGATTCCCTAGTGTTAACTGAAAGTGCTAAGAGGGAAAGATTCTTTGCGTGTAGCAGTAAAACTTTTAATCCAGTAACATGTCTCGGAATGGAGGGGCAGGAGGAGCCAGCCAGGAAGCTGTGGGCAGAATTACGTGGAATGCCTGCAAGTGGAAATGAGACCAGTGATCAGCCGATATATTAGTGACCCCCGGGACGTGAATATAAGTGAGGAAAAACTGGCAAGTGGCCACCATCCACGTGAATCTCCTCAAAAACCTCACCAACCCTGACCAAAGATGATGACCTGCCTTTATGTGCAATTTGGCCGGTATCTAGGTTGTCTGAAAAGCATCTGACCGAATGACCTGCCCCGCAAGGACCAAAGGCAATTGCTGCCGCCACTATCGGGTATAACTTACCTTCACTAGGCCAATGACCCCAGAGCCTTTGATTGCCACAGATGGCTGCGAAACCCGTATTGGCCGCAGCATCTGTCCAGAGGGTCGGGGAATTGTTGGAAATTGGGGGAATAAATATGGCTTTCCCGTTCCATGTTGTGACAAATGTGCGCCACGTCAGTAAGTCAAAAGTCGCTTGTGGGTCTCTCACTGACACACACAGACAAGCTTACTGGAACACACACATAAACATAGTACAAACTCTGACACTAATACACTTTATATGGAGAGCTGTTCATCCCCATATGGATTGTCAGACTCTAACGTGATAATATAGCATTGTACTCCGATTAGGAGCGTTTACGCTCCATGCTCTTGGTATCTACCTTTACTGTACTTGATAAGTATATCTCAACATATTGTAAATACCATCCTCCTGACATATACGGAGGTTTGTACAGGCTTTCTACCAATCATATCACACCGTGGAGTTGACTGACATATTCACCAGAGAGGAGTTGGGTGGAGCTTCATTCAGTCAATCCCGGAATTGGTTGACAGCTCTGTACGTCATCGCTAGTCATCCAATGGGATGATGTACCATCATTCATCTTAGTATACAGCTGATTGGAGGTAGTGGACTATGACGTCCTACATACACACCCCCTTTTGTTCCGGTATCATTATTCCGATTGGATACAGGTACTTCTCAGCTGTAAGTAATGATTCACAATTAGAGGGTAATTAAGACCGGGTCGAGACAAGTCTCATTTCACTTGCTCCTGACGACGGCGTGTAGACACGCCAAAGCAAGCATCGAGCTTTCTTTTATTTTACACTTTTGGTAGCACTTTTGATTATGCTTTTTTTGTTCGTCTAGTTTTTCTAGTTTAATACGATTAATTTTGTTAGGCAGGGACAACGGTACTTAGGTAGGTATTTGTTGTTTGTTTGTTGTTTGCTTCTCAATAAAAAAAAAAATCTTCAAAGTTCAAAGTTGTGGGCATGTTCTGTAAATTAAATGATGCAAATCCTCAAACAATCCATGTTAATTCCAGGTTGTGAGGCAACAAAACACAAAAAATGCCAAGGAGGGTGAATACTTTTGCAAGGCACTGTAGATTACAGACAGCTTTACAGTGACTCAATAAGGATGCCAAGGACAAGAGTATAATTTCTGAGGGGGAGTATAGGTACATGGATAAAAAAACACCCAATTGTTCTGGTGTTCTATACTCTCCCGAAAATAGATAAAACGCCACAATTTCCACCGGGGAGATCAATAGTCAGTGGAACAGGGTCAGTATTGCAACCACCAGCGGAAATTTTAGATACATTTCTTATCAACTATGTACCAACGCAGAAATCATATATTAAAGATACAAGTGAATTTCTTAAATTGATTGAGAATTTTTCCATAACAGAACAGGGAGAGATTTGGCTAGTGACTTTAGATGTCCAAGCTGTGCTGAAAAATCCCCACTCGTCTTATACTCGAGTCAGTGTCTGTATTATGGCATCATACCATGCCATAATACAGACCAGGACCGCCGGGCTCATTACAAGCCCAGCGGTCCTGTTGGGGGCTGTCAGTGAGCTGTAACTTACCTTTCCTGCAGCTCCTGTCAGCTCCCTTCTTCTCCGTGCGGGTCAGTTCCCCTGTCAGCTCCACTGTAAATCTCGCAAGAGCCGCGGCGTCAGAGCGTTGCCATGGGTTACTCAGACCGCAAGACTTACAGTAGAGCTGACAGGGTAGCTACACAGCACTGGACCACCAGGGAATAATATAGCCCCCTCCCTGGCCAACTAACAAGCAGGGAGGAGGGGCTAAAAAATAAAATAAATTTTTTAATAATAATAAAATAAAATAAAAATTTTAATAATAATAAAATAAAATAAACATTTTAATAATATCAAAATAAAATAAACATTTTAATAATATTAAAATAAAATAAAATAAAAATGTAATAATATTAAAAATAAAATTTAATATTAAAATAATAATAATAATAATAATAATAAAAAAATAATAATAAAAATGCCCACCTCCAACCAAGGTTACACACTCTGCATCACATACACAAACACACTCTGCATCACATACACAAACACACTCTGCATTCATATACACACACTGTTTTCATACACACACACACACTGCATTCATACACACACACACACTGCATTCATTATACACACACTGCATTCATACACACACACTACACAAACACACACACACACATTCTGCATTCATACACACACACTGCATTCACACACACACACACACTGCATTATATACACACACACCCTGCATTCATTATATACACACACTGTAAATAAATATTCAATTAATGTAATTTTTTGGTGATCTAATTTTATTTAGAAATTTACCAGTGGCTGCTGCATTTCCCACCCTAGTCTTATACTCGAGTCAATAAGTTTTCCCAGTTTTTTGGGGTAAAATTAGGGGCCTCGACTTATATTCGGGTCGACTTATACTCGAGTATATACGGTATACTGGACAATTTGTTCTTACTGAGAATTACCTAAAATTACTTTTGCCTAACATGGAAAAGATTCATAGACGACGTGTTTGTGTGTTGGGTTGCCACGAGAGCCCAACTAGACATATTCTTAGATCAACTCAATTCATTAGATTCCAACATTAAATTTACCATGACATGGGACAAGTATAAGGTCCCATTTTTAGACAGACAGGTGTATCTGACTGAGCATAAATTACATACTGTTATCTACACAAAACCAACAGATAGGAACAATCTTTTAGACTATAACAGCTATCACCCACAACATCTGAATTATGGCCTTCCTTACAGCCAACTTTTAAGAGTTAGAAGGATAGTGTCACAAGAAAATCAGGTACAAGCAGGACTTGATTTTATATGTAGCAAGTTTACAAATAGAGGGTACCCATTAAAACTAGTAGAGAAACATAAAGAAAGAGTACAGAGTTTAAAAAGGGAACAAGCCCTAAATACAACCAGGATGAGGGAAAACTCAGAGATAATTCCTATTATATCACCCTTCAATACATATAGCAAGGATATCAGGAGAATTATTATGAAGTATTGGAAAATTTTTGAAGGGGATGTAAATTTACCTATAGAATTTAATAATCCTCCACTCTTTTCATATCAAAGAGCTAAGAATCTCAAAAATGTAGCGGTCTGATCAGATATCAGTAGCAGTAAGAAACAAAAAAGTTTCTTTTCAGAACCCAAGAGAGGTACTTTCCCATGTCTTGGATGTATACATTGCAATAATGTAATTAAGAGTGAACATTTCACACACCCATACTTGGGGAAGCAATATAAGATACATGATTATTACATTTGCAATTCAAATTATGTGGTTTATATCCTGAAATGTCCATGTGGGTTACTTTATGTGGGAGAGACGATTAGGCCGGTCAAAGAATGTATAGGAGAGCACAAGAGAGGCATTTGAGCTGTATTGCTGAGATGAATAAGTGTAACTCAAGACATTTCAAACAACAAGGACAAAGTGTAAACCAGTTACGGTTTCAAGTAACTGATGGTGTCCAACCATAGCGTAGGGGTGGCAATAGGCAAAAACGACTAAGTGGACTTTGGAGATTTTACATCCTATGGGTTTGAATGAAGACTATGATATAACCTCAAACATTTCTTATAGGTCATAAGAGCAGGCCTTCACAAATCCTCCTTAGATAGTACATTGTATATTGATTTAACTAACTGAAGGATTTAACTTAAATATTATTATTATTATTTTATGCCCACCTCACAGTGTACAGCTCTGACCAGGATTGGTCCAATTGCCTCTCAAACTCTCCCTATTCTCTCAACTTTGTTGACCTTTTACGGTCCGCTACCCGACAAGAAGTTGGGTTCCCACTAGATGACACCACATACATTTGCACACATGACACCGCTGGTGAGTATGCTTCTTTATAATGATTTGATCTCAAACTATGAGTATGCAGATGTGTGTACCCTTAACTGCCTGTAATGAGAGGTCTATTTATGCTTGAGTACAATATTTTATTTATGTACTTCATTACAGTACTAACAAGTGGACGTATATATCCTAGGTATTTGGGGTCAAGTTACATTTGAGATATATATATATATATAATTATAGTTTATGACATTATAAATTATCATAAAGGCCATATAAATGTTTTAAACTTACTCTGATGTATTGTATCTATCTCTTCCAAAAAATCTTTACTTAATAATAATTAATTTCCCAAGTAAGTGGATTCATCTCATAAGAACAAGCATTAGGCTGCTAGAGTAGGACCTGCCAAGAATGGGGTGCATTGATGTTGTGGCAGGCTTATGTAATATATGATCATATAATGTAACTAAACCCCCATTATTTTTTGCCTAGGTGAGGTGTTTTTAAATAAAACTATTACAATCTCTAAGATTTGAAATCATTGTTTAGTGAATAAGCGAGTGTGATGGATTGTGTATTTTGTATATTATTATTATTATTATTATGATATTTATAGAGCGCTGTCAAATTCCGCAGCGCTTTACAATGGGTGGACGAACAGACTTGTAGTTGTAACCAGACAAGTTGGACACACAGGAACAGAGGGGTTGAGGGCCCTGCTGAATGAGCTTACATGCTAGAGGGAGTGGGGTAAAATGACACAAAAAGGTAAGGATAGTATTAGACTAATGACAGTTGCAGAAGAGGAATCAGTCAGGAGCTATTAACAGTTTGATGGATACGCTTTTATGAAGAAGATTTTTTGAAGGAGTGGAGACTGGGTGAGCATCTAACGGAGGAGGGAAGCGAGTTCCACAGGAACGGTGCAGCCCTCGAGAAATCTTGAAGGCGAGCATCAGAGGTGGGAGTACGGACAGAAGATAGACGTAAGTCTTCAGCAGATTGTAAGGGCCTAGAAGGGACATACTTGTATATAAGGGAGGATAGATAGGTGGGAGCAGCATTATGTAGAGATTTGAAAGCAAGAACCCGAATTTTAAATTGAGCTCTATATTTTATAGGAAGCCAATGTAGGGATTGACAGAAGGGTGAGGCATGGGAGGTGCGTGCGGACAGGAAGATGAGCCTTGCCGCCGCATTCATTATGGACTGTAATGGTGCTAGTTGGGAGCACATAAGACCACTGAGAAGTGGATTACAGTAGTCAAGGCGAGAAAGGACAGTGGAATGAACCAACACCTTAGTCGCATCTGGTGTTAAGTAGGGGCGGATGCGCGCAATGTTTTTTAGATGGAAATGACAGGATTTGGCGATAGATTGAACATGAGACTTGAAGGACAGGTCGGAGTCAAAGAGAACACCTAGGCAGCGAGCCTGCATGGTGGATCTGATGGTAGCACCGTTGACTTGGAGGGAGACAGACACAGGAGTAACAACACTTGAGGGAGGAAAGACCAGAATTTCAGTTTTGGTCAAGTTTAGTTTAAGGAAGTGGGCAGCCATCCAGTTAGAAACAGCAGAGAGGCAGTCAGAGACACTAGTCACGAGGGACGGGGAGAGATCAGGAGAGAACAGGTAGATTTGGGTGTCATCTGCATAGAAATTATATTGGAAGCCAAAGGAGCTAATGAGCTTACCAAGGGTAGTATAGATGGAGAACAGTAGGGGACCAAGGACTGAACCCTGGGGGACACCAACAGAGAGGAGTTGGGGAGAAGAAGCAGAGCCAGAGAAAGAAACACTGAAAGAGCACTGGGAGAGGTAGGAGGAGCACCAGGAGAGAGCAGTATCTTGTAGACCGATATTGCGGAGGATGAGAAGAAGCTGTTGATGATCAACAGTGTCAAAAGCCGCAGACAGGTCAAGGAGAATTAGGATAGAGTGGTGACCACGAGATTTTGCAGCGAGTAGATCATTGGATACTTTGGTCAGTGCCGTTTCCACAGAGTGCTTAGCGTGGAAACCAGACTGAAGCGGGTCTAGCAGAGAGTTGGACTCAAGGAAGTCTGTCAATCTCGCATACACAATTTTTTCAAGGATCTTGGATGCAAAAGGCTGTAGCGAGATAGGACGATAGTTGGATGGGGAGTTAGGGTCAAGATTGGGCTTCTTTAGAATTGGGATTACAGTTGCATGTTTGAAGGGCAATGGAAATATACCAGAGGAGAGAGAGAGATTGAGAATTTTAGTGAGAGGTGGAGAAAGAGAAGAAGACAGAGTACGGATGAGATGCAATGGAATTGGATCTAGGGAGCAGGTGGTGGGGCGGGAGGACTGGAGCAGAGCAGAAACTTCTTCCAATGTAGCGGGTGCCCCAGCAGCACCCTATAATGTATGCATGTTCAGGTGAGTGCAGCCCTCTGGTTTCATTAATATATCTGGGAGTCCAGGCCAACTCCTTGGTTTTGCACCCCTCCCTGTCACAGCTGCCTCATTCCAGGACCCTATTTAACCTTGACTTGCAGAGAGTCCCAGTAAGGAAGTATTTCCCAAGTAAGTGGATTAATCTCATAAGAGCATGCATTAGGTTGCTAGAGTACTACCTGCCAAAAATGGGGTACATTGGCGTTGTGGCAAGCTTATGCAATATATGATCATATAACGTAATTAAACCCCCATTATATTTTGCCTAGGTGAGGTGTTTTTAAATAAAACTATTACAATCTCTAAGATTTGAAATCATTGTTTAGTGAATAAGCGAGTGTGCTGGATTGTGTGTATATATATATATATATTGTTTTTATTATATTCTGATGTGAAAGTCAACTTGATGTACATTGCTTCAACTTAAATCACTATTTTTCAGCATGTGCAATATATTCTTTAATTAATTACATTGTTATTTGAACTTTAATAATGCAAGTTTGTACATCTGATTAGGTATTTTAAGAGTAAGATAATCACCATTAAATGTTTGACTAGTGTGATGTAATTGATAGAGTCTGCTGTTTTCATGCTTGCTCTCCTTATTACATGGCTTATAGTGCTGCTAATTTAAAAACCTAGTGAAGTCACCAGTAATGCTTTATTACATCCAAACCTAGCCAACCAGCTGTTACTAGGTGTCAATCCCACTTCTCTACAATGAAACTTTATTTTCAGATCATAGGCTTTTATAAACTCAGGTTAAAATTTAATTACGGTAATACAATACTGTGACTGAGTCTTCTTGACTAATCTTTATTTTTTTCGTTGACAGCTGTATTAAACAAATTTCACAGTAGCTGAGTAAGGGAGTTGTATGTGACATTTGCAATAATTTTGAAATTTGAAATAATCCCATCCCTGTTTTATAGTAAAAAATAACCATTGATCAGTTATTAAGAAGAGTAGATGTACCCTAGTATTTCAAGTATTGCACCATAATTATTTGGATGTTACATCATTTAAAAACCTACATGTATAGTTTAATTGTAGTGATATATACTTACGCATTCTCAGTAGTATCACAAGCCACCAACAAAGGAAGGAGAGGAACTAAACATGACATATTTTTTTTCTATCACTTATATTTGGTGCTTATCATGCTTCTAGATTTGATTTTTTTTTTTTTTGGGCGGGGGAGGGACAATTACTGTGGATGCAACCACATGTGCCCTAATGGACAAGTCTTCACTTCATTTTCTGCAAAACAAAATTACAGAAACTTTAAAAATCAAAGCTCCAGCAAAATTACGCTTTACACTTTTTGCTAGCATTGATTTTCCAAATGCTATCCATTTTACAGAAAAATTGCAATTAAAGGATCACTATAGTGTCAGGAAAACACCAGGTCCCCCTTCACTTGGTGTTGAAGGGGTTAAAACCCCTTCAGCCACTTACCTTTATCCAGTGTCAGGCTCCATCGGTGCTGGTGACCTCTCCTCCCCCGCCAACGCCAGCTTCCGAGTCGTGCGTGCATTCAAACAGTCCATAGGAAAGCATTTCTCAATACTTTCCTATGGACGTTCTGCACGCTGGATGCGAATTTCTGGCACCCAGACCACTTAATTAAGGTGAAGTAGTCTGGGTGACTATAGTGTACCTTTAAGTATCTTTTTGTGAACTACTACAGAAGGGTAAGTTGCCACTTTTTGCATGCTTTACTTTGTATCAAAAATGCTCATCCAACCTTTACTAACATTTGCTACCCTCTTTCTCAAATGAAATTTCTGCTTTATGTTATTACCAGCAGTAATTTTACATGAGTTATATAGGAAAACAACATAACTTTCCTTAAATTAAATTTTTTTTTTTTTTTTTTTTTTTTTTTTTTTTTTTTATATTTTTACATTGATAAGTATTTGTTTATACTATATGCACTAATGAGACTTGTATAGGGCAAAACATGTGGGGCTTGTTTGAATTGATTTATCTGAAGAATATTTTTTGTTTGGACAAACCGTGTTTCAACCATATGGAGTTTCTGTACAGAAGAATTTGGTCCATGAAATATAGAGAAAACAATTCATACAAAGAAAAATGATGCAAAAATGAGCTTATTAGTTTACTGTAATGCAAAAAGGGCTAAATGATCTCCACTATTAAATTATACTACAGGCATCAAAACAACATTGGTGTATAGATCTTGCCCCTGCATTCTGACTGCTCAGTTCTCTACCTATTAGGAGTGGAGTCCCTTTTGTTTTGTTTTTGCTTGGCACAGCAGCAACCTAACCACCACACCTGTCTGACAATAGGATCAATGACACAGATACAGCAATGATAAAACTCACAATCACTGCTGGTCTGTCTTTCTCAATAGCGAAAGGCAAAGTGTCTAGAAGAATCCTACCTGGATATATGTTATATAATATATATTTAATGCTCCTTCTTTTTTCCCCTCTAGAGGTCACTTCTCACTTGATCTGTAAACATTATCATTTAATGGCCATTTCGTAACCTTTAATCATCTTTTATCCATCAATCATTTTTTTCCCATCTCTGTATTAGATAGAAGCAGTAGCGTCACTAAAGGGGTGGCTGTAGACCACAATTGGTGGCACCATCAGAAGGGGTGACACCAGATGGCCACCCACGCACAGGGTGCTGTGTCCCTTCATGGGCTGGTGGGGGAAATAAAGACTGACTTCCCCATTCCAATCTACTGGTCTACACCACAAGCTCCAGCACTTTGATTAATAGTATCAGATTGTAGTAATCCAAGCACGAGAACTGAACTAAAACTAACAACAAGAATATACTAGGTCTGCAATGGCGAAAGTGCAGACAAGAAGAGCTCAGTACTGGACCACCAGAAATCGAAATTCCCCTTTCCTGGCTAAAGGTAATGGGGGAGTAGAGAATACATAATAGATAAAGTTAGTTGTTTCCACATCTCACCACACCCTCCCACCAGACCCTCCCACCTCCTGGACAGCATCCATTTTACATTCATTGTGAAGCTGCATTCTTAGTGAGCTGTCTAGGAGGTGGGAGGGTCTGGGAGGGAGGGTCTGCTGCTGATTGGCTGGTATGTGTCTGCTGAATGTGAGGTACAGGGTCAAAGTTTACTCAATGATGAGTCCGCGGCAAACCGTTTGTGGTGAACCGTTCCTGAACCGTTCGGCGAACCGTTCGGGACATCACTATTTACAAACAATTACCCAATTCCATGTTATAAAAAGCCTAGGCTGGCGTTATTTAACAGTAAACAAAGTATATGTAATCCCCTGATTGAGATCCAAATGAGAATCTGGAATGTGAACATGCTCCATAACCCACTTCTTAAGGGATCGAAAAGTCTTACCCACATATGTCATGCCACAGGAACACATCAATAAGTAAACAACCCCTGATGTATTAAAGTTAAAGTATTGTTTCACCTTGAAATGTTCCTGTCCTTGAGTGTCAGTTAATGTCTTTGAATCCCCAAATATAAACTTACAAGCAACACATGTGCTACACTAGTGGTGAGCCAATTCCTAGGTGGTCTTGTGTTCGAGGGATGGCTAGGGACCAATCGTTTGAAGTACTTCTTTCAAATGTGCATCAGATGTAAGTGTAAGAGAAGTAAAGTGCAGGAAGGAAGTGGAACAGGGAGATACAGAGGCCTGACAGGGATGATGCTGGAAGGAGAAATACCCATAGTGAGAGAATCACAGAAGACAAGATGCTTGGATGAATGCACATGGGAATTGATAGATCATGGATGGTCAACCACAGGCAACTCAGGTGAGCATAGGATCAGGTTAGCCATGATCATGTACAAATAAGGGGATGCTGTGGTGCAAAATACCTGCTGTGGATGTCACAGGGTTCTCTAAATGTGTTGGGTGAGTTTATATCAAAATATCCAAACATTTTCCTTGCTATGTATTATCTGAACTTCTATATTTCCTTGATCCTTCTGCCTGCTCTGGGATTAATGTCTCTGTATTACAGCCTAAAATCTCACATCCCTAGCGCCAAGTGTTTAACCTCCTACAGACCTTTAGAAACCCATTTCTAAACCAGGTAAGATTCAGGCTATACCAACAAAATATTCTGACATTATCAATATTTGAACAATATCATTATGGTAAACTATAATTCATGTTGACTCATTGCAGAGATTGACAGTAAATATTGGCAAAATTAGTAATACTACTCTGTTTGATGCCTCCCATAAACCCAGCTGTCACTCTGACTGATATACAGGGAGATTTTCTGCTTTAATTCTGGCATGAATTTACCTGTGGATTAGTTCAGCAGTAAGTTCTAAATGAGCAGTGCAACCGCACCCACTTCTTAATTCAACATTAGTTGTGCCCATAATAGAAATGTAACAATAGTATCTTGCAATTAAATATAAGTACATGTAAATAATTGTTAATACAGTTTATTGCAATTTCTGATTAGAAATTGGAGTTGCTCTGTGTATTAATGGTTTACAATCATCTAGCAGACACTTTCCAGAACAGAACAATATCCCCCATGGTATTAGGATAAGAGACAGGCTAATGCATATGTGTGTGTATCTATCTAGCTATCTATCTATCTATGTATCTATCAGAGATTTTATTTTACTAGTTGCAAAAGCTGTAGAAAGATCTGCAGGGTAAGAGCAAACACGGAGCTCAAAGAAAGTAAATATTCTTAAAAAGGACCACCTTAATATAAACATAGTTGTTCAGGAACAGTAATAAGTACAGTGCACTTGTCTTCCTTTATTTCAAATAAATACAATCCTTTATTGTAATCAGTCCTCATAATCACAATCCTTAGACAGCAAGGGGTGGGAAATCCAAATAACTGAACAACAAATTGTATGCCACCCCAGCTCGATCCTCCAGTAAAGGAAATGAACAACAAAAAACATTTACAAAATTCTCAGCAAGTCATGTGCAGCGATGCTTGGAGAGAGGCCCATGCTTACATTTCACAATAAATAAACAGTTGATATGAACAAGCATAGTACTGAAATAAGGGAGTGGTTGATGAAAGATTCAAAGAAATTGGCGCAAGAATGTGACAGTGAATCTTAACTCCTTATCGAGAAAAATAATGACGATGACAAAGACAAGGTTGATGATATAATTATGTTCTTTTATCAACAAGACAAAAGAATAAAAAAAATACTTTTAAAGACACAAATCCTGCCATAGGTTTATATATATATGCACAACTGAACAAGGAATAGAGCCGCGCTTAGGGCAGGACTGGGGATACAAAGCAGCCCTGTAAAAAAATCTATGCCAGCCCCGCAGCACGGCGTGGGGAAAAAAAGGTGAGTAAAAACACTATTTTTAAATGCACATACACACACATACACCATGACAGACACAGGCACACACATATACCATGACAGATGACAGACACACACACCCCATGACAGACACACACACTCCATGACAGACACACACATCTTGACAGACACACACCATGACAGACACAGACACACACATATACCACGACAGATGACAGACACACACACACCTTGACAGACACAGACCATGACACAGACACATACACCATGACACAGACACACACCATGACACAGACAGAACATGACATACACCTTGACACAGGCACACAAACACACACACACACCATGACACAGACAGACACACACATTATGACACACACACACTATGACAGACAGACACACACCATGACCGACAGACACACACCATGACACACACACACACACCATGACTGACATACACACACTGACAGACTGACACATAATATAGCTTCCTGTGGGCGACCAGACAGGAGTCTTGCAGGGCAGACAGCTGGGTCAGGTGACAGAGAGAGAGCGGGCAGAGAGCGGGTGTCTAGCGGCCGCAGGGGGAGTTGGCTGTTCCCGAGGCGCATGTGGGCAGGAGAGCAGAGCCAGCACAGCCAGTTCCCCCTGCGGCCGCCGGAACAGCCAGCACCACTCTGCAACTGCCGGAACAGCCAGCTCCCCCTGCAGCCGCCGGAACAGCCAGCTCTCCCCTGTGGCCGCCGGAACAGCCAGCTCCCCCTGCGGCCGCAGGTCGCCTGCTGTCTGTCCGGCCCCTGGTGCCGACGGCCCACCGGGAAATTTCCTGGTATCCCGCTTGGCCAATCCGGCCCTGGCAGCAAACTAAGAATACTAGGATGGGAGGCAGCACACCTGATAATAGGGGAATCCCTCCAACCCCCAAGAAAACTAGAACTAGTCAAACAACAATATACAGGTAGCACCAAGAAAAATACTCCAAACACAATAGTATATAATAATAAGAACAATAAAATCAATGAGAGCAATAAAAAACCCACTGGATATAAAAAGAGTCCACTATAAAACTTAAAAGAATAAGAAATACCAGATGGTACATCACTGTCTCAAAGGTGGTAATAGATCTACTAGTTCTGGTATGGGACTTTCTTGGTAGCTTTGCTTAATAGCAGAATATGAAAAGGAAGCAAAAACAGAGGCAAATCAATAGTGCAATATGGTAGTACGTTGTACGACAAACAACACTTAGATAAGATGTCAACTCACATATGGTAGATCTATACCAGCTCTTGGTAAAACAGCAATCCCCACTTGCAGGATATCCCTCTGGATTTGGTACACAGTAGAATTATGGTAAATCACAAAACAGAGTGAGCAGACTAACTGCTCTATGTATCAAGCCTGGGTTGTATAATCCCCACCCAGGATTTCTTTGGTTGGTTGTCCACAGTAAGTAATGGGTCTAGATGTCAGGTAAAAGTATAAAAATAAATAATAATAAGTTCTAAAAATATATACTTTATTTTAACAACAGCATAAAAACCACAATGCGTTTCTCCCCTTAGGGCTTTCTCAAGTGGTAAAAACAGATACCTATCAATGAAAAAATCTCAGGCACTCACTGTGATTGCTTCCAGGCAGATTTATTTCAATAAATCTGCCTGGAAGCAATCACAGTGAGTGTCTGAGATTTTTTCATTGATACAGATTCCTTGGGGTTTGCTGACCCATGCTCAGCAGCACACTGTGTTGGAAAATTGTGGCTGAGTGCGACCCTTTCTTTTATCTACTACGTAAAAACAGATACCTGACAAACTGGGTTTATATAGGCTTCAAAACACTTAATTTTGGCGCCAAAATGATGTCATCACATGACCACAATTGCATGGCTATGGCTAGTAAAAAAAAAATCAGTCCCTTTTATTCCCCCCCCCATAGTAACTTTATTAGCTCTAAGCAATATAGTGTGTGTGCCAGTTAGTTTTTTTCCTTTTTCTTAAATTGTAACTTTATTAGGTCTAAGCAATATATTGTGTGTGGCAGTGTAGCCTGCATAGTTAGATATTAAAAATGAGGGTTTAGGAATGAACAATATGACATATTAGGGGAGGGTGTAGTATTAAAAAGTTTAAAATGAGCATTTTTAGACAAGAGATATAACAATTGATAGAAAGTTAATAAAAAAGAAACACAGCCCTTAGGCATATCTGCTAAACAGTGACATTTAAAAACATATTAAGAACAGATTCTACAGAAAGTTAAAAAGAGAAAAATCAACATTTAAACCTTCTAGTACCAAACTTCTCAAGTTAAAAGCCCACTGCATTTCATTCTTTCCCAGAATTTTTAGACTTCAAGAGACAGCTAGTTTGATCTATCACTGTGTTTGTACACACTTTTAAAAAAAAAGGTTCTAGTATTAATATTACCATCTTTAATAAAAATTTGGAGATCTAAAAAGTTTATAATTTCTTTACTGTATTCATGAGTTGTCAGTGCCTCTGTCATTTGAATTTAAATGATCTAAAAATAAATTAAGAGAACCTTCTGAACCATGCCATATAAAAAACAGGTTGTCTATGTAACGGAAATATCAGACCAGGTTTGCCCTCCAGTCATGGCAACCCCAAACTGCCTCTGATTCCCAGTCTGCCATGAAGAGGTTGGCATAACTGGGGGCAAACATAGTTCCCATAGCTGTACCCTGTCTTTGAAGATAAAAAGAGCCTAAAAACCAGAAAAAAATATTTCTTTAAATGATCTCTATACCAACTTAAATAAAAAGGATTTGCTGTTCAGGAAGTCTTTTTTCATTAGTTAATATCCTGATTACTACTTCGCATCACTTAGTATGGGGGATAATGGTGTAAATGTATTGTACATCGCAAGTCACCAGGATGTATTTTTTTTACTGACAGTTGTAATATGATATCTATGTATTCAAATAAATTAGATAAAAGGTAACTAATCCCTGAAACTATAGGTCGACGAGGAGGGCAAGTTTCATTTTTTTGGATATTAAAAACAAATTACCGGGATTATTGGATGTGTAATATTCAAATAGTTAAATTCTTGTTTAGTAAGAATATTAGAGGTTATACCTTTATCTAAGAATTCTTTTAAAACAACTATTATGAAGTTGGATCATGGGTTAATTTTTCATAAACACTAGTGTCATTTAACACCTTAAGGACAAATGATGGGAATATTCCGTCATAATTCCCTTTTATTCCAGAAGTTGTGTCCTTAAAAGGTTAATTGTCTTAAGGCTTCCTGAGTATACATATCCTTTGAAAGTAAGACTAAACCTCCCCCTTTGTCTGCTGGCTTTATAACGATAGTATCATCTTCTGTTGTTTTAGGGCTAGTCTCTATTGGTAATTTAGATTAAAATGGTTAGATTTTTGTTTTTCAAAGACCTCTAACGGGCCTGACTTGTAACTAGATAGATAAATTTTGGATTGAGGTTTCAGGTGAGAGTTAAAAATAGCAGGAGTTTCTTCTGAACTAACACTAGAGGTATTAATTGATGGGAATAAGGTAGTGCAATGTAACTCAGAGTCTTTACTGTTAAAAAATCTTTTGAGTGGCCTTCCTTACAAATTTATTTATGTTTGAAAAAATTGGTTGGGGCAAATTTTAATCCTTTACTTAGGACAGCCAGTTAAGTAGAGGAGAGGGTCTTTTGGGATAAATTGAATATTTTTCAGTTTTTACGGTATCTATTCTTCTAGTCTTTCTTTTTTCTTGTATTCCTCGTCCACCTCTCCTTCCTATTTTTGCCCTTGGTTAGTGGAACGTATGTGCATAGAGGTGAGTGTTGGTGCGGATTTCTAAAAAAATATCCTCCATATCACCTTCTGAATCAATAACAACTGCTATCTATTGTTGTGCTTGTATGTAATAGGTGATTTGGCTTGGTTGGTGTATTCATAGTTATGGGCATATCTTGATCTTTGTGGTCTATGTGATTGGTTTCTGTAGTCCCTTCTTTCATATGTATCATTAGCATAAGAGGCATGTTTATAGTGATTGTAACGTGTAAAGTGTTGTTAAGATGAGCTGGAAAATTCAGATGTTCCTGGGTGGTCATTGGTTGTGAGGTTTTCTGTAAGTGAGGTAAGCAGCCAGCCTGCCTGGCTTCATGATTTTCAATGAAGACAGACTTCGAAGGAGAGGCAGTGTGCGCCGGGCAACAAAGGGTTAGTGCACCGATCCTGGTCCGCAGCTGACAGAATCCCCCAGGGGCCAGGCACCATGGCTGCATATCCTCACTCATGTCGGCCACTGACTGAAGTTTGAACCAGCAGTCTGGCTCCGGCACGATACTGCAGTGTGATCAGATAGAAAAGTGAAGTAAGCAGGAATGGCAAAATGCTGTCCCTGATAAAGTGCCGCCTGGAGCCATGGCTCCATCGCGGCCGATGGACGGGGCTGGCCCTAACAGGAACCAAGGCCTTTCCACTCTTATATTATTTTTTCCAGAAGTGAGTCATCAGTTTAATTTACCTCTGTAAACATCACATTCTTGGCTAAGGATGGTAAGGACCCAACAATTTGTTCCAGCTATTACCTTATTAAAGTTCTAAATCTGGGTAACAAGTCCTTTTCAAAATTTTGGCAAAGCATCTCTCCCCCTCTTTATCAGATATTATCTTTCTGGATCAAACAGGCATCCAAAAACATAACATACCAGCATGGGCGTCCGCAGGAATTTTTCCGGGGGGTATAATTGTAATGACATCCATGCTTGGTACCTTTTTGACAGTGTCATGAAAGGGAAGGGGCATAGCCATTATCACATAAAGCCAGGGTGAATAGAGTTTTCACAACTATGGTGTCAGGAATATATGTTTGTATTCCTGACACTATAGTGTTCCTTTAAGCAAATTAAAGGACCTTCTGGTCACCATAACAACTTCCCCTAAATGAAAATGCTATGATGCCAGGAAGCCCCTGGGTACTCGCTTTCCTTTAAGGGGTTAAATTGCTCTCAAATGGTTTAACCCAAAGGCTTCCTCCAGCTCCAGGTCGGTCAGTAGTATTTGGCTTCTGAAACAGAGTGTCAGGAAGTGCAGATTGACGTCAGGCATGGGTGCCGCTGATTGGCTAGAGTGGACAGTTGACACAATCGCTAGTTCCCGGTTCATAAAATATTTTTACTTTTTTATGAATGGGGAGCTACTGATTGGCTTAGAGTGCCAGCTGAACGCTCTAGCCAATCAGCAACACCCCTACCCAACGGCACTCTGTGCTTCCTGACACTTAAAGTGAACATAGAAACATAGAAACATAGAATGTGACGGCAGATAAGAACCATTCGGCCCATCTAGTCTGCCCAATTTTCTAAATACTTTCATTAGTCCCTAGTCTTATCTTATAGTTAGGATAGCCTTATGCCTATCCCACGCATGCTTAAACTCCTTTACTGTGTTAACCTCTACCACTTCAGCTGGAAGGCTATTCCATGCATCCACTACCCTCTCAGTAAAGTAATACTTCCTGATATTATTTTTAAACCTTTGTCCCTCTAATTTAAGACTATGTCCTCTTGTTGTGGTAGTTTTTCTTCTTTTAAATATAGTCTCCTCCTTTACTGTGTTGATTCCCTTTATATATTTAAATGTTTCTATCATATCCCCCCTGTCTCGTCTTTCCTCCAAGCTATACATGTTAAGATCCTTTAACCTTTCCTGGTAAGTTTTATCCCGCAATCCATGAACCAGTTTAGTAGCCCTTCTCTGAACCCCTCTAAGGTATCAATATCCTTCTGAAGATACGGTCTCCAGTACTGTGTACAATACTCCAAGTGAGGTCTCACCAGTGTTCTGTACAATGGCATGAGCACTTCCCTCTTTCTACTGCTAATACCTCTCCCTATACAACCAAGCATTCTGCTAGCATTTCCTGCTGCTCTATTACATTGTCTGCCTACCTTTAAGTCATCAGAAATAATCACCCCTAAATCCCTTTCCTCATATGTTGAGGTTAGAACTCTATCAAATATTCTGTACTCTGCCCTTGGGTTTTTACGTCCAAGATGCATTATCTTGCACTTATCCACATTAAATGTCAGTTGCCACAATTCTGACCATTTTTCTAGTTTACCTAAATCATTTGTCATTTGGCTTATCCCTCCTGGAACATCAACCCTGTTACATATCTTAGTATCATCAGCAAAAAGACATTAATACTGATATTTTTTTACCTTTGGAGATGAGAAGGTCCAGCGTTTCCCTGCCTGGCCCAGGTACCAAAGCCTTATGATGTGGTGTCTAGAATAAAGTGGAGGGTTCACTTCATTTGTTCTTCCTGCTCCAATCTCCTTTTCCTCTCCTTCATTTGACAGTCTTTTTTTTTCTTCTTTTTTTTCTTTCTATCCTTGGCCCCTTCTGCTCTTTTACCTTTCTGCTACTTTCTGCTTATTTAGCGCCCTTCTGCTCCTTTCTCATTCTGATCTCTTTCTGCTCCTTGCAGACCCTTTCTGCTCCCTTTTCTACTTTACCTTTGTGTTCGCTCTGATTCTTTCTGCTCCTTTACCTTTGTGCTCCTTCCTGCTCCTTGCAGGCCCTTCCTGCTCATTCTCCTATTTTACCTTTGTGCTTCTTCTGCCCCTTCCAGCTCATTTCTGCCCCTTTCTGCTCCTTCTACTTTACCTTTGTGCTGCTTTACCTTCCAGCTCTTTGCTGACCCTTCCTGTTCATTTCTGTTCCTTTGTGCTCCTTCATCTACTTTACCTTTTGTGCTCCTTGCTGTCCCTTTCAGCTCCTTGCTGCCCCTTGATGTACCTTCCTGCTCATTTCTGTTCCTTCTCCTTTTCTTACTTTACTTTCTTGCTTCTTGCTGACTCTTCATGTAGGCTGTCTCCCCCATCCCTCACTTCCATAGGCGTGCGCACGGGGTGTGTCGGGTGTTCCTGGGCACACCCTAATCCCTGCGGCACGCCAATGGATTGAGACCGGCAGGGGAGATCTCTGGATCTCCCCAGTCGGCTCATGCAGAGCTGACGCAATCCGAGCGGCGGCTCTGGTCTAAGCCTCCATGGGCCGGTGGGGAGATCAAAGTTCTACCTCACCGGTCCACAGCAGCATGGAGGGAGGCAGCAGAGAACCCGGGCTAGAGTTCACTCTCCACTGAACCACCAGGGAAGGCAGCAGGGCGGGGATATTAACTAATCTGCCCCCACCTCCACCCAAACATAGAGCACACACACACACAGCACCTACACACAGCACACACAGCCCACAAACAGCATCCACACACATACAACACCCCCACACACCCAGCACACTAACAGCATCCTCACAAACACACAAAACCCACACACAACACCCGCACAGCACCCACACACAAACAGCACACTCACACACAAACAGCACCCTGACAAACACACAACACCCACACACAGCACACTAACAGGACCCGAACAAACACGCACACACAAACACCCTCTCACACACACACACACAGCACACTACCAGTTCCCTCACACACACAGCACACAAACAGCACCCTCACACACACACACACACACACACTCACACACACACAGCACTGTGTGTGTATATATATATGTATATATATATATACACACACACACACACACACATATACACATGGCATGTGTTTGTGCTTTAGGGTGCACACCCTAATGCAATAGGCTGTGCACGCCTATACTCACTTCCCTAATCTATAGGCTGCACCCCCATGCCTCACTCCCCTAATCTATAGGCTGCTGCCCCCCCAGCCTCACTCCCCTAATCTATAGGATGCCCCCCCTCACTCTCCTAATCTATAGGCTGCTGTCCCCCCAGCCTCACTCCCCTAATCTATAGGCTGCTGCCCCCCCTCACTCCCCTAATCTGCCCCCCCACTCCCTAATCTATAGGCTGCTGCCCCCTCTCAAACCCCCCCACCCCATCCCTCACTTACCTGGTCTGTAGGCTGTCTCTGGCTGCATGTGTTGTTCCCCTGCGGTTTCAATCAGCAGAGAGAAGCAGGGATAAGATGCAGCTTCCTATCCCTGTCTCTCTCCATACACAGAGACAGGGATAGGAAGCTGCATCTTATCCCTGCTTCTCTCTGTATTGCAGTTCATTTTAAATCTCACACGAAAAATAGCAGAACAAGCTGAAAAATCCAGGGGGGGCAAGTGCTCCCCCTTGCCCCCCCATGCGTACGCCCATGCATACCGGAATATCATTTCTAATTAGTTTGGTAATATCTGCTTGATCCAAGGAGATATCTGACCGCCATTTTGAGATCAAGAAGCAATATTTTCCTTGTTTGTTGCAAAATTGGAAGTGCTTCTGGTAGAGAGGTTTGGGACAACATCATGAGTCTTAAGCCTTTCACACTAAGCATGCCACTGTGAATCCTAAAGTCGATTGATGCCAAAAATGTGTTTGACAGGATAGATTTTGTTTTAATGCTTGCGTTGTTGCAAAAGCTAGTTATGGGTTCCAGGTTCCTTTCCTGCCTTTTTATTCTGCACTTATAGCCAGGCTTCACAAAAATGAAGCACCGTCTGAACCCTTTCAGATAAAGAATGGCACCAGGCACCAGCCCCTTGTCATAGCTAAATAGTTACAAAGCTGAAAATAGACTTGCGTCCATCAAGTTCAGCCTTCCTCACATATGTTTTTGCTGTTGATTCAAAAAAAGGCAAAAACCCAGTCATAAGCACTTCCAATTTTGCAACAAACTAGGAAAACATTCCTTCTTGACCCCAAAATGTCAGTCAGATATCTCCTTGGCTCAAGTGGCTATTACCCCACTAGTTAGAAATTATATTCCTGTATGTTATGTTTTGGAAGTATTTATCCAATTTCTGTTTATACATCGGTATGGACTCTGATAAAACCACCTCTTCAGGCAGAGAATTCCACATCCTTATAGTTCTTACTGTAAAAATCTTTTCTTTGCCTTAAACTAAATCTCCTATCTTCCAGCCTAAATGTGTGACCTTGTGTCCTACGTATAGCCCTCTTTATGAATAGATTTCCAGATAATGGTTTGTACTGGCCCTTAATATATTTGTATATTGTTATTATATCCCCTCTGAGGGGTCGTTTTTCCAAACTAAAGAGATTAAATTTGTTTAACCTTTATTCATAACTAAAATGCTCCAATACATTGATAAACCATGATATCCTTCTTTAGAACAGGTGCCCACAATTGCACAGCATATTCAAGGTGTTGTCTTACCAGTGATTTATAAAGAGGCAAAATTATATTTTCATCCCGAGAATTTATGCCCCTATTTTTACACGACAAAACCTTACTGGCCTTAGCAACTACAGATTGACATTGCATTGTGCTGCCTAATTTGTTGTCTATAACAATTTCCAAATCCTTCTCGTGTGTTGTTATCCCTAATTCACTACCATTTAGGGTGTAAGTTGATTGTGCATTCTTTACCCTGAAGTGCATAACTTTGCATTTCTTTACATTAAATTTCATCTGTCATGTTAGTGACCAGTCCCCCCATCTATCTAAATCCTTCTGAAGCAAAGCAATATCCTGCTCACATTTTATTAATTTACAAAGTTTTATGTCATCTGCAAACACTAAAACATGCCTTTCAATGCCTATTTCAAGATCATTTATAAATATGTTAAATAGAAGTGGCCCCAAAAGAGAACCGTGGGGACACCACTTACTTGTTTTGTTCATTCTGAAAATGTACCATTAATGACAACTCGTTGTACTCTATCCTTAAGCCAATGTTCTATCCAAGAACAAGAATTCATATAGACCAATTTCTTTTAGTTTGAACACTAACCTATTGTGAGGAACCGTATAAAATGCATTGGCAAAATCCAAGTAGATCACATCCACTGCAACACCCTGATCTATACTTCTACTTACTTCTTCGTAGAATGCAATTAGGTTAGTTTGACATGACCTATGTTTCATAAAACCATGCTGATTATTGCTAATAACAAAGTTCTTCCCAATGAATTCCTGAATATTATTCCTTAAAGCCCTTCCAATCCTTTCTCAGAGAAGTTAAGCTCACAGGTCTATAATTTTCAGTCAAGGATTTTGAACCCTTTTAAAATATAGGAACGACATCTGCCTTTCTCCAATCCTCTGGTACAATACCTGAAACAAAAGAATCTTGAAAGATGAAATACAGAGGTTCACTTATTTCCACACATAGCTCCTTAAGTACTAGAGGGTGAATACCATCAGGCCCCAGAGCTTTATTTACATTCATTTTCTTTAACTGCTGTAGAACTTTGTATTGAGTCATCCAATCACGTTATCTTAGTTTTTTGCCGCAATCATTTGCATATCTCTTGCCATAGGATCCTCATTAATGTATACTGAAGATAAATAGTTTATTTAAAATTTCTGCCTTTTCCTGTTCTTCATTAACTAACAGACCCAGCTTTTTTTCCAGTGTACATACTCTTTCATTTTTTGTTTTTTTTAGAATTGGTGTACTTAAAAAAATGTTTGGGGTTGGTTTTGCATTCTTTGGCTATCAATTTCCCATTTTCTAGTTTGGCCACTTTAATTGCCTTTTTTCAAGCATTATTGGCGTCCTTTATCTTATATAGGATGTGTAACGGATCACCTGGCACCCCGACTGGGTACCTCCGTTGATGGATGCTCCTAGCGGGATCCAAGCACTCTAGTCGACACCACAACCACCGCAGGCAGAACCTCTCTTCCTTCCGAGCGAAGCAGGAACAAGCTCTTAAAAGAGCTTAGGAGTGATTATAGCAAGGGAATACGCAGAGCATAGCAATCCCTTGTAGCAGATTCCCCCCAATAAGAGACAGGACTCCAAATTGAGGGTGAATTAATATGTGAAGTAATATGTCTAAAACTTTATTTTACTTGGGACTAGCCCATATGGTCATTACATTAACATTTCTGTGAAACCTCAATAAAATTACAAACAATCAAATCATAGCAGGCAACATACAGTGACTTATTATAACATAATTACATATTTATAAATGGGTGGGGAAGACCATAATTAACACAAAATGTCTCTCCTGCATGCAGAATTAGTGATATGCAAATCTACCCGAATATGCAAATTACCAGTCTTGCTATTCAGGTAGTGCATATTACTGTTGCTACCAACAGAGGGCACTACACAAGCTCCATAGCCAAATCCACCTAGTTGGTAGCAATCCTCAGCAGTACAGGAGAGCAGGCAATGCATTCCAGGGACCATAGTCATAGGCTGGTTCCGCCACAGGATGCCTGTGATTCGTCTGTTTTAAATGCTTTAAATGCCCTCTTCTTATTTTGAATCTCTTGTTTTACTTCCCTACTAAGCTACATTGTTTTTAATTTGTTTATTTTATATTTATTACCCAATGGTACATACTGAGAAATGTACCTTTCCAATATATGTTTAAAGAGATTCCATTTATCCTCAGTGCTTTTTTCACTAAGGAGTTTATGCCAGTCAATATGTTGTAGAGCTGCCCTAATCTTATTGAAACTGGCTTTTTAAAAATTATATGTTTTAGCATGCCCTACATGTTCTTTTGAGTTTATTTAATATAGTATGTGATCACTATTTCCCAAATACTACCCTACTTGAATGTTGGTCAAAAGATCAACATTGTTTGTTATAACCAGGACCAGTCATTTTTCTTCCTTGCTAGAAACCCAGAGCCCTTTCACAATAGACTTCTCAATAATGGGACTTTTTGTGTTTGCAGTTTGAACAGAATTACCATAAAATGCTTGTGTGACGGACTGACTTGCACCCCGACCGGGTACCTCCGTCAATCGCTGCTTCCTAGTACTTGCGAGTATCATAAGCACTGCACTGGGACACCATAACCACCTTAAACCCCATGAACCGCTGCAGCTTGGTTGGGGTCTCGCCATCCTCCACCCACCCTGGACCCAAGATGAGGATCCAGCTTCCAGTTGGTAGGCCTCTCCTAGTCCAGAGAGCGCAGCAGGAACAGCTCTTACAAGAGTTTAGTGATTATACTCAGGGGAGTATAGTGATTATAACAATCCCCAGAGTTTAGTTCTCCAATCCCCCAAAGATTAGCTGAAACTTCATGAAGGTGCAAGATGATCTTAGCTTTAATGGTTCAGGTTGGCTTTTATACATTTCTTCAGGCCAGAGGAACACCCTCTGGACCTGATGGAGCACAGGCACACAAAGGACACAAACCAATCAGAACAAACATACTGTCTGTGACACGCCTATGTTCAGCACACAATCCCTCCCGTCTGCTCGGGAGATAATTGAGTCCTGTAGGTAACTCAATTAAATCCAGGCAGAAAAAAACACATTTTCACAAAGTTCAAAAAGTACCCCAAAACATAACATATCCCCTCAATGTTACATCCCCGGATAGCCCTGATCTTGGTAAACAACATATCCAAAAAGTCACCCAGATTAGAGAAGGGGTGCAAAAGTTTAATGGAAGTCTCTTATTGACTGGCTGCAAGCATAGCTTCATGCCCAAAACAGTTCCAGGGAAATCAGTGCTAACAGTCGGTCAAGTTCGGTAGTTTTTTACAGGTTTCCCTGCAGGGCCCATAGTCTGTGGGCAGGAGGCTGTCAAACAGGCCCCTCCAAAAACTCGTGGCAAACTCACAGAAAAAAGGGAGTTTATCACAGCTTGCTTACTCAGTCGACTTATAGTTTGTCATTACGAGTCTGCATGTCTCCCTGTGGGCAATCCAAACTAAATTTGTCTCACATGGTTCTGTTACAAACCTTAAGATCAACTACATAAAACTGGAAACTCTCAATGTCACCATCCCCCCAGCACAACAACTCACTCTTACCAAATTATTTTACATTCCAGTGGTGTCCAACGCAAATGCGCTTTTTGGGTGTTTGTCTCACCAGAAATGTATTGCATATATATATATAAAGCAAACTGCCTCCCTGTTCCATTGTGGCTGATTTGTTAAAGTGGAATTTTCAGTTTCCCTCCTTGTTTGCCGGAATTAATATAATCAAGATATCTATTTTACCAAGTCTACTATTTCTTTTTCAGACAATCATGGTCCAAATCCCATTGGTTTACTTTAAATCACAGTGTAGCTGTGGACTTGGCAGCTCTCCCTTAGCTCCATGTGGATCATAGGAGACTCCTGGCACACCACAATACTTTAATCTCTGCGATATTGTCCTTGTGACTTATTTGACTACTGACCCAACGCTGATGCTACTATGACAGGAGAACCTGTATTTTGCATCCTTTGTATCAGAAAACCCTCACTTCATACTGCTTTAGATAATTCAAGCACTGCATACTGTGTTATCTCTCTAATATGTTTACAGCACATACTCTCCATCATTCGATAAGTCAATCACAGATTGCACACTATCAGGTCTTTTCTCCAACAAAAATGCCTTACTAAGTGTTTGACTTATCCCTTAATCTCTCCAGCTGTTCTCCCTTCTTTATTTTCTTGTGTACCAATGGAATAGCGTTTTTTGAACTTGTTCTTGTAGCGTGGTACAAATTGAGGCTTTCGCACAGGCCTCCATATATTCCTCCATTCCGTCCCCTCCAGCGTCTCCCCCAGGTCCTCTTCCCATGGGTCTGTATATTTCAAGGTACTCTCCAACTCTGATTCTGAGCTCAGGTGGCCATAGAGTAGGGAGATTAGCCTTGTTGGTGAACTCTCCTTGATGCATATGTTTTCGAAAAAGGTTAGTCGCTTCTCAACTGCCGTCTTTACGCCATCAGTTTGTGCAAAGTCCCTGAGCTGTATGTAGCGAGGTTTCAGGGTTTCATGTCTGCTAATGTGCTCAAGTGTTCGTATGTCACTACCTTGTCATTAACGTAAAGGTGTATGAATCATTGCAAACCCGTGGCTTCAATGCCCTTAAAATCTCTTGCTCTCATTCCTGGTAGGAATGCTCTGTTCCTCAGCACTGGGGTCAAGGGTGAGGGGTTGTGTGCGAGCTTGTATTTCTCAGCTGCCTTGTCCCATATGTCGTAGGAGTTTAGGATGGACGGGCAGTTGGTCCTGGGGAGTACCCTGTGCCCTAGGAGTCCATATGTAAAACAGGGGGAGGTCCGCACCTGTCAGTAGGGTTTCGATGTCCACTCATCTCCTGTGTTCCAAGGGGCAGTGCCAGTGGGCAACTTGAGCTAATTGCGCTGCAAGATCAACCCCCCCTCCACTTCGATCTATAGAGGATAGCGCAGCCACCCTGGGCCTTTTCCTCTGCCATATGAAGGTGTCAATGGCCTTCTGGATGTCAGCCAAGTCACCCCTTGTGACCCATACTGGGACAGCCTGGAACATGAAAAGCAGCCTAGGCATGATATTTATTTTCACTGAGTGCAGGTTCCTAACATGTCTGCATCCCTCTCAGTAACTTTGGGCAAGTCCTTGCCCGCCATATAGGCGTATATGCGTGCTTGGTATTGGGCCTGCTCTGCTATACTACGGGGTAGTGGTTGTATAATTTCTGGTAGTGGTTGTATTCAGTAAAGACGGTGTTGATTTCAGAAGGGGGACCATCTCGTGATCTGAGTTTTGTATTTTAGTGATAGGTTTGCTACCCTGCCTAGGCCGGAGCAATCTCACCAATAGTGTATCCATTTTGTTGGATTTCTCATGGTAGAGTTTCCGCGACCACAGCAGGGAGCGTGCTACGTCTCCTAGGGATAGGTCCTTGATGGAATATCTTATATTTTGCAGTTCCACTAGTTTGGATTTGGTGGGGTTGTGTTTATGTTGGAATTCAGCTTTTCGCAAGGCGGATTGTAGCTCCAGTAGGAGCTTCGTTTTCACCTGTTTTTTGTGCGTTGCTACTTGTATGAAGTGACCTTGTAGGACTATTTTGTGTGCCGCCCATAATGTCATTGGGTTGATGTCCCCTACTTGTTGTAGAAATGGTCTAAGATAGTAGCTTTGTGTTGGAAAGCACTTCTTTGTCCCTAAGCAGACTATTGTTGATCTTCCAAAACCAGTTGGATATACCGTAGCCCCCCCAAAGGCGACCACCGCAACGACCAGATGATGTTGTTTATTTTAGAGTGCAGCACCCTGGCCATCCCCGTGCCATTTAAAAGAATGTTATCTATCCTGGAGTATGTGTTGTGAATAGTAAGTTTACTCCTGCGTGTCAGGGTGTTGGAGTCTCCAAGCGTCTAAATGTGTTGCGTATGTGTTAAAAAGTCCCCGGTTTGATGTTTCTGTCTAGGGTCAGGCAGGGTATGGCGTTGAAGTTGCCCCCTTCCACTACCAACCCTTCTCGTAGGCTGGCGACTAGAGTTTCCAGTGTTTCCCAGAAGGAGGCGTCGGGGTGTAGACATTGACTATATGAACCTTTGTGTTGTATATGGTGGCCGTAAGAGCCAGATATATGCCCTCTGGGTCCGCTTGGATCTGTTTGCAATGAAAGGGCAGCGTTTATGACTCAGTATGGCCACTCCTGCCCTCTTTTGGAGAGCCCTCGTCTCATGTGTTTGTGTGTAGACCCGTTCTCCCAGTCTGACTGGTGCTGTTTTGGGGATGTGCGTCTCCTGAATTAAAGCGATGTCTGCTTTCTTGGCTTTTAAGTCGCGCAGTAGGAGTCTTCAAGCCTCTAGCATTAAGGGATACCATTTTTAGGGCCATGGGTGTGTTTGGCGTGTGAGCCGATCTCCAGCTTGACCGGCTGAGTGAAGTGAGTGAAGGGTGGTGGGCCGCTCAGTCCCATATTGAACTGTCATCCCCCCCTTTTGCTTGGGTAATGTCCTCTCTCCCATGCATACGGATGTTGTCGTCACTCATAGGGCAAATTGAACATAAGAAACACCTGATCTTATAATCCCAGAGTGGGCTGGGGGTGGATGCCCCCCCCCCGCGGGGTATACAAATGTCTCCCTAGCAGGGATGGGCTCTCCTCCAATCCACCGTTCGTGTGACTCCGAAACGAGATGCTTAACCTGTGCTAGCCTGTGGGTCTGTTCAGCCAGGTATGTGCCCCGTCCTGTTCTGGAGGATGGCTTTCATTATGCCTGGGTGCGTGTGGCTTAAGTCCCTTCCCTGTGTGGTACCTGTCCTGATCGGGAACCTGTTGTTCCCCCTGGGGGTCTCATGCTCATTGCCTTGTAGGGCTCCTCAGAGCCGTGGTGAGGGGATGCTATTGTGTTCGTGCCTGCAAGCTTAGTGTCCTCTGCAGGTCTGGAGGTGACTCGCACATGTGGCTACCTCGTCGTGTTGGCGGCTTCAAGGGCCATCGCTATTGGAGAGAGATCCTCCCATGTTCAATCGGGAGGGGTCTAAATAATAGACACTGTGGGGAGGCCTCCCAGTACAGCCAGCAGTATAGTGAGGAAACAGTAAAGTGGCACTGCCATGTCATGCCCTGCCTGGGGGCCCTGGGAGAGGGTAAATCCCCCCACCCCATGCTGGTGCCTGGGTAGTATGGGGAATTTTTGCTTGGGTGTGGGCCCACATCTCCAGCTTCCCCCGCCCTCCCAGGGTCTAAGTGTCCTGGCAGAAGATGGAGCGATATGGGTTATTTTGGCTGGTGTTTGGGATTCCGTGTGACCATGTAGGTGGGCCGCTAACGGGTGACATAAACTCCCCAGATTGCCAGGCTGGCATGTAGCAATAACATGTTCCCGTTCCCCCTCACGGCCATCCCTGAGTCCCCGGTGGATGGGTACTTAACTGTGAGCCCATGGACCCCTGCAACCACCCCTGGGCTCCTCAGACCCATAGTCCCGGGCATCGTCCCTCAGGCTCGGCAGCCTCTTTGTTCTGCCGCGTCCATCCATTCTCGAGCCAGAGCGGCAAGTGCAGGTCTGTCGAGCATTGGTAGTGAGAAGGCTGGTGGGGGTTCAATGCCCAGGTGCCGGAGAAACTTCACTGGGTCGGCACCAGGGAGCAGCGTGTGCGTCTGTCCATTTTGGAAAGCAACCAACTTAAACGGGTGTCCCCACATGTACCGGACCACCCGGCTGTGCAGCAAGTCTGCAACGGGGCTCCATTCTCTTCTTCTTTGCAGGGTTGTTTGGGAGAGGTCTTGGTATAGGGATATAGTAGCCTCGCGGTGAGTTTGTGGTCTCTCCCATACCTCATCACCGCCTCCCTCGTGTAGAAGAAGTTAAATCGGAGGATGATGTCCCTCAGCACCGTCCCTTCGGCCCTGCGGGCTCAGAGCACTACCTGAGGTCGTTCTATTGCCTACTTCTCGTCCAGTAAGTCTGGTATGAGATGCTTAAAATAGTGCTCCATCTTTTCTCGCAAGGGCCCCTCGTTGGGTGTTTCGGGTAGGCCTCTAATCCGTACATTATTACGGCGGGAGCTATTAGCGAGGTCTTCCACCATCATCTCCAAATCAGTGAACTGCTGGTTCGTGGAGTTGGAGTGTGTTACAACATCGTTGTGAGTTCTGACTACAGCTTTGACTCTGCTTTCCAGTGCTGCCATGCGTGCTCCCTGGGCCATGCTCCGTGTGATTTCAGCAGCTAGGTAATTCCTGACCTCCAGCAATTTAGTAGGGATGGGCGAGTTATCTTCCGTCTGGGGATCATAGAAGTCGCTGCCTGCCATGGATATAAGTGATACGGAGCCACAAGGGCTGGATTGGTGGCCATCTTGTGTGGCCTGTGCAGGGCGCGGGGTGGAGAGCATGTCTACCACTGAGATGCAGGAAACTCTCTGTTCCCCTTTCTTTTGCCATTGTGGCTTAGTGCCAGTTCCCCCTCTGGACATCTTCCGTGCTATTAGTGCTCCTTCGGAGTATCGATGCTGCTGGCTGGTGCTAGATTGCGGGTGGATTGGCTGGAGCTCCTAGTTCATGCGGACATCTTGGTTGGAAGCCAAACCATGCCCCCTTGTTCTCCCTTCTTTAGCATTTGCTATACGCCTGCATGTTAAGTGTGTCTGTTACTCTGGGATACAAGGTGCAACATCATATTAATTAAATATATTGATTATATTATTTCACTCTGTGATACAAAGTTACAACCTGAGCTCCTGCATGCTATACCCAGTTACTTAATCTTTGCTTGTCCACCACCAATCTAGTGGCAAGTTTCTGAAATCGGTCATATAACATTTACAGCCATTGCTATGTAGAGACAGTGGCGTACCTACCACGGTCACAGGGGTCGCAGCTGCGACCGGGCCCCTCCGACGGACAGCATAGTTCCTGTAAGATGCGGCAAGGGAGCTGGGTTCTCTCTGCTCCCTTGCGCTCCGTTTGCTGATGCCAGGAGCTGGAATATGACGTCATCAGAAGACAGCCCGAGAGGGAGCTGAGCAGAGAGAACACAGCTCCCTCGTTGCATCTAAAAGGAACTCTGCCGCCCGCCGCACTGAAGCTTCACTGGACCCCAGGGACAGATCCACTCCAGCTCTCCAGGTAGGAAGGCTAGGTGGACATCTTGTATGAATAAATTTGTGTGTGTCTGTAAGTGTATGTGTGTATGTGTGTGTGTCTGAATGTGTATGTGTCTGTAAGTGTATGTGTGTCTGAGTGTGTGTGTGAGTGTATGTGTGTATATGTCTGAGTGTGTGCATATGAGTGTATGTGTGTGTGTCTCTACATGTGTCTGTATGTATATCTGTATGTATGGGTCTCTGTGTGTATGTGTGTGTGTCTGCATGTGTATCTGTTTGTCTGCATGTGAGGGTGAGGGGCGAGTGGGGATGTGTGGAGTAGGAGGTAGATCTATGGGGGGCCCAGGGCAATTTTCGCACCGGGGCCCCATGGTTTCTAGTTACGCCTTTGTGTAGAGAGATATTTTTGATGCGCAATGGGATATTGTTAAACATGCATATGTGCTTATATAAAAGGTATAGAGGTAGGCATAAATAGATCGGTACACAAGTGCATGTATTAGCATGTATCATTTATATCTAGGATTAATTGTAAGTAGAGTATTGGTAATTTAAGTATGATAGAAGAAATTAAAAGGAGGAATTGTGCTATTTATAGTGATACTGTGAAAGCTGTTTATATTGCATGTGTTGTTATGTAATATATTGTTCCAAAATCATTTTACATGGGCTTTATCCTAAAAACAAATGTTTACTGAGCCAGGAATGCAGAGGGAAATAAAAACCCTCTAAATGTCTAATCATTGTATCATTTTTATTTTTTTGCTGTGCATATTGTTACATACATGCTTGTCATGCCCCAAAAGCAAGTAACAAGCAGGAGAGCTTACAAAGCATATAAACACATTTAGGACATTTGATAGAACGTGCACATTTTTTAAAGGGTTAATAATCAGGAGTTAACTATTGCAAAAGTAAGCTATTTTGACTTTTGCTAAGAACTTAGTACGTTAAACTGTGCTATGTCATGCTGCGGAATCATCAAAAAGGTAAACATTGGTTTAACTGTACATAAGTTATTCCAAGAGGCTACTTGCAACATTTAGGCGATATACCCCATACCATACATCTGATTAAACATTTCTGCCCCCACAACTTGCAGCGTCTGTGGTTATCAAGAGGACACTGCACAGCCAGGAGTGGTAAGTGCCTCAACTCTGCACCAATATCAGCCAATGCCCCTTTGGGGGATTATAGTGTCCCGTGATAGTTTCAGGGCTATGCCCAGGTGTATGCCCGAGTGGGGATTTGCCTCTGGATGATAAAGGCAAAGGAGACTCGATGCGGTCTGCCCGGGCACCCTCGGCCGTGTCAGGTCCCAGCGTGGAGCAAGGTGTAGATGCTGCAGGGTCCCTGTTTCATGCCTTGCTGGTAGGTAGCATCAGTTGCGTGGGCTTGCAGGCCCTTCATCTTGTTTTTGCGCCGTTTTTTTGGCTCTGTTTGCTCGAGGAGGTGTGCGCCCGTGTTGGGAGGTCACCGGCAACGCTGTGGGTATGTGTGTGGCAGGTTTGCGTGCCTTAGCATGTTGCTCCCTGGATGCTATTGTCCTCCAGAACTGGCGAATAGCTTGTCCAGCGTGGCCATGAGATCAGGCTTCTCTGCGTTCCGAGCACAAATGGTGGCAGCCATTTTGCTTGTCTTTGCTTCTTCCCGCTGCTCGCAGAGTTCCACCTTTGCCTCTCAGGATTGGACCGGGATAACCCCCGCCAGTCCTGGGGGGGGGTGAAGGGCATCAACGGGTCTGTAACTCCAATGTATGGACGAGGAGAGCGGTCGCCTCTCCCCGGTTCCACCATCTGTAGACAGCGTCTATCCACCGTGGGCTCCCAATCTCCAAAACGCTCAGGAAAAGTATGAGGCTTGTCACCAGGTCACCCCTGAAGCAGGTAGCGCACCCCGGTTTGTTTTTTGTCTCGAGTTTGGCGAGTATCTGTAGGAAATCACCAAGTAAAGGGGGAGTCCAGCTTTCATGAAACTGCTCAGCTTGCTGGCTTGGCCCCGCCCCCATATCATTGAGTAGTTTAAAGCTTTAAAGATCACTTTAATTGTATGCAAATATTTATAATGATGAGGTGCTCCACTGCTTGTTTAGATTATTAGACCTCCTGTTAAAGGAAAAGAAATTGTGTCACAATTGCCCTGCTCAACCAATTAGATGTTACTTGAAGAGAAGCACCGTATCAAATGGTTCACTATCATTGAAGATTTTGCTGGCTGTCAGATAGACAGTCTGCCACAAAGACGGAGGCATTCTGACTGACAACTACAGACAATGCTGTTTCTTCACAATTGGCAATGTTTAGAATTGTCAGGCAGCAGGAACAGGATATTTGCACCATAACCACTGCATTAGGATAAAGTGGTGTTATTGTTTAGATTGTACATTTAAGCACTGAGTTTACAGTCAGACTTCGGCATTTACATAACTTTTTTTATTTGAAGTCTTGAAGGGACTGATTGTGAGTGAATGATTAGAAGCTGTTAGGATAGAATATATATTTTTTTCCAATGTATTTTTTTTTTATTGTTTTTGACATTTTCAGCAGTACAAGCACAGAACATACAAATAACATGTTGGTGCTACATACATAATAATAATAATAAAATGTGACAATGGGTTACATAAGTAACATTCAGTCTTAATAACATAAATAACACGTGTGTACAAAATGCTGGTCCTATAATTAAAGTTAGCAAGCTAAAAAGGTAATATCGTGTCACAGCAGAGAAAAGTCATGGGGAAGTGGGAATGGTTGGTATACAAAGAAAAGATAAAGTTGGTATACAAAGAAAAGAAAAACATAATATCCAAGTATAGAAGGGTGTATTAATAATGTTAATGAGTAGAGGATTCACACCTTTAAGCCTTTTTTAAACTATCCCAAGTCTTTCAAAATTTGTTGCACCCAAAATTCTAAATGACATTTAAGTATGTATGTTTTATGTAGCTTATCCAGGAATATCTTAATGAATGGGGCTTCTGTCTTTCTCTAAAAACCTGCCACAATAGAGTGTGCAGTGGTCAAGAAATGAAGGATTAGATTTTGGAGACCTGTGGATACATTTAGGAAACATATTTAATAAGCTTTTTGTGGGTTCAAGTGAAAGAGAGAGCTATTGCTTGAATAGCTTTCCACAAAAGAAGGGACAGGACCAGAAATATGTGGAGGAGAGCCAGCATAGGGGTAAAGCATTGGGAAATGTGTAGGTAATCAAGTGCCATCTCATAATATTCTTGCAATATGGTTCTCAGTGCTTTAGACACCACAATGCACTTTTTGCCCAGGTGGTAATTTGAAACCATTTCTTTAGAGTAAAAAGAGTATTTAGTTAATTCTCCTAGTTCTTCATATAGCATAATGTCCCCTTTATAGAAATAGATGCTACTTGCCTAGAACAGAGTTTACCTTGTGATTTAGCCTTCAACGTACCCAAATGCAACAACCTCATCAACAACCTTAACCTGTAAAGTGAGAACATGTTTTATCCTCTGTGTAGCAATGTAGACTCCGTTACTAATGTAGGAATCTATTTAAGTCCCTTGGCAGGATCTAAAATCTGGGATAACTTGATAATGCTAGATGTATGCCACTTCAGGAGATTTAGCTTGATAGCAAGATACAAATAGTCAGGGTAGAGCTCTGCTTAGTTTAGGTAGTTGTGTGTAACATAACCAAATGAGTTTATTTATTGTGTCTGAGCATAAAAATATTTTCTAACTGCAACCAGCATGGCCAAAATATGCTAAGTTACTAGCTTCAGCATTTAAACAGACTTCTTCCTTTTGAATCCACTGAACAAGGGAAATTTGTCTTGGAGTAACAGGCTGTCAATAACACCAGACATTTTGAAATGTGATAGACTTACTCTAACACACGTAGCCTTCTTGGGGCATTAGACAGTGAAAAGGTGTTTTATTGGCATAAAATGGAAAACCTTCACTGACATAACATAGAAAACACAATATGCATATTTGGTTTTCCAATTCCATTCCTTAGAGCCAATGTTGGCCTCTATTCTTTTCTGTCTGCTGCGGTTCTCAACTCTATCATATATAAAAAAAAGGAGGGATTCCACATTCTTATTAAAATCCACGATGGCTGCCCCTACCGCCACAGTTGAACAAAATTGTGGTCCAGGCAATCAAGGATCAGTTGGTTTATTTGAAAAACTGCAACGTTTCGATCACACAAGGAATCTTTCTCAAGGGTTCTCAACTCTTGCATGTATTTATCTTTGAATGAGTGCGTCTGTATGTATATGCAGTTTTGAATAAGTTTGTATATGGCAATCTAACTGTGCACAATTGTGTATGCATCTCTGTATGTGTCTGTATGTTTTTATCTAAATTGTACCTCTATTTGTTTGTGGCTTTCTGTGTGTGTGTGTGTGTGTGTGTCTGTTAATGGATATTTTTGTCTGCCAATATACATTATAACTGTGAGTCTGCACTTGGTAGGGCAGTTTATATAATGGGGTACAAATCTGGAAATAGACCACAGTGAAGATAATTGTTTGGGAAGTGGAGTTACAGATATATCAAAAAGCAGTAATTTGATTCAGGGTAGGAAATAAGCCAAAAATTGTAGGGTACAGATTTTGATTTGGGCTGAAATTCCAGGTAATTAAGGATAAAGTCATCCAATGAAGAATTTTGGCCATGTCTAGAACAGCAGATGCAAATCTGCCTAGTTCAGTCCCTTATCTGGCTATTGTCTGCATCGAGACATGAACATCCATTTGCCTTCCCAAACCTGACTATTTTTGATAAATATATAAGCAATTGTCAAATCTATCCCATCCTCTGTTTTCTAATGCCTTATTAACACAACTCAACATTTCCCCTGTGCCTGGTGCTGTTTATCTTTATTATTTAAAGAGACAGCAATAGTCTTACAACTTGTTTTACTTTCCACTTTCTCTGGCACTCTGTTACACAATTTGAAATTTAAAATGTTGCTAAATAGTACACTATTCACTTTCTCCTTGCTCTGTATTTCATGCTCCTGGTTTCAAAAGTGACAAAGATTCCTACCTTGTTGAGAACTTTGGAGTCTTATCGGCACTTGGTAAGTGTCAGCTTGCTTTCTTAAAAACACAATAGCAATATGAACACACAATTGTAGATTATGCTAGCTTTAGTGTACCTATAATCTTGTATTAATGACAGGAGGCGAGTATTTGCTTAAGTCTCTCTTTACTAGAACTCCACAGCTACACAGAAAACAATCATTAAGAAAAAAGTTAGCTACTATAAAACTCCCCTCCCCATGCATCATTTCCTCTTTCAAGCTGCGACAAACAGAACAAAAGGCAGAAAAAATAATGGGGAAGAAACGAAGTCCTAGATACAATGAATACAAAAAGGTCCACCATCCGAGAAGAACTGCCACACCAGATGGCATTGATGGACTGTAAACTGAAACGAGAGAGAAACAGAATCGAACAGGTTGATTATCCAATGAAATGTACTTTGAACAACATGTAGGTACCCAATGTAGCAACCAAAATACATTAATATGTAAATATCCCAACCATACTTATGGAAGTAGACATAAGCGCAAGTGACAGGTAGCAGAGACAACAAGCAGAGTTGCATAAGTACCTGACGAACTCAAACTATAAAATTAAGCAAGGGAGGGATAAGAACGGGCGGGAAATACTCCCCTCCTGTCATTAATAAAATTAAGATTATAGGTACACTAAAGCTAGCATAATCTACAATTTTATAACATGACAGGAGGCTTCGTATTTGCTGTTTCAACGCTCAGTCAACAAATCCAACGCTGTTTGTCTCACTGGTACCTATTATGGGAGATAACTAGAACAATCCCCAATGGACCCTCCAACTGAGAGAAGTGACCGTAGACTGATCAATGAAGATGCCAGCTGTCAATGTACCCCAAAATATGGGAGAAACGCCATCCACTGTTAGATCCATTGTACATGGGATTACGATCTGTTTCCTAGCAGACCTCCATGAACTGCCAAGCTGACCTAACAGTTCTTTCCCTGTAGGTGTAAAACACCGAGGGTTATCTATGGATTTAGGATCGTGATAAGAGCTGCCACCAGGTCTCAACCTTGATGAGGAAGATGGATTCTTCGGTCATGCTGGAATCACCAGGTGATGTGGCCTTGTAGACAAAATTCCAACTTCCGGTGATGTGTCTGAGTCTATCACCAATTCCGTAACCGAACCGAATAGTCTTATCATTCCCTCATGACCTACTCGGTGAGTGGTCTTGTCCGAGAATGAACCTACTATGCCGGTCAGTGTTTCCAGTACTCTAAATGGACTGGGTAACCCACAACCATGGTAGAACAAGGTACTCCTAAGGGACGTCCCATCCGAGTCCCAACACTGAACTAATGTAGCGAAACATTGATCGACTACTCTGGGGGATTGTGAATCCTGGATATAACCAAAAGAGGGAAATGAAAGTAAAGGATGAGATTTCCATCCAATATATATCCTCGTCGGCGAGCAACAAATGGACCGGATCCAAGGGTAATAGGGCCCTGCATAGACAAAGGAGAGTCCTCTGTGTCGTATTCGTGTGGTGGATCGCAAAGGCTTCGAAATCCAATCGAAGTGTAGGCCTGCTGACGAAAATCGAAATGGCCCTAATGAGCGGGTCTGGAGCAGGACTTCCGTCCACGAGACTAGCGACTGATTAGGGAGAGAGTGAATAATGTGATTAATCGTCTGTACGATCCTGTTCCATGCCCGACTTGTCAAATTTGGTGGAAGAACTCATGGTCACCCAGGAACATAAATTCAAGAAATGAGCTATAGGAATACCTCCTTTCCGAGCCTTGAGTCCCGCAAACTCTTAACGATGTCAAATATGCAGGTAAAATGTAAAGTCACTAACGACAGGTGACTCCAGAGAACAGATATAGAGAACAAATGAGGTCCTAGCTTCAACCGACCGACGCAGGGGCCAACCAGTTTGGGAACGTCGGCAGTCATATCCGAGCTTGCTACAGATCCTGAGCATTGCTCCAGCTGTAGGTTGCGTCCCGACTTTGTGACGTCTGTGTAGAAGTCGGTGTACACAGGGTTCCCCCCCATAGAATCCAAGCAGGACTCCTTGACGGTAGATGAATAGGTGAGTTAGCAGAAACCCACAACCATGATGGTTCCCGTGAGGGATAAAATCATAGAAGGAGGGTCCTCCATAACTGAATCATGTTCTCAGAGGAGTAGAGGTAGTCCCGTCATCTATCCCAAGATTGTTAATGACCAGGGGACCCAAAGTCGACCGAAGACTCTGTTTTTTTCATGCGATCTATGAGTATGGTGTGCCTGCCGCACGGGTAGTGGGCCTTCCCCAGACTTGTCACCTGAGTAAGGCAGTGCACGTTTGCTCTTTGAAGGCCTCAGGATCTCATGTCACCTTGACCTGCGTAAAAGTCTGAACCGCTCTGTATAACCTAGACCAGTGATGGCGAACCTATGGCACGCGTGCCACAGGTGGCACGCCGAGCCCCTTCTGTGGGCACATGGCCACAGGTCGCCGGAGGGAGGGTGCGCTCCGCCGGCGCATCCATAAGGCGGCACAAGTGGCCTCCTTAGGGCGCACCGGCCCAGCGGGCGCAAAGCCGGAGTGACCGGCAGGAGGTGAGCGCATAGCGCTCACTCCTGCCAGGCACTCTGTGTAGCGTGGCCGAGCGCACCGCGGTACAGGAACTTATGTTTCCTGTACCCGGGCGGACGGAAATGAAGTGCTCACAGAGAGAGAGCACTTCCTGTCCGCCGGGTACAGGAAACTGAGCTCCGCGGCGCTCGGCCACGCTACAAGGTAGGAGACTGAGGGAGAGGAGGAGGAGAAGGAGACTGAGGGAGAGATGGGGGAGGGGGGAGGGAGAAGGAGAC